>CM060964.1:246756041-247471720 GCA_030765045.1 Tenodera sinensis | reverse complement strand
ACAAAGTGCACCATTAGGGAAAATATGCTCTGCATTCAAAGGTTACAACAAGATGGACATGAAACTTTGCGTATATATTATGTAAGGTACTTTGTCATTCAGTGCATAAAACAACGTGAAGGGTTGTGAATGGAAAAAAGTTACATCTAATAGAACATAAAAAATCTATTACGTAATCTTTAATATCTGTATCACATTTAACTCATGTCCATTATCAAGCTCTATAAAATGTTAAATAGAAATACGAACTGGTTTGAGAATTTAATGCCATTCTGGCAGTTTGTCACAATAGCTCAGTGGTTAGAGCGTCCCGCCTGGTAAGCAGAAGGTCTGTGGTTCAAATCCCAGTTGTGGCATTGAATTTTTAAGTTCCAGTTCTGCCTCTTAAACTTTGCCCACACACGCGTTGTGTGTTTAAAAACACTAACAGTAAGTTTATTGGCATAAATAAATAATAGTTATTAACCAGTTGAAACTCACTATATGAAGTATTCATTCTTGCAGTTGTATCACTTTTAAACATTACCACAGCACTACAAACAAGGAAATGTCACAGCAGCTCTGCATTAACTTTGGCTGAGTAATAGACTTCAGAGGTGCTAAAAAAGGTCTAAGTAATGTTTTATTGATGATTTTCTATGCTTTAACATCTCTACTTTCACATCCAACCTTCAAATTCCTAATTTTTAACACTTCATTTTTAGACTTTTGTTCCATTTTGACTGCCCACTGTGCAATGCAGTAGTGCATTGAAGCATCTGTTTTTTCAGTTGGGTTAATATCTCAAATTTAGTTGGATATTTATATTCAACTACTTCTGTAAAATGCAAAGATCATCACTCATGAAAGCAAGCTTCTCACGTAAAACTGTCTTAACATCTCCTAGGATCGGACTTGCACCATCCAGTCAACATTCAAACGTAGACAATTGAAAAAATTGAATGTAATACCAATATCATTAATGATTACTACTGTTCTAGTACAGAAACGCCATACGAAATATTGCAGTGGGATAAAAGAAAGTAATAGATGATGAAGTATGATTTTAAAGATGGATAACATTTCCTTATGTTATCATTACATAAGGACTAAAATTAATGAACATCCAAAGCTAAGAAAATAAAAAAAACAGAATACATATGGGAATCTCTTGAATACTTGCTTTTTAAAATTTGCATAGTGCATTAACAATATTAGTTTGTTATAATTTACCAATGTTTTTCAACCGTCAAATAACATTTTTTTCTAAGCTCATTCCCTTTTGCTTAAAAAGTTCCCTACAATTTTGTCATACAGAATGTATGCTTTACATATTCCATACATAAACCTTATAAATGAATTAAAATGACTTTAGGATATGTTTACAAAACACTGCCCTATAATTATATATCTAAAAGCCCATACAGAAGCTCAATGGTCCATACATAAAAATAATTATCTATGCTCCATTACCTTGTAGCATGCAGCTCTATGTTTTATATTGTGCCTATCTCTGAATAAAACTTAAATATGTATGACCATTAATGGTAGATGTAAAACTCTTGTCTTACAAGGTCTAATGCTGCACTGAAAATATCTATCTTAAAGATTACTAATATGATTAAAATTTTCTGCCAAATTGAAAAATAACATTTGTGGTACCTCTTTAGGAATTATCCATCACTCGCCGTAGTTCATGTTGAGAAATGCTGGCAATTTCCTGGTGGATATTTTGTTTTAATTCCTCCAGGCTGTGTGGGTTTGTCTTGTACACTTTATGCTTTAGGTTACCCCAGAGATAGAAATCACAGGGAGTTAGGTTGGGGGACCAAGGGGGCCACAAATCTCTACTAATAATTCTGTTCTGAAACACACTTTCAACTGTTCTCATTGAAAGATTGGCTGTATAAGCTGTTGCACAGTCTTGTTGAAAAAAGGCAAAATCACGCTCCCTGTTGGTTAATTCTCCAAAAAAAGGGGGCAACATTGTATTCACGTATGCACAGATGTCAACTGTTGACTCAGAAAAAATTGGGGCTAACTCTTCCTGCACTAATGGTGAACCATACACCAATTTTTTCATTATGAAGGGGTATTTCATGAACAATATTAGGTTTCTCAGAGCTCCAATGATTATTTTGTGTACACATATCCATGAAGGTAGAACCAAGCCTCGTCCATGAAAAATATTAAATGTGGATCAATTTCACCATTGCATACACTATTGAGAGTCTACTCACAAATTGTGCACCTAATTACAGGATCACCTTGTTAAGAGCATGTGCTACAGTTATTTTATATGGTTTTAACTTTGGCAATTTAGTAGCTCATTGCAAAGAGCCATAAGAAATGCCTGCCTAAGCGATTTTTGTGGGGAATTCTCCAAATGATGACTGATGTCTAATGTTCCTTCGGTAAGAACAGTATGCTGTCTTTGAGATTTCTGAGCCTGAACACTTCCTGTGGCCTGAAATTTATTGTAAAGTTTATGGATTGTTGTACAGCCTGGAACTTTTACACCAGGAAATCTTTCTGAAAATTGCACTTTCACTTGGCGAGCTGACCGAGTTAACACATACAAATCATAAATAAATACATGCTGTGCAGTAGAAAACAAATGCTGAGCCATAATACACTTTGTGACTAAGTCCAGGACAAAATAATAAAGCATACTGATAATTCAGTCACATGATATCAGTGTCAACTCAATACTACACGATACTGCACTTTCAGAGCAGAGAAAAACAAGTCATCCACGTGACCTTGTGTGCACCAGCTGCTGTTATCGTATTTCCATTTGTGCAGTGGAAAAACACGGTGCAGCGTTACTCCTTAAACTAGCAAAACATCAATCCATAATTTCTTGGGATAAAAGGAAAGAAGGTGGTACACTGCTACTGGAAGTGAACAGTTAATAGGAATAATTAAAAGCAAATAGCTGCAAGAATCAAGTCACTGATATACTGAATCATTTAAAAGCACCACAGATTTAATCTTAGCCATGAACTTGAATTTTTTTCACTTCACTTCCAGCTAATAATGTGCAAAGTTACACACCTCAAAGTTTGCAGCTGAGGCTGTTGCACTGGAAATTGAATATGCTGACTTTGCTCAAGTGATATTATATATAAATTAACTGTTAAAGAAAACTGTGTTAAGATGCTTACTACTCAATATAATTCTGAGCTCTTAGCTAAGCAAAAGTAAGATCATAATAATTAATATTAAATTCATACCCACATCATGTCTCTCAATAACACTGCTGCCAAATCTTTACTTAACCCAAAGAGCGGTAGAAAATATCTGTAGTAACCATTTAAGATAAAGCCAAGGTTAGGAGTGTATGTGTGTCAATGAGTTATGAAGTAAAACAAGATTAAGGATAAATTGGAAAGATATAATTGTTGAACTATCACCAAAGCCAAAATGCTCACATGAATGTTGGAAAGTGTGGCAACAAGACCAAGGCATCAAGGTTTCTATGTACGCATACAACATATTTCTTCTATAATTAAACACATTATCCTCCAGAATGTAGGTGATGTTTTAGGTTAGGTTACAATTTCAAAAGCAAATATTAAGAAAACCTATAAAAACTTTCAATTTTCAAAGGGTTAGTATAAAAATAAAGTTTGTGTGCAACTGTTTCTGGCTACCAAATACAAACTTTCAAAAAATAGTGCTATTTCATCAATAAAAATATGAAAGTATATGAAATCCTTGAAACGATACTACATAAGAGTCCCCTAACAATATTCGAAAAAATGTGTTTAATCTAAACTTTAATTTTGAATTATTAAAGAACAAATAATGAAATGATGAATATATTGAAGAAATAAAAATTAGTTATGTCACTAAGCAGCATATCTCAGTTACTAAATATTTTTCATTATAAAATATATTGCCTTTAGTCACAATGAATGTCTTGGATAATGCAACAGCAACTGTCTTCACTCAACGGTTGATGCAGGATATTTAATTGTGGCCTCATAAAAGTTATTCAGAGTTCATCCCAGTTACTCGCTGGATACCATCCGTGATATAACATAGTTGCTTATGTTATTCCATAGGCCTCCCAGGTATATTACGTACCAGTGACAGAATTTCAACTTGATGCTTTAAGTCAGCAAAACCGAGTGGAATGTCTCAGGTGGCAGCATCTGTGACCCATACTCGGGAGGTCATGTGCTTGATTCCTGTGGCTCATCTTCATGTCCCATGTTCCCTGGGAGTTTCCTCAGGTCCCCTAGGTGAAACAGCCTGTGGCTGTTAGACACCCTGCCCTCTGCTGTCCTTTCTCCTCTATCCAGCCATCCTTAGAATCCTCTCATCTCACCTTCCCTCTTGAGTGGGGTACTCCATTGTACTCCATCAAGGGCATAGGCACAAAAGATTTCATTGGTCATAATCAAAGTCAGTAAGTTATCTTCAAGTAATGATGCATTGTAGGAAAGATAAGTAAAATGTTTGCAATCCAATTAGGTGCCAAAAATTATTTTGAATGGATTAGACATAGGGCATTATGCCTTGATATCCTGCCACAGAATGCAGCCCGGGTTCGATCCCACCCCTGGGGGTGCGGATTTTAAGTCCCAGGTATAGGACTGGTACCCACTCAGCACCGTGAGGAAATTGAGGAGCTTGCAATAGGTAAGCGGCCCTGGTCATGAAAGCCAACTTTCTGGCTGGGGGGTGTCGAGGTACTGACCACATCTCTTGCCTGTATCAGTTGGATGATCGCCCTCCTCTACCTTGAGTATGTGGGCGTGAGGCCGGCAGTCAGCTTGGCAGGCCCCTGGTATGATATGGACTGTAGTGCCACAGGTTTAACTTAACTTTTAGACATCATTTAACTGAACTATTTACCTTGTCATTTTTCTGTAACACTGAAACTTTCAATACTGTATCACATTCATCTCTAACCACAGGTATTCTAAAATTTTGAGCTCTGGCTATGTACTCAACTGTCATGCCAGGAAATTTGTTCATATTCCAATTGGTTTTTTATGAACATTTGTAGAAAAACCTTATCACATTTGGAAATGAATGCTTTAATATCTGAAAACCTGAGAAATGCATAATTAATAGGGCCTGGATTCTGCTGACAGCCATGTTTTAATCATTGTATCATAGGTGTTACTAACATGTACATAAATTCTTATCATGGATACCAGATTATAAAAATGGATATTTAAGCCATTTTTTGTAATTTTATGTCATTTTCAATTTTAGAACTTTTCATGGTTTTTTAAAAAGATTTTTCATCATTATTTTGTCATTTTTTGCTCTTTGTGTCTTTATTTTGTCATTTTGTTTCGCATTTAAATGAGTATATAGTTTTATATTATTCACATTTAACATAAGAATAACTTTCTAAACATCAGAAATTTCACTATTAGCTATGAAATAAGAGTAACTTTGTACATTTTTACTCACATTTGTGGAAAAAAAAGCACATTCCTATTTAATGATTAGTTTGAAAGTGGTGGAAGGGGTGACAATTGTCAGGAGAGTAGGTATCATTAAGTCATGAATTCATGTCCCAAAATGTCTGCCTCGCATCCAAGAAGTCCCAAGTTTGAATCTCGCTTAGAGTCGTCATCATCACCTGACAAATGTCAGGTAACTTAAGGCCCTATGGATCTCGGGCTCATTTGAACATCATTTCATTAATTCACCATCCAATATGACACTATGTTGGAGAATGTTAATTTAAAAACAAAAAATCATGTCCAAAATAGGGATGTGCGGGTCAGTTTTTCCTTCTTACGTTACTGAATGAGTACAGTCAGGCTGCTGTGGTTTTTATTCTTGATGTCATAGGCTGTGAATTCCTTTTCATTTGCAATGAATTTTGTATAACCTAAGAATTCAAAGACGTTGCAGCTACAAAATGCTTCAAAAACAATATTCTTAATTTTCTTTCCAGACTTTGCAAACAAGGATATGCATGCATGCACGCACTCCCCCCCCAACCCCCCCCCCCCCCCCCCCCCCCCACACACACACACAGAGGATGAGTCAGAACAACGCTGAATAATTTTATGGTGTGATTCTGGGGTTATATTTGAGTATTTTCTTATCGGGGACATATGTCTGCAGATGCCTTGCTATCGAACTAGAGGACATTAGCATTTTTCAAATGGCATTTTGTTACTTAAATGGTAAGGCATTTTGTTGCACATTATACAGCACTTTGTGACCTTGTGGTTCCGGTTATCAATCTCAGTTATCAACTTATACTAGAGTGCTCTGTTTACTGGAAGGGCTATCAGATTTACAGCCTAGTATTAAAATGTTCCACTTCACTTACACAGAACTAGCAGGTATGCATTACATTATGGTGCTGCTTGGGGAAATGCAAAAAGAGAATGAGGTCTTTATGCTGAGCTTTACCCAAGGAGACATTTGCTTATCAGAGCACTTTTACTGCTGTACATCAACTACTGTGAGAAACAGAAACTTTCATTCTCTCTCCACAAGCACAAGAGCAATAGCCCCCATGCCATTGCATATAAGTCAGTCTTCAGTTTCTAGAATTCTGTGTGAACAGCAATTACATCTGTATCTCACCCTAGTTCAAGGCTTTCCACCTCAACTACAGTTGGACCAGTGGTTTTTTCATAAACATATTGATCAATGAAGATTTTCTACAACTTCCAACAGGTTTTACTTTATTTCCCAGTATACAAATTTTTTGAACTGTGTGAATTCCAGGTAAAACTGGATTACTGACTTTTACAATATGTTTTCCTTTGTAGCTAGTTTTGACTTCATTAAATAAGTGTTTTATTAAACGTTGCTATGTGTATTTTTTTAATGGGTCATTAGTAATTCTTATATTATCCTTAACTTGAAGTAAAAGTTCTATTCTGTTAATTAAATCAGATGCATCCAAAATTACAATCCTATTATCTTTATCAGCTTTAGTATAAAATACGTCTTTTTCATTCAATGATTTAATTATCTGTGTATGATGATTTCCTTTAGGGTGGTTATTACTCAAATTCTGCGAGATTTTACTGCATTTCATTTTAATCAAAGATCTATCAATTTCATTTAAATCTTGACTAGCAATTTTGATATCTGCAACATAATTATATATATTCTGTCCTCTATGTGATCTGCAAGAGGAAATGGATCGAGACCACCTTCAAATATGCCCGGCCACTTCTAGTGCCCCATCCATCAGTGAAAAATATTGGAGAGCAAGAGGATTAATGACTTCATTGTCAGAAATCCAGCATTAGCTAACAACAACATAATTATATATATAATTTTTTTTTTTTTTTTTGGAAAATTCATACTAGTTTTCATACTTTTATTTATGAAATTCAGTTCCTTCTCATTAAAACTATGATTTGATAGATTAATTACATTACATTATCTGTTTATTTGGCTTCAAGTTATGTTGATTTGAGCATAATTTATTTAATTTGTTTTCTAACTTCTTTGCTTTTTTTTTTTTCATACTGAAATTAATATGTTCAAATAATTTAGATTCCAAATGAAACCAAATTGGGTTACCTAAAACAAGCATTAAGATGCAAATGATATAACTTTAGTTCAATATTATTTAACCTAAGTGCAAATTTCTTTCAATTTCAATTAATTTCTCTCTGCTGATTTATGACGAGTATTAATATTTTCAATTTATTTATGGATGGATGGATGGGTGGGTGGGTGGGTGGGCGGGCGGACGGACGGATGGACGGTTGGATGGGTGGATGGATGGGTGGATGGATGGGTGGATGGGTATGGTAATGGTAATGGGATGGGGTGGATGAGTGGAGTTTAACCAAGGCCATCTCTAAGTAACAGGCCTGGATATGCGATTTGTGATGTCACAACGCGAGGCCGACATTCCAAGCAATTCATACGGAATAAACACATGTTATACAGCATTTCTGCGCTGGAAGAAGCATGCATTCATTTATATTTTCACATTTCGTATTAAAAGTTAATGTGTGTTAGTATGTTAGTAGAAAACATGCTTTGCATAGTTGTTAATGGCAGAGCATGCTTCTTACGTTCACAATGCGAATATATCTCCAGTTTCTTTCTTTCTTTTCTTTTTTCTTTCTTTCTTTTTTTTTTTTTTTTTTTTTTTTTTTTTTGCTGTAGATAATACCAAACTGTCTTGTTTAATAATGCAGTAGTTTTTCAAGAGGATGTTGGTTATTACTTTTATTATTTTCCTGGTCAAAATAGCAGACTGGTAACTCGCAATCACTAGCATTACAGTCAGCACCGATATTATTAATGTCACATGTCTCAGCACCTAAATGTAGAATTAAGTTTCTCTGGTTTTCTACTTTAAGAAACACTCGTTCATATGTCTTAACAAATTTACTACTTTTTTGTGATCACCAAGCATTTTCACCTTCTCTGATAAATATTTTAAATGCAAGAGTTTCTATCAGGACTGAGGGGTTGAGAAAGTTGTCTGAGGTAATCAGGATGGGGTAAAGAAAGAACATTGGAATCACGTAACTGTCTGTAAGCTGCTGGGCGAGAAAAATAAATTGAGTACGTCCATAACAGGGTATCGGGCATATATTTAATTTATTTTTGACTGACCAATTTTAACTGCTCTTCTAGGAATTTAGGTTTTAGATATTCTGTGGAATCTTCATGTCCTCCCAAAATTCCTTTAAAATGTTGGCGGCCTGAAGTAGTTTCTGTTCTGTTTGTTCACTTGCTATTGTGAACCAAAAGAGCATCAAATTTAGACCATTTATCCAATATCATTTGTTTACCGAGAATCCATTTAAACTTACTATTGGGTATTACAGTTTTACCCTATAGAACCTAAATAATAAAATTGGAATTAATGTTTAGTGCTGCTACAATTTTAGGAATTTCTTCAGTATCAATTTTCACAAAAATTACATCGTTTTCTTTTATGATGATGGTGAATCCCTCTAATTTCATGTCACTAATTCTATTTTTAAAGCTCTAAAAATCAACAATTTTGTCATCTTCGAGTCATTTACAAAATCTATAGATTTTCAGTAAGTTTAGGAGTTGTTCTGGGTGGTACAAAACGCTTCCATCATTTCACGTAGCAGTAAATTCCTTCACTATGCGCTGTTCAGAAAAATGTTTAATACATACCACACCTGGTTCATAATTATCCCTGTGAATAGCATGTACCCACTGCACTCTCCTATGTGGATCCTTTGGAAACGAAAACACTATAATCTACTTTTCTACACTTGTTTTATAGTTTGAGGTACAACCCAGCACACAACTCTTCCTAGGCATTTTGTATTAAAAACTACACCACTTTGTAATTTGATTTTCACTCACTTAATTGTTTACTGACACGTTGTAAGGCACAAGCTACTTCTTAGCATTCCAATCACGCACTCATATGTAGCATTCCCGTATTAAACAAGCAAAATATGAGTCCCCCGTGATGACATCATTAACGTAATCTCTTTCCGTCTACAGGCCTGTTTAGATAAAGATGGCCTTGGTTTAACCCTTTGACTGCTGAGATACTTTTCACTTGATGACCCCTCCTTGCTGAGACATTTTAAAATTTAAAATGATTTCTATTCATACAATAACATGCAAAAAGAGTATATCATGAAACACTCACCTAGAAGTCTGTAGACTGATGTAGATAATCCACTTTCTCAAAAAAAAAAAAAAAGCAACAACAAAAAAGAAACGTAAATTTCTAAAGCTTAATTTAGGCCACATGCAATGCACAGAAGTTAGAGTTGTCCACAGGGGCCATTAATTTAGACATACGTAATTATTGTAATAGGTATATTATCAATCACTAATAACTTTAAGCACTACTTCATAGAAGTCTCATAGTGAAAATGAAGATAATTATAATAGGGTTACCCAAAGTTCATTTTACTTAATTTATTTTGAATCTGAACATTTGCCAATCACTAATAACTAACCACTGATACTACTAAAATTAGAAATATCATAGTGAAAATGACAATATTTATTAATAACCAGGGTTATCCAAAGTTCACAGTCCAAAAGTTTTCTTTTTTTATTGTGAATATTTGTCTTATACTTATAGAATAAGAAAAAAATTGAAACAATGGTAGAAAAATTCTTTGAGCTACCCCGTCCCATTATTTTTTTAGAACTATACGATTTCTCACAAAGAAAACGATAATACCATTAGTTTCTTTAGCAATGAGTTGCATGATTTGGAAAGAGAAATAATTTAAAAACATAAAGAACTGTGGCACTTTCATCCAAATTTACTGAAATACCTGAATTATGGCTATCAAAACCATGATTTTGTGGAACAAAATTGCCCCTCAGCCATTGAAACACATGACTGGCAACCTTTGTTCTCTTTGTGCGTGGCATGTGTTGTGGCGGTGGGTCACTTTCGTCACTTTTCTCACTGTCACTTATTTCCCCAGCATCACTATCAACACATTCACTTCCACTTTTACTTTCCTGATTCCTGTAATCAATATCTGACACCAGATGGCTAAGTATCAAATTTAGCCAGTAATTCATCATCACGAAAAGAATGCACCTGCCTGCTAGTCCCAGCCATTTTTTTGTGCATCCATGAATCTCCACAATCACATGACCCCACGCCAGCCTGCTGCTTTCTATGGTGTAAAATGCACATGCAAGCCTTTGTATTTTAAGCTGCAGATGTTGCTATAATGCAGAGAGCTCTTTGAAACTGCTTCTTCATAATCCTAACAGATGGCAGAACATGCTCTTTCAACTCAAAGTGTGTACAGAGATTCCCTTCAGTGTCTAATAAGGTTTGATTCTAGCAACTAGCTCCCGCCATCTACGTTCCGGCCAACACACAAAGGGGTTTAAATGCCCCACTGTCTTTGTGATGACCAACACACTGAAAGGGTTAAGGGCCCATCGACAGCTAGGTCATTTGGGCCATGATAACGACGGAACAGACATTCAAGACACCAATGATGCAAATGAGTGATTTGAGAAAAATGTTTGGAACTGGAATATAATACCTAACTACAAAAGACCTAAAGTTTTAGTTACATAAATATTTATTAATATTTGTCGACTTATACTGCTTCACTACCAATAGCTTCAGTTTTTTCATTGTAAGCGTTGTTAAAGCTCAATTGCAATATCAAGAACAGTATAATTACCCATAATTACTGATTTAATTATTTGCTAACTCAGATCAGGTCTGAGAAAATCAAGTAAACTGTGATACATTAAATGAATTTTGAAACCAAATGTGCCATAAATGGTTAAAACACATTCCACTAAAAATGAGATTGTGTTTGTATTTTTTCTAGTGTTTATTCTAAACTACAGCAAGTGATGGCAACCAAACAGAATGAAAACATAATAACAAATTTGAATTGCCAATGTCCATGTTGTGGTCTACATCTTCTAGAATGTACAGAATTCCTATATGCTCAAGTTATATTTGGGCTCATATCACAATGTGCTAAGCAAGAAATGTTCATTTCAGCACTTCATTAGACCTTGTTAAATATGCTGTGCACGGTATCTGCTTTTGCAAATGGGCATTCTTGCACAATATCAACACTATCATAATACAAGCCTTAAAGAATTGGACTAGCCTTCCTGCGAGCTCTACCTTTGGTAGTCCCTCGCCCTTTGCTGTTGTTCCTACCTGATCGTCCACAATCTGAGCATGACACCAACTCTTCTGACTGCCCTGTCTTTTTGTTTTCATGTGCATCTCCCAGACAGAAGTCACAGTATGGTGATGGCAGAGCCTTATCTTTATCTTCACCTGGCATTGGTGGCAGCATCTACAAAGCAAGTATTGCAGTTATGCACCAATATTATAACTAGAGATAGGCAAAATTTGAAATTTAATATTTTAAATCATGTTTGTTATCAAGGGAACAAGTATTTTTATTGTTTGTATTGTGTAGAATTTTGTGCTTGTTATAAAAAAAATCATATGTCACAATATTTTGGTAAAATCTTCATATTTTGTAAGATTTACGATTTTTAGGCTTTGAAATAATTTCTGTTAGCAATAAATCAGGCAATCCAAATATTCTATTTGGGCAGTGTATTATGAAAAACATTTAGAAAAACCCGAGCCACTCTTTCTGGGAAATGCATCTGGAAAAGCCCACACCAGGCTTTCCAACATGCCAGGTGCAGTTGAGAAAATGTAGCATTTCCCCTAGGTGACATATGCAACATTAAACATCCTCTATTCTTGAGTTTTTATTTTTGCCAACTGATGCTTTTAGTGGCATACTGTAACTAGTATTATGCAAAGACAATGCAACCAGTAACTTCCTTTTCCCTTTTTCCTAAGTTAAGGATTTCACAATGATTAAAATCTGTGAGCTTTATTCAGTTCACTGAACTACTTGAAGTTTACAGTGAAATGAACCTGCTCCAAAGCCTTAAAACATGTTTTGGTTTTAATACATGCATTTCA
Source organism: Tenodera sinensis (assembly GCA_030765045.1). Lineage (NCBI taxonomy): Eukaryota > Metazoa > Arthropoda > Insecta > Mantodea > Mantidae > Tenodera > Tenodera sinensis. The sequence goes on along the minus strand of CM060964.1, from coordinate 247,459,323 downwards.
GATTATTTTGGGATTTTTTTCTTCAGATTTTAATTTTTCAGAAAGTTTTCTTCATATTTTGCATGTCTGTAATTGTAACATGTATTAAATACATGTTTGTATTAAGTTGCATATTAGATGACAGAAAACTATGTCAGACACAAACTTGGTGGCTGATAGCTGACCACTTCATGATCAGATTACTCTCTTTCCTGTTGCGCAAATAAATTTTGTGGGTGCAAATGATATTTATATCACTGGCTTTACAGTGTGTCTGCTATAATAAACATGTTTAGCTTAATTTAGTTGTGTTTACTCTAGAACTTTCTTTTTCTTTCCTTTTTAATGTATACCTACCTTTTTCACAAAAGAGAAAGCCGAGTTCAAACATTTATTGCTGGAAACAGAGTTTACAATCACACTGTAAGTTGCTGCTCCTGGTGGATTATAAGATTATCTGACCTTGGAAGCTGGATGAATCTCTTAGACCAGGCATGGGGAAGAGGAGTAACAGGAATCGAGTATTTACCATCTCCACATTTACCTCTTCACCAAATGCAGGCCACCTGCTATTTCTGGTTCTGTTTGTTTAAGCATACACATGTCTTTACAAACAATGTATGTTTCAAGGCATGTGGTGGCAGAACTGAATAGAACATGAAGTACTGGTTTTGTGATTACATGAATGTGACTATGTTATATTTTCTTTTGGCATAGCAAACACAATGGTTTATTTTTACTAGGAACACAAAAATACTTATGTTCCCATTCAGCTTTGAAGCATTTTATTTTTACCTTATTAGAATTGGGATATATTCTTCACCACTCTGTCCTCTATGTGATCTGCAAGAGGAAATGGACCGAGACCACCTTCAAATATGCCCGTCCACTTCTAGTGCCCCATCCATCAGTGAAAAATATTGGAGAGCAAGAGGATTAATGACTTCATTGTCAGAAATCCAGCATTAGCTAACAACAACAACAACATTTTTACCTTGTTATGCGACATAATTCCACCACTGACACAATGTGAGGGACTGACTGGTTCTCTGAGGTAGATAGATAACAGTAGGGGGTTTGGCCTGGTAGCTAACCATGTGTAGCCAAGTAGATGGGGTTAAAAGTACAATGTAGGGGAAACTATACACTATGTCACTTTTCCCCATCTATGCTCTAGACATATGCATGTTCAGAACTGTTTTCATTTATTTCTTTAGTATGAAGTAAAGTAGTATCTGGCATCAAAATGTGAATCTAAAATTCATTTTAAAAAATCACCCTGCATTATCATGGAGTATTTTTAGATTCACTTGGCTTGTGTATGTGAATACGTTGTCAACCAGAAAAGATGTTAAAGCAGGGGATATTTGTAGAATGTTGAAAATAAGAGATAGGGTCAAACAGATTTATGTAGTTCTTTTGCATTAAAATGTAAACCCTATTGAGAGTTTTACAGTACAGCTTCTTTTCACACACCTGAATGAAATTGTTTTAGAGAATACATATAAAATAATTTTTCTTAAGTTATATAAACAAATCTAAATTCGCTATTGCAGAGAAGTGCCTAAGGAGCATTTAAATTCATACACTATACAGAGTATCAAAATTATATAGATAGACAGTCAGATAAAGACAACCCACACACACATATACTTGAGCAGTTATAACAAATAGTACATGATGTTAATAGAAACTTACCTAATATATTTTGTTTTGACACATTTGTTATCCACTTGTACTCCATAATTAACATGATTATTGATTATCATTAGGCCTCGCATTTTTAGGTAAATGCATATTTTGTTTGCATCCTGATATGAGCTTGAAACTGAGTTTAATGTTCTTGATATTTACACCAGACTAAATATTTTAAGTTTTATTGCACATAAAATTGCATATTTTCAGATATTTTTATGTAAATACATATTTTTGGATATTCACATACATTACACAAAAATCATGTAAGAAACCTTTTAAAAATAATTTTCACATATTTACATAAAATCACGTAAAAGCAGCAGCAGAATTAATTTTAACAAGTCACCAACCACTTCTTAATCTGAAATATATGGGCCGGATGTCATAATATGTTAATTCATTATTAGAACTGATATGTCAGCTATAGTATCCCTTCAGTTGGAAGAAAATATAAAAATCTCTTTCTTAAACTACATGAGTCAGCCAGTTAAGAATGGGGAATTCCTCCACTGCCATGTGCTTGATTAAGCACCTATTATCGCTTCACTACCCAGCTAGTATATACAGTGGTAGGTAGCTATTAAGCTGTATAGTCAACTAGTAATTTGTGAATCCGCAAAGTTTATACTTTGTCCTAATTGTGTTGTGTTGGGACACCAACAATTATGAACAATTCTGAGTTCACAGGAATTAAACATGCCCAGAGTGAAAGGTAGTGCAAGTTACAGTGTACAACAATACACTGCGGAATTTAATGGTATTTTCAGCTGTGATGGTAAAATCCTGTATAGTCAGCCATGTGGCAGAGCTACAACGGCAGACCAACGTTCACAAGTAACACAACATTTAAGTGGTAACGAACATAAGGCAGCTATTTCACGTTTTACAAAGAAGAAACTTTTATTAATGGTCCAGTGTCAAGTATTTCAGAAGGACCTTCCAAATTTACAGTGTATTGTGACGATTTATGTAGAGCAGCAATTTCAGCAGACATACCCATTTCAAAAGTGAACCAACCTCAGTTTAAGACATTCCTGATGAAATATACAAATATTGACACACCTGGCGAACCAAATTTGCGAAAACATTACCTTCCCAAGTGCTACGAAGAAATTGTGATGCAAAATTTGTGCTAATGAAAAAATATGGTGAGCATACAGGAAACTCTAGTTTCTATTAACAGGAAAATTGGAAATGTTGTAGGGATAATGATTCTGAAGTTTCAAAGTCATATTTTCTACTGACCTGCCAAGACATGCCTGCTGCAAACCATGTGACTATTGCCAAATTATTTAATGAAACGATGCAGATATTGTGGCCAAATGGTGTACGACATGACAATGTTTTGTTATTTTTGACTGATGGTGCACCATATGAAAAACATAGCAGCAGGACTTACAGTTATTTATCCTAAAATGATTCATGTTGCATGTGCTGTGCATGGATTGCACTGAATATGTGAGGAAATTAGAGCCATGTTTCCTGACATTGACAAATTGAATTCTAATGGGAAAAAAGTGTTCATTAAGTCACCTGAAAGGACTGAAATTTTTTAGAACAAAAATCCAAACGCTCCACTGTCTCCTGTGCCTGTGGTGACACATTGGGGAACATGGTTGACCACAGTTCAGCACTCTGCAGAAAACGTGGATAGTTCTGCTGTCGTCATAAATGAACCAATTGTAAAGATGTCAGTTCAATTAAAACTCTTCAAGAACTTTTAAGTGACACTATGTTTAGAAATGACTTAGCATACATTTCCGCAAATTTGTTTCCTCTGTGATTGCATAAAGGAACTGGAATCAGTAGGAATGCATTTGAGAGAAGCAGTTCAAGATGTGGAAAGAAAAAACCTGAATGTTCTTTCTGGTCATGCAGAACAAAACTTGTAAAGAAAATGCAAGGAGTGTTCGAAAATAGTGGATTTAACATAATGTATAAAATTTCAAATGTGTTGGATAGAGAACATGAAGAAATTACTGATGTGTGAGTGACAGTCCATGTTATAACTATGCAAGACTTACTTTTATGATGTGGAGTGATCATTTTCGAAACTCAAGACACTTCTTTGTGACAATAGTTAATCTTTCGGGATGGAAAATTTGAGGAATCATGTAGTCATATCTCTACAGTACAGCTTCCAGGTATAATGTCTGCTGAGTACCCATACATCTATATTAGCTTAGCCATTCAGATCTTAAAAAATATTTTATTTGTTTTGGTAAATATTTTGGACATTTTTAGCACATAAAAAATATATATTTTTCCAAGATTTTAGTGCCTAAAAATCCAAGCTCTAATTATCATGCTTCCTTATATCTTGTTAAGTATATTTATATATCTCAATCTGTATAGGTACCTATATCTGGAATAGTGGGGAAAAAATATTGTTGATTAATGCCATGCATTCAATACTTTTGCACTTCTGTAGGATCTTTAGATAAATGCACTGCAAATGTTTAGGTGTGTATTTATTAATAGTTACTCCCAAATCGCATAAACTCTAAATGGGAGAAGGCAAGATTCCAGTTCTTTGCAGGTGACTTGCAAGACAATTGTGACCAATTATTAACCTGAATGATGCTACTGCTGTTTTGCAGGGGCATTGTAGTAAGATATCTGGGTGAATAACAAGAGCTTTACAATTCTTTTTTGCAGTTCTTAATATTAGTTTTTCATTATGAGAAATTCTAAATTTTGATGAAATTAGTCTTTTAACAGACTGATATGGTAAGTTTGGTGTTTTTTGAAAAGTATATTAGAAGCCTTTATAGCTAAACAAAATCTATAGCTTTGTTATTAGATATGCTACAGTGAGCAGGAATACACTGAAAGTGGATCTTTTTATGTAGCTCTGATCAGTTGCATCACCATTTGGTAACAATCTTTAAATTAGATAAGGTTTAATATTATATGAACATACTGCTTGTACTGCGGCTTTAAAGTCTAAGAATGTAACTTACTTTGGTATAGCTGTTGACTGGAAGGTTTAAAAGTTGTAATTTTGTATGAATTGCTGTTATTTCTGTACCAAAATTTCTACTGTATGTCTCTAGTGAGTGACAGAATGAGAAAAGGTTGCATTTAAATCCAGAACTTGAATTATTATCTTTAAAAGATCCATCGGTGAAAATGTGCAACCATTAATTTGTAAGATATTTGGTATGTATGGTTTCTAAAGCAAAGGCCTTAAAAATAGCTGTAAATGTCTGATGTTGTTTCCACTTCAAGATGTACAGTAAAGTCAAATCAATTGGTTCAAAATACAATAGGTATATTCTAAGTAACAGGTTTTCTCTTGAAGTAGGGAGATTTAAATTTACTTACAGATGATGTACTTTATCTAAGAAACTGATTTTAATTTTTAAAGTATTTTGTATTAGCTGTTTGTTTCTCCAGTGAAAGTTAGGAAGTCAAAGCAGTTTTTCATGTTGAAGGGATTTTTCTTCAATTTGTGATGTTAATGAATAGGTCTGTGTTATAGCTGATAGAGCAGCTATAGGTGTGAAAAGATATTAAAATAACCAAATTTAAAATCTCTGTGGCTATTATTAGATACAAAAAATAAATTAATTTGAAAATGTATAATTTTGCTGCAAAAGTATTGAAAATAAGTAAATGATACTGATCAATTCTTCTGCATAGAAAAAGTCAAAGTCCACTTCTTAAAGGCTGCATATGGAGTCTTCAAGTACTCAAGATCCAGATTAGTCTACGAACTTGCAAAGAAAACCCTCCTGATGGAAGATCTGAGTTGGAAATTAGACCTGTCATCCACAATTAGCTGGAGGAAGTTATCAGAAGACAGGGAAAAGAAGAGGAAAGAGAAATGGGCTGATTTCTACATTAGAGACAATGGTGAATGATCATGAACCACTACAGAACAAAAACGTCACTTTGTGAACTCTATGACAGTGCATGGCTACTACCACAAAGTGTGCAAAGCAAAATTCCACTACAACTTAAGCCTGGACTATGTATGCAAATTTTGCAATAAACATCGTGACCACTATCATGTATTGTGACAGAAAAGCGTGTGAATCAATCACAGGTTATTGCACAAACTAATAACTTTTGCACAACTTGTGCACATTTCTTTCTTATATAAAGATGCCATTAAACAATGAAACTGCTACTGGTACTTTCACTAATGAACACCAAGCATGTTAAACAGAATGCACACACAACACATAATAAAATTACATATCATCTTTTCTTCTTTCAAGTAGAGGAATATTCTCTTCAGTTCTGGCTTCATGCACCTGTGACTGCATTTTTACTTTCTCTACTGGTAAGTAGGGGAAGTATTGTATTCCACCCAAAAATTCGATGTCGAGATTTCACCGGAAATATATGTTTTGAGGCCCCCTGAACCCAAAAAAAGCATTTTTAGAAAAAGGTCCGTGTGTGTGTCTGTGTGTCTGTCTGTGTGCCAGTCTGTGGACAGCATAACTCAAAAACGAAAAGTCGGTTAAAAACCAAAGTTGGTATTTAAGTTTAATGTCTTTCAAGGATGCGACACGAAGATTTCGAAGAAAATAGCCCGACCCTAAACTACCCTTTACATGGAAAATTTTGATTTTCTTGAAAATGGCTCTAATGATTTTTACTAAAATGCCATATGTTTGAGATATTTTTATGACAAATGAAATGTATATCTTGAATTTTCTGGCTATAGCCCCTGTAGTCGTATTTACTCTGGACGACTTTTGCATAACTGGTAAACCGTTAGATATAGACCAAATCATACTATACAAAAAACATAGACCTTGCTAAAATACACAATTTATGCCTCAATAAATTTTCTTGTAGGGTGAACCATTTCAGAGATATTCCTTGTTATGTGTGTGAGTTTCGGAAAGCTTAGAACTTTCGTGAAATGGGTCATCATTGTTCATTTTTTTTTTATATGTTAAGTGTGCAAAGACAACAGAATCTTAAAGCTTTAAAATATTTGACTATCGCACAAAGCCTACTGTATTCTAACATTCCCCTTGCACCTACAAGGAAATAAGCAATAAAGATAAGTTGTACAAATGTTTATCTTAACTAACACGAAGAAGATACAGGAATAAGAGTTTGTAAGAATGGTTAGTACAAGAGTAGAGAAAGGCATGTGTGTGCAACACATCAGATTTTTTTTTACCTTCCTTTCATCTTTTAATTTTCTTATTTCATCACATACCTATTCTTTAGCTATCGGTGTTTTTCCTGTTCTCTTCTCTGGTCATTTGATGTTTCTTCTCCAATTAATCCCGATGTTTCTTATGAGCATTCTCAGTAACATTCTCTGGTTAGTTGGTACAAATCTGACACTTCCATAGTACAAAATGGAGTTTCACACTTGCCTCTGTACCTACAATAACTGACTCTTCATACATGTTTTCAATCAATACTAATTTATTCATAGAAAAGTCACCCTCCACTATAGCATTTCCATGAGACAGTATATTAATTTTCATAGTGCATATCTAGGGGTATGAGTGTGCAGGTTTTGTGTGGTAGTAGAGTCAAAAATGACGAATAACGTCCAATAACAAATTCATCTATAAAGAGAGGTAAAGGAGGTAATGGAACATTATTTAATACATTATCTGCTTAGTCTGGCAACAGAATAGGACAGAACAGGCAAATATTTTGTTTACAAATGTAACTTTCCCTAATATACCTATGCTCATACTATTCCCACAGTAGCAAAAATTTTTGAATGCCTTATAAAACAGCAACTACAAAATTATTTTGAGATGAGAAATTTGTTTAGCGATAGTCAATTTGGATATCGAAAAGGTAGGTCAACCATACATGCAGTAGACTCACTAGTGGAGAAGATTCACCAGGCGTTTGAAGATGGAGTAACTGCACATGTTACACTATGTGATTTAAGTAAAGCTTTTGATTGCGTAACTAATGAAATCTTGATAAAGAAATTAGAATATTATGGAATAAGAGACCACAGTGTAAAAATTTTCAAATCCTACCTCGAAAATCGACAACAGGTAGTTACAGTCGGAGGGAAAAGATCTCGGGTATTAAAAGTGACAACCGGAGTTCCACAGGGATCAGTTCTAGGGCCTTTACTTTTCCTGATAATGATTAATGATGTTGTTAAATGTTCTCCATCTCATACAGTAGTATATGCTGACGATACATCTTTTCTAAATTTACATAAAGATGAGGAAGTACTGTCACAGTTAGTAAAAGCAACAACCAAAAAATCGCAATCCTGGTTTCAAAGCAATGGCTTTTACATGAATGAAAACAAAACACAAAATATCCGCTTTACTTTAAAAATTGTTGAACAAGCACAAAACAATGTAAGCGACACAGTTAAACTCCTAGGCATGATCATAGATAAACAACTATCCTGGAATCCCCACATTGATCAAATATGTAGAAAATTATCAACAGTGGTATTTTTGCTAGCTAACTTAACACGAGTAATATCACAAAATTATGTTTTAATGGCTTATATCTCATTTTTTCAGAGTATTTCTAGATATGGACTAGTACTATGGGGTAGTAATCCAAGGATAGCAGAAATCTTAATAATTCAAAAAAAGATTATAAGAATATTGACAAATTCAAACAATGTAGAACACTGTAAACCATTATTTGTAGCATTAGGAATTCCAACAGTAGTAAATGTATATATTTATGATGTTTTGATCAGTATCAAAGAAAATTTACTTAATTTTAACTTATGGAATTCAATACATGAATATGGGACAAGAAATATGAATAGAATTGATTTGCCATATCATAGATTACAGAAAACATCTAGATACAATAAAGTAACAGGAATAAAGCTTCTCAATGCACTCCCACAAGAAACAAGAAACCTGAATGTTCAAACATTTAAGAGCAGACTGTACAAATGGCTAATAGACAATCCCTTTTATAATGTGCAAGAATATTATGAACAAAATAAGACTGGATTGTAAATTTATGTAAATCTTAGTTGTAAATAAAGTAAGTGTAATCTTAAGTTAGCAATATATGTGAATGTATTTATAGAATGAATACATAATAAGTTGTTTTGACGAAGTCTATTGTGATCAATGTGATTACTAAATGACTAATAAAGTTATGTTGTTGTTGTTGTTGTTGTTAGCTAATGCTGGATTTCTGACAATGAAGTCATTAATCCTCTTGCTCTCCAATATTTTTCACTGATGGATGGGGCACTAGAAGTGGCCGGGCATATTTGAAGGTGGTCTTGATCCATTTCCTCTTGCAGATCACATAGAGGACAGAGTGGTGAAGAATATATCCCAATTCTGTTTAAATGTTTTGCCAGACAATCATGTCCTGTAATCAACCTGAAGGTTGCAACTGCTCTTTTTCGAGGATACTCAGGAATCACTGTTTGAATGTTTGGTAGTTCCCATCTTTTATTCTTTGATTTTTCATAGTAATATTTTGCAATAATTTTTTTGAATTCAGAGTTGACTAATCTTTTAGCTGCATAAAATGGTAGATTAACTATAGATTTTTGTACACTGCTGGTACCCTTTTTTGCAAGAAAATCAGCTTTCTCATTACCACTCAGTCCACAGTGAGCAGGTATCCATTGGAAGACTAGGTGTTTTTGAAGTGCTGTTAGATGGCTAAGCATCTTCCAACATTCTATAATAGTTTGGTTTTTTGGCGACAACTTGGAAGTAATTGCTATAATTGCTGCCCTGGAATCTGAGAGAATAACTGCTTGCTGAAAATGTGAAATTCTGTACAAAAGATTTTGTAGGGCCATTCGAATTGCTTCCATTTCTCCATCAAAGTTAGTAGTTCCATAACTTAAAGATTTGTAATAGGAAAAGAGGTGACATGTGACCTGCTCCATCTTGGTTTGATATCAATGATCCATCAGTATAAATATGGAGCCACTCATGTTCTGGAAATCTAGTATGGATTGTCTCTAATGCCAATAATTTTAGAACACTAGTTGGAGTATCACTTTTTTTAACTTCTTCTGTCAGGTGTAAATAATATGTGATGTCTAATGTATGTGTTGGATTGACTTTAGATATGAAGTTTTCCTTTGAATTAGGAAGGTGTATATCCTTCTTGATGTCTTGAATTTTGGAAAGAAAGCTCTCCTGAGTCTTTAGTGTATGTGTAAAATTTCTCTTGTGTCATGTATTGAATGGGAGTCTGATCAACTTTTCGTGTTGAATAAGAGCCGCTTTTTCTATTTCATATTCAATGGGGTATTGGTTGGTTAGTATTTCCATAGCTGCTATTGGTGTGGTTTTGATAGCACCTGTAATTAATCTCAGACTTTGGTTTTGAAAGATTTGAATTTTTTTTGTGTTTGCTGTTACAAGAACTTCGCTGCAGTAAGTAAATAATGGTTTTATATATACATTGCAATGTTGTGTTAAGCGTTGCTCTGGAACATCCCCACTTCATTCCTGTTAGACGTTTTAACAGTGAAAGGCGCCTCTCTGCTCTTTGTATTACATTTTCTATTTGTTTGGTCCATGTAAGTTTGGTATCAAATGTAACTCCTAAATACTTTGCTACCTTTGTTTCTGGTAATTGTTGACCCTCAAAATTTAGTTTTATTTTTAGTGGTTTTTTTCTTAGTGAAAAGATTTGGTAGTTTGATTTTGTTGTATTAACAGTAATTAAATTTTCTTTGGTCCACCTCTGTAAGTTGGTTAAGGATTGTTGCATGGTTTTTTCCAGTTCTGTACTTTTGCTTTTTGGTTTTGAAGTCGACATTACCAAGTCATCAGCAAATAGTGCACACTTCACGCCTGATTCTTGTATTTGTTGTGGTAGATCATTAATAAATATATTAAAAAGTGTAGTGCTGAGCACTGCACCTTGTGGCAAGCCACGGTGTACTTGTTTATATTTAGATATATTTCTTCCATATCTGGTTGCAATAAAGCGTTGTGTTAGGAAATGACATAACCATGAAAACATTGGACCTTGTATCCCTATTTTTTTTTTACTTTCTTTAGTAGTTTTGTTCTGCATATAGAATCATATGCACTTTGAAAATCAATAAAAACTGATAAATTATCTTTTTTTCTATTGAAGGAGTCTTTGATTTCTTGACTGAGAAGTAAGACTTGTTCATTTGTAGAGTGGAACTCTCTGAATCCAGCTTGACATGGGGATATTAAATTTTGTGATTCTAGGAACCAATTTAACCTGTTTGACACCATTCTTTCCGTCACTTTTGCTATTATGCTGGTAAGAGCTATTGGTCTATAATTTTTTATTTCTGATGCTGTTTTGTCTTTCTTCAAGAGTGGGACAATTATTGCTTTTCACCATTCAGCAGGTACAGTGGTTTTCCAGGATAGATTGTAGAGTTTCAGTAGTTGTTGTTTTGCTGTTTTTCTAAGGTTTTTTTATGAACTCTGGATGTATGTGATCTGGTCCAGGAGACTTTTTGTTTTTTAGATTATTTATTGCAATGTTCAATTCTTGCATATTAAAATTTTGAAAAAAGATATTGCACTGAGTGTTAGGATTACATTCTCTTTCTCGTTTCAAATCTTTCTTAAATTCTTTAAGTTCCTTTTTATTATTTCTTGTTATTTTGTGTGAATTAGCATAATATTTATTGAATGTTTCGGCTATGACTGCATCATTTACTAACATTTTATTGTTGTGTATGATAGGTGTGCTGTTGTTTTCTTTCCTGTCCTTGACATTTTTTATGAACTTATGAGCTTTGTTACCATCTGTCCTATAATCCATTTTTTCTAAGAAATTATTAAAGTGATTCCTTTTAGCAGTATTAATTTCTTTTTTTAGTGAGGCACATTTCTTCCGCCATATTTGTGTATCTGATATGTTTTTTGTTTGTTCAGCTGTATTTCTAGCTATATCCCTTTGCTTTTTCAGTTCTTCTAACTGGGGGTTCCAAAAGGGTTTGAAATTTTTAATTCTTCCACGAGGAATATGTTTTTTTGCAGTTTCTAGGATGACTTTATAGAATTCTTTGTTCATATGATCTGGTTGGTCATGCAGCTGTGAGTTTGTTTGTTCTAATAAAGTTATTATATTATTATTATTATTATTATTATTATTATTATTATTATTATTATTATTATTATTATTGAAGTCCAAACTAAGCCAGGCGTGAAAACCGGTTTTGACAGTGTGCACATGTTTATCAGCTACTGCAAAACTCATCTTTTGAAGCTCTACCTCTCTATGCTGATTGCAGAAGTAAATGATAAAGGAGTGGTGACATTTTGGCAAGTAAACACTCGATCAATTTTACTTTTTATTTATTCAACCATGTACTATGAAGAAAAATACTTAACTTATTGTTCAGCTTAACATCAAGAAGTTGGTGTTAAAAATCTGCACACTGATATCCCTAGCACGTGTGCGTGTGCATGTGTGTGTGTACACAGGATGCCCCCCTCCCCCCCACCAAAAAAAAAAAAAAAAAAAAAAAAAAAAAAAAAAAAAAAAAAAAAAAAAAAAAAAAAAAAAACTGACAACACTTGGTATGTTGTGCAGGACGGCTAACTGATTGTCCAAGAAATGCAAGGTTTGGCTGCTGTAGCACATCGAAGTGTGAGATGAGTGTACGTTCACATTTCGTCAATAAAATCCAACATCAAGCTGTCTACATTACAAATGGGCTTTGAACTGTGTACCTCCTACATCATTGCAGAGCCTATATCGGCGGTGGTGAGCCTCATGCACATGACCCAATATGTGCGGTTGTCTTGGAAAATTCTCAATCACTCCATGGACCTGAGCAATTTGGCCTTCTGCTGACATTACAGGAGTGCTGTACACCATGCTCTTCACACAACTCCACAGAAAGTAGTCAAGAGGTGTCAGATCTGGCGACTGTGCTGGCCACGGAACTGGTCCACCTCCACCAATCGATCGATTTGAATATTCAACGTTGAGGTGATCATGCACATTTACATCAAATGTGCTGGAGCTCAAGTTGGCCATTTCAGCAGCTGTGTACTGGTACATGTCATACCACTGTTAAAAAATGTTACTGTGCTGGAAACTACACAAGTAACATACTAGTATGTGCACCAAGGATTCTATGGAAGAATTAAGCGCATGCACAGGAATGTTACTATGCTCAGGTCATTCATCCCAGTACACAGGTGGCTAAAGGGTTGTATACCTTCTGTATTAAGATACCAAAATGAATGTTAACAAATTGTCAGAACTGTTTGCATGCTCTCCAGCATCCAAACCATGCATTTCTGGACAGGGGTTGCTATTTGAAAACCAATTAGTTTGCCATTCCGCACAACACCCAGCGGGACACCCCGTATATATTATATTTTTTTTCCTGTCAAAATACCAGCAAAGATAATAAGATATTACATCTGGATTCAAACTTGTATGCCCATTCATGCTACAAAGGACTCTTAACCAAGAGTTTCTTCACAACTGCCACTAGCATTTTCTGACGTTCAAATTTCAAACCAAGAATCTCCCTTTCTGACAGTTTTGTTTATTTAAGGACACTTGGTAGTGTGACAGTAGCAATTTCCATGTAGAATTTCAATGCAATATATGTTAGTGTTTCTTGATAGCTATGCAATCTATCATACCACTTATATATCAGACTCTTCTGATTCAGAAACCATAATCGAATCATAAATAAAGTTAACAATTTTTGCTCTATTGATGTTCCAATAAGCACAAAATTTTCAAAAATCTTTACACATTTTCTTCTTTAGATGCACTTTTCTCCTAAACAGTTAAAGTGACACATTTCAAACTTTGTAATCACTTTACAAACATGCTATTCAACATAGCTAGTGAACCATTAAGACATTTTAATCAATAATAGCAATTTAAAAAGTACTCTTTATTTTTTAATTTTTTTATACATGAAAATATTTCTTTGAGGAATTTCATGAAATTGTAACACATACAGCTTTCACCGGCTCTTTAGAGCAGTATATTCTGCATTTGCACAAAATTTTCAAAGTTCTATTATAGTTTTCTAGTAAAGTATACCTAAAGTTTCAAATATCTGATGAGTTGCACTCACATGACTTTCTCTACTCTTGTACTAACCACTCTTATAAACTCTTATTCCTATATCTTCTTCATGTTAGTTAAGATAAACATTTGTACAAATTATCTTATTGTTTACTTCCTTATAGGTGCAAGGGGAATGTTAGAATACAGTAGGCTTTGTGCGATAGTCAAATGTTTTAAAGCTTTGAGATTCTGTTGTCTTTGCACACTTAACATATAAAAAAAAATGAACAACGATGTTCCATTTCAAGAAAGTTTTAAGTTTTCGGAAACTCACACACATAACAAGGAATATCTCCGAAAAGGTTCATCCTACAAGAAAATTTATTCAGACATAAATTGTGTATTTTAGCAAGATCTACATTTTTTGTACCATATGATTTGGTCTATCTCTAACAGTTTACCATTTATGCAAAAGTCGTCCAGAGTAAATACGACCACAGGGGCTACGCGCGCGCACGCACGCACGCACGCACGCACCACGCACGCACGCACGCACACACACACACACACACACACACACACACACACACACACACACACACACACACACACACACACACAGACCTTTTTCTAAAAATGTTTATTTTGGATTCAGGGGGTCTCAAAACATATATTTCCAGTGAAATCTTGACATCTTCTCCTTCTTACCAGTAGAGAAAGTAAAAAAGCAAGTTACGATAAATGGCAAAAGAAGATAATGTTGTCTACCAGACACTACACCTTTCAATGATGAATGCCCATGCTTTTGCCAAGAAGCATCAAAGGCAGCTGTAATATCGTTAGTTATCATTTAACCTTACAGCTTCTTGGGCAGCATTTTTACTTTCTCTACTGGTAAGTAGGGGAAGTATTGTATTCCACCCAAAAATTCAATGCCGAGATTTCACCAGAAATATATGTTTGGAGACCCCCTGAATCGAAAAAAAAGAAGCATTTTTAGAAAAAGGTCTGTGTGTGTGTGTGTGTGTGTGTGTCTGTGTGTCAGTCTGTAGACAGCATAACTCAAAAACGAAAAGTCGGTTAAAAACCAAAGTTGGTATTTAAGTTCATTGTCATTCAAGGATGCGACACGAAGATTTTGAAGAAAATAGCCCGACCCTAAACTACCCTTTACATGGAAAATTTTTCGAAAATTTTGATTTTCTTGAAAATGGCTCTAACGATTTTGATTAGAATGTCATATGTTTGAGATATTTTTATAACAAATGAAATGTATATCTTGAATTTTCTGGCTATAGCCCCTGTAGTCGTATTTACTCTGGACAACTTTTGCATAACTTGTAAACCGTTAGAGATAGTCCAAATTATACTATACAAAAAATGTAGATCTTGCTAAAATACACAACTTATGTCCCGATAAATTTTCTTGTAGGGTGAACCATTTCGGAGATATTCCTTGTTATGTGTGCTAGTTTCGGAAAACTTAAAACTGGTGAAATGGAACATCGTTGTTCATTTTTTCATATGTTAATCGTCCAAAGAGAATGGAATCTCAAAGGTCAAAAAGATTTGACTGTTGCACAAAGCCTGCTGTATTCTAATATCTCCCTTGCAATAAGAGTTTGTTAGAATGGTTAGTACAAGAGTAGAGAAAGTCATGTGAGTGCAACACATCAGATTTTTCATGCTGTTTTCTGCCACTTCCTGAAGAGTTTGCTCTAAGGTTTGATAAAATAGCAGAAACTTTGTAGATGGTGGTAGCAAATTCATTATTCCACATACAATCTGTGCTGCTCTTTGTCCCTTACCTATACACCTTAATCCATAACATAAACTTGAATTAACTTCATACCTATGTTCTACAATTTTAGAGCTCATTCTGAATTCTTTGTTTGAACATTTGCTGCATACAACCTGAATTTTAATGGCCAACCCCCTTGTACTTTTCACACTTTCTCCCAATGTTATACTGTGCACTGACTGCATCATACTTTCTGCACTTAACTGACTTATTCACTAACCTTGGCAGTATCTTTATGTCAACAATTATAAGTCCACCAGAAGAAGCATTATTTATAAAAAAATATCTTGAGCAGAGTAATTAAGTTTGGTCTTGGATGCACTGACTGATGCAGACTGCTGTGCAACTGGCACTTGATGAAACACAGAGTTGTTGGTAATGTTTTCAGTTTGGGGACTTGTCACACTCAAATGTGCTGACTTTCTATACCTTGTCCCACTCTTAGATGACAGTATGGAGTTAAACGGGATATATCTGTGTCTATCTAGCGCATACAAGTTGCGATTAGCATCGTCCTTTTCTACCCTCGCGCGGTTGCCAGGTTCCTAATAGCATGGTATAAATATTCAGTTGTTATACATTTCAGGTTTGAACACATTATCCTACGCAGAATTTTTTTTCTCTATCAGGTTATATCCTTTTTAGAGTCATTATACATTTCTATAGGCCCATATTTCTTCAGAAAACGTTTTTTTTCAATAGAGGTCCCATATGTGCTGTTTCTATACTCATCATGCACTAACTAACAAACTAACTGCTAGAATGGATCTATAGTTTGTTCTTAGCTAGAGTAAACTATAGTGCTACTACCTGCCTACTTTGAATTCTCTATGTTCACTCAGTTAAGTGTTATAATTTTTTAAATTAAATATTTTCGGAAAATTCTGTATCTGTGCACTGCAAAAGTTACGCAGTGTGAAACTTTTTTGTTATTGAGTTTACATCAGGGAACCAGGGAGAACAAATGCTGAGGAGGGTTGAAGAAAGTTTTTAAAATAAACCAAAAGGCCGTAACCTCTTTCTTTTATCTAGTAAGGCAAACAAAAGGTATTCATCTATTCAGCATATTCTCGCGCCAGGCCTGGCACAGAATATAGTATAAGGAGCAGCACTAGCATTAGTTCGAAAGAAGTCGTGTGTGGAACTGTGTGGAATCTATGAGCTGTTATTGTGTTATTTGTTTAATATTTTCGTAAATATTTGTAGTTCTGGAGGGGGAAGCTAGGAAGAGACGATATGTTGGTAAATTAAAAAGTAAGGAATGCTAAATAATTATGAGTGTGTTAGATTATTTTTCAAGTAAAATGTGTGTAAGTAAGGCAGTAAAAGAAACAGCTAAGGCTATCGGGTGTTCAGAAGCAGTAGTGTATAGGGTTAAAAAGGAAGTAATGAAAGGACCTCTAAGAATGCCATCAAAAAGAAAGCAAAAAGGGCAGGAAAATAAAAAAAAGAAGGATATAGTGAACAGTGCAACGTGGAGTGCGGCAAATTGTTCATTATTTACAATTTGCAAATATACCACCCATGCTGAATATAATTTTGTCACGGGTCAACAGTGGTGAGACTCTACCAAATTTCTTAAGGGCCACTCTTGGTCGGTTCTTACATGATTTGAGGTCCAAATATGAAAGAAGGGGTAACAAGTGCATATTAATAGAAAGAGACGATACCATCAGATGGCAACATAAATATCTAAAAGACATAAAAATGTTTAAGGACCAGGGGGAAATCAATTGTTTATACAGACGAGTCATTTGTAAATTTAGGCCATACAGCGACAAAGGCGTACAGGGATACCAAAGTTAAAAGTGTCCGTCAAGCAGCAATTGAAGGACTAAGTACAGGATTCCGGCTGCCTCGGGGTAGCGCGCGGAGAAAGATTTGCAACTAGTACATGTTGTAACACTGCGCTCCATTTAACACGTACTGTCTTCTAAGGGTGGGATGCGCTATAGGATAGTATTTCTCTTTCCCAAATTTCTTCATACTACCCATGGTTTTATTTCACCAGAACACTTCTAAAACCACAAAAAACTACAATGAATTGGAGTAAACACAACCTCACTCACTATACAAACAAACTAGCTTTTAAAATGGTGCCAAGGAAGCAGTCTAGTGAAAAAGTGCTGCCAACAGTCACAATAAAGCTCTAAACCAATAAAAGTTCCAAGCAGCAACCTATTACATGCAGTTTTGCTTGTTATAAGCAGACGAGAAAATGCAGAGTAAAAGGGGTGTGACAGCCTGGCTGCCATATTTAAAACCCCATTTAAATGCACTTAATTACCACAAAAACACAAAACTTTATAATGGGCATGTTCTGCAAACTATGTAGATTCATATTAAGCAACAAAACCAAAAATCCGTATTTTCATCCAAAATCACTACCAAGTGTCTTCAGAGCCTTGTTTAAACTAAATCTGAGACAAAGTTTGGCTATCTCAATTATCTCTCTTGGTTCCTGTAGATCAAACTATTAATATCAGTGGTAACTGCCATTTTACTACCCTTGACAAAGAGATTCATAAAATTTTACAATTTTTTTTTTATTTATATATTTATATTTCAGTGCCAAGTGCATTACTTTTGAAGTCTATCTTGGCTCTGGCCATTTTCACGAAAATTTCCATTTTTACTTTCTCTACTGGTAAGTAGGGGAAGTATTGTATTCCACCCAAAAATTTGATGTGGAGATTTCACCGGAAATACATGTTTTGAGGCCCCCTGAATAAAAAAAAGCATTTTTAGAAAAAGGTCCGTGTGTGTGTTTGTGTGTGTGTCAGTCTGTCAGTCTGTGGACAGCATAACTCAAAAACGAAAAGTCGGTTAAAAATCAAAGTTGGTAATTATTATTTATTTATGCCAACAAACTTACTGTTGGTCTTTTTAAACACACAAGCCGTGTGTGGGCAAAGTTTAAGAGGTAGAACCGGAACTTAAAAATTCAATGCCACAAGCGGAAGGTCTTTGGTTCAAATCCCGGTTGTGGCATTGAATTTTTAAGTTCCGGTTCTACCTCTTAAACCAAAGTTGGTATTTAAGTTTAATGTCTTTCAAGGATGCGACACAAAGATTTTGAAGAAAATAGCCCCACCCTAAACTACTCTTTACATGGAAAATTTTTAGAAAATTTTGATTTTCTTGAAAATGGCTCTAACGATTTTGATTAAAATTTCATATGTTTGAGATATTTTTATGACAAATGAAATGTATATCTTGAATTTTCTGGCTATAGCCCCTGTAGTCGTATTTACTCTGGACAACTTTTGCATAGCTTGTAAACCGTTAGAGATACTCCAAATTATACTATACAAAAAATGTAGATCTTGCTAAAATACACAATTTATCTCTCAATAAATTTTCTTGTAGGGTGAACCATTTCGGAGATATTCCTTGTTATGTGTGTGAGTTTCAGAAAACTTGGAACTTTCGTGAAATGGATCATCGTTGTTCATTTGTTTTATATGTTAAGTGTGCAAAGACAACAAAATCTCAAACATTTGACTATCGCACAAAGCCTATTGTATTTTAACATTCCCCTTGCACCTACAAGGAAATAAGCAATAAGATAATTTGTACAAATGTGTATCTCAACTATCAAGAAAGAAGATATAGGAATAAGAGTTTGTAAGAATGGTTAGTACAAGAGTAGAGAAAGTCATGTGAGTGCAACACATCAGATTTTTTATTTAACCTACCTCTATAGGAATGGTACATTCATAGTCTACATTAGTTACTATTTGTCTTTGCCATTTCATTTTCACACTGCACAGAAATTCTCCTAAATCTCTTAACTGATTTTCATCTTTACAAATCTCCACAGTTAACCTACTCCAAGTTCAGCAAATCACCAGTCACCTTGTCTGCCAGGATTCCATCTGCATCTTTCAATTTTCTGTCTTACTGCTTTATTATTAACATTTACTTCCTTAGCTTTTCTGAACTCTAGTGTAATGCTAAAGGAAAGTGTGCACTAGACCACCACTTTAAAAAACCATTAATCTGTTTTTTAACAATGCTGTCAATTGCCAGGATCACATCAGCATCGCTGGTGTACCGGAATTTTGTCCTGCAGGAGTTCTTTCACATGCCAGCAAATCTACTGAAATGGAGCTGTCGTTTTTAAGCACACTAGGCCAGATTTGAACCTGTGATCTTGGAATCAGCAGGCCAGTGTCTAACCAACTGTAACAACATGTCCATATTTTAAGGCTAGTTAATTAACCACAAATACTTTCTTTCCACTGCATAAAAGTTTGATATGCTGTACCACTTGCACTTTTGTTGTTGGAGGTGGTACTGGATGCTCAATATTATTGTCAATTACAAATTTAAGAATATCGCCATTTCTGTATGCCATTGTTTGTACAGGTTAAGAATTTGGAAATGAATGTGAACCACATCCATAGTAAATGAATCAATTTTACTAAATTCTGATTTTTTGGTGGTTTTGTGAACACTTCTGCTTTGGTGAAACGTATGTTGTCATATCCAGCTTAATACGTTTCTTTAATGTTGAGTATGGAGCTTTTTTACGTCATAGGTTTTAGCAAGTGTATTATGACACATACCATTTCCTTCTTTAAAATATAGTACCTGGGCGACGGAGCTTCGCTCGGCGTTTTTCGCCTCTGTTTTTGTGAAATCCTATTTTTTGTCTGAGAAGATATTTAGATAAACTGAAAGTCAAAACTTTAACTAAAGAACAATTTTAGTCGCAATTGTGAAGAGTCATTTCCGAGATACAAATATTACATAAACACCATCATTTCAGCTATAAAACATCTAATGTTAAACGTAGGCCTCCCCCATAGATATCCACCCAGTTTGATGTTTTCATTGAGCATTTGTTCTATTATGGAGTTCAGTTCTTTGCTGCTGCGATTGACTCCAAGGCGTTAACACATTCGCCAAGGTCCTTCATCTTTCCGTTCAGTTCTTCCATGGCTTCCTTTACTCTGGCCAGTCGCTCGTTAGTATTCTCCAATAGATCTACCTTCATATTACACATTCCCATCTTCTTTTCTGTTTCGGAGTTTACATTTTCAGTTTGCCTTCCATTTTTGTTTTCATTTTGTCCATCTTTGTTCCTATATTTTCTATTTCGTAGTTTACACTTTTCCAATTCGGTTTCTGTATTTGTTTCCTCTGCTGCATTCCAGAATTCATTTCAGTTCCCATTATGTCCATCTTGGCTAACATTTCTTCATCAACTGTTCCATATCGTGCTTTTCGGCGCACTCATGACATCAATTGTGATTACTTTTTTTAACTATTCCTTTATTTTTTATTAAAGCACCGGAGCAACACTAAGCAAAAGCACTGTTGAACAATAACAAATACTACAGGAAGAAAAGCTGGTTGATAAAGCCATGTGAATGTACTACGCATTTCTGTTTCAATCATATAGAAAATTGTATGAATTGTTCGTAATTGTTTGCTGAAACGGGAGTAGTGAAAGAAATGTGATTGTGTTTAGTAAAATAAAAATGAGTAGAAAAACCGTGTGAATGTTATACGTTACACTTATATTTCAAGTGCATGGAAAAATGTATGTTTGTAGAAGAGGGAGTAGTATGATAGGTAAAAGTAAAAGGAGTAGAGAAAACCATGTGAGCGTAATACGTTGGGTGGTAAAATGGATTGCATGAAAACCTTTGCCAAGAAAACAATTAGATATATCACTTTTCATGGCGATCGGTCAACCTGTTTTGGAATTTACTCACTCTTCAACATACGATATGTATAGGCGTTGGTATGTATGAAGTTAATAAACGATAGGGAATAACATGTGAATTGTTACGTAAAACAATAGTGAGTAGAGAAAATAGTATGAATATAATAAATAGTAAGTAGAGAAAATAGTATGAATATAATATGTTGTATTTCTTTTTCAAACATATCAAATTGTATGAATTATATGTGGAGGGGCGAGTAGCGAAAGAAGACTGATGGTGCCTCGTAAAGGAAGAATTAGTCGAGGAAGTCGTGTGAATGTAATACGTTGCATTTACATTTCAATCATAGAATATTATATGAATTGTATGTTGAAGGGCAAACAGAGGATAAATGAATGTGCTATGTAAAAGAAATGCGAGTAGAAAACCATCTGAAAGTAATATATTGTGTAGTAAAATTGTTACCATAAGAAATTTCCCCATGAAAAAATGCATATACGTGCCGGTTAAGCTGTTTTTGAGCTTAACAGTTAGATATATACAAACATCCAAGTTGTATAGATGATATGAATTATTTGTAGAAGAGTGAGTAGAAAAAGAGATGTGAATGTGTTACCTAAAAGTGAGCATAGTAAACAGTGTGAATGTAATACGCAGCATTTCTATTACAAACATGCACAAAATTGTATGACTTATTTCTAGAAGAGTGTGAAGAGAAACAATTATGAATGTTTTTCCCAAAAGCAAGAAGAGAAAGCAGTGTGCATGTAATACGTAGCATTTTTATTTCAAACATGCACGAAATTATATATTTATTTGTAGAAGAGTGAGTAGAGAGAGATATGAATGTGTTACCTAAAAGTGAGAGGCGAAAACAGTGTGAATGTAATAGCATTTATATTTCAAACATATAGAACATGGTATGACTTATTTTAAATGTGCAGATAAAAATGTTTTTGGTGCAAAACCACGCTTTTATGGAAAATTGTTTATAGAAGAGTGAGTAGAGAAAGAGATGTGAATGTGTTACCTAAAAGTGAGTAGAGAAAACGCTGTGAATGTAATATGCATGTATACAAAAATTTAATCAAATCCTTAGAGCTACTTCTGAAATACCGTGAGCACATACAAGAATTGCACCGTAGAGGCGGGAATAAAAAATGTTATTTTTTATGTAAAATCACGTTTTTTCAGGAATTACACCTATACAGCTGAACTTAAAAAGCAAAACCCTATCTGATTACAAAATGTGATCGAAATTGTTAGAGCCGTTTTCAAGTTGCGCGGAATTTATATTTATATATATAGGTACAAGAATTGCTCGTTTAAATATATAAGATATACATGTATATATACATATATATTCTGAATTACTTTAGCTGCTTGTGTAAATATGGATTTCCACTTCCAATTGGAGATACACGTTCATTCTCGCTATCACCATCATGTTCTCAGCTTCCCTAGGATGCCACATTATTACACTTGTTACACTTTTTTTTATTTACCTTAATGAAGAACACACAATCCTCAAATCGTACACAGGTAATTCACAAATATCTGCAACAGTACTTTCTTATTCATCCCTCACTTGCTTCCGACTAGGTAAACATTACCTCCTACCAATAGCTAAACCCCTAGCTGCTTATAACGGTGCTCCAACCCACTAGCTAAAATGTTGCTGAGCAAACTGAAGAATGCTCCCCCTAGGTGTTAAAATTATACTTGATGCTGTCGATTCACTGTTTCTTCCAATCGAACATTCTGTTGGCCTTGAACTACTTCTTCTCGGCAGTCATTGCATCTCTTTAGCTAGTTCCCAATCCAGCATGACTGTCTGCTGCTGTCATTAGCTGCTCCCTTCCTTGACCTTGGACATTTAGTATGGCACAATCCTTCATCCATTTGTCACTCATATTCTTGGTAAAATTGGCATGGGCAGCAATGGCCTTTGAACTTCCTGACTTCCCACTATACCTTGTCATTTCCATTCGTCTCTGTCAGATGTTGCATATGTCATTTTATTCTGCACCTGCTTGGTTACTGATGAATAAACATAAATTATGATTGTAAGCTCGCTTTCCTTCTCATCTTGCTTGTTTAATTTCTTGCATTAATTCTCCTTTTAAGGTTCACTGCTGTATCGATAGATCTATGTTTATAAATATGTCTGTCCTCTTTAGTTTCTTTGTTCTCTTGAATATTTCATTTATTGTTTGTGTTCATATATATCTTACAACAATCATCCTTCTTCCTCTTTACTTTTTGATTCAAAAGGCCTCTGCGATCTCCTATCATTTTAATTTCAGCTATAGCTTACCTTCTCTTTCATCTCCTGTATGGGCCATATTCCTCTTCCTTAACTGTACACTTGATATCACTAGATTGAATCTCCTATGTTTATCCTCTAGTTCTTTCATTCTTCTGTTGATATCCTGAACTTCGGTCAGCCTGGGTGACTCAGCTGGTTAGATGCTGACCTACTGATCCCAAGGTAACGGGTTCAAACCTGGCCCAGACCAATGGTTTTTATGTGTGCTTAAAACGACAACTCCATGTCAGTAGATTCACTGGCATGTAAAACAACAGGATAAAATTCCAGCACACCGGTGACGCAGATGTGATCCTGGCAATTGATATTGTCGTTAAACAACAAAATAATTGAATTTTATCTTAACTTCTGTGTTCATTTGTCATAATTCCATCTTTATTTCTTCTTTAATTTCTCTTCCAAGGTTATCCATTTTATTTGCCAGCCTTTGTTACATTCCCTGCATATTGTCTAATATTACGTCCAAAGCTTCTTGGTTACCTTTGAGCCCAAGGTGTATTTCCAACCCTCCAATAATTAGTAGCAATCCAATCACATAGAAAAGGCTAAAAATATTCATCTCTTCTTTGCTTCCCTTCTTGCTAATTTGGTAGCTTTTAATATTACTAGAAAGCCCATTTCTTCCTCTGTATACCTATACTGACACCTTTTTTGAGAGGTTGTACAGTATTTTAGTAGGAACACTTTATTGTCAGTCATAGCAATGAACTGGGCCCAACAAGATGGAGAGTCTGAATAAATAACATGTTATGCAGGAATGTTAAGCTACCAATTAACAGCCAGTAAACCTGTCTTGACAGCTCCATTGGTTATATACAAACTGAACTCAGGTTGAGTAATTTTTTTCTGTCTCTATTTCCACTAGAGCTTACTGAGAAAACTTAAGTTTACATCAGGCCCATCCGTTGAGACCTGCACTAAACTTTTTCTTGGAAGATGTCCATAATCGAATTTCTGCAACAGATTTTGGGCAGTGGCATGACCTACTAGGAAAACACTGTTCCAATAACTAGAAACAAGTTTTGCAGTGTTATCAAAAAATCGGATGATGATTTCCATTTATCCTCTTTGTGTTACCTTATTTACTGACTCATCAAAACAAACTACATAATCCTCACAAGTTTTCAAATTGTTTGTTAATAACTCGCTGATATGTGGTGCAATAACATGAATGATCTGATAGGAACAGTTACTTTCACCAAGTGGTGCAATGGTACTATCTAGGAATATTAGTTCAAATATAGCACATATATTTGCACAGAAACTTTATGTATATTTTACCAGCAAAAACTTTCAATATCCATGGAATACTGCTTTAGTTACTTCATCTTTTTAAAATAAATAATGTATAACAGAGTGAGCAGACTTACACTTTCTGTCTTTGCCACAGTCTTTACTATGTTAAACTAGCACTAGGCTTGACAGCGGCATAAGCAAGGGATCCATGTCAAATGTCTACAATTCTTGTTTCTGTTGAGCTAACACCAGATTTGACAGCAGCATTAGCAAGAGATCTGTGTCTAATGTCTACAATTCTTGTTTCTGTTGAACTAGCACTAGGTTTTATAAAAATGTCAATGATTGGGTCTTGATTTACTATTCTGAAGCTGAATGTATCTTCGTGCATTTGCATGTGAATGTAATGCCTGGCACCTCAGATTACAGAATTTAATCTTCTTCTGTTAATTTTACAATAGACTTTAAATTGACTGTCCAATACATCACCAAGCCATTCTACAAACTGTGGACTAAGAGATGAATCCAGCCACTAACAGTTGAAAGTTATTTTTTGGGGCTACCACTTCCTCCCACCTCAAAAAGGTGAACAACCTTGTCTCTGTAACATGTGTGAAAGCATATATGAGTTACTCTGCATTTAATTTATAACTCTCTCTTCAAGGATTGGGAGTGAATTTTAAGGAGCAATGTTGTAACCCTCCTTAATATGTAGTTTTTTATCAGTATGAATTACCAGGCAGGTGAGAACTTTGAACCAATTTCCCTGACACACATTCAATATTTTAAATACTCCCCAGACTTTCCCTGACCATTTTGCAATTCCCTGACATTCCAGGTTGCTGGGAAAGCTGAATTACTTTTTACACATACTGTATATTTCAGCAGATTAGATGACCTTCAGATACGAGGAGGTATACATTTTTTGTCCAAGTTCTATGATTACAGCATGTATCTGTTCCACAAGATGACTCCCACGCTATTAAGGGCCTGTGACTTTAGTTTATTTAGATCAATGATCATCATCTGGATAACAATATTGTACAGTGTATCTGAAATTATGTATTTGCAATTTTTCAAATTAACATATTTTATTTACTTGCACCTGGCAGCACTGCCTTGTGATTGTTTAACAATCACAAATGCACCACAAATAATTACAGTTGCATGCATACGGAATAGCCTTCTTCAGTATTGCTATGTTTTTGCCTATGGAAGCAAGTGCTGAATCACGGACTTAGTAAATAATGTAAAATTTGTAAACTGTGGGCCTAAAAGGAAATAGAAACAAGCTTCAAGTTAAAAGTCTTAAAACAAGCTAAAGAGCTGAACAACTGTGTTGCGGCAAGGGATTTCAATATAGCAGAAAAGTTGATCAGAGATCGGAGAAAGAATGAAGATGCTATTACAAAAATGCCAAAGAAAAAATGTTCTATGAGGAGAGGAATAGCTTGTTGGCCAGATTTATAAAATAACATTGCAGAATGGATACAAAAACCAAGGCAGAATTGTTAATGTTGTTACAAGAAGTATGATTAGGGCTTATGCTTATGAAGTGGGCATGGGCCAATCCACAACAAGGCAAAGAATTTAAAGCAAGTGTAGATTGGTACAATCGGTTCATGAACAGAAAAAAATCTGGTGATATGACATAAACAAAGACTGCACAAAAATTACCCAAGATCTTGACCATGAAGTCACTAGTTTTCACAAGTTTATTATTGGCACGAGGCAAAAATACAACTTTCCTTTATCTTATATTAGAAATATGAATGAAACACTGATGAACATCAATGTGACAAAGAACAGAACTGTGGAAACAAAAGGCATAAAAGTTGCTCAAGTTAGAAGTACAGGCTGTGAAAATGACCAGGTTCACAATAGTATTAACATGCATGGCAGACGGAACAAAGTTAAAACCAATGGTCATTTTCAAAAGGAAAGCTACTCCTAAAATAATGTTATAGTATAATAAGTATTAATAAGTAATAATCCCACCAGAAATTTTTGTACATTTCGTACTGTGGATGGAAAATGAGCGGCAGAGGTGAACAGGTGCTCTGCGAAATCAACACTGTTTGTTGTATGGGATACGTTTCACAGTGACATAACTAAAATTTGCTTAGCACAAAACAACATTAAGATAGCTATTATACCAGGTAGTTTAATTTTGAGCTACAACTTTTAGACATCTCTTTGAATAAACCATTCAAAAATCATATCGTGAACAATGGAATAACTGAATGATAGGTGGCAAGAAGTCATACAAAAGGTGGAGTAATGCTGGCTTTATCAGTTGATGTACTTTCTGATTTTTGTGATCAAATAACATAATCCCTAGGGCGTCTCCCCTATGCAGAGTTTACCCTCATTGCCAAGCCGATGCATCCTCCAGCCACAGCCAAGGCCACGGAGGAGTGCAGGTTGGGGATGGCGGGGGTCAGCACACCGACTCCCCCGACCATAAGGTGACTACTTAACATTTTAGGGATGCTACCTTTCTTGGGAAAAATGAAAGTGGAAACAGTGATCAAATCCTTTAAAAAGTGTGGGATTTGTAATGTTGTGGTACTGAGGATATTTTATGGGATCCTGATGACCAAAGGCACAATTTTTAGCACCGCATGGTGTGTCAGAGTCTCAGTTTCGTCACGAGGAAAGGGCTGAATGACGTAATTCATCCTTGTGTATCTACATAGCCAACAATACACCACCCCAACTAGTAGTTCCTTCGTTGGACACAAGTCAAGTCATATCATTACTGTGATTGCTATCCTGGTTCAGTGGTGTATAAATATCAGTCCAGTAATGCCGAAATCAAAGAAATCATTGAATGGACGTTTAAAGGAAATGGTGGAAGAGCTTGGAAATCTGTATTTGTGTGCAAGAGGAGACATTATTCAATGTTCAGCATGTAAGGAAGTAATGTAATAAAAAACAACATTTACAACACTAAGAAACACATCTATGGTTTAAACCTGTTAAAAGTCTCAAGATGATGTACAACTTGACACTACCAATGGAGGTCAAAGTAAATCAACATTTTTTAGAGATTTGTGTGAAATGATGGTTCATTGCTATATACCATTAGAAAAAGCGGATAATACATATTTTAAAACTTTTTAGAAAAATACACAAAACAGAGGTTCCATGGGCGGCAACACTTTGTCAAGGATATATCCATTTGTGTTACGAAACAGTGCACAAACCATAAGAAATACAGTAGTAAATAATAAAATCTGGGTTTTACTTGACAAAACCACAGATGAGACTGGGAGCTATGTTGGAAATGTTATGGTTGGTATATTACCAACCAGACAATCCAGAAAAATATTTTTGCTTACAAATGAAGAATTAGATAAAGTTAATCACCGAACTATATGCAATATGTTTGAAAAGTCCATGAGTATATTGTGGTCTGAGTGTATCAAAACAGAAAATGTGCTCTACTAGTAACAGATGCTGTGCCATACATGATGAAAGCAACAAAAGAATTGAAGATGTCATACCCCAATCTCATACACCTCGCCTGTTTAGCTCATGATTCACATACAGCAGCCATGACAACATGACTGTGTTACCCAGATGTAGACAGATTTACATCCAATGTAAAAAAATATTTGTGAAAGCTCCTTCCAGGGCCTGCAAATTTAAGGAAATAGCACGTGGAGCTCCATTACCTCCACTATCTGTACTGACCTGCTGGGGAACATGGCTAGATGCAGCAGTGTATTATGCTAATTATTATAAAGAAATTGTGGAAATAATTAGTGCATTACAAAATGAACATAGTGCAGCGATTGAAATTGCGAGATCTCTTCTTTCTGAGAAATTGTGTGAAAATCCTGTAACTATTAAAAATAATTTTTCGACTTTGTCTGAAACAGTAACAAAATTAGAAACACTGCATCAAAAAGTGTCTCATGCCCTATACCAAACAGAACAGTGTGTTACAAAAGTTAAATAAATAGATGATAACATTACTACATAAGTGAAGAAAAAACTTGCTAACATCCAACAAAAAAATCCTGGATATTCCATAATGTGTAAAATAAGGGATGTGTTCTTAGGAGGTAATACAACAGTCTTGTCTACTAAAGGCAGTGAAAACCCCTATTTTATGCTTTCTCCAGTAACTCGCTGTGACATAAAGAGAAGTTTCTCAAAATATAAACTTTGTCTTAGTGATCACAGGAGAAGCTTCACTTTTGATATGCTGAGAATGTATCTTGTTATTTATTGTAATGACTGAAATGGTGCAAGGTTGAATGTGATTCCAACATGAAGCACATGTTAAGTTTCAAGAAGACTGTGCAACCTATTTATTTGACTATGACCGTACTCACCCGGACGAGGGCCAAGCAGTGAACTTTAGACTAACCATCCCCATGCACACAGTAAGCGTACAAAAATTTGTGGCTTTGCTGATGACAAAGTGCATATTTACTTGCCAGGTACACAATGGAACCAATATGATGACCTTCTTAACAGTGAAAGTGAGAATGTACTTGAGGAGCTGTTAGCCTTAGATAACGAATGTGAGGATTTTGCAAGATTTTAAACACATTGGTGAGTGATTTGTTTTATTTTACAATGGTTTTAATTTATATAAATTTCAATCTAATTTTTTTGTATCTGTTCTATAAGACAACCCCATATATTGGGAGTCATTTTTTATAATTCAACTATTGTCTTGTCTGCCGAAATAAGCAGTACTTACAACTTTGTACCATGATACATCAATAAGGAACTTTTCTCTCTAATAACAGCATACAAATTTTATGTCTCCTCAGATCTAGTTGTAATCACTTTCCAAAATCCACCTGGAAAATTCCCTTTGCTTAACCACTCCACCACCCCCTCCTCCAATTCTATTCTGAATCAGTTCATATCCAGTTGTTTCTTACCCAGTTTGCTTCTCTTAAAATGGATTCCTGAAATTTTAAGCATTCTTTCAAAATGTGATCAAATAGCATCTACTGCACTCTGAACCAGTATTTTAATATTTTCTCCATCATCTATCCTCTCACATTTACCTTTCCCATTTCTAAGAGAGCACCAGCATTGGCTGCTGTATACTGAGCATAGTTTCATCAAACAAGCATCTTATTCATCTATCCTCCATACCTCTATAACATAGGCCCATCTCAACTCCACAAGAGCACTTTATACTCTTTCACATCAAACTGCATTCATGCTGGATGCAAAATATGTTTCCTTAAAATAATCATTGCCAGCCTCCCCTTGGCTAAAGCCAATCTTTCCTGCTTTTCCCAGTGACCTGAGCTGCCAAAACCTATTTGCAAATATGTAATTTGTCTAACAATCTGTATGTTATTTCCTCCTAGAACCACACTTCTTCCTTTCTTAGTACATTTTATTTCTTGAAAACCATAATCTTAGTCTTATCCTGATTCACTAACAGATCCCATTGTTCACAGCATGTGACTATTTCTGAAATTGCATTCTTCAGTCCTATCACTGAGAAGGATGCTACCATTAGATTATCGGCGGCGCCGTGGCCGAGCGGTTAGCGCGCTCGCCTACCACCTAGATGGCCCGGGTTCGATCCCAGGGACCCGCATGTCGTATTCGTGGTGGACGAAGCGGCGTCAGAGCGGGTTTTCTCCGGGTGCTCCGGTTTCCCCTACCATGTCATTCCACCGGTGCTCCATCTTCATTCCATGTATCATCAGTGTCACCGCCTGCGGTGCCGTAGTAGTAAAAGCGGGTGTTAAACACTACAACAACACAACATCATTAGATTATCAGTATATAATAATCCAGAAATCTGTTATTTATTACTGGTATGTGCTTGTTGAACTTTCTGAAATAACCCCTCTATGATCCAATTTTATAAACATAGTTTGACTGGAGGTTTAGTTGAATTGAGCCAAAAGTTTAACTGCAGATGCTGTTTTATAACCTTCTGGTTAAGTTAAACTGCAGTACAATTGTCTTGATATACCTGCAGGCTGAGAAAACAAGACAATCGCTAATCTTCTTCTTTTTACACCACAACCAAATGCTGTTGGTAGATATGCCAGCTTAGAAAAAAATAGGATAGCTAAGTTTTGTTTATGCAGTTAAAGTGAAAATGGCTGAAATGAATGAAAAGATAGCAAAGATATCTGCAAACTTTCCAACAGGAGAGATAGATAAATGTTGGCCAAAATATAACATTTTCTCGCCAGAAGAAGGCCAGGCGACAGATAAATATTTATAAATGCATGTCCCTTATGTTACGTGATACTTGGATCAATTACATTATGTGATCCCGAGCTTAAGTGTTTATGCCTAATTTTCATGCATGTATTATTACTTTAGTGGAAAGTCAATAATAAAATACATGGATTTACAGTTCATATTTTCTTGTCGAGTGCTGTATTCTGGTTCTGAATTTGACCAAATAAGGTTAGGATTGTCTACTCTGTAAGACTGGATCTGTTTAAGAACTTATGGCATTCCACATCTAAGAGTGATGAGGCCTATTGAGATAAGTTCTGGGCCACTGAGGTTTTCATTTGAATAACTTCGTCATCACTCAGTAATACCTCAAATATTTGCCCAATAACCATATGTGCTATGGAGGCTGAGGCTGCTATCTCACAACATAACATTAAACTGTGGTTAAATGGGGAATGGTTTCCAATTAAGTTATCCAGACTACATGGCTTACCCAAAATACACAAACCAAGCATAGCAATGAGACCTATAGTTGGCAACATAGACTCACCAACTTACAAACTGGCAAAATGGCTAACCAACAAATTCAACTCATTCCCTACATTCGACAGCCTGGGTATCAAAAATAGTAATGAACTGATAGAACACACAAAAGACTTCGAACTAACAGAAGAGGACACCCTTGTCTCGTTTGATGTCAAATCACTATTCCCCAGTATACCACTAAAACAACTCCCACCGCTGATCAAAAACTGGCTCACATCAATTGGTATGTCATCACCAGAAATTACAGACTACGTAGAACTCACCAAACCATGCACAGAACAAAATTTCTTCCGGTTCCAGACAAAATATTTCCATCAAACTTCAGGTTTAGCAATGGGCAACCCTCTCTCACCCTTCTTGGCAGATATTTACATGAGCACATTGAAAATAAGGATCACCAAAGGTTTTCCATGGATGTTCAAACTCTGGCAGTGGTACGTAGATGACATATTTGCCCGGTTAATATTATTGCATCTAGTATATTTGCAATAGTCCCAAAAAAGCACATCAATAATGCTCTAAAACTCCTAAACATCCAGGAAAAAAGCATAAAGTCCACTGTGGAATTGGAAAGTGATGAGAAACTACCATATTTGGATTTACAAATAGTAAAACCAAGGATAGAATAAACTTCGGCATTCACAGAAAACCAACACAGACGGACAATTACATAAAGGCTCATAGTTACAATCCAAGAAATCACAAACAGGCAATCCTCAATAGCTTAACACATAGATTGGTGAACATACCCCTTCCAATAGAAGAATACAAAGCAGAATATTGCAAAATAATTGAAATAGTACAAAAAAACGGCTTCCCCAAATCATTAGTAGACAAAAAAGTGAAACGAGCAGAAACAAAAAAGCTACTAAAAGAAACTATAACACTACTACAACACTACTCCTTAAAAAATCTACTGAACTCAAACATCAAAGATACCATCCCACCCAATAAAAAATCTGGCATTTTTGGACAGAAAACCACAACATAAAGCCAGAACTGAAGCTTCTCAAACACGTAATGGGAAAACAAGAGCTGTCCAAGTGGGAACAAATCTTCATTTTGAAAAATAGAAACAGAGTATTCATTTTGACATCTCTGAGAAAGGTATCTTCAGCAAGTTCCTTGAACCACCACCAGAGAAGACCTCAGAGAAGACATTGCCATCCATACCAGGGAGAACCAGTCAATGTCCGGTTGATAATGAAAGAAAGTCAAGCCTTCGAAACATGTTCCGATAAAATATAAGTGTTATGTAGTGTTATTAATCGACTCACCTTTATGGTTTAATTTAAGTTAAACAGAAGTTAAAATGAAGATTTTAAGTTCATAATACATGGTAGAACTAAGAATTACAGTTTAATCCTAACTTAGAATATAAACTTAATTTAAAATACCAGCCCCAAAACATCATAGCAGGTCAAATGGGACAGGTCTTATTCTACATCCCGGTCTCAAACCTCAGTCCTATGCAACTTCCTTTGCCACCTTACCTCCTCTACACCTGACTGAGAATGTGTTATCCTTATAAATTGTGTGAAATACTTTTACAGACTGCTTTGCTCCACAGTTTGTACTTGAATGCATTTCTGTTTATTCTGTCATGGACCTTCCCTAGGTCTATAAGCACTGCATATAGTCTGCCTCATTTCTTTGACATGCATTTATAGTATTATCTAATCCTAACGGCCACATTCCAAGAAGTTGTAAAACCATCCCTTAACCATCCACTGCTAATGAGATGAACACAATAGAGAGAGCCCTCACAACACACTCTTAGGAAAAGGATCTGCAGTTTTTAAGTCGCTTAGGTACTCTTGTGTATTAAGAGTGTCTAAAAGACAGTGGGATGAGGAAGGCCATTAGGGCATGATGATGACTACATCAATGTTTTGATTATAGTACATTATCGGTTGTTCTTTGATCTATCCTAAACCCACTATGGAAAGGAGATATGTCAATAATTCATTTCTCTCTGCCTATTCACTAATTCTATGTTAATATTTCTGTGAAAATATTTCTAAGATTTGAAAACATGCATCTCCCCTATTACCTGGGCTCTCCATCATACCCTTACCAATATAAATCTGATGAATAACAGCTATTAGGATTTAGGTGTACTGTTGTTAGACTAAGCAATTTGACTAAACTCAGAAGTCTCTCCCTATCTTCATACCATGTTTTAAGAAATTCAGCTGGTAAGCCACCAATGCCCACTGTTTTCTTCTTTTTGAGGTTCAGCCTGTTTTACAACCTCTTCAATTGAGATTATCTATGACTTCATCACATTGTTCTTACAATGTCAGACTTCAATTTCCCAAACCCCCAAAATTAAATTCAAACAGTTTTGTTTTAAAAAAGGTGTAACCACTCTTCAGTTTTAATTGCACATTCAGTAACACTGGTTCTAGACATTTCTTAATAACACTATACATTTCATTTGCCCTTCCCAACCTAATTTTTATATCAACATCCAAAGCCTTTTCCCTCCCCAATCCTCTTTCTTCCTTTCTAACAGTTGCCTATAGGCCACTGTCAACCCTGTCATTCTCTGTCCCTTTCCCTCTACTGGATAACAACTATCAAACCAACAATCAATCGTTGCCTTATTAAAGCCCTCTTGACTACCTTATGTCTGTCTGGGTGGCTCAGTTAGACGCTGGCCTACTGATCCCAAGGTCACAGGTTCAAATCTGGTCCAGACCAATGGTTTTTAAGTGTGCTTAAAAATGACAGCTCCATGCCAGTAGATTTGCTGGCATGTAAAAGAACTCCTGCAGGATGAAATTCCGGCACACCGGCGATGCTGATGTGATCCTAGCAATTGACAGCGTCGTTAAACAAAATAATTTTTTTTAATTGACTACCTCGTAACTTGCCTACTTCAACAAAAATACCATCAAGTTCAAAGCATTTTGCTTTGTTTTAACTCAGACACATTTTGTAATAGTTTTCTGAGAATTCTTTGCACTATTTGCACCAAATAACACTCATTTCCATTTTTTATATTGTTAAGAATTTTATTCTTACATTTTCATTCAAGAATAATTGGTAAATGTGCACTATTGCTCATAAGTTCATCATTTTGCAATTTAGCACTTCAGACAACAGTTCCAATCTGCACAATGCAAAATCTACACTTTGCCCCCTTCACCGACAAATGTACATTTTCAAATTCACCACTGCCTCTTTGTGTATTGAGCCAGTAACAATTGTTAACCCACTATCTTCTTAAAGTTGAATAAGTCATTCTTTATCCATTGCCCTTGCTCCTTATACTTACTTCACACTTTTTCAACAAAGCTGTCCCATAATATGCCACAGTCTCTTGCTTGTATGCATCCATTTCATGCATTAAAATCCCCACTCAAACTCCGGCATATCTGACTTGATTTTTTCCATTTCAAATTCTAAATGAAAAAGAAGATCAGGATCATGAAACCAGGAGTTTCTGGGCAAATTGTAGATAATCCCATGTATAGTGGGATATATAATAAAAATGTAACCCACTGCATAACTCAAACCACCCTAGATTTCATCTCTTTAACCTCATATAACAGTTCACGGCTTATTAATACATCCATACCTCGGGATACTTTGCATTTCATTTGTCTCACGCCTTCCTTCCTTCCCTATAAATGTGAAAACCCAAGTTTTACTCTCTCAATATCAGCCAATGTTTTGGCCAACCTCAAAATATTCATCTCCCTTTACATCAATCTGATAAATTCTAAAGATATACTTCTTTTTAAATCTGCAGTGTTCCAGAAACCAGTCTCATCACTTGCCCACCTTCATCGCTCTCTCATGATCCTAACCTATGTCTAAATTCTCACTGTTTTTTTTCCTACTTTTAAGATGAATTCCCTTGCCCAGTTACCCTTTTTACAAAAGTTCATTGGGTTTTCTCCGGCTTTCATCCACAGTATTCAGCTCTAATATACTGTCACAAGATACTGAACTGCACAGCGGGTTTCCCTTCTTTGTAATACCAGACTCCTATTGTATATAACACCACGTGACAGTATCTTGTCAGTGAAACGACACTCCTGAGCTCCGACATTATCGAAGCTCACTCCATTGGTCAACCTTAAAACATGTGCTGCTGATGTGACACACGCTCACTATCTCCTGAGGCATAATTTATGCAAGCAATTTTATGTCAGGCAGCAAAGAATCATGCAATGTGGCAGAATTTTTAGTGATCTATTCATGCATGCAATGTAACTGTCATAGTCACCATGTGTATTGTTGGGAACATCAGTTTTACAATGACCGTTTACACATTTATTTCAGCAACTGTTATAGATCCCTGTGTGTGTTGTTCTATTGCTACAAACTCTTAACTTAAAAAAGCAGACAAAAACAACATTGTACTGCACATCTGATAAACAGTACAAGGTTCGTGGACAATGAGTTTAGGAACCAGTTTGGGAAATCACTTCTTCTTGTCACAATCCACATAATTTTCTGAGGCAATATTGAAAATTGAACTTCAAATATGCATTTTTTCTATAAAATGTTCTAATCTGTACCAGTTAAAAGTCTGAAGGATGAAAATAAGATCACTACAACATGTGAAACACACACAACACTAAAAAGTAACAACTACAGCTCTAGGTTTCTGAAAGTGGCAGTACTAATCCAACTGTCTCACTCACAATGCAGCAATGGGTCATGCATAAGCAGGCTCATATGAACTCATGTATAATGAAGTGATGCAACTGCTGGATCAACTGAAAGATCAAGCAACATGTATTTTGGTGTGCGATGCAGAATCTTACACTATTGTCATATCACATGGTATAAATTGTTACATTAAACTCAATGTATTTTCAGATTGTGTAATGCTTCATGTCCGCTTCTATTCTCTCCTCCTCCACTGACATATTTCGTTGATTTGTTTCCTGCTCTGATCTTTCTTCCATTATTTATATACTGCTTTCTCCATCAAATGTCATCAATTCAAGGCTATAGGTTACAAATATATGCCTTCCTCCCAGCTAGTCTCGCTTCCTTCATCTGCATTATGAGGTTTTTCTTCAGCTTTCGTTTCTTAAATGATTGATCTTTGTTTATGACATCAGACCCTTGCAGTTTCTTCAAACTCTGTAAGATCTCAGACAATGCTCATATTCTTATCGTTCCTCCAATATGGAAACTGTATACAATTTCTGGACCTCCTAATTTCAGCTCCAATTTTTGTTCCAAATTTCATACACAACTTATATGGCCCATACATTTCATTGTTCTTCCACTCTAATGAATAACAGATTGAACCTATGATTCCTCTCTTCTAATTTATCCATACTTACTTTGTCTAATCAACTTCTTTCTTAATATCCTTAACTTTAAATTAAATTTCATGTTTAATCTCCAAAAAGGGCCCCTCCGAAGGAGTGTCGCCTTGCCGTGGCGGAGGGGCTCAGTACCCGATCCAGACAGCCTAGTAAATGTGTCTTTGTGACCACTGGTAGACAAGAGGTGAGGGGAAGCTAAGAACATTCCAAAACGGGTAGATGAGGCTCGGTAGTCTTGGTTGACGACTCATCTAGGAGAAGAGGACTCCGAAATCAAACTCCCCCAGGGGGACCTACTATGGTAGGTCAGGGTTTGGCGTACCCGGGGCTCTGAGCCGCTCAC
Organism: Tenodera sinensis; assembly: GCA_030765045.1. Taxonomy (NCBI): domain Eukaryota; kingdom Metazoa; phylum Arthropoda; class Insecta; order Mantodea; family Mantidae; genus Tenodera; species Tenodera sinensis. The sequence continues at coordinate 247,422,287 of CM060964.1, read as the reverse complement.
CATCATTTCATCCCTTCATGTACATCCACTGTGCCACACGTAGTTGGTTTGACCGCTACTCTTCATCAATCTCTTCCCCTTCTAGGTTTATTATGATTATTAGTTAGTAAGGCCTTAGTTTTATAACTCCTGTCTCACCAGCAGGGATCTTTCCTATCTCCGTGGTCCTGTCCGACAGTTTTCGACGCAGCCCCCGAATTGTGTGCTCTTCGGAGGTCTCAAGCGCGAAGCTTGTGCGAACCCTTCACACTGCCCCCATGTGTAGCCTTAGGTGCAGAGCCCGTCCACACGCCATGTACATCCATGTAGCTCCTTGAGGGCACGGCCGGTGTTAATTTCCCGACGGCCACGTGCCGTCGGGTTAGTATTACCGGCCGGACGTGCTACCGCTGACGGAACCCCGGTGTAATCAACTCCAAGTTCCCTGAATCCACGCTGACTCCGTTGAGGCAGCGTGGCCTAAAGCAGGGAGCCACAGGCAGTTATTCCTGTGGTGGGGGCATAAAGCCGGGGTGTCACGTGGTGAACGGTTTACCCATGCGGACAAGCAGTGGAGATCGGAAGGTAGCTCTTCTGAAGTACGCCTTGAGGTCAGTCATGGAGGGGTCTCCATGGGGGCACAGACCGTGGAGATTTTGGTGTCTTTCTTTCTTTGACCCCCAGATGGCAGCCTGATGCCAACGGTTCCGGATGGGGGTCCAATTTCATTATGCAACCGCGCAAACCCTCCCTCTACGACAGTTTTCTTGTGATGACCTTGGCATGTGAATGGAAGATGATGAAGGATATAAGCCTGTTTTACATTAAAAAAGAAATAGACCGAATTTGTGGCCCGGTAAAGAATGCGGCATGGTTGAGAGACGGTACGTTATTGATAGAGGTCCTTACGGCAGATCAATCACAGAAGTTGCTGAAGGCGACTTTGTTGGGCTCCTACCCCATTCGGGTAGCCCCACACAAATCGTTGAACACCTGCAGGGGAGTTGTAACGACCTCCAGCCTGGGCGATCTGTCGAATGACGAAATAGTAACGTGTCTGTCAGATCAGCGCGTGTGTCAGGCGTACAGTCTGACATGAAAACAGGATGGGAAGGAGTTGGCTTTACGCACGGTTTTCCTTACATTTAAGGGAACTAAACTGCCAGAATACATCCACTGCGGCTACGAGCGTGCCGCAGTACGGCAGTATGTGCCAAATCCTATGCGGTGCTTCCAGTGCCAGAAGTTCGGCCATACGAAGACATTGTGCACCCATCCTGCTGTCTGTGAGCGTTGTGGCTTGTCAGCACATGAAGTTTCTGGATAAAAATGTATACAGGAGCTACGCGTGAAAGAACATCTTACGTTTCCAGAGGCACGTCGTCGCTTTGAGCAGCTGCAACCTGCGACCACCACAGGTTATGCCTTGGCTGCCCGACGCGCTCCTGTCAACACCGTAGCGATTCAGCATGTCCCTGTATCAGATGCTTCCACACAGACAGACCTACCAGCGGGTATCATTCCACTGTCTCGTACCACACCTGCACCAGCTACAACATCTACAGCCGTGCAGACACCAGCTCACAAGGCGTCCACAAGCCGTAGCCAGCCTGTTGAAAGTCATTCATCTAGGCCTACTATTCGCGCCAGCAGCCGCACATCCTCAATGAAGTCCCGCTCCCGTTCCGCGAGCCGCAGGGGATCTTCAGACTCCAAATATCCGAGGAGTCAGCAGAGGATGGCGAAATTAATCTCCCCCGTCCAAAGTCGGTTAAGGTAAAGATGAAGAAGAAAAAGATGAAGACCAATCACTAACCTCCTCTTTATCATGGAAATAATCCAGTGGAATGTTAATGGGTTTCGGGCACATCTTCCGGACATACAGCTTCTCGTTTCGCAACGCTCTCCATCAATCGTCTGTATGCAAGAAACCCACCTGCACCCTAACCACACATTACATCTTCGTGGTTTTTCGGCATTTAGACATGACTCTGCAGCTGATAGACGAGCAAGCGGTGGTGTTGCCATTTTGGTGGCGCATACTATCTCTGCCACCAGTTTGCCACTTAACACGCCGCTGCAAGCTGTAGCGATCCGTGTACAGCTGCAGAGCCTCTGTGTCTCTATTTGTAATGTCTATCTGCCACCAGTCAGTGTCGTACACAAGAACGATTTTCGGGCTCTCTTGGCACAGATTCTGCCACCACTCATCTTTCTTGGCGATCTGAATGCCAAACACACTCACTGGGGCGCCGACACTGACGATGCCTTGTAGCACACCTTTGCGATATGTCAGGCTTAGTTTTATTAAACACTGGCATGCCTAGTTTCTTATCATCTGCCTATGGTACACACTCCGCGCTAGACGTTTCTTATAGTACTCCGTCACTAGTACCTCTAATCGATTGGTCTGTACTCTCCGACTTATTTGGCAGTGATCATTACCCCATTAACATTCACCTATCCGGCCACCATTCTGTGCCAACACGCTATCCTCACTGGATTATTTCCAAGGCTGACTGGGGGAAATTTCGTTCCCTCATTCACCTTACCGACAATGTTTTTACCAGCATTGATGGTATGGTAGGGTATTTTACCTGTTCTATCCTTCTCGCAGCGGATTCCAGCATTCCTCGAGGTTCATCTACACCACGTCACGTTCCTGTACTTTGGTGGTCTGAGGAATGCCGTTTGGCTATTAAAGCACGCAAACGTGCTCTGCGTGTCTTTACTTTACATCCTACAGAGGCTAACTTTATAGCGTTTAAGCGTGCTCGTGCTAGGGCACGATTTATAGTCCGAGACGCCAAACGCAAGTCATGGGAAAAATATGTCTCTTCCCTTTCCCGTCGAAGTTCGGCACAAAAGGTGTGGGCTGCTGTTCGGCGCATGTACGGCAAGTACCGCCGGACGATTATTCCCAGTCTTGCCGTACAGGGCTCCCATTACACCAGCGAGCAGGACAACGCCGACACCCTTGCCGATTCTTTCGCTGTTATTAGCCAAGCGGATAGCTACGACAGAGCCTTTGTCCCTATTAAGGAATCTGCAGAGCAGATAGTTTTAGATTTTAAGAGCGACTGTAGTGAACCGTACAACGCACCATTTACAGAAGCAGAGTTGGCACATTCTTTGTCCCTCGCGAAGGACTCTTCTCCTGGTCCTGATGACATCCACCGACAAATGCTGCTTCATCTCCCATCTGCGGCTATCTCCTTCCTGCTGAGCATCTATAATCGCATCTGGCTTCAGCAGGTTTTCCCGTCTTCCTGGCGAGAGGGTATTGTCATCCCTATCCCTCAACCTGGTCCCCCAGGGGGACCTACTACGGTAGGTCTGGGTTTGGCGCACCCGGGGCCCCAAGCCAACTGACTCCCTCGGTGTGGGCTCCTCTTCGTGGTGAGGGAGTCAGTCAAATCGACCACCCACGTGTAGGCCATGCGTGGAGACCCGTGTCGGTGGAAAGGATTATCCTGGTGGTTGAGTGGTGCGTATCTGAGCTCGGGACAGTTTTTTCTGAATCTGGGGAGGGTGCGCATTTCCGATACACTGCTTTGGTTTCTGCTTCACCTAAACGGGAGGCTAGGGACTAACCCACCCTTAGTCAATCGGCCAGGACTAGGTATTGCACCGAACTCCAGGGTGAGTGGGACGGCGAGCCCGCTATATCCCCTGTGTACCCCTGTCATCCCAGTGGCATGACCCCTTGTTGGGCTCCATGGTGGGTGGGGAGCACTGGGGGATGAATTTTCATAGCCTTCTTTTATGGCACAAAATACACCGAAACGCAGACGTCAAGTAAATGATGGAAAAGAGGTATACGCAGCGTCCTCTGCTCATTACCTAGTCATTCATAGAGGTGAAGAGGGTCAGTCATTTCTAAAAGTCAACCCTTTTGTTATCCAACTGGGTCTTGATAAACTAGCTGGCCCTGTTAAATCGTGTACGCGTTTGAGATCTGGATCCTTGCTTGTTGAGACCTACACAGCCACACAATTCGACAAGTTGTTAAAGGCCAAACTCCTGCACGGATACCCTATCCGTGCAGAGAAACACCGGAGCTTAAACTCCTCCAAGGGCGTTATCACCACCTCGCTGTTGGATGGTATGCCGGAAGAGGAGATCCAAGTCTACTTGTCGGAGCAGGGTGTCACGGAGGTATACCGTGTGCGAGCGAAGCGTGATGGTGCACAGGTAGATACACGCACGTTATTTCTCACTTTCGACCGACTAGACCTGCCTGAAAAGATCAAGGCAGGCTATGAGGTTATCCCGGTCCGTCCGTATATCCCGCGCCCCATGCGTTGTTTCCAATGCCAACGCTATGGGCACACTAAACATCCTGCAAGACCTCCATTGCCGTGTGTGTTAACTGTGGTAAGATTCTCATGACGGAGCTTGTCCATCTGCTGCGAGCTGTGTCAATTGTCGAGGTGCTCATCCAGCGACGTCCCGCGACTGTCCTCGTTACCAGGATGAGAAGGCGATTCAAGAGCTGCGGGTGAAGGAGAGGTTATCTTTCTCTGAAGCCCGCAAACATCACCTTGCTCGCCAGCCTTCTCTCTTGAGGTTTGGCACCTTTAGTTCCGTGGTTTCAACTCCAGTGCCAAAGCGGGATATGGGCACTCAAACTTGCCCTGTTGCCATTACAACTGTTGCTCCGCCTCGTATTACATTACCAGCTTCTAATCCAGCCGGATCCAAGACTCTAATTCCTACTAGCGACACTCGGAAATTTAAAACAGAACCCAAGCGTACAGATTTTCTCAAGGAATCTACGACCTCATCCAACACAAAGTGTGCCTTCACGACCACTTCTCCGTCACCTCCAAGGCGATCCCTCTCCCAAGATGGTAGAGGGCGCAGTCGCGTGAAGCGGGACTCTCCTCAACGTGTGTCGCTAGGGAACCGCTATGTCGTTCTGTCTCCAGTAGCCGATGACATTGACCCTCTTCCCCTTGGGGAGCCTATGGAGCAGGAATTAGCTGCTCCAAAAAGCCCAAGCCCTCCGCGCAACTCAAAGGGCAAGTTGAAGCGACAGCCGCCGGTCAAGTGAACCTAAACGACAGCTTATTCCCTTTATCCCAGGATGTCCATCATTCAGTGGAATACACGTGGCATACGCACCCATAGGGCGGAGTTGCAAGTACTTACTAATTTACTTACTCCTAGTATAATGTGCTTGCAGGAGACCAAGCTTCGCCAGCAGGACTGTTTTAAATTTCCAGGGTATAGTCTGGTGCGCTTTGACCTTCCACCGGAACCTGGTATCCCTGCACATGGAGGTGTCATGCTCCTCATTCGAGACGTTTTTTATCAGTCTATCCCTCTTACCACTCCATTGCAAGCTGCTGCTGTTACCCTGAGCTTACCCGGTTTTTCTTTTAGCCTCTGCTCCGTCTATCTACCTCCTTGTTCTCCCTTCGAAACTGCGGATCTCTCCCATCTAGTGTCCCAGCTCCCAACGCCGTACCTTCTGTTGGGAGATTTCAATGCCCACCACCCTCTTTGGGGTTCACCAAGGACTTGCGCAAGGGGAACACACTTAGCCGCTTTCTTCATAGAAAACTCTCTTTCAGTACTGAACACTGGTGAACCTACTTTTGTTTCCGACTCCACTGGCGCCCTTTCCCACCTGGATTTATCCGTCTGTTCAGCTCAGCTTGCGCCTCGTTTGGAGTGGAACGACGTCTCAGACACCTTCTCCAGCGATCACTTTCCATGTGTTATTAGCTTGCTCTCTCACTACGCGCCCTCGCCACGTGTACCTCATTGGCGTCTAAACAGCGCGGATTGGAACCAATATACCCGCTTAGCTGTTTTTGACGACCGCTTGTTCGACGATGTAGATCAGATGGTGGCTCACTTCACATCCGTCGTTCTTCGCGCTGCTGAGCGCGCAATACCTCGGTCGTCTTGCCATCCACGACGTGTACCGGTCCCCTGGTGGACCGATGAATGCCGAACGGACGTCCGTGCTCGGCGAACGGCGCTACGCGTGTTTCGTCGTCACCCTACACATGACAATCTTGTCGCATTTAAGCAATCGCGCGCCAGGGCTCGTCGCGTCATACAGGCCAGTAAGAGGACATCCTGGCTCCGTTTTGCGGAGTCCTTTAATAGATTTACACCATCATCTGTCGTTTGGGATAAGCTCCGTCGCGTAGCCGGCAAAGCTTCGCCGTTTGCCGTCCCCGGTCTCCGGTTCAATAATACCCCCATTGTTTGCCCTAGAGCTGTTGCCGACACTCTGGGCAACGCTTTTGCTGGTATTTCAGGCTCATCGCATTACCACCCGAATTTTTTACGCATCAAACAAGACACTGAGTCCCACAACCTCTCTTTTAACTCATCGAACGCGGAGTGTTATAACGCCTTTTTCACCATGCAGGAGTTGTAGCGGGCCCTGACTTCCTCCAAACCCTCCGCTCCTGGGCCGGATGGTGTCCATGTCTTAATGCTACAGCACCTGTCTTCGGCTGGTAAACTCTTTCTCTTACACGTGTATAACCGTATCTGGCGCACAGCAACATTTCCATCTGCTTGGCGCGAGGCCACCATTGTCCCGATTTTGAAGCCTGGAAAGGATCGCCAACTACCTTCCAGTTATCGCCCGATCTCCCTCACCAGTTGCATGTGCAAGGTGATGGAGCGCATGATCAACGGGCGATTGACATGGTGGCTCGAATCTCATAATTTGTTGTCAAATGTTCAGTGCGGTTTCCGCCGATTCCGTTCAACGGAGGACCACTTAGTGTCTTTATCCACATACATTATGAACGGTTTTCTGAGGAAGAGCCAAACGGTCGCTGTCTTTTTTGACTTGAAGAAGGCGTATGATACGTGCTGGAGGTACGGAATTCTTCGTACCCTTCATCAATGGGGCATTCGCGGTCGAATGCCGCTTTTTATTCGGGAATTTATGCGCGATAGAGTCTTTCGGGTACGTGTGGGGTCGGTTTTATCTCGTGTTTTTATTCAAGAGAACGGGGTACCGCAGGGCTCGGTACTCAGTGTCACATTGTTTGCCATTGCAATCAATCCCATTGTGGAGTGCGTCCCATCGGGCGTTTCCTCATCGTTATTCGTGGACGACTTCACTATTTATTGCAGTACTCCGCGGACTTCTCTCTTACAACGCCGCCTCCAATTGTGCCTTGACCATTTGTACACTTGGAGTGTCGAAAATGGCTTTAAGTTCTCCGCCGAGAAGACCGTCTGCGTTAACTTCTGGCGCCGGAAGGCGTTTCTTGCGCCTTCTCTACGACTCGGCCCAGATACACTTCCCTTCGCAAACGAGACGAAATTTTTGGGATTGATTCTTGATAGGAAACTTAGTTGGTCTTCCCATATCTCGTATTTAAAGGCACGGTGTGAACGTTCTCTTAATGTTTTACGAGTTCTAAGTGGCACATCCTGGGGAGCTGATCGGACCATTCTTCTACGACTATACCGTTCACTGGTCCGATCGAAACTTAACTACGGCTGTGTCGTATATTCCTCGGCTCGACGGTCGGTTTTAAATCGCCTCAACGCTATACACCACCGTGGCATCCGATTGAGTATTGGCAAATTTCCCACGAGTCCGGTTCTTAGCTTGTGTGCGGAAGCTGCTGAACCTCCGCTTAGTTATCGGCGCGACGTTCTTCTCTGCAGCTACGCTTGCAGACTTTATGGTCTACCTGAACACCCATCCTTTCGTTTACTTTATGATGACAGCTTGGACCGGCAGTATTTAACGAGCTCCCTAGCCATACTTCCTCCTGGCGTTCGATTTCGTTCACTACTTCGGTTATTGGGCATCGTTTTACCCGCGGCGTTGCCGCAGGGCGAAACCAGATTTCCTCCATGGCTCCGTCGCGAGACCCATGTCAACCTGGGTTTGTTGTCCATGCCGAAGTCATCAACGCCAGATTTCGTCCTTCGTTCTGCCTTTTTAGATATCCAGGCACAGTGTGGACCCTGTAGTTTTATATACACTGACGGCTCGAAGGACGATCGAGGTGTAGGTTGTGCTTTTATTCACGGTGGCCAGAGTTTTAGTTTTCGTCTTTTATCGCAGTGCTCAATTTTTACAGCAGAGCTTTTTAGTATATACCAAGCGCTTTTATATTTGCTCAGATTCTTTGAGTGCCCTTGAGAGCCTGCGGACGCTGTACCATCCCCTGGTACAGCGTATCCAGGACTGCCTTCACACCCTCGCTACTTGCGTTTCGTTTGTGTGGGTACCTGGACACGTAGGCCTGGAAGGTAACGGGGCTGCCGATGCTGCTGCTAAGGCAGCAGTTTTAGCCCCCAGGCATTTTAACTCTTGTGTTCCCTCGGTTGATTTTAGAGTAGTTTTACGTCATGCCATTCTCTCCCGGTGGAGAGATGCATGGCATGGCCTTGAGGGTAACAAACTTCGGGAGGTGAAACCCCTCCCTGTTGCCTGGAGGACTTCCTCGCGCGCCTCTCGCCGCGAAGAAGTGATTTTAGCCAGAATGCGTATCGGGCACTGCCGTTTTAGTCATGGTCACCTCTTATCATCTGACGCTGCACCGCTATGTTCTCATTGTAATGAACCTCTGACGGTGCGGCATATTTTAGTTCAGTGCCAGTTTTTAACATATTTCCGTGATTCGTTGGGCCTGCCAGGTACCCTGGTTGAGGTGCTGGCAGACACTTCCTGTGCAGTAGAGCGTGTGTTACGTTTTATCCGACTAAGTATAATGTGCGCACGAATCTGACTCGTTCATCGATCTCTTATCCAGCCCACTACATTCGGTCGTCAATGCGAGTCGTTTTATCAATGCATTTAACTGTTTACGTGCTTTGCTCTACTCTGCAGTTGCTGGCACTTATTGCTGACTTTTTAAGGTTTTATTGTTTTAGCTTTTAGCCTTATTAGGTTAAGATTCTTTGTAACTTACGTTTTTAATCTTTTAGTTCTACTTGGGCGCTAATAACCTTAGCAGTTGAGCGCCCTAAAACCACACTACTACTACTACTCCCTCGACCTGGAAAAGACCGGACACTTCCCTCTAGCTACCGCCCTATTTTCCTAACGAGTGTCGTTTGTAAGACCTTGGAACGCATGATTAACACTCGCTTAGTGTGGTGGCTGGAGACGAATAACCTGCTGAGCAATGTTCAGTGCGGTTTTCGTCGCAATCGCTCCAGTGTCGACAACCTGACACACATGGAAGCTTATATCCAAAACGCCTTTCTACTGAAGCAGCATGTCGTGGGTGTCTTCTTTGATCTGCAGAAGGCCTACACCAGCTGGCGCTATGGGATACTCTCTGTACTCTGCATGAGTACGGTTTACGCGGTCATTTAGCGATTTTTGTTTTTAACTTTTTAAAATTACGCCGCTTTCGTGTCCGCATTGGGACCACAGTCTCACAGGAGAGGATTCAGGAGAATGGTGTGCCCCAGGGGTCGATTCTGAACGTCTCGCTTTTCGCCGTTGCCATTAACGGTATCACTAGTGTTGTTCGCAGCGGAATACCGATGTCGCTGTATGTTGACGATTTTGCTATATACTACCGCTCCTATGTTGGAGCGGTACTACCGCTCCTTTGCTGTTACCTTGAGCACATTGAACGTTAACTGCAGCTGACCTTAACATCCATCGCCGAGTGGGCGCTTCGCACCGGCTTTCAGTTCTCCCCTGCGAAAACACAGTTCGTCCACTTTCATCGACTTCGTGGTGTACATCCTCCTCCTGATCTTTATTTGAGTGGCACTTGTCTACCGTTTGTACCGCATATTAAGTTTTTGGGCGTTCACCTCAACAGCACACTCAAACAGGAGCACCATTCGCTATCTTCGTGCTTCCTGCGATCGTGCGCTTTGGGTGCTCCGGGTATTATCTGGGGCATCTTGGGGTGGCGATCTCACGGTAATGTTGAGGCTCTATCGCTCATTGGTCCGGTCCAAACTAGATTACGGCTGTTTTATTTATGGCGCGGCGACCGCCTCTAAACTCCGTCTTTTAAATACTGTTCATCATACTGGTATCCGTCTTGCCACTGGAGCTTTCCGAACTAGTCGAGTCGAGTGTCTTTATGCTGAGTCTGGTGAACCTCCGTTGTCTATCCGGCGCTCGTTGCTGCTCTGCTCTTATGTAGCCCGTTTAGCAGCTAACCCTGGTCATCCGTCCTTTCAATGTGTATTGCATCCAGACCTTGCGCACCGTTACATGCGAAATACCACTATATCCCGCCCCTGTGGTATAAGGTTTCAAGAACTGCATTACGCACAAGCCCTTCAACTGCCTGCTGTAGAAAGTTCTTCTCTTGGCCGTTACCCTCCGTGGCAACTCCAGTGTGCCGGTTTCGACCTGGAGCTTTCGGGCTGTGCTAAATCAACTACCCCTCGTTCGGTTTTCCGTCAACTTTTTGCCGAAATCCTGGGCCGTTATCGAAGCTATACTCCGGTATTTACCGACGGCTCCCAGGTGGGGGTAGCTACAGGATGCAGTTTCGTATGTAACGGTGAGGCTCACCAGTATCATCTACCGGACTATAGTTCCGTTTTCACTGCCGAGCTGTTTGCCATCTTTTATTTTTTACTTTTTATTTCCAGCTCAAATCCGGGAAATTTTATTATCTGTTGTGACTCTTTGAGCGCTATTCAGGCGCTGCAACAGTTTGTTGGCAACTCGGCATTGATTCTGAAAATACAGACACTCGTATTCAGTTGCTCTCTCGCGGATACCAGTTCGTTTTTACCTGGAGCCCGGGCCATGTTGGTATTCCCGGCAACGAGGAGGCTGATGCAGCTGCTAAGTCTGCTTGTCGCTTGCCGGGATTATCAACGCGCACACTGCCTTATACAGATGTGCGGCGATACTTTCGTCGACATTTAACTGTATGGCAGCACTCATGGGAAGCGCTGGCTGGTACTCAATTGCGGATAGTTAAGGACGGCGTTCAACCCTGGCTGAACTCCTGCAGGGATTCCAGGCGGGCTGAAGTTATTCTAACCCGCCTGAGGATAGGGCACACACGAGCCACACATGGCTACCTTTTGCGTGGTGACCCGGCGCCTGTCTGTCCTACATGTGACATCGAACTGTCTGTCGCACATACGCTCGTGAGCGCCAGTCTATTGGTCTGGGGTCTACACTAGCCTCTATTCTAGGTGACGACCCGAAATCTGTAGCTAAGACTCTACAGTTCGTCGCCGATATTGGCTTCGATAAACAGGTCTGACATGTGTTTTTAGCCTTTTAAGATTTCTTTTACATGTTTTAATGTCTTGACTTTTTAAACCTGAGACTTGTTTTTCTTTTTAATTTATGATGGATTTTATATTTTTGCAGTTTTCTGATATCTTAGACCTTTTATAGCTCAGATTTTACCGCGTTAGTATAGCATTTTACCCATCTCTTTAATTTTAATTTTAACTATGTGAGTGTGTTTTAGACTTTCTGTTTAACTGTGGGCCCAAATAACCTCGTTGTCATCGGGCCGTTAAACCCCACACACTCACTCACTCCAAAAAGGGTGCATTTACTTGATCACCAAGTCTCTCCTTCAGCCCATTTATTCTGCTTAGTATTCTTTATTCTTTTCAGATTATTACCCCTTTTTCTACTGGTTCAAGGTTCAACTCCACATCACCATTCACCAATAATAAACTCAAAATGAAAGCCACAATCTTAGAATTCTTGTTTTCCTGTTTTGCTCCTACCTTTTAACCCATTGTATGTGATTACTATAAATGTTCCTATCCTGACTCTTTATGTTGAAAGTTGTATCTTATGTCCTTTTTTCTTTTAGTAACCAGGAGCTCATGCACACACTTCTATTCATTTCCACTGCTAGCTTACAATTTCCACGATACCTTATGCTTCAGTCAATGAGTTTTAAACAAGAACAGGTGGAGGGGTGAGTGAAGTAGATTAAAATGCACAAATAATATACATTATGTAATAATGATTTTTGCCAAGGTTCCAAACATATTTAAACTTCAATTATAATCATGTTACAGTTGATTGTCACTGACTTGAGAGAGAGAGAGAGTGGGAGAGAGAGAGTGGGAGAGAGATAGTGGGAGAGAGCGAGAGAGAGAAGGGGACAGGGAGAGAAAATTTTACACACCACAATGTAATATGCTCAAGATGAATAGAGAATGTTTGGTGACAAGAGTTTAAAACATACTTAAGGTTCAACATAGCAAGAAGTGCCTAAAATCAGAGGCAATATGAGGTTTGGGCCATATAAGGGAAAGGAAAGTTATTCCTTCAGCAGAAGCCTTGACAACTATACCTAAAAGAGCAGTATGCAATCAAATTCACAAGCATTATACACAAATTGGAGATACACATCATGGATATTATGCTCTAATTTGTTGGGGGGGTTTATGGGCCCGTCGACAACTAGGTCATTAGGGTTAATTTGTTGGTCTGCTTGCTTTTTGCAATAAGGGTTATGACAGTAATAAATATGTGACATTGCAAACATTTAACTTAGCCTCTTTTTAAGTTTAAAAGAAGGGTACTTTGCTATGTATAACATTATCTTCTGGCAAAATTGTCAAAATCAGAGAATATCCAGTTGGCCATTTTCATTAGGGATACACCTACAGAACTTTGGCTGTAGCATGATCTGAAACATTTAAATTAATCTCAGAGGTATGGCCTTTTATGGAATTTTGCTTGAAGCTAGAAACATCAATACCTTAACATATACTATGTTCTGGATTTATCTGGGATATTTCATTTAGTTTCTTTACCACCTAAAACATGTGACAGTTAAGGGGGATAGAAACTTTGGCTAATTAAATACATTAAATTACAGAGACAAGGAAAGTTACTTTTGTATTAAAGAAAACAAAATAAAAATGAAATTATAAAAACAACTTACATCTGGTGATTTCTTCTCCATGCCTACAGGACCTAGGCTGGATGCCAGGGCATCTTCAGAAATCAATGGTCCAGAAGATGTTGCTAATGACATTGCTGGAGGGACCTGCTGCTGGGCTGCTGCTGCTGCTGCTGCATTTTGTCTCCCTCGACGTGTGCTGCCACCTACAAACCAAATATTACTGAACAAACTTACCAAACTTTCTATAGTAATGATAACAGCTTAGTGAGAAAACAAAATTATTGGACTTGTAATCTCTAACAGTTCAATTACAGGAAAAAAATGAGTTAGCTGCCTTTGTGGTGTTCTAACTTAGCATACAGTGGATATATTTTAATTACCAATCATGCATTCTCTACATGAAAATAATTCTAGATTAAATAAATAACAAATGAAAAATAGACAATGCAAAGCAAGAAAAAATGTACTGTTAGTATATCTGTTTAACAGGGTGTCCAATGATTTCACATAAATCACCTTTCTTTCAGCATTTCTCTGCATTGCACATAACATGCAACAATCATTGCACACTTCTAATCCAGCATTCTTGGCTTGACTCTTTTACATTTAGGCAGATGATAATTTAGGAGAAACAATGTGTTCCCAATATTACTGCTACTCGAATGGTTTATGCTGAGGAAGAGTTTGTCTTCTTTCAATTAATGCTTACAAAAAGAGATATTTTACAGTACTCACTGCATTTCATACCACTTTCTCAGCTTCACAATCACCTTACATGTAAGGTGATCAAGATTTTCCAATAAGTCAGTTTGCATAGATATCAATGCTAGTCAGAACAGTACAGAGGCATTATAGGAATCTGCAACTTAGCGTGTGTTTGCGGAACTACCTGGATCATGCTTGAACCATTAGATCTAAAAATGATACACACTTGAGGACTGTTCATTCAAGACTGTTTACTCAATTTATTCAATGGCAGTGTTATGAAAATCATGATTGAATACTACATTTTCATAATTGAAAAAAGTAAAATTCAGTATATCACTTTACAATACCATTAGATGTATTTTTCCTCTGTTAGTAACAATTTACATAAGCTTCAATGCAAAATAGTAAAAGAAAATATAATTGTTAGTTGTGTGAGTTGCACATATTTTAACTCCATGATAATTTTTCCTATCCAACCCTGTTTTGACTAGGCCTATTTTAATTGGTAGTAATATTTAAAAAAAAGGCCATCTATAGGTGTGTATAAAATTATGGCTAAAACCTAAATTTGAGGATACGAGTAAACAATATTGGAACTAAACAATTTTAAACACTTATTCTGGTGCAATACCTGTACATATACAAAAACATAAGACCTACCACTTTATGCTATGAATCAAATATGCAAAAAATTATGCTAAGCTTCTCAAACTCCCCCTCTCTCACTCTCTTTCTCCGAAGGTTCTTCACTATCACTCTTTACAGCAATTTCTCATAATGACAAAATCGTTTCAAACTGGCTGGCTGGCTGGAAAGTCTGAATAAAGTTGTCACCTTGTATTTTTGTTAATATATGTTTTAGGTCTCCATTACAGAGCATAAACAAAACAAGGCACTGCAAAAGTAATTTAATAAGGAGGGAGCCTGAATTTCAGATACAAGCCAAATCCAAGGATTGAAATAGCATATGTTGTGTTAAAGGCTTAAAACCAGGCTCTATGTGCAACATAAAATTTTCAAGGGGAGGAACTTCACTCATCTTGCAAAGTTCAGAAAGCTGCAAGCTTTAAGTGGCTGTGATATTACTCCCTGTGTCAATCAGGAGCTATGTCTATTTAGGGTCCATCATGTTGAAATTTCTTGAAATGTGACTGACCTATTGTGATGCAACAAATGCCATTCTTAATGCTACAGAGGGTTGTTTCCAATCTCTGGTAACGAATTTTGAATGTGATTACTGCGTTTCTGCTTCAAAGCAAGATCACACAGTTGTGAAACAAACAAACCAGTTCCTGTGCTGCCTTCATAGCAGTAGAATGTGTGTGCTTGTCATTATGCCTAAGCAAATTGAACCATATTGGGAAGGCTACATTAATATACTTTCCGACCCATAGTGTAGTTATTCTGCTATTACTGAAGCATGCAAGAAGCAAAATTTTGTTTTGTTAAAGTACAGTATTAGCTCAGTGTTCAATAAAAAGAGAAAGGTTTGCATGGGATTAACTCCTAAAGGTACAAAGCAGGCAAACCCATGATCTGCTACTAGATGATCTCCAGAGCTGGTACAGAAGATTAAGGTCCTCATTTCTAGCAGTAATCCAGCCACACAACGGACCACTGCAAACAAATTGCAAATATCCCTCAAAACTGTTAACACCATTATAAACAAAAATTTAAATATGGAGTAATGTCACAACGGTCGAGTTCATAAGTTGGTGACATGTCACATCTTTGAACATTGCACCAACAGCAAGAAGCTTTATGAGAAGCACCTGACAGGAGAATAACGGAAATTTGTGGTCACATTAGATGACCCATATGTGTCTTAGTGACTGCAACAAATACCATGCAATTTACTACCAACCAAGGATTGGAAAAAGTTTTTAAAAATGGTATCCAGAATGCAGAGAAAGTTTCTCAAAGGTATTGTCATCACTGGTTACTGCTACAATGGGATACTAATAATTCGTAGAGCTGCTAAAAAGACCAAGGTCAATTCCAAGTATGAAGTTCTCACCCCAATTTACCACAGTGAAATTCTGGCTCTCTATGGGAGAGACCAAAGCAATGTTTGGGTGCACCAAACAAGACGTCCAGTCACACCTCTGTTTCGACTATTGCATTCTTGCAAAGAATGGAGCAGGAAACTGGAATATAAGCTATTCTGTTTAGCAACATTCCCACGAAATCTCCCGATGCCTCTCCAATGGATGTTTCGCCTTTAGACTCTTGAAAAGAGCATTAGCAAATAGGCACTCTCGAACAAATGATTGTCTTTGGAAAGCCTGTAAAGAGGAGTGGGAACTTCTGGACATGACCGCACTATGCAAGTTTCCAGTGGAAACTGAGGTGCAAAGCGATTGCTTGGATGAAGGGGCAACAAATAGAGCATGATCAGTGGTGCAGACGTGCCTTTTCTTAAGGTAGAAACAAAGTCACACTTGTTATCAGAGGTAGGAAACAACCCTATGTATTTTCCATGTATTAATTGCATCAACAATAATGTTTTCCACTTAAAGAACATAAGTTATAAAAACAGGTTATTAATGACAAACCCACAAAATGTGACACTGCATTTCTTATAAACAGTGGCACTTGTACCGATTCATAAGCAGCAATTCGAGAAAATATACTGACGATAACTTCATGTGTAGTAAATGGAAGTAGAATGTTGTTTCCCCAAGTAGAATAGATTTTATAAGGACTGTGAGCATTACAATTATATACTGGCAGTAGCTCTTAAATATGTTACTCATAATAAACAGTTTCAACAATGTTCATTTACTCATCCTTACATGCAAATGTTACAGTCAAACAAAACTGTTACATAGCTTATGAAAGAATCAGTGGCTGTGATATCAGCAGCTGATAGTAAGGCCATAATATTTCAAAAATGCTAGGGAGAGCGCCAACAAATGCTGATCATCTAAGAATTGCTTAGTGGAGGAGGGGAAAAACATGCATGCACTTACATATGTAAGCGCGTGCGCACGCGCCCGCACGCACACACACACACAAGAAATTCAATAGTCAAACCCTATTTTAACGTTCCTTCTTTTATCAAATGCATAAGTGGGGAGAACTGACTCAACGTGACACTTCCCCTACATCACACTTTTAACACCGTCCACTGCCTCACAGCAATTAGCTACCAGGCCATGCCTCCTGCTATTGTCTGTCTACCTCAGAGAACCAGTCAGTCCTTCAAATAGTGTCAGTAGTGGAGAGGGTAAATACTCGATGGCATTCCTGTCACTCCTCTTCCCCATACCTGATCAAATGTTCTAAGAAGTCCCAGCATACAGTATATAAGCACACTGTTATTTAAACCCACATTTTGTAAAACCCGGTTCAATGACAACTCTGCTATTTAGGAACCTTGCTCTGTAAACTTGTGAACATGCAGCCTAAATGCTGATAATGATTGGTTGTGCTAGTAGACTTCTGCTTTGGACACAGCTAACAGCGACAGTGGTGAAAACTTACCTTGTAAATTTTTGGGAAGTGTAAAACACAGAGGTGCTTTTAAAAACATTTGCTCACTTTCATGTGACTATGACTTTGAGAAAAATTCCTGGATGATTTACAAAACATTTGTAAAATGTTTAGTTTTTATAAACTACAAGGTCTTGGTGGTGATATCCAGCGCATTGCATAGGCATGTAATTTTTGAGAAATATAAAACTGCAATCGTATGGAGACTCTGGATTTGGAAGTAATTTGTTCCTAAGGGTCAAATATAGAAAATTACTGGTGCACAGGATCATTTCTTTTGTGGAAAGAAACTAAAGAATTTACTGAGTTTATTATTTCTTTTAATTCATTAATTTTAAAGGGAGATTTTGTATTAGTTTGATTTTAAATTTATATATGTTGTAGCTCATTTCCATTGCCTCCTTTCAATAGGAATCTTTGTTACTTGAATGTACCAAATGCAATGTGCACATTTGTAACAGTATATCAATGGGCAGGGACACAATTTTCTGGTGAATAAAAATTCCAAATGTAAGTATAAAAAGCAGGATAAAAGCAGTGAAATAAAATATAAATTATTACTGTCAAAATTTACATTTCAAATGTTATATGTAGCATGTACATTGAAATAACACGTAAGCATGGTTTCTAAGTTCCCTGCTGTAATATTGCTTGTTTTATTTGACAAAATATCGTACACTCAAAGAACTCCTTCACAATCACCATTAAAAGCTGAAATATAGGTACACCAACTGTGGTTCTCAACATCCCATTCTACATTGAGCATGAAAGACCACTTAATTTTGCTCATAGGCCTCTCTATCAAGCTTGAGGTTCTTTAAAATACCATAAACCTAAGACATGGGACCACCAGCTTTACTTCCCTTCTGAATGAAGCCATGCTAAGGATTTTTTATGCCCATAAAAATTCATCGCCCTCTGCTGGGTTTCAATCCCTGAATTAGGGAACCACAGGCTAGCATGTTAGCCCTAGACCATGGAAGATGACGTTCAATGTCATGGAAACTCAAGTGCACGTGTGCCACTAGCTGTCAGAATGGACTTGTTTTAATGTAACTGTACAATTGTGCGCCTTGGTTCTACAGTTTTTTTATGCTGTTTAATGATGCTCTCAATTGCCAGGATCATATCAGCATCACTGGTGCACCAGAATTTCATCCTGCAGGAGTTCTTTTGCATGCCAGTAAATCTACGACAAGGTGCTGTCATTTTAAGCACACTTAAAAACCATCGGTCTGGGCCACATATGAACTCACGGCCTTGGGATCAGTAGACCAGTATCTAACCAAGCCACCCAGACTGACTTGGCCCTACAGTGCATCAATATACGAAACAAACTCAGCGTAAAACTCCTGCCAATTTTAGCATTAAACTCGCACTCCCTGCTGTCTATCACAGCCTTCCCTAAAATATGCATGAACTTAATAAGTCTAAGCTATGTGTGTTTGCAGAGTGCAGGACAGCCAGCAGCTGTGGGGGGGGGGGGAGAGTGTTGTCTCCAGCACTTTACTCCAGTGGTGGTGCTGTAGTATGGAAGGTATATGTATTCATTGAACGCTCATGTGCATCACTGGTTATCTGTTAACCATCTTCCCTGCCCCTCTTATGTACCTTTCTTGCTCATTATAAACATAGTTGCATTTCTTCCAGCAACACGGAGTTTGAACTCTTGACCTTGACTTTGCATCTGGCTTTCTATGCTGCAAAAAGTGAAGCAAATCTCGGTGTACTCCTAAAATAAATCTTTTAACATGTTTCACAGAAACATTGCAATGAAATGTTAATTTCATGTTACATCGTAAATAAACGTTCATTTTACGAGTCAATATCACAATAATTTATTAATTTTGTGGTAAATCGTAAATAAGCACCACTTCATGAGTTGCATTAAAATGAGCATTTAATCAAAAAATTAAACATTGATAATTACGTGGACAATCGCAATAGAATTGATTCTCAAACCTTTTTATTGCATATTGACATTTTGTGTCATTGCGATCCACCAAAAAATTGTGTCCCTATCGATGGGTAACATCTGAAACTATCTGCAACTGCTTCTACAAGGCTGGTTTTGGTGTCTGCATAAGAAAGCGAGAAGCAAGAACAAATCATGCAAGAAGACTGGGAGAATATGTGAACTCTGATGATGCAATTCTCACTTTGACTACACATTCCTGAAATGGCAGATATTTATGATGTGTTAAAGGAGAGGAAGAATCAGTACCACCAACTTGGAAACAGTAGAGAGGCTGGATGCTGTAGACATTATCTTTGTTCCTTCAGTGCTGATGATGAGGTAATGAACATCAAACACATGCTTTTCATTGTGAAGTATCGGATAAAGAGTAAGCAAACTACACTGTTGGACTATTTTAAAAAGTGAAGCTTATCACCTCAGCTTGATAACTTCTAACTTCTTAGATAATTTTGAATAATTATCTTGCAAGCATTACTGTCAAAAAATCAAATGCTCATAATTTAATTTACTGCAAATTCAGTTGACATGGAACCAGCCCAAGTATATGAATATTTGTTATTTAGGGTAACTGTATGTGTAGCTTGTAAGACATGGTTTACTTTAGTTAGTTGACTCTTACAAGTCTCATCATTTGCTTATTGCTTTAACAGTTTGGTGAAACTTTTGCTAGTTTTTAAAACATTTAATTCTTTCAAATCGTTAAGCTTAGCTTGTACTTCAAAATTTTCAAAACAACATTTAGAAAACATTACTGTAATTAATTTCTAGTAGTATAATATCAATTTATGCAAACCTCCATTTAAGGAATATAATTCTGACTTCCCTGAAATTTGTTAAAAAGGAGTTCTATTGCAGGCACCAATTTAAAATTCTGACTTAGTGTGTAGCAAAACATGCCAGCATTTTCTAAGAATGAGCTGCATTCTCTGTCACATTCACAGCTGTCCATTATACAAGCAGTGCAAATCTTCTCATAAAATCCACAGCAAATTCACATTACTCTCTTCTCATGACAAATGTATATATATCCATTATATATTGTAATATACATTTAAAAGGTGAGTCTTTCCACCATGTTACATTATTCAAAATATATTTGCCAAGGATTTCAAATTAAGCAATAAGTGGGGAATAATTGCAAACTCTCAAACATGATGGTCAGATGATGTACTTCGGAAAATGTAAACATATACATAGAGTATTCTGAAGATGGCTAATGTTATAAAAATAATCTGATACAAAAGTGCATTTAATTGTGCTATACAGTGTGTAAATGAGTAACACTGCATGGATTTTACTGGCAACATACAGCTCCTAGTCCATCAATTTGAGATACAAAACCAATGGTCATGACTTCAAGTTACCAAGTTATACGTATTCGAAGTAATTAGAGATTGTGATCAATAAATAATAACCAGAAACAAATATGTATCCATCAGAAATGAAATAGTACTTATTATGCACTAAGTGAAGTCTGTGTTTTGTCTCTCTGAAGAAGCATTTCTAAATTGAACCGTTAGCAAAGGCACATAAGTTGTAGACTTAACATGTGGCTGCACATAACTGTGATGGATAAGAGGTTGTGGCAACTGGCTAAAGAAATATAGGGAAGTTCTAAAATGTGTGCTTTGGCCACACAGTTGTGCAGACTAACTGTGGACTTAAACTCAAGAAACCAAGTTCAAACTAGGAAATGTGTAAACTTTTTTCTCCTCTTTCTTTTCCATTTTGAGAGCAATGTTGTGCTTATGCTTTAAAATAGCAAAATATCACCATCATATGCAATGTACAGATTTTGTTTACTTTTGCTTCTCCTCACATGTGATGGTTTAGGCTTGAGGGTTATGAATTGAAATTGGTCTGAGGCGGTTGGTTGGCTATAATTGCCCATGTCAATAAGATCAATTTTCGATCTAACAGTTAACTAGCTGTAAACAATTCGCAAAACACTGAACCAAGAAATAACACAAAGTACAACTCCACAAAGAGGTACTGAGTACCTATGTGGTAGAATGACAAATGCCTAATACTGCCAATAGGTGATCTTAATAATTATGGAAGACACTAACACCACCATATGGTGACTATTTCCTATTTATTTATTCAGTAATCAAGTCACCCACATCTCATTTCCTACTTGCCTTCAGCACACATTACGTTAAAACAGTTAAATAGATACTCAGGGAACATGAAGAAAAATTACAACTTTGTCGAATTAGCTGACATGCACCTAGTGTATGGCAAAGCAGGAAGTTGTTCTGCAATAGCTGCAAGGATTTACAGCGAAAGGTACCCCAATAGAGGGCAGCCCCATCAGATTACTTTCGAAATCTGTAGATAGGCATCTGCAAGAATGTGGTTCTATGGTGCCAAATACACAGACTACAGTGCAAGACGTTCCCATCGCACTCCAGAGTTTGAAGAAAACCTCCTGCATTTACTGGAAGAGGAACTGTCAAACAGCACCTGTGCTGTTGCACATACAATAGGTGTCAACCATACAAGTGTAAGGCAGGTCTTGCATGAGCAGCTGCTCTACCCCTTACATCTGCAAACGGTGTAAGCCTTAACTCTGGAAGATTGCGATTTATGCTTGGAGTTTTGCAAATGGGGCTTATGGCAGCCATCAGAACTGTATTCAGTGGTGTTTAGTGATGAAGCCCCACTTACCAGGGATGGGCTGATTCTAAACTATCACCTATGGGCATATAGAAAACCCCCATGCCACTACTCAGAAGAGCCATCAACAGCAGTTTATGGTGAACATATGGGCTGGCATTGTTTCTGACCACATCATAATGCCATATCTTCTTCCTCCTTGACTGTGTGGCAACATTTATAAAACATTACTGAAGGATGTACTGCCAACCCTTTTGGAAGAAGTGCCATTTGATGTTCGCACTCAAATGCATTTGCAACACAATGGAGCTCCTGCACATTGAGTGGTATACATAAAAGCAAGCACTAGCTTTTTCTCACTAATTTGGAGCAAGAGGTTGGTTTCGTATAAATAAAAACCTTCTCCTCCATCTCCTTGCAAGCTAAAGCTTCCCGACCTTGACTGCAGAGCTATTGCTCGCAAAATGGTATAAATAAAAACCAGCCTTCCTCACTCCTACGGAGCTTTTGCTGGCTATTTTCTGAGGTAGCTCTGTAGGTACCTCAGCTTACTCAATCAGTTAGTACCATGACCAGGATTTCCTGCTCCCACTGTTTTAAAACAACTGGCTTATTGCCAATTAGTTTCCAATCACTTTTGGACTTAATTCTTGTTTTTAAGTTGCTTTTTTTTAGTATTTGCATCTCGATGATGGATGATTTACACTCTTCCTCCAATTGTTGCTTTACTGTAGCTACTGCTACACTTTAGCGCTTACTTTCTGGCAACTGTGCTTTTAATAGAATGTCTTGATTTTCCTTTAATAGATGAACAAAGCACCTCATAAATACACTGCTTTCTTCAACTATGGTGACTGAAATACTTATGTGTTGTAAAATACAATAAACTCTACTCTTGGAGATGTTTGCTGCTATATCAGCTCTGATGGTACAAGGACATTTTTCTGAAGTGTTATGAACAAGCCTGGTTAGAATGCGAATGATGTCATAGTGATCCACTTTCATTACCGGAAACCTGATAATGGAATCAAAACATATACGAACATGCTTATACAAACATGCAGCACGTATGAAGAGCATAATGCTCATACAAATCAAGGTCAAATTATATCTATAAAATAAGCCTATATGAAACTCTTTCACAAAGGAGGTATAGCTTTAATTCAGATAACACTTTTTAAAATCTTAGAATTGCCTATTTTCATGTTCCATAAATTTTAATTGCCCAATTCTAGAGCAGTTCAACAGAACACCAGTAAAAGTAATCACTTGTAATAGATGCAGGTCATCAAATTATGGGAATCAGGGTTTAAATTTATAAAAGGATAATCACCATGTGTTGGAAGCTCGGATAGATCCCAATTACTGTTTCATTTATCCCTGCCCCCCCCCCCCCAAAAAAAGAAATTGACGTAAACTGTGTGCTTTAATTAGATACACATTTTTTGTGTAGTAAGACTTCATCTATCTCCTACAGTTTATCAGTTATACAGATGTGATTCAGAATGAAAAGGACTTCACAGCTATTCCCCCGAAATTAAAGATATCTTAACATATGCCATTTTAATCAAAATACGAGTACAGTGGCCATTTTTGAGAAAATTAAAAATTAGGAATGATTATCCATGTAAAAGTTAGTTTTAGATGGAGGGTTTCCATAAAGTCACACTCTTGGAGGTTACTGAACTTCAATACAAAATTTGGTTTTTAAAAGTGCCTGCTTGGGTTTTGATGTTCACATTTACACACACAGGCATGCACACCTAGGGCTCTCTCTCACTCTCTATTCAGAAAGGCTCAGGTGTATTTCTGCTTTAATCTCGATATCGAATTATTGGGCAGAATGCAATAATTCCTCTACTATACGTTTAGTGGCTGAGGAACTAAAAAATTACACAATATGTAGGGACTTGGATGCAGATATAAACAATTATAATCACATTTAAAGAGAAAATGTAGACTTGCTTCCGCAGCAATTGCTTCCAGAGGGGAATGAAACACGAAGTGGACCTTTTAACAATCTGTATACATCCTAAGGTGTTTTTTTTTTTAATTAATGTCCTTCAACATTGTGTCATATCGGACGAATGAATGAAATGAAATGGGTGAAATGATGCTCAAATGAGCCCGAGGTCCATGGAACTTTAAGTTACCCAACATTCGTCTTCTCAGGGTAGGGAAAACCTCGGAAAAAATCTTACCCGGATAACTTATCCTAAGCGAGATTCAAACTCGCGACCTCTTGTCATCTTACCTGCGTACGATAACGCTAAACATAATGTGAATGAGGTAATAGTGTTCCACTCTCATTACCAATGATAATGTAATCAAAGCGATACATAGAGTAGAAATTTGTGCAATCAAAACTGGGTTATAACTGAAGACTTTCATATAAAACCAACCCTAAATTTAAATTTCCACGAAATGAAACTTCTTCATCCGATATAGCTTTAATTTATGATAAAGTCTTATGTAATCTTGGAATTAGTCCCCACACTCTCACTCTTGGAATTAGTTATTGATATTTTATATGTATAGATGTAAAGGATATCAGTATAATGGTGCAAACGCACGAGTACAAATTCTCTACTTCCATATATCAGTTGATACAAGTTCTCAATACTATAAAATTAAGAAAATCACTGATGGAATTTAGAAACTGTAGGAACGTTATCGGTGGAATGCCAGGCGAATCTTAATTTCTATTTAATTTGCCAAATCTTTACTTACATTTTCGTTCTTTAAAATCAGTATCTCTATCAGGTTTAACATGAATAAGTATATGGATATTTAAATGCAGCAAATATTTAAATCCCCTCCAGATAGGAAAAAGGTGGGTTTGTTTACGTCGCGTGGTGAAGGTCACGGAGCTAAAGCTTTGTGTTGAAAGCAAGAGCTGGCAGAAGAGGGGAAGTTTTTATTTATACCAAATCACAACCTTTTGCTTATTCTCAACTTGCTTACCAGCTTCAGCTCACAAGCACTAGCTAGTTTTTATTTATACCACCCATTATGCTATAAACGTATGGGAGTATCTAAATTGAATCTTCCACAATCTGATCTGAAGAGGCAGTCCTACCATATCCTAGTCATCTCATTTGCTGGATCTCAATCCTAAGGGTTTCTTTTTCTGGGGTCATCTTCAGAATATGGTGTATTCATCATTAGTTGATTTTGAACAGATGCCGGTTGCTTGCATTATTGCAGCAAGTGATAAGATTTACAATGCACCAGGAATGCTCAACAGGGTTTGCAAAATCATTTCTGTGTCAATGTTGCTATGTATTGAAGTTAGAGGTTGCCATTTTGAGCAATTCCTTTGAAACCTGTGCTTACTCATAATTTGTTTCCTTATTTTGTTCTGCTTGTATCTACCTATTAATGTTAATAGCAATTCAACCATGCAGTTCTTTCATGAGCTTAACAATTATTTACTTGTTTGTATACTGTTAACTAAGCTTGAACCATCTCATTCATCCACTTGTTTTTTTACCATATGTTACAGCTGCAGTGGACATGATCAGTGGCATGCATACACCCAAGCAAGTTTAGGGCACAATTCTGTAATTTGTATTTCTAGACCATAGGTTTCCTCTCTCAAATTGATAGGACAGGGTGTAAATGAATAACAGAGCACAAATTTTACTGGTGATAGACGGTTCATAGGCAATCAATTTGAGATAGGAAACCTATGGTCTAGGATTACAAATTACAGAACTATGCCTTAAAATTGTTTGAGGCTATGCACGCCACTGATCATGTCCACTGCAGCTGTACAGCATGTGAGGGAATAAGCAGGTGAACTTCGTAGCCTGTCTGTTTAGCGAAGTGAATATGGTGCCACTATGCGTAGGTATGCAAATATTACAAATGCAGGTTCAAATGTCCATAAAACCATATTTTTTTATGTTCTTTCTCTCTCTCTCTTTCTTTCTTTCTTTTTTCATAAATGCATGCTTAATTTAATTTGATTTACAGGAAACATTTGTGCCGCATTGTAATTTTTCGTTTAACTAATGTTTAAACTTTTTGTTTCAAGTTTCACTATTATTTACACTTGCATGACCTAAATAGTAGGTACACACTGAGAACTTCGTTTTCACTTAAATGAGATTGTTCAAGCCTAACAAGCAGCTTAGAAACAAGTAGGTAACTAATTGATAAGCACTTGAAAGAGCTACATCCGACTGAATTATTATAAACAAGTTGAATTAATATTAACATTACAATACAATAGGTAGATACAAGCAGAACAAAGGGAAATAAATAATGAGTAAGTGCAGGTTTCATATCTTGGTACCTTAATTAACAATAACAATTACAATAAGAGAAAGAATAGAGGCAGAGAATGAGCCTACATATTATGAAAATAAAAGGATTTTCTCTAATGGAATAATAGCCAGAAATACTAAACTCAAAGTGTATAAAACATCAATAAGGCCAGTAGTATGGGTCTGAGGTTTGGTATATCACAAGAACAATGAACGATGTAAAGGCTTTGCGATCTTTCAAGAGAAGAATATTCAGACTAATGTTTGGATCTGTAAATTGTGGTGCACAGAATTGGAGAATTAGAAATAATCAGGAAATGAATTATTTAAAAGAAGTAAACAATACTATGTGCATTGCATATGATGGTGGTATTTTGCTATTTTAAAGCATTAGCACAATATTGCTCTCACAACGGAAAAGAAAGGGAAAAAAATGTTTACCCATCTCCGGGTTTGAACCCGATTTCTAGGGATCATAAGGCCCACAGTCAGTTGGCATAGTCATGCGACCAAGCCACACGTTCTAGAGCTACCCTATATTTCTGTAGCTGCTCACCACAATCTGTTATGCGTTGCAGTGGCATGCAGCCTCATATTAAATCTTCAATTTAAGCGACTTTGGTAAACCCTACAATTTAGAAATGCATCTTCAGAGAGACAGCAGACAGGCTTTAATTTCCTAATAAGCACTATTTCGATTCCAGTGGATAATATTGACATGTTTGTTTCTGTTTATGATTTATTGGTCACAATCTCTTATTACTTTGAATACGTATAACTTATTAACTTGATGCCATAGACCAATTGTTTCCTATCTCAAATCGATTGTCTATGAACCCTCTATTACCAGTAAAATTCGTGTGGTGTCATTCATTTACACCCTGTATATTTTTATTGTTACATTTATAACCCTCCCCCCCTTTTAGCTGCAATGGTCATATTGGCAGCCTTTTACCTTTGGAACATGTTGCCTATTGGCAAAGGTGTTAACTTGTATACACTTATCATTGGTTTTCTGGATTTTCTTTGGGTTTTATATATTAGATCACATGTACGACGGCTGTCTCAAAAGTACCCGACCTAACAAAGAAAGCACAAAAAATTTGGGAAAAAACATCTTTATTTCTCTACACAATCTCCTTTTTCCAGTGATGCCCAATAGCTTCAATACCCTGTTTATTGTGAACACCATAAAGTTCTACAAAATAGTCATCAACTGCAGACTCCACCTCTTCATTGTTGGCAAATCTTTTACCACCAAGCCATCTCTTCAAGTTTGGAAACAAAAAATAATCAGAGGGGGCTAAATCTGGTGAATAGGGTGCACGAGGAAGCAATTCAAACTTTAACTTATTGATTTTGGCCATTGTAATAATGGATGTGTGAATTGGTGCTTTGTCTTGAAGAAACAAAATTTTCTTTCTCACTAAATGCGGCCGTTTTTGCTTGATTTCATCACTCAAATGCTGCAACAAGTTCACATAATACCATTGATTGCTTTTTCTTTTTGGAGATAATCAATACAATTATCCCATGTGCATTCCAAAAAAACTGATGCAATGACTTTGCCTGCATATGAAACTGTCTTCACCTTCTTTGGAGCGGTTTTCCCCTTTCAATTCACTGTTTCAACTGTTCCTTCGTCTCAGATGTGAAGTTATGGATGCACATTTCGTCCATGATTATGAATCAATGCAAAAACTCAGCTTTATTGCGGTGAAACTTTGCCAAACACTTGACTAAAACTTCCTCACGACATGGTTTTTGTTCCATTGTGAGCAAACACAGCACCCATCTTGTGCACAGCATTCTCGTGTCCAAATTTTCAGTCAGTATGAGATGTACAATGCTTTTTAAAATGCGTGCAATGCCTGCAAGCTCACATACTTTCAGCCAACAGTATTCTAATACCACATTGTGGATTTTCTTGCCAATTCCTGGTGTGTTCACCCCAGTTGGTCGACCACTGGAATGTTCATCTTGGCAGCTTGTATGACCTCGCTGAAACTTTGCCACCCAATATTTTACAGCTGTAAACGAAGGAGCAGACTCCCCCAGAGTAGAATGTAGCTCAGTTTTAATATTAGTTGGACTAGGAACTTTCAAATGAAAGTATTATATCACATAATGATGACCAGTTTTATCCATGTTTACAAATTCGCTAAAAGCATTCACTATTGATGGATGCCAACAAATACTAAACAACATAACATTGTCAAACTTCTACGTTAAGAGAGGTAGAATCAGGACTAAAAAATGCAATACCACAGCCAAGATCTGAACCACGGATCTTCTGCTTCATGTGTGGCTGCTCTAACCACTGAGCTACCATGGCAACCTGCCAGTAAGACATTAAATTTCCCAACCAATTTGTTAAACTTTATTGGGATTTTCTACCATAGTCATTTGTTTGAAACAACAACAGCTATCTATTTGTCAGATCAGGTACTTCTGAGATAGCCCTCATACATTCACACTCTCATTCTTACTTCCAGACTCTGGGGAGGACAGGATATAATCTAAATAAATAAAGTTAATTCCAAAGTGTAGTTTGGGATGTAGAGAATTTAGTGTGTCATACCCCTGAATGATGCTGGAATTAAAATTTTGAGTTTTTAAAATTTGATTTTCTGTTTGTATGTTACGCTCTTAAAACATATACCTGCACATAGCTTTTTTGAAAATTGTCTTTTTAGAGGGAGAGAGGATGATTAGGGAACCTCAAAATATTTATTTCTGATAAAATTTCTATGTTAAATTTTTCATGACATATGATACTTCCTCTGCACTAATAGGCAGAAAAGGAAGTAAAAAGAAAACATCAGTTGATGTTGCAAGAATGAAAGCAGTTTTTTCATTATGGTAATAAATCACTTATTTTAGACATTTGTAATTTTTACAAGAAAAGCCTAATTGTTATGCTTACGAATTCTAGCATCCTTTAAAAACTGAGAACTGATATATACACGGTGGAAGAATATAGAAACAAGTATTTTTATAGTTGTTACAAAAGTGAAACATTTAAAATCATTTTTCTTTTTGCTTGCAGTGTTCCAGCTGTTCAGCTATAAGCTATGTGTGTGCTTTCTACACTTTTCTGCATTTGAGGAATGTTTAATGAGCATGCTGTCATTGCCACTGTCAAGACATGTGCAGAAGTTTTACCTGAACCATTTAATAAGTGCAGTGCTGACGACTGAGGTGCTTTTTTTTTTTTTTTTTTTTTTTAATCAATTTGAATTCAACTCAATAAGTTTTAAATATACTTGGTAAGTCCACAATAGAAGAATAATGAAAAAGGCAGCCTGTGGCTTTCACTAAGTCTTTGCAAATTCTAAAGTTGACTCCAACTTGAAAAACTCAATGCATACTTGCCAACTTTCTGCAATTGCAACTCATCAAGCTTTTCCTCACCTAGCAAACTGTAATAATTTTGAGATTAAATGAAATTTAGAATGTGTAAAATGTTCAATGCAGTAAATGTACAAAACTTACATATAAAATAAATGGAATTCTATTTTATAAGAGCCCTTGAAGACCTGTAGTACTGCTTCTTTCTGTCACACATGCTGAAATTCTTTCTGGTACCCCAATAAACACACATTAAAACAAAGCACACCACTTCCTAGGTTATACACAGATTTCTAATTCATACTTTATGCTTCATAACTTGAACAATCAACAAAAACTGTTACATAAAATGAGAAACTTATACTTCACAGTCAGAGAATGTGAATAAGGTAAATAATTTTTAAATCTGCATACACAGTGAAAGTTGTCTATGATCGTTATGAAGTATAAACACACAAATAAGCTGTAACCTATCATAGCACTCTATACCAATACATGGTACACTTAGTCTATAATCACAAGTTAACAACATAATACAATAGAACTGAATTCTTTGTCATGTCCATGGTGAAAATCTGCAAAACTTTAAATCTGCTCACAAAACTATAAAAATGTCTCCTGTGCTATGAAGTCAAAAAGGCCTCGCTCTCATACATTTTAAAGGTAAACCATGTAAGTTGACAAGTAAGTCAATGCATTGCCAGAACTACAGGTCCTTGGCTATTAATGCAGATGCTCTTAATACTGAGCTGTCACAGCAAGATTTCTGTATCTCATTAAACCTTTTCATGTGATTATAGTATCATTGTTTCATGTATGCACATGCATCTCACCATGGTAGTGCAGTGGTATGAGCATCACGATAGAGTCAAAGATCCATGACTCTAGTTCCATCCAGTGCAATGAATTTTTTAAGTGTAATTCAACCTTTCAATTTAGTGCCCATACAAGTGGAGTAAAAGACAATTATCAGTTACTGCTATAAGCCATAATTTGTGCTTTAAAAAAGAATAACAATTACATTAACATAATTGCTTCTGGCCCTAAGGTTCACTGGCTGAAATGCAACAAACCACATTTTACACCAACTATCAAGAGCAATAGACATAAGGCTAATGTTTCTC
The DNA here is from genome assembly GCA_030765045.1 of Tenodera sinensis. Classification (NCBI taxonomy): domain Eukaryota; kingdom Metazoa; phylum Arthropoda; class Insecta; order Mantodea; family Mantidae; genus Tenodera; species Tenodera sinensis. The sequence goes on along the minus strand of CM060964.1, from coordinate 247,391,944 downwards.
TCCCTGTTATAGTAAATCTGGGAGGATGAAGTGGGGGACAAAAACTATGAAAACTATTTGGCAAGGAGGTATATACTGATAGTTCCCAAAACATGCATGTTTATCTGTGTAAACATCATTTGTTAGACCTTTTGTAGTGAAAGATTCAAAATAAATATTAATATCAATTATTAACAACATAACTTCAAGCCTAAAACACCTTATAGATATGTTGGATTATCATGTTCTTCTCAATCAATACAGAAAATATTTGCATTTATATCCTACCCTATCACCTATAATATCCCCCAAAAAAGTTTACAGCCAAACCAAACATTAATTCCATAGACACACATACATTGCATAACAAGGGCTGTATTATTGCATTGCATTTATGTTAGACTAAAATGAGTAATAGTGAACTAGAAGAAACTGAAGTCATAAAAAGGTAGATTATAGACACTATAAATAAGGAGCATGCTATATAAAATACAATGCTAAATAATTAAGAGACACCAAAGCTTTGTTTATTCACCAGAACACTCAAGCCGTCCTAAAGCACAACTGTGTTTGCATGCGTTTGTCAAACAAAATATTTTCTCTTTATATATAACTTAAGTAAATCACTCCCCCCAAAAAGGTTATCACTTTTAATTGCAAATAAATGATATATAATCAATTCTTAGGTTACTCTAGAACGTTTGCATCTAAATTATTTTGCAGAAGGGACAATCAAACTTTCATGAAACGAATAAGTACACTTTAAACCGAAGGCTAAACATACAAAAGCATTGCACATGGCAAAAGTTGGTAACACAATGTTACAAAGTTGGCCACATTAATCATTGGAACTTAATGAAGACTGATACAATCAAGAAACACGAAACTATCATAAACTGGATAGCAACCAAAATGTAATCTTTTAACAATTAATCACTGCCTTCACTGCCTTTAAAACATTCATTTTATACCACTGACAAATTAAACATCATCAAACAGTACAGAACTGTCTGTTTTGATGGTTTAGTCATGAAAATACCTAAGTATTGTAGGGCTATCAGCTTTTTTAACACTTTTTACTTTTAGACTGTTGTATTTTATTTTGATTTTAGCAGAATACAAATACACAGAATAAAGGATTTTGTAGTTCAGTTAAGCGAAGTGATGTAGCAAATACTTAAAAAACAAGCTTCTTAAAAACTTAAGGTCAGCATGTCTCCTTGGAGTTTTTTGGTATACTTTCTTCAGGGTCTTTTGAGACACTTATAAGGCAAGGGATCTACCAACAGAGTCAAAGCTCTCCCCCACTAAAACCAGGAAGGCAGCAGCCGAGTGCCACTCCTTCCATGGGACTTTCTATTAGGTCAATACCTTGCTTCCTAAAAAGGCTCCCACTGCTGTTACATAGAGGACGGAAGTGGATATGCAGAGATATAACCTTCCACTGTGTCAAAAGACTCTGAACAATGTATCATTGAGTTGTGCTATGGTAATATCAGGAGAGCCAATGAACTAAGAGCTGGCTGCACAGTGTTCTTTCTGATTGTATTACCTGTGCTTGTTGCCATCTGCAGCTATCATAGAATAGGTCAGATGCAACCATATACATTTTTAAAACTACTTTTAAAGGCTTTACCTGCCAACTTTATGAAAGGAGGTGTTAAAACTGGCCACCATCATTGTCCATACATTTTTAGCACCTCTTCAGGAAACTATCCTTCACTCACCATAGTACAGATTGATAAATGCTGGTAGTTTCCTGACAGATATTTTGTTTTAATTCTTCCAGGGTGTGGGTTTGTCTTATACACATACTTTACTTTACTCCAAGGGTAGAAACCAAAAGGAGGTAGCTGGAGGCCCAAAGTGGCCACAAATCTCTACAAATAATGTTGTTCTTAAACACACTTTCAATTGTTCTCATCAAAATATTGGCCACATGAGCTGTTGCAGTACCTTGTTGAGAAAGGCAAAATCATGCTCTGTCTGTTATATCCCTAAAAAATGGGAACAAAATTGTGATCATGTATAAGGATGTCAACTGTCAATTCAACAAAACAATTGGCCCTATAACTCTTTCTCTGCTCATAGTGCACCACACACCAATTTTTTTGGCATGGAGGGGAACCTTATGAATAACATTTGGTTTGTCAGAGCTCCAATAACGATTATTTTGTATATCACATATCCATGAAATTGGAACCAAGCCTCCAAGAAAAATATTAAACATGGATCTATTTTGCCAATGCATACACTGCTGACACTTCACCCACAAAATATGTGCCTAATTGTAGGGTCACCTGACTGAAGAGAATATGCTGCAGTTATTTTATATGGTTTTAACTTTAACTATTTGGTAGCTCTTCACACAGAGCCATTAGAAATGTCTGCCTATTGTGAAAGACACCTAAGCAATTTTTGGAGGGAAGTCTCCAAACAGTAATTGATGTTCTAATGTTTTTTCAGTAAGAAACCTACACTGTTTAAGACTTTTTAGACTGAACAGTTACTCTGGCCTGAAATTTATTATAAAATGTATGAACTGTTGCACAACCTGGAACTTTTAAATCTGGAAATCTTGCTGCAAATCATATCTTCCCTTGACGAACTGACTGAGTTAACATATAAAAGTTTTAAATAAATACACGCTTTGCAACAGAAAATATCTACTAAGCTATAATATACTTTGTGACTAAATACAGGACAAAATAATAAATAATTCGTGATAATTGAACTACATCATATCTCTGTCAAATCAAAACTGCAGAGCAAGGCAGCATCAGTACCATGACCTTGATTGCAGCAGCAGTGCAGAATTGTGTGTCCAGATGCCCAGTAAAAGAACACCATGCAGCTGGTTCTTAGTTCATTAGCTCTCTCTGTACTTCAATGATAAGCTTCATCAGTATTTTAATTCTTTGCTATTAAAGAGCGCAATTTTGCTGTTCTTTAACAACAGAATACATTAGTTGATTTTTTTACTGCTGCTGAAAAGTCTATAACCTTGAACTTCTTTTGACAATGGTGCATTAACTTCCGTTGGAACATAACGAGGTGCACTTGCATAGTTTGTGACTTTCTCCAGAATGCGGCATGGTTTATTAGTTTGACTGTAACATGTCTTCGAACATCCATATTTAATTTGTTCAGAATTACTATTTTGCACTATATTACGTCAAGCTGCTCAGCAACTATGTATATCATATTAGCCTGAAAATAAGCTGCCACCTCATATTAAGCCACACCCCTAAATTTTGAGATAGAAATAAAAAAATATACATGTTTTTGTGAAAATAAGCGCCACACTGATTGAGAGGTGAAAAATTATCAGCAGTTTGTTTCTACTTATATGTAAAACATATGTACCTTAAACATTTGTTCTAATGTACGATATAACACATGGGCACCTAATATACCGGTAGGATATTTTAGCATAAGCACAACTGTAAGTTTGAAGCCTGCATCGTAACTGCGCTGAACTCCTTGGCTTTACGATACTTTTCACTATTAATGGCCATTCATATCAGCATATATCAGGCTTTTTTACCAGTATTTATGAAGAAAATGATGGGATTAATAGTGGTACTGATAGTGATGACTGATGAGTACCCAGCTGAAATTGAATTATAAGCTAACAAAACAAGGTTGGTAGACCTACACAATATTAATGCTAATAAAATACCGGTACAAGTTTGCACTGTTGCATAATAAAATGTCTTGCTGCCAGTTTCTTACAGATGTAGGTTGTGTTGTTGCAACTAAACATAATTTTTTTGCAAAGAGGGTATGTAAAAAGACAAGGTAGCAGATATTGTGAGCTGTACGCTAACATTTGGAAGGTGAAATTTGGATAAAAAGTGTGGCCTATTCTCAGACCAATATGGTATGTATTTATGTTTAACCATAAAATAAGATTTTGTGGTTAAACATAACCTTCAAATAAATTTGTATCTCTTTTGTTGTAGATAAGTTAATATATAATATGCGGTTTTTTAAATTCTTCAAATCTTTTCTTGTTTTTCCAAAATTAATATTATTTTCACCACCAAAACACCTACAAAGCTTTATGTTACAGTAACAAAAATAACTGCAACAGTGCCATTCGAGCCCCTACAAATATCTCAGATGAAATCTTCTCTTCGTTACTGAATATAAACCTCTTTACTGAACCTTGAAAACAGAGTGAAGCTTTATGTTCCACATTAAAGCAATTCATTATAAACAATTCTAATATTCTTGTTTAAAAAAATAACACACACACACACACACACACACACACACACACACACACACACACACACACACACACACAACTCCTAAAAAGTATTTATAATATAGAGTTCAGAATTAAATGTGTAGAAATTAACAATAAGCAAGTTTACATTATTTTGCACCATCCATAACATCTGAACAAAGGAGCCTTATGTTTAAAGGACAAAAGAATAAAATATCTGACATGCTTTACCTTCATGCTTAGCATAAGTGTTATTTTCATGCCCTTTCAAAACTAAAACTTTAAATTGTGCTGAAAAATTAAAACAAGAAGAAACAAACTGGATAAAAAGTTTTTTAATCAAAATGCATATATTACTGTAGTAAATTACTGTAAACATGGGTGAAATAATATAAGATGTTGGTATAATAAAGGGAGAAAATTTCAAGTACTTTGGGAAAGGAAGACTGGAGAGCAGTCTGCAGCAGTCCGGTTTCAATCACAGTGCCACCTGTTTACAGCCTCCTGGGCTTCTGTTTCATTAAAACAAAAAACAACCTGTATTTAAGTTTACCGCGTTCTGCAGCTCAAGCAGATGCATGGACCATTGTAAACTAAGCTTCATCCAAAATAAACAGTTTTTAAAAGAATTATATAAAGGATAAAGTAATGTTGATTTAACTGAATGTTAGTATTTTTAAGTTAGAACAGTCTAAAGCTATCTTTGAAATAATGTTTAAAATGGTCTATGCAAAATGTAAATATCGAATGCAGCAACATCCACTCAAATAACACCCTCTGTTTCACAAAAAGGAATCACAATCATGGTGCCTGGAAGATGAAACAAAAAATATTAAGAAATATTACTGCAAACAGCAATTATAATGCAATGAGCACACTAAACCAGTAACATTTTATTGACATGAATAAAATTTTTAAATTTTGGGTGAATACATTAAGATTATGATACTAAATCATGGAATTAAGTTTACAAGCTATAAGCCAAGCTGCGTTAAATACCCTTTCAGACCAGTCAGTTTTTCTGATATTGCAATCACTCACATGAAGATGAGATATGGTTAAGAACTAATAACCTCACTTGTTGAAGATATTGCCTTCATACAACTGTACTGGTCACTTTTCATCATCATTTATGTTTACTTGCATAACATCCTTTAAACACAAAATAAATGTGCACATGAGCTCAGGAATCTAAAGCACTAAAAGCTACCTGATTTAGTTTGTGAACTGAGAAAAAAATTCCGAGTAAAACCTCATTCAGGCAACTTAACCCAAGGCTTTATCCTGTGTTTGCAACCTGAGAGGCAAGAACCTTAACTCTACACCAACAGTGTTTTTACACTGTGAATTTATATAAACAGTTTGTTATGATTCTTCTGATTAGTGTGTGCATGTGCCTGTGCGTGTGTGTGTGAATGAGAGAGAGAATAGCGCAACTCCAAAATGAATACGGTTAAATACCAAACTTGATATTTAAGTTCTCAATCTTCCAAGGATATGACACAAAGATTTTCTTGAAAATCCTCCCTCATCCCAAACTATCCTTTACATGGAACATTTTTAAAAAAAAATGTGACTTTCTCAAAATGGCTCTAACAACTTTGATTAAAATACCATTTATTTAAGATATTTTCATGACGAATGAAATGTATGTCTTGAATTTTCTGGGAATAGTCTCTGAAGGGCTCTTCATTGTGAATGACTTTAGCATAACTGGTAAATTGTAAAAAACAGACAGTCTAACTACACAAAAAATGTAGAAGCACACAATTTATGTCGACTAAATTTTTTGTGGAGTTACACATTTCCAAGATACTCCTTGTTATTGGTTTGAATTTTCCAGTACTTATAGTTTTCTCAAATGGAAAGTTGTTATTCATTTTTTCCCTTTCTTTTATTATTTATGTTATTTATCTTTTATTTTTCTCTGGGTCATGCAAAGAGAACAGATTTCAAAGCCATCAAATAGCAACCAGCTTTTAAAAGATTTCTGTATTGCTTAAGTCTACTGTGTTTCCCTATTCCCAATGTACCGTATGGGTAGCAAAAGCCATGTGAATGTAACAAATCAGACCTTGTACCATATTTTGTACCTGTTTAAAGAGGTATGGTTATAGAGTTTGGTGCATATTTGTTAAATTGTTCCTGCATTGCATTTTAAAACACAAATTTAAATTACTTTTACAAAAAGCTCCTTATGATGTAAAGCCTGCTACTTTTAAACAATACCTCACATTTATGTTTCTTATTGAGGTATAAAACAGTTTGCTAAAGAATATGCTTTTAACCTAATGGTTCCAAAAATAACTGATGAGTTTTTGCATTGTTGAGGTAAATGCAGATCTAAGGATGTAAGCGGTGAAACTGTATCTGGTACAAGGTGTCCTTTGTAGTCTGGAGGATTTTGAGCTTGAGTTTTAGATGAGGGTTTGTAGATAGATTGTGCCTGTGAATATTATGTATGTAAGTACTATATTTTGTAAGTAGTTTTTTTAGTGACACAACCACAACATGTATATGCTTTTATGGTTGAAAATAAATAAATAAATAAATAAATAAATAAATAAATAAATAAATAAATAAATAAATAAATAAATAAATAAATAAATAAATAAATAAATAAATAAATAAATAAATAAATAAATAAATAACCTTTGTTCAATTGCAAGTTTTGCTTTTGCAAAAATTATATACCTGCCTATAAAATTTAGATGAATTTACTGGTATGATACGTTTGCCTTCTATGAATAACTGCATAGCAAGTTTTAGTTAGCACATATTGGGGAAACTATCCCCCAATACTATTTATTCTGATAACTTACAAAGTGCATTGTCAGTAGCATTTTAAGTGCTGAAAAATGTCTAAAACATTACAACCGACAAAAATGCACCAGAAAATTTACTCAAAAATACTGGCCTGAAATGGTCTTATTTATTTATTATTAAACAGTGTACATTTTTACTTATAATAAACAGTTTATATACTGATTAACATACGTGCAGCAAATCTTGTAAAAACATGTTCAGAAATTTTGGAAAAAAATTTGAAACATCATTAAAAGGTCCAAATGTACAACCATGTCTTCTGCTCACGGTTATTTGTCACATAACATTCTAATTTTCATTCTGATGTCACAAATATACACAAATTGGACATAATTGAAAAGGTTTACCTTTTTTGCCCAATTTTCACTGATTGGCTCCCTAACACAACAAATTCCTTCACAAATATTCATATGAACCATTTGCGGGCCTGTGCACACAAATTCCGAATCCCCTAACAGACACATGGCAGATCCTCTGTCCATTGTTAAGTCCCAGAAAAGCCCTTTTTGTTACTAAATTCCACATAATTTGTACAAAATGAAAATTAATGGAAGGAGAGAATAACAGAGGATGTTCTGTTCTATTGCTTAAGTCTTTTTGGGGGTCCTAAAATCCCATATTTTCTCTTATTTCTTTATATATTCTAGCTTATATCTTTACAGGATTTATTATCAATATTATTAGGCGGCACCAATCACCAACACCACCAACAGCATACAGGAGAGCATGATGAAAGAGAGAATGTACAAAAAAAATTGCCACCTTAGGATTAAGATTGAGCCTTTTAATATGACTTGCTATTGTAAGCATATTCTTTGACTTCTTAATGAGTCTTTTTTTCTTTTTTTCAGATGTATAGCCCTCTTTAACTTCTGTAGTCATATCAAGGGTTTTCACTTATTGATGTGTTTTTACTCTAAACTGCAGGATTTTTAAACATTGGTTTTTTCATTAACTTTTACACTGAACCCACTCACATTCACTCCTGCATTCATACTATCAGACTTTATAGAGGATAGGGAATGATTCTGAATAAAGAAAAATTACCTGCCCTATTCAGGAATAGAACCCAGGACATCTGGGTTGAGAAGCCAGAATGCCGATCACTCCACAACAGACAGTCCTCAGTTCATTTTGTTTTTATATTTCTGGTAGTTTTGATTATGAGGTTAAAAGGGACTATAAGCATTTCTCTAAACAAAAGTAACTTTAAGACTATACTTCTCAAAAATGAAATGAAGTATAACCAAAGATATGTCCATTACACATACATTAAGGTAAATTTTAGTTGTACAAACATCACAAAGTAGTAATAAAATTATCTACACCATCCAAAATGTGTTTGGCAAAATCTGAATGTGCCACTTACACTCCAATTGGCCTTAGAGGCAAGTGTCATTTAAACAAAAGCACATAGCAAGCGGTGTGGATCAGCTGCAGGTTACAATGTAGTTCCATGTCAGACTACAGAAATAAATTTTTTTTTATATTACTTAAGAGTTTATTTTGTTAGTCTTTAAAAACATACATGAGTAATTAATAAAAACCTAATGAATGAAGATAGGTGTATGCACCATTTTCTATTACTAAAACATACTTGGTCAGTCTTGTTACATTTAAAGGTGCTTGCTTGTTTTGAAATTGTTTATTATAGTGTGATTAATGGAGGTTAAGGTTAATAATTATGAGTAATCAAAATGTATATGTAAAAAATCTCAAAGGAAAAATTTTAAAATAGGATGAAAAAACTATACCTATTGACTGTATTCATGAAGTTTTGTGAGAAGTATCTGGAAGAAGTATCCATTAAAGAAATTATTAATTTAATGTTGGAGTATACTGGTGTTTCTGTAAAAAGTGTTAACTCCATTTGCATGGAAAAATACAAAACTAGAAAGCTGTTATTATCTTCAAAGAAAAGGAAATGTGAAAAAAACTATGCTTGGCACGAAGTTTGCAAGGAATCCTGAACACTGTAGAGTGCATCAGTTTTATTTGGATAATGAACTGCCAAACAGTGGAAAAGTGCTAGCAGTTGTTAATAGTAATACAACCTTACCTGACTTCAAAAGAACAAGTTTTAGTATTCTACTGAAGAAACTGTTTCAAATACTAAATAATCATTCAGAAATAGCATTGCTGAAGTGCATTAATGCTGATTAAGTTGTTATGGTCAGAGGTACATGTCTTCAGATAGTACAAGTACATGCTCCACTCAGGACATAGTAGTACAACTTGTAGACTAGTGTTTTGCACGCTTTTTTATTTGTATCAGGTTCCCATCTAAGGTTGGCAGAAATATAGAGGCAAATATTCCTCCCAAAGAGTAAGTCGTACGCAGCTCAACATCTGCACTGTCAAGAATATCATTCCATGTGCTGCCAATGCATTAAGTTAGCATGTCTAAAAGTGATAGATTACAGTATTTACAAGGGGCATCTCAAAAGCAAGCTACACTATTTTTTTAAATCAGTGCGGTACGTGGGAAAAGCCTGTAAGTCCCAGGGAATATAAGTATGGGTGTATGAGTAGCACTATAAAATTCCTAGGCATCTTGGTTTATTGCTTGGACATTAAAACGGCAGTAACAATGAAGACTCCACTTGCTCCCACTGCCGATTGTGAAGTTCATGCTGTAATCCGTTTTTTGATGGGAAAAAATAAATGTATGACAAATTCATCGTGAGTTGTGCAGTGTTTATTGCATAGATGTTATGTCAAGACCAATGGTTTCTCGTTGGCCAATTGTTCATTGAAGGGAGAACAACATTACACAAAGAGCAACGAAATGGCTGACCCTCCACTTCCCGCACTTTGGATATTGTCGGCGAGGTTTGAGTCATAGACACCGATTGGCGCCTAATAAGCCATGCATCACTTCTAGGATCATTTCTGAGGATCTGTGTCTATTGAAAGCGTATGCAAGATGGGTTCCTCACGTGCTTTCAGAACAACACAAAGAGCAGTAAGTTGACGCCATATTGCAATTTTTTGAGGATGAGGGAGTTCGACCAAAGAGTGACCGGAAATCCGTCACTGGACACCAAAATAAAGGGTATGGTGTGCAAACGAACAGATGAGGTAACACCAAGAAAGGCAAAAGTTGTTGCATCAGCTGGCACTGTCATGACATATATATTCTGGGATTCGAAGGGAGTACTGTTAATTGATTACCTACCCTGTGGGACCACGAAGACAGTGCCTCTCTATTGTGAGGTGCTGAGAAAACTCACAAGAGCCATACAAAACAAACGGAGGAGAAAGTTGAGTAAAACAGTTTTTTTGTTTCACAATAACGTTTGACCACACGCTATTTATGAAATTCAAGCCCTATTTGATCAGTTTCAATGGGATGTTTTTGGTCATCCACCTTACCTGATCTACAACCGAGTGATTGTCATTATTTTCCAGAGCTGCAGCAACATCTCGGGGGAAGGCACTTCATAAATGATGAGGAGCGAAAACAAGAAGCGGAAAGATGGCTAGCTGCATGTAGCTTTCAAAATATATCCTTTTTAAAATATTTAAACCTTTTATTTTTTAAAAAATAGTGTAACTTACTTTTGAGTCGTCCCTCATACTTATAAAACTGAATGTTATAAAGCAAACACTATTTGCAAGTCTCAACTTCATGATGTTGTCTACCTTACAACTTGCAGTATAGTTAAAATCTCAGTTGAGGTGGCTTGCCTGGATAAGAACTTTTTCTGAGATTTTCCCTTGCCCTCATTAGAAAATGTAGAGTAACATTCAGTGCAATGGACCAGTATCATTTTATCATCTAGTTCACTTATGGTCTCTATCGACCGAGTGGTCAAGATGAGCATTGCAAGATATACCAGAAAGGATCTGCAGTGCTGCATGCTGCACTATTTCCTTCAGATATCATGCTATACCTTAGCATTAAATGTTTGTTAGAAACAGGCTTATTAAGTACCAAGTAAGCTTTCAGGACAAAACACAAATATCCAAAACTCAGAGCACATATATACACACACAGTGAAACATGTTATTTTCATCAAGGAAACTATAACATACCTTTGTCTTTCCTTAGGACACACCAGCATATTTAAATACTGAATTATAACTGCAAGCAGAAATTTATAATAAATCGAAATGCCACTTCAATGTTTTTGGAAATGCAACTTATAAATGTTTTGCATTCCTATGGTGGAAAGAAGCATTCACACTAAAACATGAAAAGGAGTTAAAATAAAGGGGAGAATACAAAAGTTTCAACGATAACATGTGGTGTAATAAATAAGTTTGAATGTATTCACCCAAAAATATGCAGCTTTTTTCATCTTTTATAAATACAGCATAACTCAAATGCAATTCAATAAAATAAATACTTTTTAAAACCAAAAATAAAATGTATGTCTATGATGTGATGACAAAAGGATGCTGCATTAAACTGGATGTTGCTAACACCAGGAACAGGTTTGGGATCTTCCCCCCAGTAAGCCACACTGTGCCACGTCCCCACCAACTACTAGACATTCTAAGCCAAGACCTCCAAGCTACAGTATACTAATTAAGGAATGTGCCAGGACTTCAAAGGAAAATTTATAAACTAGTACACACTTTTCTATTTCAATTACATAATTATAATACATGCATGTGAAACTGGTACCTCAACTACATATACAATTTGAATTCTGCCTAATTCTACTTTCCTAATTAAGGCTCATCACTGCATATCTGTGGTCAGAATGAAAACGTAGTGTAGTGATTTCTGAACAAAGTACCGACTTTTCATGTTGCATAGCAATTTTTCCAAAGCTTAGTTTGAACAAATTGCTGGGGGAAAAAAGGGGTGGGATTTAAAAACAAACAAACACCTAGTTTTTTAAGTTAAAAGGTTTGTTTTATAATGAAAATGTCCTTGTTTTTCAAATTTTAATATAAGACACACTGATTTGTATACAAAAAAACTTGAATGATACTGAAAAGTATACTAAAATAACATCAAACATTGATTACATGTATTAGATACTGGCAATTAAATCTAATTAAGTAGACACAAAATGGAATATTGAAGTCTTGTTCAGAAAACAAAAATTATGTTAAGCATTCACTTAACATAAAACCATTGTCTTTTTAGTTTTAGTGAACTAAAACTGTAACAGGTACTTTTAAATAGAACATTTACATAAAATGAATTATTTTAAATTGCAAAATTTCTTCTCTACATTATTACTAAATCCTACGTTAAATCACAACTGAAAAGCCTATCTAGTTAACAGATTCAAAAAAGGAAACACACATGTTTTTAAAGAAAGCAAAACCTGATGTGCCATTTATATGTTAGCGATCTTTATTAACAGTACAAATAATTTTTCTAAGTAATTTGTTTTTAACAGCCATTTTATTCTGATGCAATGATATAACTTTCTTCCTAAACCAAAGGTCCTATTTATAATTTAAAACACAAGTGTTTCTCGTCTGACACAAGGAATGGTGGACAAATGCAGACATTAAAAATCTAGTTCTGACATTCTTTAATGAATACCGTTCCAGCCAACTGATTCCCCAATGTTGTATATACGAACAACTAGTTCAGTGGGTTTTAAGTTCAATATTGCACAAATATTGATAGAATAATACAAAGTTAAATATTTTAATTACGAGTTTTATAAAGCCTTATAAAAGACCTAGTAAGACTACATGCATCTGATTCTGCTGACTCTGCCGCCCCCCTCCCGGTGAGCATGTGAAGGTTAAGGCTGGAAAGTAGAATCAAATTTGAAAATCTCAATGCCACAGTCAGAAATTGACCTGTGGATCAAGTTCTGCAATCCGCAGAATAGAAATGTCCACATTGTACACATCCAATCAAGTAATGTAAGGCTACAATAGTAATGGTAGAGTTCTTGAATAAAGTGAAAGAGTAATGTGATACCTGAAAATAAGTATGGTGGTTCCACTGTATAAACTATGGAGGGTATACATAAACCAGGTAGTTAAAGAAGAAATAGATTTGTGTTTATATTAGGACAACTGCATAGTGATAATGGAAGAACAATTACAGAAACAGACAGAAAAAGAAAACAAAATAACTGGATTTCAAGCACGATTCAGAAAGGGGAGTAGGCCAGCACATAACATAATGGTAATACAGACAATAATAAGCAAATACTTCAGCTACAAACAAGAAAGGTTGTATATGTTGTCTCATTTTGGAAAAGTATTCAACCCTTCAACAGAGGTGCACTAGAATAGAAATTAAGGAAAAGAGTGTAAATAATAGCTCATTCTATGGATCAAGTGTGTGTGAGTGAAGTTCTGTAATAGATGCAATAGAAATGGAGTAACAACAGTTCATCCAAGGCTGGGATTAAGATAAGGATTTAAGTTGACTCCCATTTTAATTAATTGTTTTATTGATGTAATTTTACAAAAAGTTTGTGAAAAATAATATAGTGCAATGATGTGAAACAGAGTTACAAGAATTACTTTATGTGGGCAATTTCATTCAGGTACAGTACCAGTTATGGAATTACAAAAGGTAATTAAGCCCTTCAAGGATACTCAATAGTGTAAGGTGAGGTGTTAAAAATTGTTCTCTTCAAATAGGAATGAAAAAAAAAAGTTTCCCTCAAAGTGCAAACATCTAGCCATATGACATGACCACATCAATATCATGCCTTAAACTTCTTGGACATCTTAATGCATGCTGATTGCAGCATTATCTGATCTCATACACTGTGCAATACTATGAGTGACTTATTTTGATACAAAAAATCTGGTGTGTTGCACTCACATGACTTTCTTTACTCTTGTACAAACTATTTTTACAAACACCTATTCTTCTATTCATTTCACGTTAATCAAGATAAATATTTGCAGAAATGGTTTGATCACATGTTTCCTTATAACTGCAATGAGAAGAGGACAATATAGCATGCTTAAGCAATAGTCATATCTTTAATGAGCCAATCGCTATGTGATGGACTGGACATTCCACTCTTTGCATGGCTAGGACATAAAAAAAAGAATAACTACTTACCATTTGAGAAAAATATAAGTTTTAGAAAATTTAAACAAACAGCAAGGAATATTTTGGGAATGGTTCCCTTTACAAAAAAAAATGTATTTGACATAAAATGTGTTTTAATGAGATCTAAGTGTTTTGAGCAATACGATTTTGTGTTTTATTATGGCTTACCAGTTATACAAAAGTCTCCACAATGAAAAGGACTTCTTAGGACATTCTCAGAAAATTCAGGATATATATTTCATTTAATACAAAAATATTTTAAACGTATGGTACTTCAATCAAAATTATTACTACTATTTCTGAGAAAATCAACATTTTCAAAAAATATTCCATGTCTGGGGTGGAGGGATATTCTTGAAAATCTTTGTGTTGTATCATTGAAAGATGAACTTAAATACCAAGTTTTGTATTTAACCAACTTTTCAATTCTGAGTTAACCTGGCACTACACGCACATGCACATGTCCCGCACAGTCCGGCACATAACTAATTGATGACTTACTGTTAAAAGCACTGAGCTCGGGTGGTGCAATCCATATTGTTTAGGTTAGACAACTCAGAAACCAAATATAAAGCACAAAATTCACAATTGTGTGCTCACTAACGGTACTAAACATGAAACAAAACACTACAGTTAATAGTAAACCACATCATGAAAAAAAAAAAAAAAAAAAAAAAAAAAAAAACTGATTTAGTGTATTAATAACCAGAAATTCTGGAGTATAAGAGTATAAGTTTCACTAACTTATGATTTCAAGGCCTTCTGTGTGTCATGGCTTTGAAATTCCATTCTCTTTGCTGTCCAGGAGACAAACACACACACACAAAAAAAAGGAAGAAACTTCCCATTTGAAAAAAGAATAAGCATTGGAAAATTCAAACATATCACAAACAAAAACTTGGAATGGCTCGCTCAAAAAAAAAAAAGTGTGGGGGAGGGCAGGGCATTTCACACAAAGTGTGTGTTTCAGTGAGACATACATTTTTTTGTGTAAGATTTTTTCTATCTTACGGTTTACTAGTTTCATGCAATTCCCCCAGAATAAAGAGAACTTCTGAAGACATTCCCAGAAAATTCAGGATACACATTTAATTTATCATGAAAATATCTTCAAACATATGGTATTTTAATCAAGATTATTAAAGACATTTTTTATAAAATCAAAATTTTCGAAAAACATTCCATTATGCTAATGGCTTCATTGCCAGATGCAAGGCACTAGAAAACAACAACATTCCATGTAAAGCAGGGGAAGACAGGTAACGCTGCTGTGACGTCAGCTCACTTGCTCCCAGCGAAAGCCAGTTGGACGTGTGATGTCACAGCGGGCAAGAGGAAATGGCATACGGGACATCATAATTTTAATGCTGACTGTTTCGATTACGGAATAGTCACAAATTATAAATAATTACATTTCGGCTTTATGCCATATATATGAATTCTAGATTATGTGAGTCATGTTATAATGCCAATAGAACAAAAATTATAACTATTTTGCCTGAGCTAGAGGAGAGCTATACAGAACAATTAAGTGGACATTTTCCGACATTTGCCGCTTCGCTTTTCTTTAACTAGTTTGTCAATGTTAGGGCGTAATGTACGGCACATTTGTAACCGAAGACTGCATGTTAGATTGTGATCTGACAATATGCTTCGGGATTTTGACTTAGAAAGGTTCATAACAGAAAAGAATTGTTTGCATACATGCGTAGAACCAAACATACATAATACCTGTGCAACAAGTGCATATAACCTCAGAAATCTGGTTTGAGGAACATTCTTATAACAATCAGCCAAGTTTTCCTTGTGTTTATATTTGTCCTTCAGCAAATCGTCGCACTGTAAATTTATCAATTCAATTTGCTACCTGCTAGAAACATTGTTAACATCCAATGAATACTGGTTCGCAAAGACCTGAAACGTAGTTGACAATGTTTTTACATCTTAAAGCCTGGTCTCAAACTGGTGTGAAACACGGGGAACTGAACACAAACACAAAACCACTAGACAGCGTCAACAAAAACACAAAATAAAAACAAAATTCGCACTAGCGCCGTTAAGATCCCTCACACAACAAATAAACACACTCAGACTAGGCTGAAGAGGGTTCTCCCTAAACAACCCGGCCAAGTTGTAAACATGCCCAAATAACATTTTTAATATTCATTAGTTTCCTGCAAGTTGTGCCGCTGATCTAGGCAGCTAGCAATACACCGCTCTCGCCTGATGTCACACGAACGTACAAGCTGACTCTTCGTTTAAATACGTCACACGGCCCGAAGTTGTCTTCCCCTGATGTAAAGGGTAATCTGGGGTAGGGGGGATTTTTTTGAAAAACTCTGTGTCACATCCTGGAAGATACTAATCTTAAATACCAAGTTTGAATGGATGGATGGAGTTTAAGGGCCCGTTGACAGCTAACCAAGTTTGGTTTTTAACCGACTTATGGTTTTTGAGTTATGCTGTTCACAAACGCACGCCCTCCCCATCCTTTACCATAGTTTCTCTTGAGTGCAGAATAAACATTTTGCTGGGATTCAATCCTGCAATCCTTGACTTGATAGATTAGCCAGTTCTATTGTGCTTTAGACCACACAGCCATAAATCCTGACATTGAAGCCAATCACTGACACTGTCATCCAGTTAGCAGTAGGTTTGATTATTTAAAAGTGCTGCACAGGAGGTCATGTACCATCCATATTGGTGAAGGGGTTAATGAAATCATCAAATTCTGCAGATACTGGGGCATGAATGTAAAGAAATCTAAAATATGGTATTTAAAAAGAGTATATTAAGAAAAGGTGAAAATGGGATTTGAATGCAAAGGACTTGCAAATAATAAAGTGAAATTTAGATGTGAGATTAAATAGTAATGAAGACTGTAAGTCAGGTAAGGAGGTGAATGTCAAAGGAAAATTAGCTATGAAAGGAGTGATAGTACATATGTTTATCAGAGACATTCTAATAGTTCTTGGACTGATAAAGAAAACAAGATGTAAGAAAAATGCTTTTTTTATCCAAATTTTTAATACCCTCAGTAAAACAAGATCTGTTCAATTGTGCAATATATGCAGCTGTCTCAACTTCAACCTCATCATTTGAATTGAACCTCCAGCCACCTAGCCATTTCTTCAGGTTTGGGAACAAGAAATTAGTTGCTGGGAGGAGGCCAGATCTGGCAAATAGAGTGGATGAGGAAGTGCAGTTTTGCAGTAACAAACCCAAATGCGTGTAAAGGTGCATTATTGTAATGAAAGATTTTTCTTCTTCAAAAGGTGCAAATGTTTAGTCTGAAAAACATCCCTCAATTAGTCTAATAGAGAAGCATAATGCTCCAGAGAGCTCTGCCCTATGGAGATAGTTTATAAGCACCACACTATCAGAATCCCAGAAAACTGTAATTAGGACTCTTCCTGCATACAGAACCATTTTTGCTTTCTTGGTGCACTTTCATCTGTTTACGTCCACTGTTTGGACTACTGCTTCGTCTCTAAGCATGTGGTGGTGAATCCATGTTTCATTTACTTTTAAGAAACATTACAGAAACTCACTGGAATTCCATTTAAGCAAGTATCAACACTCTTGAGAAATGTCCATTTTTCTTATACCCAAAACTTTATGTAAAATGTAGTGGACATAACCTATTGCAATCTTTGCAGTATCTGTTGCAGGCAATTATTTTAAGCTGCAGAAATGGCAGACTTACAAATGTCCTGTGCAACTGATCATCTCCCTTGAGATTGATCAGGGCGGGGAGGATGTTGCGGAATAGAATATAAAAGGAAAGTGGCTTCATTTTTTGTAACCCTATGTTCTGCATCATCCGTTTTTCCTTTGTTTTCACTGCCTTCAAATTTTATATTGGTACTGTTGTCGACATGAAAGGATAAATTAAATATGGTGACGAGAAAGATTTTACATCTAGTTTCTCTTTACGTACCAACACATTTAATGATCATGCAACATTTTGGTGCCGAAACCTGGGAATGCAATAGTGTCAGCCAAATTGTGTAGGTACCTTCAATTGGAGATCACTGCATTGTGAATTTTTGCCACAATTTCATCAGTTGCCATGATTTTGGGATGTTCTGGGCACTCATCATCTTGAATGGATGTACAACAATGCTTAATTTCATCAGCCCACTCCTTAACCATCAAAAACAAGGATGAAGATTCCTTTGCTGTTGAATGTGACTCCTTTTGTACTTCTGCTGGATATAAACTCTTGAAAACTTAGAACTTTATTAGAGCTCATATTTCAGTTTTATCCATTTTGTAGAACATATTAACACTAGTTTGTTTACACGATCATCGCAAAGAAGTGACTACCCTTACATGTCAAGCTTTACAATACACCATCTAAAGGATGATACTTTACAACTATCATAGTACTTTGGCTATCTTCACAGCATTTCAAAGTCAAAACAAGAACTTTCAGGATTCCCCTCATATATGATATATCATTAAGGTCTGTAAACAAGAGATTGTAAACAAAATTGGTCAACCTGAATTACCTCCAGGGAGAGAAAATTATACAAATATTTAGATTAATTTCTCTGTATCCTGCACACATACCATAGATGTGTTCCAGACTCATAAATTCTGAAAAGACTGTTTACAACAGAAATATATAAGCCCACAGATACAGGTTAAACCAAAGACAGATGCAGTTATACACTACTAATTTTTTTATTGTCAAATAATATGCGGCCTAAGTTTCTATTACTAATAAACACTTGTGTACTAAGTTATATTTCTATAACATACAGCTTTCTCAGAACAAAATATGAGGTGAATGTGGTTTCAGATATTATTTATTGTGCACAGTCGCTTCTGATATTTAAGATTATTTCCTACACCTTATATAGCCTATCTTGTCCAGAGCACCTATACGCAATTTAAAAGTGGCTAGGTTATCACCACAGAGCAAGTCTGTCCCTCTTGTCAAAATAAAACATAATGAGGCAAACCTAGAGAAGTGGCGAAGGGCATACAATCACACATTATTTCACGATACTTGAAGAAAGAAAGTAAGTCTGAAACATAATCATTATGCTACTACAGAATAATATTAATTCTGTAACACATTGATAACAATATCTTACTAAACTTGATTTGTTATAAGAAGTCAACACAGCTACAGCTAGTGCTGCAAAGCTTATGTATACACATTCAATGTCAAACATGAGGTGTGCTGACCTGCTTCTCCTTGTTGTTTATAATAGGATAATTTTTGGCTGAGATACAGAATCCCAAAAGACATGACCAAAATTAGTAGAACAGGAAAAATTAGGTAGAATACAAAAAAAAAAATAATGGTGTAATGTGTTGTGAAGTACTGATACAGAAATCTGAAACTAGAGGGTGATAATATAATATACGAGTACAATTAAATTTAGTATGAATTACCAAAGAACAGGTTTGCATAATATTAACTGGTGAAACAGACCTAAAAAAACATTGGAAGATATTGTTATGGGTAATGTATGGCAGAGGGGAGAAAATACTTTGATAGAAATTGGGAGAAAACTAAGGAGGATAGAAGACAGAGACAAAAGATATGTTAAAGTTTTACAATTTTTGTTCTCTTATATAAGATAATAAAGAAAGATTGGGGTAGAGAGAAGTATATTGACAGTTATGGTAGGCTGGGGTGGTAGGGATATTTATGGATACAAACAGGAGTAGACTACCCTAAAGAATAGGAACAGCAATGTGGAAGTGCATGTTATGTATGGGAAACAAGAGGTACACTTCATTGTTTAATGCAGTGTAAGGAAGTAGGAGAGGATAAATGGCATCCAAAATGAATTAAAATGCAAAACAATATTGTAGCATTAAGTGTCAACAGTCAAAAGCTGGGAAAGAAGTAGGTGTACTGATGAATATTTAGGAAGAGTAAGGGTCAGATGGATTAGGAAAGTGAAGAGATAAAAAGAGGAAAAACAGGGTTGTGTAACACTTGTCGACCAGAGAGTCGTGACATGTTTGGGGATCAAGAAAAGAGTATCAGTCACAATTGTAGGAAATGGATATAATCATTTCTTATATTTCTTTGTAGTGAAAGATGGAAATAAACATCATATCATATTACATCTAGTACATTACTACTTTGAAAGACCAAGATATCATTTAGCACCAATTGATACATAAGCAGAATTTGGTACATATGGCTTACCATACATTCCGAAACAAAACTGCCATTAAATATTCTTAATATGTGAATTTTTACCCTCTCTACTACATACTTGAGGTAAATGTTGTGTTTCACCTAAAACATTAAGTTGACATTTTGCTACAAATTCATGTTTTGAGGCCCCTGAACTCTTAAAAGGCATTTTTAGAATATGGCCCATGTGTGTGTCTGTGAACAGCATAACTCAAACGAGATGTCAGATAAATATCAAACTTGGTATATAAGCTCAGTATCTTCCAAAGATACATCATAAAGATTTTTGTGAAAATCCCCCCTCTCCAAACTATCTTTATATAGAAAACGTTTTCAATAATTTTTATTTTCTCAAAAATGGTTCTTTCAATTTTGATTACAATACAATATATTTAAGATATTTGGATGACAAATAAACCATGTATCTCAAATTTTCTGCAAACAGCCTGTAACTTCCTCTTCGTTTTGAAAGGCTTTTCTATAATTGGATAACTGTAAGAGATAGATAAAGTCTTACAGAAAAAATGTAGATCTCATTAAGCATACAATTTATATCATATTTTTGTGGCATTAAGATATTACCAAGATATTCTTTGTTATTGATTTGAATTTTAAAATAAGTACTTATACTTTTTTTAAGCAGTATGTTGTTACTCATCTTTCTTTTTTCCATGATCACTCAAAGAGCAGGAATTTCAAAGCTATAATGTAGCAATCCACTTTTTAAAAATCTTATCACTTTAGCCAACTGTATCCTCCTAATAGATACAACAAAATATGCAATGAAAATTTTATCTTGATTGCCATGAAGTAGGTAGAAGAATAAGTTGTAAGAATAGTCTGCAGAAGGGCAGAGAAAGTCATGCGAATGCAACTTACAGGTTCCCCTCTGCCTCTCCCTGCTGCCACAACACGTAAGGTCCATTCAAACCTCTGTTTACAGTATGTGACTTAAAATAATGTATGCCTACATGTCCATGCATTGTAGGAAAAATATGCTTATCCTTCTGATCTACTTTCTTTTCTCCATGCAGATTCTATTTAATCGTCCCACAAATGGATAAATAATAAGCACATTAATGGATGAACATTTGCATTATTTATCCCACACACACAATTTACACAATGAATTTGTGCACAGCACACAATTTGCTAAACTTCTATTTCATAAATCTTGCAGAAAGCTCTCAGCTTCAATCTAAATTATCAGTTATCAATGAGAAAAATAACATCTATTGGATGATACTGTGTAAATTAAAACAAACATTAGTTTCTCTGATTAGAAACATCTGATGGGGAGAGAGCAAACCTTTAGTGCTTTGTGTAACACGAAATATAATTTTACTAGCAGTAAATTATATTGAATGGACATACTATTACATTGGTGTTTGCAAAACACCCATTTTACCAACAATCCACAACTTGAAGTTGATGGTGGAAATTAGGCTACTCAGTTAAGCTTACAATGCATATGTAATATAATCCCTAGGGTGTCTCCTCTATGTAGAGGTTATCCTTATTCACCCAGCCGCAGCGCCAAGGCCACAGATGAGTGCAGGTTGGGGGTGGTGGGGCTCAGCACACCAACTCCTCCGATTGTAAGGCGACTACTTGACCTTTTAGGGACACTGCCTTTCTATCAGGATAGCTCCTCAATTGGTCCCTCAGGGACCTAACAAGTCTAAGTGCACCCATACCAGACCTCCCAGCGGGGAAAAAGATCCATGCCAGTACCAGGGATCGAACCCGTGCCCTCTGCACCAGAAGCAGGCATGCTACCAACTGCTCTACGGAGACGGTCTAATATATTGACCGACTGTGACAGGACCGAACCTGCAATCTTTGGATCCAAAGTCCAACCAATGCATATGTAAGAACTTTAATTCTATGTCCTGACAACCTAACATACTGTCTCTGCCTCAGCCAGTGAGAATACCATGGGTGGAGCACAATATTAGCATATGAGACATAGTTGGCTGTTTGAGCGTAACAGGCACATAAACACAGTCTTCATGACAAGGAGCTGCTGCTGCTGCTGCTGCTGCTGCTGCTGCTTCCTGACCAGGTAGCAGCCCAGTTAGTCTCCTGGGACCTGATAAGGTGAAGTGCATACTATTTCAAATCTCCCCAAACAAAGAAAAGTCCCAGTACTGGGGATCAAACCCAAGTCTCCTGCTCAGAGGCAGTAACCACAAAATTGTCATATGTAGATGTGTTACAATTCTCATAAGACAATTTAAATCAATGATATACCTGTCCATGGATTAGAAGTTTGTTAACTGGACATTTTAAAACTGTGCTTGCAATGTCTAAGGCTCATTCGCACACAATACTTCCAGAATAAATATTTTTATAAAGTCTGACTCATTGAAATGCAGTACCTTCAGTTCTACTTGTTTGAGGAAACCAAACTTTTCTGTTTGAAATGTCTCAAACAACAAATGGAGAGCAATTTCAAGTTATTAGCACATAAACACTTAAAATACAATGAATTCATTCGTCTTAAGTTCCATTTAAGCAACCTGAGACTCCTGAGAGCTCACTGAAGCAGAGAAGTGGGAGTGCTGGATTGCCACACTGCATTAGAGCACATGTCAGCTGTCTAGCAGTGTGTCAAACAGCAAACCTCTAGAATTTAGCATTTAATAAGTCTGATATGATTGGTTAGTGCTAGAATCATAAACTAAGCACATGACTACTAAACAACAGTAAGTGCAAAAACATGGAAACAAGTAAGCAGCACTGAGCCACAAAATCAGTTAGAAATGACTTATAATAATAGTTTTTTTCAACCTTCTTTATTAATAAACATGGTTCAATGTACATGGAATCTCTTAATATACTCCCCACTGATGCCAATACACAAATGCCACCTTCTTGGCAACTTCATTAGTGTGTTACAGAATCACTTTTTGGGAGTACTATGCACCCACTCGTGGACAGCTGCCTGCAATTCCTCATTGCTGCCAAAATTTTCACCTTGCAATGCACCCTTCATGTTATTAAACAAAGACCTTCTTCTCGGGTGTGTGGTAGTGACACCATGATTCGTGATTCCAATAAATCTGATTATGATTCTCCATTTCCAATAGCCGACAATACACTCTGTTCTCCTTCTGGGCCTGTGTCAAGTCCCATCAAACCCAATGTGCACACACCTTTTTGATATACAAATCATCATGAATAAGGTACGCAGGGTTGTGCAGCCTGTCTGCAATTCTAGTTCAGCAAAGCTTATACACCTATCAGCCATAATCAATTCAGACACAAGTTCAATGTTCCTCGGAGACCACGATATGGATGGACAACCTGTACTTACATTCTTGCGTGCAGATTCCATTGCAATGGTGAACCTATAGTGCATCCCACCATTAGAAGACAGTACACGTTAAATGGAGTGCAGTGTTGCAACGTGTACTAGTTACGAATCTTGCTCTATGCGCGACCCTGAGGTAGCTGGAGTCCTGTAGTTAGTCCTTCAATTGCCGCTTGATGGACACTTTTAACTTTGGTATCCCTCCACGCCTTTGTCACTGTATGGCCTAAATTTACAAATGACTTGTCTGTATAAACAATTGATTTCCCCTGGTCCCTAAACCTTTATATGTCTTTTAGATATTTATGTCGTCATCTGATGATATCGTCTCTTTCTATTAATATGCACTTGTTACCCCTTCTTTCATATTCAAACCCCAAATCATGTAAGAACCGACTAAGAGTGGCCCTTGAGAAATTTGGTAGGGTCTCATCACTGTTGACCAGTGACAAAATATATTCACCTAGGGTGGAATATTTGCAAACAGTAAAGAATGAACAATTCGCCGCACTCCACCTTGCACTATTCTATCATATTGTGTTAAGCTAGCATTTTTTTAAATTTCCTGCACTTTTTGCTCTCTTTTACGATGGTGTTCTTAGAGGTCCTTTCATTACTTGCTTTTTAATCCTATACACTACTGCTTCTGAACACCCGATAACCTTATCTGTTTTTTTTACTGCCTTACTTACACGCATTTTATTTGAAAAATAATCCAACACATTCATAATTATTTGGCATTCCCTACTCCTTAATTTACCAACATATCGTCTCTTCCTAGCTTCCCCCTCTATAACTACAAATATTTACGAAAATATTAAACAAATAACGCAATAACAGCTCATAGATTCCACACAGTTCCACACACGACTTCTTCCGAACTAATGCTAGTGCTGCTCCTTATACTATCTTCTGTGTCAGGCCTGGCGCAAGAATACGCTGAATAGATGAATATCTTTTGTTTGCCTTACTGGATAAAAGAAAGAGACTACGGCCTTTTGGTTTATTTTAAAAACTTACTCCAACCCTCCTCAACATTTGTTCTCACTAGTTCCCTGATGTAAACTCAATAACAAAAAAGTTTCACACTGCGTAACTTTTGCAGTGCACAGATATAGAATTTTCCGAAAACATTTAATTTAAAAAAATTATAACACTTAACTGAGTAAACATAGAGAATTCAAAGTAGGCAAGTGATGGCACCATAGTTTACCCTAGCTAAGAACAAAATATAGACGTATTCTAGCAGTTTGTTAGTTAGTGCGTGATGAGTATAGAAACAGCACATATCGGACTTGTATTGAAAAAAATGTTTTATGAAGAAATATGGGCCTCTAGAGATGTATAATGACTCTAAAAAGTATATAACCTGATAGAGAAAAAAATTCTGCATAGGATAATGTGTTCAAACCTGAAATTTATAACAACTGAATATTTATACCATGCTATTAGGAACCTGGCAACAGCGCAAAGGTAGAAAAGGACGAGGCTAAAGGCAACTTGTATGCGCTAGATAGAGACAGATATATCCCATTTAACTCCCTACTGTCATCTAAGAGTGGGACAAGGTATAGAATTCCAGTTGTAAACAGTCTTTTGTGCAGCAGCTTCTTGATCACATACCACAGTCAAACAAAACCATGCAATCCATCTTTGTCCATGATAGTCGCCTTCCATCTTGTCCATGGTTTTCTCTACGCAAGCACTATATGATCTTTTCACAACTGCCGTCTAGTGTCTGCGTGCTGTACTAATATCAGTTCAACTCATGAGAGAGAACGTTCTTGTAGATTGAGTGGTATTTTTAAAATGCCATTATAAATAATTTCCTAACGTCCCTCATATAGTACAGTGTAATGTGACAACATGTTACCCCTTGAAGTTCAGCTTGTAGGGGAAGGGAAAAAGGATGGTGGTACCTTACTCACTAATGCACACAGCAGAGGGGACGTTGCCATGGAAACATACCCCTCCAAGAAATGTCAGTCACGGGTTGTTTAAATGGAACCATGGTGCTTTCTGTATAGGATCACAGAATTGTAATTTGTAGAATTTGTTGAAACATAAACATGAATTTTAGAAGGAAAAGTGAAACAAAAGTTACTAATTAAGGCTAGAGATTTTTTCCGGGCTTACTAATAGCTAACCAGTGAGCATTATTCAATATATAACATTGTTAGCCTGACCTTTTAAATGTTGGACTGATATTTCATTTTGTGAAAATAAAGCTACCAGCTGAATTAAAAATTGAAGGTACTATAACATTTTTATGACATTTTGCAACTTTATAATGCTTATATGAATGTGTCATAATCCCTTAGTGCTATTAATTTCAGAAATGAATGAGTTTATATTTATAAGTAATTTTATAATGAAAATGCATCATCAAGTTGAAAGGCACTGTATGCATACTGATGGTATTATTATATTGGATATAGATATAAGGTTGCTTTCACAGCTGATAATACAGAGCCGTTGTTTCAATACATGGTTGTATTACTGGGAATTGCTTGCCCTACTCTACACTGATTCTAATCAGTTATGTCTTCCCATTAGTTTCCGTCCTCTCCAGGTGCTGGCATCAGTTGAAGTGAACTCTATGTACTGTACAGAGGTTGATATAATGTGAGACCATGTGTTTCAGTGTGTTAGTGCTGTTATAATGGCAAAATGTCTGATATACATGGGTCATTCAATAATTAGTGGCAACAATGTTTGCATGTGGCGCTATCAGCCGTAAATGATGCAAGCTCGTAACAACGAGAAAGAAGAGCATCTGATGTATGTTACCTGTGAGTTTAAAGATAGTAATATTATTTATAAGATATTTCTAGTAAGTTTTATTTGTTGACTGTTATCTGTAATGCTCTAAAACGCTTAGTAAATACAAACAAAAATGATTCATTAAAATTGTAATTGCAAGAGGCAAGAAAAGTCAACAATGCCATGCAGCATTACTGCAAGCTCGTGGTGGAGAGACTTTACCATACTGTATCGTGGTTAGGTGAGCGCATGCATTTTGCAAGGGCAGCAAAGATATTCTCCAAAAACATGAAGCTGGGCTGCCAACTAAGCGTTTTAGAGCATTACAGATAACATTCAACAAATAAAACTTACTACAAATATCTTATAAATAATATTACTATCTTTAAACTCACAGGTAACATACATCAGATGCTCTTCTTTCTCATTGTTACCAGCTGGCATCATTTACAGCTGATAGCGCCACATGCAAACATTGTTGCCACTAATTATTGAATGACCCATGTATTTTAGCACACAGAATCATGTACAGTTCCTATATAACAAACTCTTCTGGAGAAGCGAGACGGTGACTTGCATATAGATTTCCAGCTGTTTGTAGCTCACAGAATATGGTCCATAATCTTATGAATAGATTTAGTGAAACAGGATCTATTCTTGGTAAGATACCAAAATTAAATTGTCATGTTCTCACAGAAGGAAAACTTGATGACATTGGAGGGAAGGTAGAATAAATCCAAAGTAATCTTTGAGAAAGCTTTTACAGGAATCAGGAACTTCACAAACGTATCACCATATTATTCATGTTCTTTAACATGCTGCAAAAGTTGGGATTTGGTGCGCAGTGAGAGTGCATAAAATTATTGGCCCAGTATTTTAGGACACAACAGTTGACTCACATCTTTATGCAAGTTCTATTTTAAATAATTTTTTCCACAACTAACAAGAAATCATAGATTGTGTAGCTGGCTTCAGCAGGATTCAGCTACAGCACACACTGCTGCGAATTATATGCATAAATTGAGAAATATGTATGGTGAGGAATAATTAGTCAAGGACTGTGGCCACCTCGTTTCCCTGGGCCACTAGCATGATACTTTGATACTTTGAAGCCACTTAATGTTGAAAGGGTTGTGAAAGAGTGAGTGAGTAGATGTGCAGACAGTGCACAGTATTTGTATCAAGGTTATCACAGAACAGAACAGCTGAGTTGCAAGGTCACAACGAATTGTAAATTGTGTTAACAATGAAACACAAAATTGTGTTTTGTGATTCAGCTTTAGAAGAAATAAAATGACTTTAAAAGTAATTGGACTTGGCATTTGTCACATTGGTGTCAGGAGTGAGAGTTGAAAACCACAATGGAGGCAATGCTTGAGAAACTGTTGGCTAGTATGGCAGAAATGAAATCTGGAATGCAGCACATGGAGATCAAAATGGAATCTGGATTGAAAAACATAAATGTCAGAATGGAAGAAATGAAATTCAGAATGGCCAAGATGGGAGGCAAAATAACAGCGAACTCCATGATGGAAAAAATGAGTTCCAGAATGGAAAAGATAAAAACAGAAATGATCAAGATGAAGATGGAGCTATTGGCGAAGGTTAACAGACAACTGATCAGCATGAAGAAAGATGTGGGAAACCTTGGTCAATGTGTTAATGCCCTGGAGGACATCAGGGAAGTCTTAGCACCCTGGAAGGCAGAGTTGATGGCAGCACCTGCAGCAGCTGAATGCCAGGGGTGGACAGGACTGTGGATCTGAGGAGGGAGCAGCTAGTGACCAAGGTAACCACTACCTAAAGCTAGGAGAACAGAAGCATATGACATGATGGAGACAAAGAGCCAGTTCAGGAATGTCTGCAAATAATCTCTAGCAGAGTGTGTTGTGGAGGTAGCCAACCAGGACACTTCATGAAGGGCTGTCAGCAGCAAAGCTCACAAGCAAACCAGAGATAAGTAAGGAAAGGCATGGCATAAGGCACACAGGAGTCATCAGGGCCATCCCATCAAGTGACGTTGTTTGTCTTATACAGGAAAGTGGAGAATATCATCACAGATGGCAGGATACAGGGAAAGTTGTGTCAGTACTGGTGGACATGGGTAGAGCTGTGAGAGTGATCTGATCTGACGTGGTGGAGGGCTTGCCATTAAGTAAACTAGATTGACCCTACAAGATAGTGAGAAATTAGATCGACCCTACAAGATAGTGAGAAATTAGCTCAACCTCAATGAGATAGTGAGAAATTAGATCAACCTTATGAGATAGGACAGCCTCAGGCTACACCTTGCCTGTGGAAGGCAACACCTTGCCAGAGGCCTGGCTGGAGTTGATCTTGGGACAAAGCGTTATAAGTCTGTGGGTGTCTGAGGGTAGCTGAGAAAGTGACACTAGGACTGGATGCCCTCAGGAGTCACAAGGCAACGGTCGACATCGGCAGGAGTAAGGTGGCTGCAAAGGTGCATTAGTAAGGTCAGCAGTCAGGGAAACCCATGAGACATTTTCACGTTGTGCAATGGCCCATCAATACAACCAGGTGGAAGGCAAAGCGAAGAAGACCCACCATGACCAGCAAGAGGTTTCAAGCAGGATGGCATACATCACCCTACCCAGAACAAGGGATGGTGCACAACAACCACATGGAGAAGAACCACATCATAGTCTACCACATCCAGAGGTTGCCCCTAGGGAAGATGCTGGTGGTATGCTTAGATCGTCTGGCCCACGACAATGGTGCTGGTTGGGATGATCAGCCCTGAGGGAGGACATCAAAGGGATGCTCGAAGTGGGCTATCTCACATCACTACATTGCTAGCTAATGCCCGAAAATAAGCAGACCAGAACAAAGGCCAGTTCTGAACAGTACAAGAAGTTTCAAGAAAACTTCCAGAGAAATCAACAGCACCTACTTCTTGGCTGTATGTGAGCGAGTCAGCCTGGACAGGACAGTGGGCACTGGGCCAGTGCCCACTGAGAGAGTTGTGAATGAGTAAGATGCAGTCAGCGAACAGTATTTGTGTCAAGGTTACAACAGAACAGAACAGCTGTGAGTTGCAAATCACAATGAGTTGTAAAGTGTGTTAACGATAAAACAGAGAACTGTGTTTTGTGATTCAGTTTTAGCACAAATAGTGACATTAAAAGTACTTGGGCTTGTCATCTGTCATACTAATATATGAAGAAGTAATGTAATAATTTTTGTGCAAAGGTATTTCAGAAATTACTCCTCTGATTTGAACTGTTTCTTCAACAGTACATAGCTTAAATTTTTGTAAATGACATAAGCAATTGCTATGAGAAAAGTATATTACTAAGGAAAGAAAAAATAAAACAAATAAATAAAAATGTATAGTAATATGGTATTTTAGAAGCACAATCATCTATATAACAATTTAACTGTCCATGTCACACAACCGCTTGATAGTTTTTAGTTACTTAGTGTTAGCAAGTTTCTTTTGTTTGAAGAGGTTTGGTTAGGCTGAGCACTAGAGCCCAGATTCTTATGTAATTAAATATTCTATTCCTTTATACCTGAACATATGAACACAGAAAATGTTTACGAATAGAAGCATGAATGTTGCTATACTGAAGTTTCATTTTCCATATTACAGTGTAGATTACAAATTTTGGGCAATCTTGCATAAAAATAAATATTTATCCAATTCTTCACTTGAATATTTATTATATTAAATTATTTCTTCCTAAGCTGGCCTAAATTTTTCTTCTTTTACAAATGAGAATGAATAGTAATTAAGAATTACAGTTAAAATTTAAGTAATGTTAATGATGCTGTACAGCTGCGATGATTCAAACATTAGTTTGACATAACATCAGTGTAACAATTGATGTTCAGAATAAATATTATTGCCTTTATAAAGTTGCAGTGTTCAGCAGCAGAGCAGATGATTGATGCAGGTTTCTTTGTTTAAAACGTAATGGGTGCAGAGCATTTCGCCTTGCACACGATTGGGTGTGCCATAGCTGCCATTGCTCCCACATAAGATCAGCGCATAAAGCATGCATAACATTCTTACCTTATAGAAGATGGAAATGTCATCCACACTAGGTTAAACAAGCATATTGGGAGAACACATTCTGATTCACACAATTAAGTTGGGCCACTCTAATGTTTCCGATTTCATTTCTAATATTTTGTTTTAGTTCTTCCAACGTATGAAGGTTTGTCTCATAAAATTTGTCTTTCAGGTTATCCCACAAGTAAAAATCACAAATTGTTGGAGTGGGAGAGCAAGAGGGCCATACACCAGCACTAATCACTCTATCTTCAAACACTTCCCTAATTTTATTCATGGACTCCTCTGCTGTATGGACAGTAGCACAAGCTTGTTGAAACCACCCATATGATTTCTCTTCTTCTGTCAGTTCATGATAAAATGGGGTCAAAACGTCATTTTGGTACCTCTCTGCATTTACAGTCTGCTCTTAAAATATTGGACTGATTATGCATCTAGCGCTAACAGCACACCAAACTCCAACTCTCTGATCATAATGAAGGATTTCTTAAACACGATGTGGATTTTCAGAGGCCCAGTACCAACTGTTATGAGCGTTGACATGATCATTTAGGTCATGGATCAATTAAACAGCCATTCACTGATGAAAGAAAACATTCACAATAAGCATTCGTGATACTGGGTCACCTTGTTTTAAAGCATGGACACTTGTACACTTATATGGTTTTAGTTTGAAGAATTTAGTTGCTCTAAGTGCAGAAGACTGAAACTCTCACCTGTTGTGCTAATTTTGGGATGTATTTGGGTGGTAAGCATTCAAAACATGTGCCTATTTCGTCTAACTTTTCCTCTGTTAAAACTGTATGTTTACGCTTTCATTTTTTGTTTACCATAGAACCAGTGGTTTCAAATTTATTCACAATCTCATGAAACAAATCTGGAAGGAGGCACTTCACCAGGGAACATTTGAATAAATGCTGTGTGAACAAAGCTGGGTGATGCCCATTTATAATAACTTTTACACAAGAAAATATAAGGTAAGAGTATTTCCATGCTTTACTCAAAGAGTTTATGTAGGAGCAAAGCCGGCTGTGGCACATCCAATCACGCATAGGTG
The DNA here is from genome assembly GCA_030765045.1 of Tenodera sinensis. Taxonomy (NCBI): domain Eukaryota; kingdom Metazoa; phylum Arthropoda; class Insecta; order Mantodea; family Mantidae; genus Tenodera; species Tenodera sinensis. The sequence goes on along the minus strand of CM060964.1, from coordinate 247,360,564 downwards.
AAATGCTATGCACCCGTTAGGTTTTAAATGAAGAATCCTGTATATGGACAATGAACAAACTCCAACTTCAAATCGACAAGATGCACCTGTTATTGTGAAACTAATTTTATTTAGTCTTCTCTGAGGGGTCATCACCACCGGGAAAGTTTTACAAGTGGAATGATTCTATAATGATACCAATAGGCTCTTCACTCTGTGAAAAATTAAAAGCACGGATTGCATTTGGTGAAGGGCTTATGACACAAATTTAACATGAGCCTACTAAATAAAAAAATACATTTTCTAAGGACATGTGTATTGCAACGGTAGCTGCAGATGTACCATGTTACAAACTCCAAGCACTGGAATATTATTCTTTCTTAGAGACATGCTGTCACCAATCAGTTCCAGATGAGTCTCCTCTCCTTAGGAACTGCTTTGGCAATTGCTATCAAGAAACAATGGAAGGAATAAAGGATGAAATAGAAGATTTGTGCAAATGGATCGCTGTGAATTAGACTACAGACTATATGGCAAATCTTGTGAGAAAGTTAGATCTGAAGCTTCAACCAAACCTTTCTGATTGCTTCCAAACTCCTGGAACATACAAATCATTCGACAATAGTCAGATTTGTTAACAACAGACTATGTTGTTCAACAGACTATGTGTTGAAAGCTGGAAGTACTCTCAAAGTGTTATATTCAAACCTAGTACACTTAACATGCTTTACTCATTCTCTGCAGTGTGTGGCTGAAGAAATAAGAACCAACTTCTCCAAACTTACAAAAGTTATTTCATCCACAAAAAACATTTTTGTAAACGCTCCTCAATGAGTAGTCAGAAGCTTTCACAGCCGGAGTTAGAATTAAAGCTAGAGATTTCTTCCAGGCTTAAAACTGTGGTCTGCTGGAATTTTGAGGTCTAGACATTCTGTCCACACCTGCGGTGGACATCATCGGTGGCATAGTCTGAGTCTTCTCGGTGAAGGTTCAGTTACAACAGAATCATTTATGACTGGAGGTGCCATATTTATAGTGGGCTCCTCAATGAGTTCAGTGCCACAAAGAGCAGTTGCCTAACCTTGCTCTGCCACCAGAGCAGTACTTACCAAATGGGATACTGGATACAAGTCATCAACTTTTACTCTGAACATTTGGAATCTGTCAAATCTGTAGCAGAAATGTTCTCACCAAAATCACCCTCTCAGTGTCAGCTGAAGTTGCTTTCAGGAAACCCCACATTGAGAGCTCTTTTGCATACCTTATAAGCAATTTTGGTTGGCATCCAGAGAAGATTAAACTTTCCCTTGAGGAATCTATGGATATTATGGAGAATGTGAAACAAAAACTCTCTTCTGTAAAGGTTATCATTGGAGTCAATGAGTCTCAAATGTTCCAATTGACAGAAGCTCCGGTTATACTTTCCTCACTATAAGCAAGATCCTGAATGGTGAAGAGTAGCAGACTTCAGAGGACATACCTCCAAGAAAAATGGTCTTGTTCAAGTACAATCCCGAGACATCTTGCAAAGTCATTATCCACATTTTATCAGACAGAAGAATGTCACACCAGAAAATGTGCAAAGTATCTTATTATGCACTGTATTAGGAAATAAACAATACATCTGCGTTACATACTCATTCTTAATTTCTTATATTATGTTCATGCATTCTCTAGGATTTTTTGTTGTTGCTTGTTTCCTGCATGTGTAATGAACATTTGAAAACTGTGAAAGTGACATTTGGAATACCAATTTAAACAAGTGTGGAGCAATATGGAGCAACAAAAGCAATAAATGTGGTGGTACAGTAGAATCCTAATAACTTGATATTCTGTATAGTTTGACACTTCTTTTATTTTAATATGTTTATTTTTTATTGCTATAAATTTGACTGTAATAATTTCTATAATCTACTATGCGATATAAACAGTATAGGCAAATTATTATTTATTTATGCCAACAGACTTACTGTTGGTGTTTTTAAACACACAAATCATGTGTGGACAATGTTTGAGAGGTGGAATTGGAACTGAAAAATTCAATGCCACAGCTCAGATTTGAACCATAGACCCTCCGCTTACCAGGCAGGTGCTCTAACCATTAAGCTACTGTGACAACCTGCCAGAATGACATTGAATTCTCCAATCAATTTGTATTTCTCCTGGTAAACCACAAAGGCAATCTCACATTAGAGACAATTACCCCAATGGTGACTTACTATCATAAGTACTTTATGTCCTGGATTTAAATAACCTTCAGACGGCAATTATTATTTATTTATGCCAACAAATTTATTGTTGGTGTTTTTAAACACACAAGCCGTGTGTGGGCAATGTTTGAGAGGTACTAATAACATTCCTGCACATGCGCTAAATTCCTCTATAGAGTACTTGGTGTGCATTCCACTGTGTTACTTGTATAGTTTCTGGTACAATAACATTTTTAACAGCAGTACGACACATACCAGTACACAATTGCTGAAATGGCCAACTTGAGCACACTTTCATGTAAATGTGCAGAATCACCTCAACGTTGCATATCAAAATCAATGGATTGGTAGATGTGGTCCAGTTCCATGGTCAGCACGGTTGCCAGATCTCAAACCTCTCGACTATTTTCTGTACATTACTCCTGTAGTGTCAGCGGAGAACCTCATGGCTCGAGTCCATGGAGCGATTGAAAATCTTCAGAGACAATCACACGTATTGGGTCATGTGCATGAGGCTCAGCACCGCCAATGTAGGCTTTGCAATGATGTAGGAAGTACACAGTTCTAATGCAGACAGCTCAATGTTGGGTTTATTGACGAAATGTGAACGTACACCCATCTCATACTTCGATGCGCTACAGCTTCCAAACCATGCATTTAAGGACAGGGATTCCTATTTGAAAACCGATCAGTTTGCTGTCCTGTGCAACATACTAAGCATTGTCGGTGTTTTTTTGGGATATATATATATATAGGTTTGACTGATATATAAAGTCAAACAAAAGAAATCTATACTCTGTTCATCAAGAGATTAGAGGAGATATAAAAAAAGCACCGGCTTGTATCACTCCGCGGCCACGTGCTTTCACAATGATGCAACACGGTTACCTACCGCTACGCGTAGGTATAATATGCATTTTACACTACTAAGGATATATTTACGTGATCCAAAGAACATGTAGCACATGGAAATTAACTGCTACTTACGTCATCTTTGTCCACAATAACACTTTTTCATTTCCTGCTCACAATCTCGAAACCAGTCTCCAGAAGCAGCTTGTGGAGGGAAGTTCGTTTTAAATCTGGAAGATCGGGATCAGAGTTATCTACCAACAGCACTTTGTTTAAGGTAGTGGTTCATTGTTAACAAAGAACTGGTGAACTTTTCGACAGATTGCAGATCTCACACTCACAAATTCGTCGCAAGCTACATCCACCATTTATCTAGCACGTGGTCGTTTTTACCGGTATCTTCACCAACTGAGGATTTTTCTTTGGGTGTACTGTAAATACTTGCAACTGACACACCAGTAAATTCGGATGTTAATTTCATCACGTCTTCGATAGCAAGTTCAGAATATTTCTCGTAGAACTTGTTAAATATGTTCAATATTGTTGTCTTTTCACCACTTCGCAATGGTTTGCCGCACTTATGTTTTACAACACTCACTTGTTCTGCCATGTTACTTTCATACTGAATAATGCGTGTGCAGAATGAATTAGGCTGGTTACAAATTCACTTAACTGCGTATTCTTACAGTTTAACTATGCTTAGTACACTTAGTTCATGCTTTAGCAAACATTAAATGACATTTCAGACCTCAGTAACATTATTTCTTCAAGGGACTATTTACACGGCGAAAGCGTCAAGAGGGCGCGCTGTGGTCAAAACGCACGTGGCTTTGTTTACGTCTCCTCTAATCTCTAGATGAACAGAGTATAGACACACGGCTTCTAAGAAATATCCGACATTTGACAATGAAGCCATTAGTCTTCTTACACATACTTTTTACAATCATTTTGTATATTGAGAACTGCTGGACATTTTTGAAGATGAGTGCAGTCCATTTCTTCATTTAGACTGCAGAGTGGACAAACTAGGGATTTGTATATTCCAATTCTAAGTAAAGTTTTAGCCATACAGTCATGTCCTGTTAACAATTGAAATGCTGCAACTGCTGTTTTCCTAGGTAGATTTGGTGTATCTAAGAAATGTAGAATTCAAACAAATAGATGAATCAGCAGTGGCTTGTCACTTCTGCTCAGTCAAACATGACATATAACCAGATATAAAACTTTTAAAATAGGTAAAACCAATGCAGAACTTAATGTGTCGGAAAAAATACTTATTATTGAAAATGCCCACGAAGTGATGAATTTTGAAATCCTACCAGTAAATATTACCAACTGTCCAAAGCAACATAACCTAGTAAGTGAAACTATAGTATTATCATCCTTCTCATCATTCTTAACTGATCTGCATTTGGTGTTGGGAGATAGTGGATTAGCAGAGTTAATGAAGTTATACCAAAAGATTCCAATATAAAACAAAATGTCCAAATGGGTTAAACTATGGGTTAAACAAAGGACCAACCACAACAAAAGAAAGGGGGGAATGAAGACATGCAGTTCTAAGTTAAGTAAAGAACTAAACAAAATTGTCCATCTTTATACTTCCTGAATTAAAATGACAGGTCTTCAAGTGCACCTCACATAAGGCTACATGATTAAAACCCAAAATGTACAAATTCACAAGGACTCTGTGTTTACCACCAGATTATCCAGAAACTATGATGTGTCATTGTTTTCTTCCCAGGGGAATGAAGTTTTAACTGAGCATTCTTTATTTTTTAATCTAATGGCTTTGTAAATACTCTCATTATTGGGATTTAAAGAGAGAATGATTAGTGTTGGTTTACGTATCTAACTGGCTGAGATTTTAGCATATATACATATGAAGGGCTTAGTGGAATAAGGGGCTATCCCTCATTTTGGTCAAACATGAACTAGTTGCATGTTATGTAACCTGAGTCCATCTAGTGTTAGTTTATTGAACTACTAAGAGTGTAGGATAGCCTCTCTGACATATTGGATAGATAAAAGTTTTTTGAAGAGCTTTCAGGTATTCTGAGTGGAATATGGGGCTATCCCACTCCTGTTTGAAACCTTTGTCCTGATAGATCAGCTGTTTACTGCATTGGCCAATGGGAGACCAGCTTTCACATCTCATGGTTTGGAAACAAGATGGCTGATGATGAAAGGTTTGTTGTGCTTGTAAATGAAGAAAATGGGGAAAATAGAAGCAAAAAGAGAAAGAGAGATGTAGAAAAATGGAAATACAACAGCAGGAAGTTAGCATGGAATAGTAGAAAAGAATATTCTACACGAAAAGGCAAAATTGTGCCTGCTAAAGCATTTACCAATATCTAATGTTGCAAAACTGAATGGTGTGGTTATAAACACATTACAGAAGAAGAGAGTGATGCAGCTTTTGGCATTATTGAAAACTTAAAACGACGTACCTAGTATGCGTATACACCTGAGGAGTGGGCAAAGCTTATACGAAATGCAAAGAAGCAGAAGCCATTCTCTGTACTGGAAAAGAAGAGAGAAGATTTTGTTAGTCTGGCTCCATTAACAAGTAAATTAACAAAAAGAAACAAATTCCGTTCTGGCGTAAATGTGGACTTCCGGAAAGCATCCATTCTAAGGTTCGAAGGTGGGCATGAAGTAGACGTGTGTTTAGCATACAGTCAATGTCCTTGCACTACCATCAGTTTTCAAAAAGGAAAAAGAAAACCACAGAAAATATCAAACACAGTCTTCGAACCAAAGTACCCTAATGGAAGGTCAATCAAAGCAGCAAAACATCGAGACATAACCTCATTGTTGAAGCTCATACCCCCTGTGTACCATGAATTTTATTTAAATTTGAGATCAGACAGCATGTGTGAAGTGGGAGAGAACAATGAAGATGAAATCATTTGATTGTGATGTTTGGAAGTTGTGATTGTCACTTTTAATATAGAATATTGTATGCCATCTTCAAGTTAAGTAAATATTCTTTATGCTATAAACTAACATACTGTGTCCTACATTTGCAGAAAGTTAGTTCAAAACCTTCCTAATTTAGTACCAAAATTATTTAGTGATTGGTAATTTTTTGTTTGAGTAATGGAAAATCTAATAAAGTACTAAATGTCTCAGAAACACAATTTTTAGGGATACCCCCTTATTCCACAAAGCCCTTCATATGTCTAAAAATGCCTAAAAGATCTAAAAATGAAATTACAAGCTTGACTATGGTCAAACTTACCGTTCCCGGGCAAAACAGCACATATTCACTACAGATGGCTAAATGTCACGCACATGTGAATAATTATTGTTCATTTGATTAGCCATCTTAGCTGGCATTGTGTTTACCTAAACGGTTGTAAGATATCGCTAGATTCACATAAGCAAGTTACTGTGTTTCTGCTTTGATTCTGTCGGTTGCAGAAAACAATAGCTTAGAAAATACCTAGAAAATCCTGAAAATAATTGAGGAGCATTTTTAAAAATTTAATAGATTTATCAGGAAATGCATTTTTTAAAATGTCATTCCAGAATACTCATTATACGAACAGAATAATTTAACATTTACACTAAGTTTAGAGTACTTATTTCAATGTATTTTACACTTCCAAATTTTAATTTCTAATATCAAAATAGAGGAATAAAATGGCCAAGTTTTTTCAAAAGTAGACAAATGCAAAGCTGTAGCATGAACAGTTTTTAACATACATCTTGCAAATGTCATTTACTTCTCTTTTCCTCTATTGTTTTTACAGATATTCTAAAACAGCACCTTTATTGCTCATGCTGCATTTAGTGTCACACTGTTCCACAATAGTTTGATAAACATAAATGTAACATAACATTAATGATGATGACAATGATGACTGATACATGAAATAAAATTGAGAAAGGAATTTTGGGAAAGACACATTCCTGGCCTGTTTTAGGGTACCTCCCCAGCATTTACCAGTTTAAGCACTGAGGAAAACCTGGAAGAAGCCTCAGTCCAGGAGGGCGGTCTTGGCAGAATTTGAACCATAGACCTTCCACTCAAAATTCTTATGTGATATCATCCTAAGTAAGATTAGCTGTTCTGCAGTTCTTTCTCCCTAAGGCTTTTGGGTTCACTGGTATGTCTGGTAACCCATGTGAACATGCAATATTTGGTATTTTCTTATTCTTGCTGGGCTACCTAGCTGCTTTTACTGTTGATCTAGCCTTGCTGCAATCTGGACAGTCAGTTACATGTATGTCATTTTCTGAATCACTTGTATAAACCTCCATATTATAATATAATGGACCACTATTTTACTGTTACCTAACTAAAACTAAACCCCAGCACGACAGCCCACAAGGGGCCAAGGCCTACCGCCCAGCCGCTGCGTCCCCCACCTCTGCCCACTACAGGCGTCATTGGTGAGGTGCAGTATTGGAGGGTGAGACTTGGTCAGCGCCCTGAGCCCTCCCGGCCGGTTATGCGGTCTTCTAGACCTGGGGTCGCTACTTCTCTATCAAGTAGCTCCTCAATTGGTCCCCCAGGGACCTAATGAGTGTGAGTGCACCCCGTGTCAGACCTCCCAGAGGGGATAAAATTCCCATGCTGGTACCGGGGATCGAACCCGGGTCCTCCGCGCCAGAGGCAAGCGCGCTACCAACTGCGCTACGGAGGCGGTCATTTTTACTGTCACCTACTCCCTGCAAATGCTGACACAAACAGCAATAATCAGGAATTGTTATTGTGTGAACCATTAATTTGTATTGCTGCTTTTGGTGGCAAACACTTACTAATAACTGACTTTCCCACAATGTTTTCTCCATCAAAAGTAAAATGCAAATTGCATTTATCAACTTTTGCACTAACTGGATAAGAGCAAATATCAAGTTCTGCAAAAACTTGCTTTCAAACACCCTATAACCATGGCAAATATTGTATTTTGACCAGGTCATGCATGGTTTATATGTAATTATAAACATTTGAATTTTCAAAATCTGAACGTTTATTGACTTTTGAAAAAACTTCTGATTTCACCTGCGAAAGGTTAAACATGACAGCTAATACAATGCCTGTTTTGAGAACAATAACCCCAGCATCTTAAACTTGATAAAAGGCTTAGAATGAAGCACAAGCTATGATGGCACATGCTTAGAAGCACAGACGTGAACAACTGCATTAGTAGCCAAGGTTTATTACTAAAGCCTGCTAATAAGAATGCCATCTTCTAACCCATGTTCAGATTTTCTTTGAAAACATAAGAGAGTTTAAAATATAATATAAAACAATCTCACTTAGGCAATTATAAACTGCATTCTAAATGAAAACGTCACAGTATTTCTGATTATTTTCTCTACTTGATGTACTACTCGCATTCTTTATCATGAGCTCTCAGATGGCAACGTTTCAATTCTCTTACCCAATCATACTTTAAATTGTATTATAGAAGGCAGCAAGTTGTAGTTTCCACAATTATTTTTTCCAGGTTAGCCAATGGCTAAAGTAAAAGCCTACACATGTGCCTAATTCCTTACTATTTACAGGAGTTTGCACTATCAATGCTGGATCTGCTTCAGATATTTGGTAATATAACTTACTGTCTGAGTTGGTTAAACACAGAAGTAAATGGTATAATGCAAGAGAGCAGCAACAGGCAATGCAATACAGTGAACTGCACAAGTGTTAACACTGGAGTATGGACAATAATGCTCAGTTGCTACTTTAGCAGAGCACAGGCCTTCTTGGCTTGGACCACTCCTCACACTTGATCCCAGAGGTCAAGATAAAGTGTGCAAGTAGTAACTGCAGCATTCTATGTATATGCATAATTTTTATTTGAATTTCCAGCATTATTAGAAAAGAAATAGTAGAAAAGAGAGGGGAAGCAGTAAAATACTAGTTTAAGTTTTAAATAGTTCTTTCAGAAGTTTATTAGGTTGCAAGATATAAAAATCAAATACTGTAATTTCACTTCTTTAACCTTAGAGTACTGTAGAACAGTAACAAAACTGAAGATTTTTGTCGCTATAATCAGATTGATACGTTCCTGATACATGTTCCTGAAAACTCTAGAACTCCTGAACAAAAATTAACTGTGAGCCTAATTCTAGGCAAAACTGTAAGCATATGGGTTTTATAAATAATGAATGAATTTGGGGGAATTTTTTAAATGTACAGATACATTAATGAAGTTGGTGACATGGCGCTAGTCCTATTCTGAGGGGAAGTAAGAAAGGAAAGGATTCAAACTACCATAAAAATGTGCATAACCAAATTATATAACAAACTGCTGTGGTGCCAACCAAAACTAGCTACATATGTTACAAAATCAATACCATCACACCTGCACAAATTTACATACAACAAAGAAAAGTTAAATAAGTTATTCAAAAGCCAAAACCAATAAACAAACACCAAAACCAAAAGCAACATTTAAATCAACCCAAAAGGATCACCAAACCCAAGTGCTATTAAAATGCCTGAAAAACAAAATACTAAACAAAAAGATGGCTTGGGTGGGCAGGCAGGCGAGTGGTTTCGAGAGGCAGCACATGAGCATACCGGGGGTCTTTAGGAAGGTGAGGTAACTGTCCTGGAACTTGCTCCAACCTGCCGCAGCTCCTGGATCTGGTGCCACAGTAGAAGGAACTGCGTGAGCTTGCTGAGGTAGGACTGCAACTGGATGTTGTTGCATTACTGGTTGCTGTGGTGGTTGCTGTGGGGGTGGTTGTTGCTTTGTTCCTGGGGAGGCCCCTCTGTCTGCAGAAACCATCGTACTACCCTCGGGGCCTCCCATGCCACTGCTGCTACAATCCTCATCGTCACGATCCTTGTGAGAGTGTGTGTAGTGGTAAGTGAGGCCAGGTCGGGTCTTGTAGCGAGCCCCACAAACTGTAACAAACTCAACCTACAGTTCAAGGCCATAAATCATGGCCAAAGTATGCAGGTGCCAATCATAGCTGTCTCTATACTTCAGTTTCCTTAAACCACCAATATGTGATCTACATTCAGGTACTACAATGCTACCAATCATGGCATTTACAATATGCTCTATGCATAACAAATACTACGTTTCTAGCAGCATGTACATAACTCTGCATGTGTGTACAATTCAATTGTGCAAATGACCTAACCTTACAGTTGTGTGAAGTTTGGTATTCACCTAATAATTTTCTTCTACTGTGCAAAGAAGAGGCTTGTTCTAAAATAATTATCTACCACAAACAGCACTTAAAATTTATACTATTGTGCAATTTTGCATCAAATCATCATCTTAAATATGTCAACCAAATAGAAAAAATGCAAATTTATCATTCACAAAATTAACAAAAGAATAAATAACTTCTACTGCTAGGGAAATAAATGTGATTTACATTTTAACTACATCAATATAAACAAAGAGCTAATACCCAAAAACGCTAGGGTTGCCACATTTTTTATGAACACGTTTTTTGCTGCAATTTCTCACATGGCATCCTACAAATCATCAACACTCAAGATGACATTAAAAAATAACATTTTGTTTGTTAACAATGCTGTCAATTGCCAGGATCATGTCAGTGATGCAAATGTGCCGGAACTTTGTCCCATAGTTCTTTAACATGCCAGTAAATCTACTGACATGGGACTGTGGCTTTTAACGCACTTATAAAGCCAGCCAGGGTAACGTTAGAACCCTGACCTTGAGATCAATAGGCCAGTGCCTCACCAACTGACACACCCAGACCGACAAGATGATATTCTGATCAAAGTGTTCAGAGTCTCCAATGTTTGCTACAGACGTTTATTGAACAACCTTCTCCACTGGCACGTAATACTTTTCTGAATCTGAATATATGTAATCTAAAGAGAACTGATGATGCAAACGCTGTAACATGTCATATAAATATGTATCCTATAAACCACTTCCAATGAATTTGCACACTGACATCTAGAAGCAACTATTCTTAATTGAACTTAACTTTGTTATTTCAATTATTAAAACATTTTTCACTGTCATAAAGGCATTTGTTTATTTTTTTCATATTCTGGATTCACTGTACCAGTAATTAAGCTAACAGCTATAGGTGAACGGTCTGCTTTAACTTTGCTTACCTTTTACTTTCTTCCAAATTGCAATTCACTGATATAAATTTGCTTGAATGTGTTTAAAGAATCTAATGTAATATAGGAAGAAATAAGTAACTCATATGCTGTGATTCTCCACAAAACCACTGGTGACCTGTTTGCATCCTGTAGTCACAGCAAGCCTTTTCCATAAGTCACAACCAGCAAAAAGCTTATCATGGGGTAGAACAGCCACAGTTTATTCATCAATCTCTTCATGATATGAAAGTGCATAAATGTCAACAGCAAAATGGGCCCACGTGACATGGAGAAATATTAACATATGGCACATGTATTACATCTTGGTTTTATTAACATTTTTTCTTCAAATTAATTTAAATAAATTCTCAACAGTTCTCCAAGCTTATGTTCGAAAGTTACTTTTAGAATGAAACATTTCAGAGCATGGGTAGTGAAATATGGACACATTTTTGAAATCGCTGTAAATAATACTTATTTCCTTCCTTTTGTGGCATATCATATGCTTACAACATAAGTAAAAGGGTTAACCCACAATATTTGAGGAATAGAACATAATCTGTCTTCTTTATCTCAAGTCCAAAAATAGTTACTTTCAAAAAAACATTAATTAGCAAGACAAGCAAAGCTAGAGATATGCTTATCAGCAGTACAAGTCAATTGCAGCAAAGGTCAAGTCATTTCCATCTGTTGCTCAGCATGTTGCTACCTTTTTTTCTTTTTACTTTTCCTCCTTCCCACTTTTATTGCTTAGATTTGCAATATATTTTTCCCCTACTTCCATCAAGCCTTGAACCTTCATTTTTCTGCATCATTTTGATGTTTTCCTTACGTGGATGATTTTATGAATTTTTCTCTTGGATGCAATTTACTTTCAGCTTAAAATTTGACCAAATCAGGACTTAGTAACAGGAATTCAATGAAGCTTGCTATTACCAAAATCAGCATGAATCTATGAACATTTCAGAGTACATAATTTCCAATTATCCAGTCCCAAATTCTGCAAAGCTGGAGGAAGTGTGCCAACATGCCACATTCATTTCACTTGACAAAACCCGGCAATGCCCAACATTGACTGCAGCACTCCATACATTTCAAGTATGTGCATAGAGAGTATCATAAGAACAAATTATATGTCATTAATAGAAGTGAAGGTGTAAAAATGGCACTCATGAGTATGACTGAAGTTCACAATTTGTATGAATCTAGTGAATGATGGTTCTTGTTGAAGGATTTGATACTTATGGTTTTTTTTACATTTAGTTGTTCCAATTTTTATAGTTTTCTTGTTTAATCAGTTTGGGCCATTTACTTTTCCTTTCCTCCCTCCCCAGGAAGTTCATGAAGTGAGATCTTACTCTAATATTGAACCTAATAACATATTCATCTCTATTCCTTGACATAATAAGGTGAATGGAGATATAGGTTTATGTGTCTGTAGATCTCACGTGTTACCATTTGTTTCTTCTTGCTTAAATTACACATATGAGCATAATCTTGTAAAGCTCCTCGAATGGCCAACAATTTGCAGCAGCAGCATTACCGAAACAGCTTTGTTTTCAACACCTGGCATCTTTCATGGAAACATTTGTGTAATAACATAGATATCAAAAAATCACAGTAGGTATAACTGTGTTACTATGGTTATATGTGTACACAGGAAACATATTAAATATGAAACTTCATATAGTAATAGTACTTCATGAGGAAAGGTAATGCAATACATATTCAGGCCAATATGAAAAACACTCTTGGGGAACCTACACCATCACTTTCAACCATTCCTATTGGACTATGGAATTTAAATGCTGCTATTAAAGTTTGGAAGATAATGCATGCAGCAGAAGGCTACATTCTAACATGTCAGCAACTGAAAGGAAGAGATATCTTTATTAATGAAGACTTATCATATGAGCAAAGGCAGCTAAGAAGAAAATTAATAGGGCAGAGAAAACAGCAAATAGTCAGCGGAAACAGGCCTACATCCAAGGTTTGAAACTATGGATGGATAGACAAATTGCAGAGGAAAATAATGAACTAACAGGCACCAAAGTGGAAACTCAAGGAGCAACTGATCAGGAGCCTGGGAAAATTAATGAGCAAGTGAAATCGAACACTGAGGAAGTGCTGAAATGTCAGTGGAATGACTTTACTTCACAGGTAGCGGCTAGAGGGACAGAAGAGAAGGCACCATGTGACAAAACAAAAGAGAAGAGCAAGAAGAAAGAGCCTATATTTGTTGTAAGGAGGGAAAGGTAGCAAATGGCAATACATCAGCGATTGAAGAAGGTAATGGAAAGAAGAAGAAAAATTCAAACGATGATGTAACAGTGGGTGATCTTAAAAGGGAGGTCAATAATGCAAATAACACAAATAGCAAAGGGGCAATTTCAAAGAAAAGTAAAAACAAATTAAGCAAAGGAGAAGTAGTGTAAAAGAAATTGAATGGGAAGACAAGGACATGGATGTTACATATTTGGGTACACTGAGAAGGAAGAAGGATGAACAGCAAAGTACACATATAGAAGGAAGGAAGGAAGGAAGGAAGGAAGGAAGGAAGGAAGGAAGGAAGGAAGGAAGGATAAGGTTATGAGCACGCAGGTGTCAGACTGCTAAAATGTGGCAATGTATAGAAAACCAGTAAAAAAAAAATGAACTTTCCACCCTGTGCTATGTGACCAGAAGGAGTAAGTCACTTAGTTAACCATAGTCAGGGATAGAGGGGAGAGTGGAATGCAAAGTTTTGAGCTAAAGTCAAGTAGGGATTATAAAAGTGAAGAATAAGTGGGAAGCAATTAATGAAGAGATAAGAAGAAAGTGAATTATTGTAGCATAGGGCAATTATTAGCGAATAGTTATGAAACAAAGGAAAGAAAACAGAGAGGAGGGAAAGAATAAGGTTAGAATGAATTGGGTATTTAAAAATATTAAAGAATCTAGGGGAAATGGAAAGCAGAACACAAGTAGAGGAGAAAAGTTTAAAGACAAAAGTAACAAGAAAAGATAAAATGAAGAAAGTTATAAGCAATTGTAAATGAAATAAACAGCATGCATCAAAATGTAAAATCAGTAAAGAATCTCAGAGAGCTGTCCAATGACAGAAGGGCAGGGACCCAAGTTTAAGGGCAGCCAATGACATAAATGATTTAGTATTCAATAGTTAATTTAACATGACAACAGAAATCATCCATGAAGTGAACAACATAGTTCTGCAGGATAGACAGATGAAGCTATCTGTAACTGCTGAAGTTTTGGGCATTTCAAGGGAATATGTGTTTAACATTTTGAGAGATGAGTTGGACATGAAAGGATAATCTGCAACATAGGTGCTAAAACTGTTGACTCTGGGTCAAAAGGAAATCAAATGACAAATATCTGAGCAAAGTTTGGCTCGTTTTCACTTAGATCAACCAATTTTATGTGTCTATTTCTAGCAAAGCATTTTCAAATTATACACTGTGCTTGTTACAAAGGGAAACAGTATCTGTGGCAACCCATAACTAAATAAATAAATCTTAAGCTCCAATTACATTGTTGCAAATAAATTCTGTAATCTTACATTCCATAAGTCTTTGGAGCAAAAAAATGTTTTTCCATATGTCCATTCACCATTCATTCCTGTGCAACATAATAAAAAGCTTAATAGCACAATAAGTATCTTCTAATTTTATGATTATGTCAACAATGTAGACCTATGCCATACATTCAACCAAAGTTCAAGCTTCAAAGCAATAACATTCGTTACATTGGCAGGCAAAATAAAGCAGCTGTTTGAAATAGAACATTTTTAACAAAAAGAGATTAAAGAGACAGTGAAACAAGAATGAATTCTACAGACAGAATGCAGAGGAAAATTTAAATCTAGGTTGATTTGTTAACTACAGAATGAGCTGCATTCACCATAATCACCATGCATAAGAATACTGTTATCTCTACAGCATACAAATTACTTCAGTTAACCTGTCTAAGAAGGAGTCGCTAAGTTATAAATACATATAGCTCTTCTAGGCTACACAGGCATATGTACAGGAATAACTTTTCTCTTATCCATAATATGTTGGGATGTTAAATATGTATAATCTTCAAGCAACTTGTACAACCTATTAGTGACAGTTTAAATGAATGCTTTTCCATTCTTCAGTTTTTATCAAAATCTTGCTGTTAATGTTAATGATCTTAGGTTTACTAATTGTTGTTTATGGCAGAACAATAGTTCCTTTTTCCTTAAGATTATTAAATAAGGTTAAATTTGAACACTGTAAATGGGTGCTAAGTAATTTCATTCCCTTCATTATTTCTTACAATGTGCTTAGGAGGAGGCAACCTTTAAAAAATGCCTCTGGGAGAAATATAACCAAACTTACGTTCACATGAGAATGGCTTTTCGGCATCTGTCAGTGCATCATAGTTTATCTTTTTACGTCCCCTACCAGGTCCCTGAAAACAATAAAATAATAGGTTCATAGTTCTTAACATATGGTATGAACACTATAATTACTCACTAAATGCTACTTGCTTAAGTCTACATTGACCTGAACATAACATAGATTTTTGAAGCATGCCTTAAGGAAAAAACATTGCTTTTAAGAACATTTCACAATTTAATCACAGTAGGTTCAAGTAAAGTTACATAAAGCAAGAATTCTTAGCAGAGCAACAATATCGCACGCGTGTGTGTGTGTGTGTGTGTGTGTGTGTGTGTGTGTGTGTGTGTGTGTGTGTGTGTGTGTGTGTGTGTGTGTGTGTGAGTGCGTGTGTGCAGAGCGTAGCCCAAAAACAAAAAGCTGGTTAAATACCTAACTTGGAAGATGGTAATTGTTATTTCATGCCAACCAACTTATTCATGGTTTTAAACACACAAGCCATGTGTGGACAATGTTCCACACATGGGGGAACATGTGTGGAACCGGGGGTTCAACTGATGAACTTACCATTAGTAAATTGGCTGGCATAAAATAACAATTACCACCTAAACGCCATTTAATTAAATCCGGGACATAAAGTACTTCCGATTGCAAGTCGCCCTTGGGGTACTTATCTCAGATGTGAGATTACCTAGTGGTCTACCGGGAAACTACCAATCGGTTGGGGAATTTAATGTCATATTGGCACGGTAGCTCAGTGGTTAGAGCAGCTGCATGTGCAGTGAAAGATCCTGGCTATGGTATTGAATTTCTCAGCCCTGATTCTACCTCTCAAATCACATAACACAAAGCTTTCCATGAAAATCCCCAACTTCAAACTACCCTTTACATTGAAACATTTTTACATTCTAAAAATGGGTCAAATGATTTTAATTAAAATACCATTTATTTGAAACACTTTCATAACAAATGACATCTTGAATTTTCTAGGAATAGCCTCTGAGGTCCTCTTCATTCTGAATGATTTTGTTATAATTACTGTTGTGTATATTTTGGATAAAAGTACTGTTTATATTCCGAGATATTCAGTATATTCTTATCATCATAGATAACAAAACAAAATTTGCTAGCGTATACCTTGACTTACGTATCTACGATGTTCAACGGTGTCCAACATGATATATTGCTATTAATCTTAGAAGTATGGAATTGGGGCTTACTCACATTAATCTCATTGTATCTAAAAGGGTGAATGCAATACACAGAAATAAGTTTTAAACAAGGAAATATCAAGGCAGAATTAAATCTGTTGCAGAAATTATAAAACATGGTATACCACAGAGCTCAGTGCTCAGCAAATTGTAGAATTATAAGTTATGCTGACACCGCTATTAGCAGAAACGCTAACAAAGTAATGACTAGAGCTGAGATTTTTATGTAGTATCACTTAGCAAAATATGTACATAAATATATGTGAATTATTTTGATAACTCTCCCGGTCAGGTCAGTGAGACCCGTAAACCAACGACAGGTTTGGTCCTCCAGACATTCTGGGGGTTGTGAGAGAGCGATGTGGCTGCCAAAACATAAAAATATGGTGCTCTCTAAAAAGCGGTTACTATTACTGCAAAGTCTCTTCAATATTTATGAAAGACTCAAGGGGTAAAACTGGAACAAATATAAAACTGAACTGGAACATAAATTTAAAGAACAAAAACTCACAGCTGCATAACCAACTAGTTCATATGAACAAAAATTTCTGTAAAGTCATCCTAGAAACGTACAAAAACATATTCCTCGTGGAAGAATTAAAACTCTGATGTGTTGCACTCACATGACTTTCTCTACTCTTGTACTAACCATTCTTACAAACTCTTATTCCTATATCTTCTTTCTTGATAGTTGAATTACACATTTGTACAAATTATCTTATTGCTTATTTCCTTGTAGGTGCAAGGGGAATGTTAAAATACAATAGGCTTTGTGCGATAGTCAAATGTTTGAGATTTTATTGTCTTTGCACACTTAACATATAAAACAAAAGGACAACGATGATCCATTTCACGAAAGTTCAAAGTTTTCTGAAACTCACACACATAACAAGGAATATCTCCGAAATGGTTCACCCTACAAGAAAATTTATTGAGAGATAAATTGTGTATTTTAGCAAGATCTACATTTTTTGTATAGTATAATTTGGACTATCTCTAACGGTTTACCAGTTATGCAAAAATTGTCCAGAGTAAATACGACTACAGGGGTTATAGCCAGAAAATTCAAGATATACATTTCATTTGTCATAAAAATATCTCAAACATATGACATTTTAATCAAAATCGTTAGAGCCATTTTCAAGAAAATCAAAATTTTCGAAAAATTTTCCATGTAAAGGGTAGTTTAGGGTGAGACATTTTTCTTCAGAATCTTCGTGTCGCATCCCTGAAAGACATTAAACTTAAATACCAAGTTTGGTTTTTAACTGACTTTTCGTTTTTTAATTATACTGTCCACAGGCACACACATGGATCTTTTACTAAAAAAAATTTTTTTTTTGGATTCAGGGGTCCTCAAAACATATATTTCCGGTGAAATCTTGACATTGAATTTTTGGGTGGAATACAATACTTCCCCTACTTACCAGTAGAGAAAGTAAAAATTTCAAACCCTTTTGGAACCTCCAGTTAGAAGAACTGAAAAAACATATCAGATACGCAAATATGGCGGAAGAAATGTGTCTCACTAAAAAAAGAAATTAATACTGCTAAAAAGAATCACTTTAATAATTTCGTAGAAAAAATGTATTATAGGACAGATGGTAACAAAGCCTATAAGTTTATAAAAAATGTCAAGGACAGGAAAGAAAACAACAGCACACCTATCATACACAACAATAAAATATTAGTAAATGATGCAATCATAGCCGAAACATTCAATAAATATTATGCTAATTCACATAAAGTAACAAGAAATAATAAAAAGGAACGTAAACAATTTAAGAAAGATTTGAAACAAGAAAGAGAATGTGATCCTAACACTCAATGCAATATATTTTTTCAAAATTTTAATATGCAAGAACTGAACATTGCAATAAATAATCTAAAAAACAAAAAGTCTCCTGGACCAGATCACATACATCCATAGTTCATAAATAAGCTTGGAAAAAAAAAACAGCAAAACTGCTAAAATTCTACAATCTATCATGGAACACCACTGTACATGCTGAATGGCGAAAAGCAATACGTGTCCCACTCTTGCAGAAAGATAAAACAGCATCAGAAATAAAAAATTATAGACCAATAGCTCTTACTAGCATAATAGCAAAAGTGATGGAAAGAATGGTGTCAAACAGGTTAAATTGGTTTCTAGAATCACAAAATTTAATATCCCCATGTCAAGCTGGTTTCAGAGAGTTCCACTCTACAAATGAAAAAGTCTTACTTCTCAGTCAAGAAATCAAAGACTCCTTCAATAGAAAAGAAGATAATGTATCAGTTTTTATTGATTTCCAAAGTGCATCTGATTCTGTATGCAGAACAAAACTACTAAAGTAAAAAATAAAAAAATTGGGATACAAGGTCCAATGTTTTCATGGCTATGTCATTTCCTAACACAACGCTTTATTGCTACCAGATATGGAAGAAATATATCTAAATACAAACAAGTACACCATGGCTTATCACAAGGCACAGTGCTCAGCACTACACTTTTTAATATATTTATTTTATGCAGCTAAAAGATTAGTCAACTCTGAATTCAAAAAAATTATTGCAAAATATTACTATGAAAAATCAAAAAATAAAAGATGGGAACTACCAAACATTCAAACAGTGATTCCTGAGTATCCTCAAAAAACAGCAGTTGCAACCTTCAGGTTGATTACAGGACATGATTGTCTGGCAAAACATTTAAACAGAATTGGGATATATTCTTCACCACTCTGTCCTCTATGTGATCTGCAAGAGGAAATGGACCAAGACCACCTTCAAATATGCCCGGCCACTTCTAGTGCCCCATCCATCAGTGAAAAATATTAAAGAGTGAGAGGATTAATGACTTCATTGTCAGAAATCCAGCATTAGCTAACAACAACAAAGCAGTGAAATATGTAGTAAAATATGTAGACTGGGGAAAATATGTAATATCAAATATTTAATTCCAACTTACCATTTTCTTAGTTATAACACTCAGTCATATGGATATGTTTTTTGTACAGTGAACAATTAGGTATTTCTCGACGATTTCTGGGGTCATTGAAAGACATTTGTCACTGAGAATGTTCTTATAGACAGAGAAAGATCTTTCCACATCGCATGATATAACTGGGGAAATTTTAGGAAAGGAATTTTTCCTGGAGAAATGTCCTTGGGTGGATCAATATCATCACCATTTAGAAATTGGCTTACACTATGAAATGCTGAATAGTCTTTTTAACAAGTTTTGCTATTTATTCAATACACTTGCACCAGCTTCTCCATGCACAGTATTTAGTTTTTTAATAGCAACCTCTATGACAGCAATAGAATTTTGCATAGGCAGTCCTGACGTTTCTAAACGTTTGATGCTTTCTGGAACCCGCCGAAGTTGCTCCTGATGTAGGCGACTGAGACCACTTTGGAGCTGCTACATCTTTATGTCATCTAGATGCCTACTATAGAAATTGAGAGCCTCTGTTCATGTTCCCCACCTCATTAATACTGGTTCGAGAGGCAGTGGTATCTCTGGTAATTGCTGCTTATAACAGAACACTCGTGGAGATTTTAGAGAAACCTTTTTTGTTGCTCAAATTATCCTATTCACTTGCGACAACATGTTGCAGTCCATGAGTCAACCAGGTAAAATGGAGCATATTGAGATAAAACACTTTCATAGCAGTTGCAACTTTAAGCATATATACTGCAGCATCTAAATACATCACTAATACCTTCTTGCCTTACACATCAGTTGGCCACAGAAGTGTTAATCCAAGACTAACAAATTTCGCAATAGTTGAGTGATTTTAAAAGTCCATATTGACCTTTTTACAGTAGGTCAAACAAGGTTTCGAGGTGCTGTCAGGTTCTGGCTTCCCACCACAAGATTTGCAATAAATTGACCCTTAGCATTTGTTGTTTCAACAGTAACCTATATGAAAGCATTTCCTATGTACACTCTTATGTTGTCCATTATCTCGTCATGGCAGACTTGAAGATAATTCTTGCACAATGTTGATTGATCAACACATTGCTTACAACATTTTTCCAGGAAAGATGTGAGTTCAGGAATTTCAGGTTTATACCATGGAATACTGGCTGCAATCATCACTGCGCAAATCTTTATAAACTGGGTGACTTGAAGGTGAAGGCGGCTTCAGTGTTAAAAGTGTTTGTTTCTTCTCTGTAGAAAATTGTTGGTTTTTTCTACGCAGAGCACTTCATACATGTTGTTCGTACATACTGCGACTTCATGGAATATGTGATATGCTTCTTGTATGCTTGACAAATCACTACTATCCATCAGTTGTCAACTGCTATCCATTATTTCAACTTTGAAGCCAGTGACAATGCAACTGGTGCCACATTGATTCCAGAGGAAAGGTGTTGAAATATGTCCTTCAATTGTTTAAATGAAACTGCTATCTCAGAAGCAAGAGTGAGATAAGATAACCCCCATTTCTTGCATGACCCCCAACCTACCAGCACCATTGTTCAATATGCAGGTGGATTATACGAATAAGAAAATGCTAAAATATGTAATTTTAAGTTGTATCACTAAAAATATGTAATATACTCACAAATATGTAAAATGAAGTTCAGTTATATTAACCCTAACATAGTGCATTGTAAACATAACTTTTTCCAGCATCTAAATAGCAAAAAAATGTAATTACATAGAAATCCCAGCTATAGTAATGACCTTCGGTCACTAGCTATCAAGGAATCACTAAGAATAGATAACTAATTCATATCCTTAAGCCTCACTAATAACCCTGTGAAGCAGTATTGCATACCAATGTTATTCAAATGTATGAAATAGTGTGGCATATCAATGTTATTCAAATGTATTTAATGTATATACTGTAAGGTGATTTTAGTTTTAAGAATTGTTACATGTGTTGTTGTTAGCTAATGCTGGATTTCTGACAATGAAGTCATTAATCCTCTTGCTCTCCAATATTTTTCACTGATGGATGGGGCACTAGAAGTGGCTGGGCATATTTGAAGGTGGTCTCGGTCCATATCCTCTTGCAGATCACATAGAGGACAGAGGAATTGTTATATGTAACACATTCTCTGAAGCTGTCTGAAATAAGGAAGTGATCAGAACAAGGGAAAAACTGTGGAATGTCATGGAAAGGCAAACGTAAAACCTAACCTTTGCACTTAAGTGAGGTTGGAAGATATTTATGACCAATAGGGGAATGAGCTGAGAGACCCTAATAATTGTGTGTGTGTTCATGTGTTCAATATCGGAGGCAATCTTCACCAAGAATCAGATGTAAGCCAAGCAAAGCTTGGTAAGAAAATTAGGGTGCCAAAATAAGTGGAAATAGGATGCAAATCCGGAGAGAAGTAGACTAGCTAGGAGTTTAAAAGTAAGAGTATATATTCCCTGGAAAATATGGGAATCTTAGTTTTAACACAGTGTCACGGAGTTGTAGTCAAAATCTCACATCAAATCTCAATCTTCACCCTTGTGCCACAGAGTACCAGTTGTACATTGTGATAATGCCAAAGCCACAGTAGTAACTTTAGCTAATGTGAAACAATGCAGAGTAATTAAAATCATAAGTTACAAATGTTAAAAATGTGGGAGGATGGAAAAATGCCTCCCACCACAAAGACAGTTTCAGTGAAGGAAGAAACTTATTTTAGACAGTGAAAAGAAAACAAATATCCACAATTTAACTTTTAAATGTCATCTGTTAATCCAAACTCCTTTCCATCACATGCCCTAATAAGACATATGTGCTCAACTGAGTAAAGTTAGCTAGCCAGATATGACTTACAGGTATAAACTCAAATGTCAATTAGCAGTTAACATTGGTAACTATAAAAAGCATTGTCACACCTGAAAAGACTAATATAATCGAATTTTAACTAAGAAATACGAAGTCTTATGTATACAGGTAGATAAGTAAGAACAAGATGTTTCACAATTAGATTAACTTTAACACAATGGTTTTCAACAAGGGGGTGCACACTTCTGGGGAGGCACTGGATAATTTCGGGGGAGGTATGGTGAACAATGAAGAACACACACCAATCAGTAAAAAGTTGTGACAAACACAATTCGCTTGTGTAGATCTCAGGACAAAAACAACAACAACTTACTGCTACAAATAGTTATCTTTGTCACTGCTAGATCTAACTGCATTTAAATTGTCCTATACTTAAATAGTTTGCCCTAGTACCACTAGATCCCTCTGCATCTGTTGAAAGCAAACTAGAAGTGTTCCTAACAGAACTTTTGTCATGGCTAAGGTAATTCTACTACCAAATGGTGGCTACTGTTTACCTGTACAGAACATAAAATTAATGTTTGTTATTATGTTGCAGTTGTTTGGGCAAGTGGTTGTTGTGTGTATTTATGCTAAACATGATTAAGTAGTTACCAAAGAATAGATGGTACAGTAATAAGTATATAAGATTTGACTATGAACATTGATAAAATTGACTGTCATTTGCCCCAGTGTGTTCTTTGTGACAATGCTCTGAATATTGATGCAACAACACCATGATTTAGAATGCTATTTGACTAACAATCATCCCAGCTTGAAAGACAAACCATGCAAGCTTTTTGGTGGAAAAAAAAATTCACTCCAACAAATAAAAGTTGATGCAACTGGAAGTTTTCAAGTGGAGAACGAAAAGATCATTGAAGCACCTTACAAGTTTGCTTTGCTTATAGCAAAAGACAAGAAACTACATATGATTGTTGAGGTGCTTATAAAACCATATTTACTAACTGCATTCAGTAGTTTACTTGGAGAGAAAAGTTGCAAACAAACTGCAAAAATACCACTCTCAAATGATTCAGTAAAGCATAGAATCGAGGAAATGGTGCAAGATTTAAAAAAAAATTTAGAAAAGTTAAAAGAAATCTCCATTCTTTTCTCTGCAATGTGGTGAGACAACTGACATTTAAAGCACTCTCAGTTGCAGTCTTATTGTAGATATACTGACAGAAAACCCCTCACTCAGGAAATACTGTTTTCCCAATCTCTTCAGAAAACCACAAAATCTGAGGATGTTTTTTAACTATTCTATGTGACTTTTCGTTGATTAACGATCTTCCTTGGGAGAAATGTTAGAATAGAGTAATCTTTATTTCCATTTCATTTACAAATTATATACATTTACATACTCGTTACTACATTGAGCTGCTGATTGCCCTTGGTCCCATTATGTTAGAATATGTACCGATGGTACAGGTTGGCATTCTATCTTTGTTCAGCTTGCTAAAAATCAGAACCCTAACAGCATAGGTTCTCATTGTACCATATACAGACTTTGGCTTGTATGATTCTGCCTGAAACACTTGAAATTGTTTTGCAGCTAGTAATCGAAGTAGTGAACTATGTCAAATTGAGTGCTGTGAATGCAACACCTTTTGAGGCTTTATGTCAAGAGTTAAGTAGTGACCAAGAAACTCTTCTGTACCATAATAAAGTTTGTTGGCTCTCAAAAGGTAACATGCTTGCTCAGCTATTCAAATGAAGTCTTGAAGTTGAAATATTGTTGACAAGTTCAAAAAGACAAGATTCAAACTTGCATTCTAAAGTAAGAACAAATTAGAAACTAAAAACTTCACTTATCTTAGTAATGTTGCAGTTCTTTTTGCTGACCCTGGGTTTCAAGTTGTCTCCAACTCATTCTCAAAGCTACTTTTACTTTAGAATCTTGTTGCTTCACTGTTAATAGCTTCAATTTTTTCTTATTCAAACTTGCAATTTACAGATGATAAATGTATGCATCACTTTGCACTTCTCACGTCTTCAGGAGCTTCTTGATGATGCGCAAAATCTTCCATTAAATTTGAAAAGCGATTCCAAAGCAAAAGTGGAATTTCTACATGACTGTTGAAGGATATACCTGTATACCCACAAGTTGTTATGGAAGCTGCACGGTTGTTGGTGCAGTTTCCATCAACAGATCTGAATCTGGGTTTTGTATGCCAGCTTAAATCCAAAGAAA
This sequence comes from Tenodera sinensis, assembly GCA_030765045.1. Taxonomy (NCBI): domain Eukaryota; kingdom Metazoa; phylum Arthropoda; class Insecta; order Mantodea; family Mantidae; genus Tenodera; species Tenodera sinensis. Next base: position 247,335,924 of record CM060964.1, on the reverse strand, counting down.
ATACCAAGCATGGCTAGATGTTGAAAGTGATCTGAGGTGTGCACTATCACAGCTGCAGTCACACATTAACACCCCCTCATTAGAATTGAATTAACGTAACTTGCGAATCCTGACAGTTACTTTCCTGGCAAGAGCATTCCTGCTGTGCCACGTACAAAATATACAGTAATTATTATATATTTATGCCAACAAACTTACTGTTGGTGTTTTTAAACACACCAACAGTAAGTTTGTTGGCATAAATATATAATAATTACCATGTGAAGGTTATTTAATCCTGGGATATAAAGTACTTACAATAGTAAGTCACCATTGGGGTAATTGTTTCTGATGTGAGACTGCCTTTGTGGTTTACCAGGAGAAATACGAACTGGCTTGAGAATTTAATGCCATTCTGGCAGTTTGTCACAATAGCTCAGTGGTTAGAGTGTCCGCCCGGCAAGCGGAAGGTCTGTGGTTCAAATCCCAGTTGTGGCATTGAATTTTTAAGTTCCAGTTCTACCTCTTAAAATATACAGTGTTGCCAATCCATTAGTCAGTTGTCAGTCATTCTCCCACTGTGCAAAAGAGGAGATGTAAGATGTGGTAACATATAGGCATAGCATGTGGAGGGGGTTGAAAAGCTGATTGCATGACCATAAAGGCTATTAGCTATTTCAAGGTTGAATCTGGTTGTTGTGACAACAGACCCATATGTCACCCATATGCCATGCCAAGAACGCATGCTGAGCAAGCTGTTAGAATTGCCAAGCTATGTTAATTCAAGCATAACCACTGTGTTCTTACAAAATCAAATCAAATGATGTAGTTTGAAATTTTATAGTCTGTGAAATTTAATTTGTCAGGTCCAAAACAGAAAGAGACAGAGCCATCCTGTTTCTCTCTCTCTCTGGTGATGGGTATTTGTAAAGCACATGTAGCCATTTAACAGACAATAGAGGAGTGGGAGGGGGGGTGTGTGCTTTCCAAGAATTTATACAGAACAGGTAGAGTACTCTAAACACAAGGACAAGTTAAATCTCACAAACTCTAATTGCAGTGAGTGCAAAATCCTTTGTAATATAGGCCTAATAAGCATGCCTAATTAATTGAAATATTGGTTAACTGTAATTTGCTATATTTTCTTGTATTATTATCTGTGTTATTCATGTTTTTCTTTGCAAAATGATTACATTTTTAATTAATACTCTAAAATATATAATACTATTTGTTAATTAAGTACTCATATTATGTTCTGTTAATTTATGCCTTTATCCTCTTTAGAGCTGTATGTAATTAATAAATATTTTAATATCAGTAACAAAATGATCATAAAATATTCTTTGTTGCTAACCCTTGCAACAAAGTAGGGCATTTGTATCAATAATTTATTAGGTGGGTGTGAACTAATTTAAGGATGCAAAGTGGGCGCAGACCCATAAAAGTTAAGAACCACTGCTTTAAGGGATTATAGATGGGTGTTGGAGCCACAACTGGAGATAGGACACATATGGTTCCAAAGCACATGACTTATTTGAGTCAGTATGCCACTGATACCTCCTCAATGGTGTATGCAAGCATTTACTGCCCTGCCAAGAAATATACATGTGTGGCTCGGTGGTAAAGGAGCAAGTTACCAAGCCAGTGACACTAGATTCCAAATTCAAGTCCTGCCGAATGTTTCTCTGTCTCTCTCTCATTTTCTTTCATTCTCTTTCTTTCTTCAAATTACTGATTGTGAAGAATATAAAATATTGCACTGCTCCATTTGTTACTACCACTGCTGTTAAATGAAATCAAGCAAATCAAAACACGCACATATATTGAATCAGATTCCTTTATGGAGATGGCTTAAAAATCGTGTTAGCATGACCTGGGACTAATTCCCGATGTGCTTACGAATTGAGAGAATGCACTGTTAGATCTGGATAAGAAATAACTGGTGTACAAGGCAAATGACAGTCACATTCCTGCTTAGCTTTATTTATTCATTTCCAGGAACCATATAAAAGTGTATTTCTTCTTCAGATATATGCAAACAGCTAAGACGAGCATTGCCATTTGTGAACTCGTGAAATATTTTCCTTTTGGGAAGTACCAGTAAATCATGAGATAGTGCTCCTATACATTTGCAGAAATGTCAAATATTTCTGCGAAAGTGCATATTGCCACTCACACAGATAGCTTACTTGGTAACATGGTTGACTATAATGAAATGGTGCCAAGTTCGATTCCCTCTGTAAAATAACTTCTTCTTGTGTTTAAGATGAGAGATGCATGCATATGCAAATAACATGGTAATTTTAATTTCTGAATAATGCAGAGGAAGAAAACATTTAGCTTTAGTGTAATAAAGTCTTCTCTACAGAGGATTTTGTTATGCAATGTTTAAACCTGTTGGTTAGGAATACATACATTATTCTTGTTTGCACAGTGCTGTTGCAATTCTTAGATGCCTGCTCATTCCTTAAGGTCACTATGACAATATTCAGTGCTATTTAGTTAAATGTCGAAACCTCAATGGACTAATCATATTGTTCACCTATGTAAAAAAGGATCTGATGTGTTTTACTCACACTACTTTCGTACACACTACCTATTCTTACAAACACTTATTCCTCTATCTTCTTCATGTTAATTGACACAAACATTTGCAGAAATTATCTTATTGCTAATTTTCTTGTAGGTACAAGGAAAATATAAGAATACAGTAAGCCTCAAGTGATACTCAGATGCTTTAAGAGCTGGTTGCTATGTGATGGCTTTGAAATTTCTTTCTCTTTACATGGTGAACAGATAAAACAACTGAATAACAATCTCCCATTTGAAAAAAGTAGTAGTACTGCAAAATTCAGACAAGTAACAATAAATATCTCTGAAATGCACAAGCACACGCACATGCACGTATGCATGCACCTACATGCATGCACATACTTAGATTCAGGGGGTTCCAAAACACTTATTTCTGGTGAAATCTGGATATCAAAGTTTTGGGTGGAATGCAATACTTCCCCTACTTACTATACATAGTGGAGTGCAGGGAAAGACCGCAGATGTGTGTGGATATACAGTTGCACCTGATTCATGCACAAATCAAGGGGAAGAGGGAGGATTACTAGCAACTCAGAGTTACTTACAAATTAGATTTTGACAATGCATCACTTTAAAAAAAAAGTAATACAGTGGGTCTACATGTGTAAAATGTTACTAACACAGATATGTACAAAGAAAACATTTTGAACTTGGTCCTGCTTTAAAGAAATCAGTTCATTTGGTGTGTGTCACTTTTCTTGCATTAAGTGTGTACATTCATTTTATTACTAATGATTGTGCATAGCATGGTATAAGCAATTCCTAAGTCTGAAGCAATTTTGGTTTCCCTTTTGGGTGGATTAAGTTCTATGTCTCGTATGAATTTTACTTTCTGATCTAGTGTATAAGATTTCCTTTCTCTGTTTTCCATGGCTGATTAAAAATGATTGAGACCTGAAAGACAAAACCACTGTTCCAACACTAAGCACCAGATACCGAAAATGTTTATATTTACTTCATTTGTTGCTATGACATTGTCTCGCTGAAAGTTGCTGGCTCTACCAGTAAACATCTTTATTTTTTGTTTCTGCAGCCCCAAGTCGCCCGCTCAGCTTGCATCTTTGTCAACATAGGTAAGGAAAATACATCTCCAGTTTAAGATAGCACATGCCGTATGCTCATTATAATTACATAAAACTCAGTTGTATTTCACTGAAATTTAATATGCATAACTGTGAACCACGTATAAATGCATTACATGCATATAAGGCTCTATTAACAGGTTTCTAAATTACATTATACTGGGACCTACAAAAATTTAGGCATAAATAAGAATTACTTAGAACTGGGTTACGTAGAAAGTAGGTTCAACTGTATTTACATATAGAAGCAGGATCGGATTATTTAGAGCAGGAAGCATTAATAACTCCAGAATTAGGAAAGGTGAAGAGAAGATAAATTGTAAGATCCTGGCAATTATTTTGACCATACTTTTGGTGACTGGTGGTGTAGAAGTGAACCTGGGGCTGGCGGACAGGGGAAATAATATTGACAGAATATTAAGCATAATGGATGAGCTGGAGAAGGGGCTTGGCAAATGAGTGTAGGCTGCTGTGCAACAGATTAAGCAGGAAATTAAAGCTGAAATTCGGGATATTAGAAAAGAAACACGCGATGAAAGTGAGGTTGGATACATTAGCGGAGAGGATTTGTAGCTATAACTTGTTATTCACCGGACTGGAAGAATGGTCTGGGACATACAGTAGGTGTATTCTTGGAAAGAAAATTGGAGCTAAGATTAGGAGGATGGGAAATCGCTGAAGTGTTCCGTATGGGAGGAAGACAGGAAGGAGAACAATTATTATTGCAAAGTTCATGAACATGAGCATTGTATGTGAGATTTTTGACAGATTGAGGAAACTGAAGGGGACAAATATTTTTATAAATAAAGACCTATCATTTGAAGAACAAGAAATGAAGAGAACGCTTACTAAGCAGATGAAGGAAGCGAGATTGGCTGGAAGAAAAACAAACATAAAATTATGGTAATTATTATTTATTTATGCCAACAAACTTACTGTTGGTGTTTTTAAACACACAAGCCGTGTGTGGGCAAAGTTTAAGAGGTAGAACTGCAACTTAAAAATTCAATGCCACAACTGGGATTTGAACCACAGACCTTCCGCTTGCCGGGCGGACGCTCTAACCACTGAGCTATTGTGACAAACTGCCAGAATGGCATTAAATTCTCAAGCCAGTTCGTATTTCTCCTGGTAAACCACAAAGGCATCAGAGACAATTACCCCAATGGTGACTTACTATTGCAAGTACTTTATATCCCAGGATTAAATAACCTTCACATGGTAATTATTATTTATTTATGCCAACAAACTTACTGTTGGTGTTTTTAAACACACAAGCCGTGTGTGGGCAAAGTTTAAGAGGTTCAAATCCCAGTTGTGGCATTGAATTTTTAAGTTGCAGTTCTACCTCTTATAAAATTATGGATTGATGATAGGTGATATAGTTGAGGGAGAAAAGGAGCTAAGAAGATCTGAAGATAAGAGATGGGAAGACATTAGATCAAGCAAGGAGGGGAAGTGATATAATGGCAACAGGTGATAAGAGCATCACAGGATGCAGGTGAGCTAGCAGCTGTAAGGAAGGAAAGAGAACATATGACAAGGGAGATGTCATGAGACATGTCATCAGTGTCATCACCAAAGAAGGTTCTCATCTAGGAGGGAGGAGAGGGAAGCAGCATGAATCCTAGCAGAGAGGGGAAGGAGATGTGGTGACAGTATAGTGTAATGTCCAGTGAGGAAGAAGAGGTGTAGAAAGAAAAGGGAGGGGAGGAGTTACTGGAGAAGTGGGGAGGAGGCGGAGAAAGAGGAGGAAGAAAGTATCTCAGCTCCACATGGTAACATTTTGGTGTTACAGAGTTCAAAACAAAAGTCAACAGAAGGTTACAAGCTGAGAAGTAAAAAATGGAAAAGTTTAGATCTATGAAGAATAGAATAGGTTTGCAATAGCAGACAGTAAGGCAATTTGGCTTGTCAAATTGTGAAGGTTAAAACAACCAAAATTTATACAGGAGCTATACATCAGTAACAGGAGAATTTAGATTATCTGGCAGTGGTAGAAATACCTATAGTTAAAGGAAGAACATAATTATGTGGGAAGAAAGAGAGAAACACAAGCAAAGAAAGGTAAAGTGTCAGTAGGGGCAGGATTGCTTATTAAGAGGTCTCTGAATACAACAATCAAGGAAACTTGCTCCAGATCCAAAGAAGTATTATGGGTTACAATCCAGGATAAACAGCTAAATGACGGTAAAATAGGTATAGGCATAGTATACAATCTGCCAACTAACTTGCAGTTCCACAATACCATTTTTTAGAGAAACATACTGAGAGGTTAACTGATAAATATATGAGGAGTATCATTTCAAAACGCGAAAAGTCCCTCCCGATCGAAAATTAGTTTGAAGCGAATTTCAACACTTTATCATGCCCTGCATCGGGCTTATGTTCCTGTTTGCTTCAAAGCACGTTTTAAATCCCTTAAAATCGAGAACGAAAATGTGGGTTCGGTGCAAAATGCATTATGTCCAGTACCTTGAGCAGATCAAAGCGCAAAATGTCCACTTTCTTACGCACATTGCCGGACTCGCTCGTAAGAATTCCCACCTGTTTTGTCACATCACAAAAAAAAATGTTTCTCATTCTATCTCACTGTTTGACCAGACTGCATTGCCTACAAAGTCTTGCTATTATTGTGAGTTTCGTAAACAGTTCATGTAGTTGTATCTATGAACATGGACGAAAATGTAGTTGTGAGTGTTCTGTAGGTTCCAGAAGGAGGCAAAAGAGTATGAGAAAAAGGAAAAGGGAACAAGAAGGTAAATACTATTTAAACTTTATAAGAAGAATAATAATCAGTATTATTTAGCGAAAATAGTTACACAGGAATGTATTCAGAACCATGTTGCTATTAGTATAGTTCTTACCACATCATTCGTTGGTCTGTTTCAGGTATTCTAACATACTGGAGTTTGAGTCTCCATGTGCACACAGAGGGTAGATTTAAATGCTGTACCATTCCTACCTACCATCTCCTCAGAGTAAGAAAATTAGTGTATAACTACAGGAACAAGTCACAAGATAGGCTTTTGGCATCAATAATGTTTGTATCATCTCCCAAAAGGTGCTGATCAAGAAAATAAGAAAAGATCAATGCAGTAGTCATTAAATATCTATGTAGAGTAAACAATAAAACTATTCCGCTTTGTTCTAAGTTCTTTCAAGATCTTTTTAGCACTGGCACAAGACTAAACAACATAGCACCTTCTCTAATACCAGGTAAAGCAATAATGGAAAGAAAGGCCGAAGAAAGACCGAAAAGCCAAACAATATGTACAAAAGAAGGAATCGGTAATTAGTTTCTTATCCAAGCTAAAAGCTAAAGAGTCATTATTCAAGGCAAAAAAGCAAGCGGCTCTACCTTCCTTCAGAGTTAAAAGTGAACAAGTTATTCAAAATCTACAATGCTAGTGTGGCTGAATCACTAAAAGTAAAGAAGTCGTTTTTTCCACACTATTTTTTCTAATAAATTTAACTTGGGTTTTGGTGAATCAGCTGTAGATGTTTGCAGTTATTGCAGTAGGACAAAACATGAACTGCAAGTCATGGAAAATTCCCATAGAAAGAACGAGTTACAAGCTGAACTCCCTGCACATAAATTGAAAGCAAAGGCATTCCACAAAATGATGAGAGAAAAAGACTCAGCTACCATGTCCTTATGCTTCAATTTGCAGCAATTTGCAACCATTACCTAAGCATGTAATAGGCGAATCCTATTATGCTCGCCAACTATCATTCTATGCTCTGTGCATCACTGATATAGAGAATAAATCACCAGCATTTTATTGCTGGATTGAAAATCAAGCAGGTCGTGGAGCTATTGGAGTTGCTTCTGTGTTAACAAACTTTCTAAGCAAACAGCTATTTGAGGATGGTGTATCCAAATTAAGGCTTTTATCTGAAGGCTGTGCTGCCAAAATAGAAATGCCCACGTGGTCCATGCACTCTATTGGTGGCTTTTGAAAAGCTCTCCAGATTATCTGAAGGAAATATGCATATTTCCCGTGAGAGGTCATTCTTTCTTACCGGCAGACCGCAGTTTTTGGAGTCTTGGAAAAGGATATTAACTCCAGAGAAGTATGTTGAAACATATTCTAAGGTTGGTACTGTTCGCCAACTGGGCAAGGATTGGTATGTGCATGACTTTAAGACGCTTTGCAATTATTTAAAAAAGCAGATGGTATAAAGGAAATGAAAAGGGTCATGCTAAAAAAGAAACTTAAGGGGAATAAATGGAAATGTCGTATAGACCGAATGACGAATCCAAGAGCTTCGTCTCCATGCTTAAGCAAGGAATAGCAGTCAAACAACTAGCAGCGCCCCCAGTTCTACCTTTGGAACAGCCCATCAAATTAGAAAAAAAGAACGATTTGCACAAGCTTTTAAAGCAGCATTTTGGTGAAGATTGGTACAGCAATAATGAGCTAAAATTTTATACAAGGTTGATTCAGCACGAAGATGATGCACAACAAATGGAGGAGGGAAGTAAGAATGAAAACTGTGATTGTTTGGAAGAAGAACATGATTTTAATTCAATTTGAGAGCTGTCTCAAAGTTTATCATTAAATTAGTTTTGTTTCACCCTGATAACTACCAATCACAAGTGTTAGACGTTTTAAGTGCACTCATAGAATGGAATAAGTTTTTCCTTTACCTTTGCTCAAATATAGTGGTGTTATAACACATTACTATTCAGAACACATCATTAATCAGGATTTCTGCATGTATGCTTCTAATATGCATAATTATTACATTGAATTGGTTTCAAAATTGTATTGTTTCAAACAGTCGAAAGAGTTACAGTGTCCTAGACAACACATTGAGAACACAAAACGTGTACTGTGGACTACAATGGCATGTAAAAGTTAAAAATCTGCAATAAAGCAATTTACTGAAATTAACATTGTTTATATGGAAGAACGGTTCAAAAAGCTTTGTGTCCATTTATTCGGTGCAAAACAAGATAAGTCCAGCAATTTTCATATTTTAACCTGCGATTACAGCTTTACATTAAGGCTGTGATTTTTGCCACTTGTCGCCATGTTATACGTTCACTTTTTAGATCACAATGACAAAATTATATTTTAAAAGCATTGTTTACTTTAGGAGTTATTACATTTTCGGCTTTCCTGTAAAATTGTTATTTGCGGACTTATTGCGTTTTGAAACGATGCTCCTCATATATAGACGACAATAATAGATGACTTTAATGTAAGAAAAGGTGAAAAACTTGTAAATTTATAAGGGAGCATAAAAATGCAAAAAGAGTTTTAAATGTAGTAGAGATAAAGTGATGGATAATGAAAGTGAAAAATTCATTGACTTTTGCAAACTAAATGCACTTGATATTTCAAATGGAAAACATAGGGAAGATGAAATAAGGAATATAACTTCATAAATACAAATAGGCAAAGTGTAATTATTATTTATTTATGCCAACAAACTTACTGTTGGTGTTTTTAAACACACAAGCTGTGTGTGGGCAAAGTTGAGAGGTAGAAATGGAACTTAAAAATTGGTAAGCGGAAGGTCTGTGGTTCAAATCCCAGTTGTGGCATTGCATTTTTAAGTTCCAGTTCTACCTCTCAGGCAAAGTGTAATTGATTGATTGGTAAAAAACTTTAAAATTGTGAACTATGGCACAAATAGCAGATATTTCCCACTAATAACAGAATGAACTTGAAAATTAAAGGGAGGAAAACAACAAGTAGAAAGAGAAAAGGTACAGGTAAACAAAATAAAGACATTCAAATGGACAGAGGAACAAAGGGGGGATTTTCTAAGAGAGACAAATTCAGGTGTAGGGCAAATTATAGAAAGCGGAATAATGGTAAATATCGGAGAAGGCTGTTCCAGAGAAGCTCTAGAGTGGCCAGAATTATTGGTAAAAAGGTCAGGGAAAGGAATAGGAACAAGACAGAGTAGGAAGCAGGAAAGTAAAGGGTGGTGTGACAAGGAATGTAAAATACAGAAAAAGAGCTATTTAAAACACTAGTTAAATGTAGGAGAATGGGAGATGATGCGGACAGGAAAAACCTAATGGTTAGAAAATGGGGATATAAAAAATTACTAGGAGCAAAGAGAAAAAATGGCAGGAAGATATGGGAAAAAATATAAAAGACGCTATAGAAGGATAGGATAGTAATAAAATATGGAGAACAGTAAGAAGCATAATCAGGAAAGCAGAGGCAAAAAATGAGATCACACCAAACGATTGGCAGAAATATTTTAGAAAGGTGATTGGGAAGGGAAGAAAGATTAAATTAGAAATCAGAGGACTAGAAATAAAAAAATATTTAGATGGACAATTTACAATGCAAGAGGAGTAGGAGCAATTAAATGATACAAAGAAAGCAAAGGAGATAGGTTATGATGGAACAGGGGAATTTTGGAACGTGTATGTTAAAACAAAAAAGGGGCTTAGAAAAAAATGACCAATAAATAATAATAATAATAATAATAATAATAATAATAATAATAATAATAATAATAATAATAATAATAATAATAATAATAATAATAATAATAGAAATAATAATAGAAATAATAATAATAATAATAATAATAATAATAATAATAATAATAATAATAATAATAATAATAATAATAATAATAATAATAATAATAATAATAATAATAATAATAATAATAATAATAATAATAATAATAATAATAATAATAATAATAATAATAATAATAATAATAATAATAATAATAATAATAATAATAATAATAATAATAATAATAATAATAATAATAATAATACAAAAAAAAGCAATGATATACCAGAAAGCTAGCATGATAGTGCTTATTTACAAGGGGAAGGGAGGTTCAAATAAACCAGAAAATTACACAGGAACCCTAGCAGATAGGTTAAGAAAATGGGTGGAACAAGAAAGGAAACTATCAGAATTTCAAGCAGGTTTTAAGAAACGCAAGCAAACAATAGATAATTTGTTTATAATAAAGACCATATTAATAAATGCTTTGGGAGAAAGAGAGGAAGGGTATGCATGTTCTTTGCAGATTTTGAGATGTGATAAACAGAGAGACATTAATTGGAAATTAAGGACAAAAGGAGCAAGTGGAAACTACATAAAAGAAATAGAAAAAATTTATGAAGGGGTTAACTTTTATATAAGATGGGAAAAGAATGAAATACAGAGATGGCAGAACAAAACATCTGATGTGTTGCACTCACATGACTTTCTCTACCCCTGTACAAAGTATTCTTACAAGCGCTTATGCCTCTTTCTACTTCATATGAATCGAGATAAACATTTACAGAAGTTATCTTATTGCTAATTTACTTGTACAAGGGGAATGTGGAAATACATTAGCTTTAAGTGACAGTAAAATCTTTTAAGAGCTGGTTGCTACATAATGGCTTTGAAATTATGTTCTCTTTGCATGGCCAAGAGATAAAAAAATTAGTGACGACCTCCCATTTGAGAAAAGTACAAATATTGGAAAATTCAAACAAATAACAAGGGTTACATTGGAAATGGTTCATTCCACCAAAAAAATTTGTATTTGGCATAAATTGTGTGTTTAAATGAGATCTACATCTTTATGCAGTAAAATTTTATGTATGTCTAAAGGTTTACCAGCTATGCAAAAGTCACCCAGAATGAAGTGGACTTCTGAGGGGCACTTCTTGTAAGTCCAAGATATATTTTTCATTCAAGAAAATATCTTAAACGAAGGACATCTTTATCAACATCTTTAGAACCATGTTTGAGAAAATCAAAATTTTTGAAATAATAATTCTTCAAAATCTTGGTCACACACACCAAAGAACATACAAGACATACTAATTGCAACCACATAAAAAACATGCAGCACTGCATTACCTTTCTTTCTTGGTAAGATAACATGACTTAAAGAATGAGGCACAATTATTAAGTCATATACCTAGATAAATTACCAGGAATGCAAATAAAACAGTTGGAGAGAATTTACACAGCTGTAGTAGAAGCAAACATGCTAAATGGCGTGGAGATATGGGGTTTGGAGGAAGGGGGTGCAAATATGGATGTGATACATAGAAATTTTTGCAAGCAAGTTTTGGGTTTACCACGAGCTTCACCAAATGGAGTGGCACAAGCAGAATTGGGAAGACTGGGAACTAGAGGGAAAATGGTGGAAAGGGTGTTAAAATATTGGGCGAGAATTAGAAGTTTAGATGAGCAGAATATTCTACGTCAATGTTTGATAGTACAGGAAAGACTAAATCAGAAAGATTCATGACTAAACAAGATAAAGGAAATGATGCTAAAAATAGGGTTTGGTGACATGTGGGAAAACAGGGAATTATTGCAAAGTGGATTTTGGAAAGAACTTAGGCTAAGAACGGAAGATATTGAAAGGCAAGAAATGATAGGAAGTTTCAATTTGAAAAGCTCACTGGAAGTTTATAGAGAGATGAAAGTGAGCTGGAACAGGGAAAAATATATAGACATTTGTGACAAAGCAGCAAGAGAAGGCTTTGCATGGGCCAGAACAGGGGTGGTGAAACTGAAAGGGTTGCAAAGAGCGAGGGACCTAGAGAAATGCCCATTATGCCAACAAAGGGATAAAAAATGGCATTTATTTTTAGAATGTGAAGAAACTAGGTTGCTTAGGGGGAGGATAGGTAAAAAAGTTTGGACAAGGCTACCAAATGAAATTCAAGCAATGAAGTTAATGAGTGTAAAAACTAGGGAAAATTTAATTGAAATTGGGAACTTTTTGGGCAAAGTAAGAGCCAAAAGGTTAAGGAAGATAAGTAAATATGATGAAAATGAAGATGTATTTTAGATAGGATGTAAATGGGGACCCATTAGCTCGACAACCTCAGTGTTTAAGCCTAATGGGCCCAAGGGCAATCAGCAACTAAATGTAGTAACAAATATGTAAATGTATATAATTTGTAAATGAAATGGAAATAAAGATTACTATTACTATTAAGTCATATATGTAAAAATTTAGTTTTTATTACTCTAACTTCACAATCTACACCAAAACTTAGTGGAACGTGTTTTGTAGATTGTCTCCATCATCAGCCTTAATTCACTGCTGTGCTTCATTATGCGGACTTGTGGAGGCATTTTGGTTGCACATACTGCATATGGGATATGAGGCGACATTATTTGAAAAAGCCTCCTGAAGTATTTAAATGTGTGGTTATAGTGGTGGCAGAAAAAGCCCCCTAAAATTGTGAATCGTTATTATAGTGGGCAATTATGTGTATATTCAATTGTCTTGTTCTTCTTGCTCAACTGTTGTCTGGATTGGCATCGTGTGTGACACACAAAGTCCCGATAAAATCAGAATTTATCGCCATATAACATCCTGAAATGCAAATAGTCTCATATAAAAGAAATTAGAAATCATTCTCTGCAAAAGAGACGTATAATCTATGACGCAGGTGATAAACTCAAAAGTTAGAATACAAAAGTGCGTGGTCTGTGATATCGACGGGTGAACCCTGTACGTATGAAAAAGGATGCCAATCCATGGTATCGAAGTGTATATTTTTGCGTGAGAGTGAAAATAAACTTGTTTCACAAGGTAAATTTGAACTTTAATTAATCATACTGCATGTTGACCCGTACTACACCCTGGATGCAAACATTTTACTGGACTACTGACAAAAGAAAGAGTCATTCAAGCTCACCGCTGAGCTAGCCTGGCAAAGAAGAATTGACGCCCCCCCACACCAAACAACAAATGGTACCCTCAGATCCCAGTGAGGCAATCTTCCTTCCCATAAAAGAAACGTTACAGATAAAGTTTAATAAATTGTGTTTATTTTTGTGTGAGAATAATTCTTCCCAGATAAGAGAGTTCTGCTGGTTTTCAAAGGGCCTTTAAGGCAATGTATGAAAATTAAAAACTCCACAATTCTCTTCTGATTGCTTTGATTTTTTCCCACACCCAGAAGAAAAAATATACAGTACACACAAAATTGCAATGTCCTATGTCAAACGATTTTCAAATTATTAATATATTAATAATAAATCACTTTTTGATATGCTGATATGAAGTGTCCTTTGGGTCCTACAGTTTATTGTATCTCTTCTAAATTTTTAATGAGTTCAGTATACAGATATAAACAAATTGTCCAACAGCCACTGCTTAGATTTAATTAGTTTAAGAGAAAAAAAAATATTTTGTGTAAGATTTATTGATATTTTCAATTCTTTCAGTACGAATGATGAAAAATATTTAATTTCTGCTCTATTATTTAATATTTTATTTTAATATCTTAATCTCAGAAGCTCTCCTGAAAATTTCAAGCTAATTAGTTATAAACTAGGGTCCAGCATTTTCAATAGTGAAAAATGCTGGAGAAACAAAGAAAAAGAATTGAGAAAAATGGATTTTAAGTTTTAACAATATATTTTTGTACTTTATCTAAATCCAATCAACTTAAAATTCCCCAACACCATATGTGGGACACTGCTGTTTTCTTCTTGGCCTCAGTAGCAGTTTTTGAGAATTTTAAGTTTGCTTGGTCATTTCTTAATATGAAAACTTTCTTTGTCTCTTCCCACTGTTCAAAAAATTTAGAGAGGTGTCGTTCTTAGCTAACTTCTATACTACGCACTTTTGCTAATTTGTACATTATCTGCTTAATACTGCTTTACTATAAACTAACAAATAACTTAAAACCTATTCGATACCTAACAATGCCTAATATATAACTGGAACACTGAAATAACCTGACAGGATTATAGAATCACCAAACACTGACAGCACTTCACTGTTTACAAGCAAAACAAGTGTCAGATTCATGGCATTTCAGCTCAATATACCAAATTCATTTCAGCACACCAACTCACAACCTCTCTGAAGCAAAATTCCACGCAAGAGAAATGCCTTGCTAAATTCAAAGCCAATGAAAACGAAAATTGCATTCGAAAGCTGTAACGACAAAATTTAGCGAGGAACACCCACCTGCACTAGGACATTTAAATGCCCTTCTGGAGCTTTAAAAATGGCCGATATTGAGAAAACAAAAGTGTGCCATTAAAGAACACAATATAAGCATCATAAAAATGCAAAAAGCAAAAATAAAAATTTTCGGCAATTTTTGCCAAATTTCATGGATACATTGCCTTAAAAGCTTGGTTTTTTCCTTCAGCTGATGATCAGTGGACCAAAAATGCTCAACTGACAATTTCTCCATTTGTTTATACGAGGGCCGTTCAGAAAGTAACCTCCGATCGGTCACAGTGCGGGTAGTGAGGGGAGTAGCGACGCCATCTGTGCATTCATGCACTCAGCAGGTCAGTCGGCATCAAGCCGTGGTCGAGTGAACGTCGTACCTGCGCTAGTTTAGTGTTTGTGGCCGTTTGAAATGTGTGCTGCAATAGAAAACCCTGCCAAATGTGAAGTGCGTGCTGTTATAAGGTTTTTTACAGCCAAAGGATATTCTGCAGCAGCTATTCATCATGAGCTTTGTGCCGTGTACGGACCAAGAGTTATGAGTGAAGGAGTGGTCCGTGAATGGGTACGTTTATTTAAAAGTGGACGAGAAAACGTTCATGATGAAGAGAGGAGTGGTAGACCATCATTGGTGACGGACGAACTCGTTCAGACAGTTGATGCAAAAGTTCGTGAAAACCGACGTTTCACAATGTCGGAGTTGTCTACTGATTTTCCACAGATTTCTAAGACTCTCTTGTACGAGATAGTGAAAGCAAGATTGGGTTACCGTAAGTTCTGTGCACGATGGGTGCCCAAAATTCTTACCGACCACCACAAAACTCAAAGAATGGCCTCTGCATTAGACTTTCTGTCACGCTATTAGGACGAAGGTGAACCATTGTTAAACAGAATCGTGACCAGGGATGAAACCTGGATTAAGTACGTGAACCCTGAGACAAAAGAACAATCAAAGATATGGGCACATTCAAATTCGCCTACCAAACCAATAAAAGCCCGACAAGATTTTTCTGCCCGAAAATTGATGGCAACTGTGTTTTGGGATGCAAAAGGGGTGTTGTTGGTTGAATTCATGGAACGTGGGACGACCATTAATCAAGACATGTACTGTGAAACACTAAAAAAATTACGATGGGCTATACAGAACAAACGCCGTGGTATGCTGACTTCCGGTATCGGTTTTTTTGCATGATAACGCCCGTCCTCACTCTGCTTGCAGAACAACAGCCCTTCTTGAGTCCTTCAAGTGGGACGTTGTCAACCATCCACCTTACAGCCCAGATCTGGCGCCAAGCGATTATCACCTTTTCATGCATATGAAGAAATGGCTCAGGTCCCAGCGGTTTGATGACGACGAAGAGCTCAAAGATGCGGTCACAGGCTAGCTCCAGGCACAAGCGGTTGATTTTTATGCAGAAGGAATTTCAAAGTTTGTGAATAGATACGATAAGTGCCTCAATCGTTATGGAGACTATGTAGAAAAATAGTGCAAAGATGTAGTTGTAAGATGTATATATTAAAATATTTTTATTTAACTTGGTGAATTTTTTTGCAATCAACCGGAGGTTACTTTCTGAACGGCCCTCGTATTTCACAATTCTTATGTGTTCTTGAAACCTTGTATTCATGTTCCTCTTTGTCTTCCGTACTTATATTTTTTTGCACTCCTTACATCCAATTTCATAAATATCAGAAGTTTTTCCCAGTGGAATTTTGTCCTTTGCGTCAGTATGTTACTTAAGCAATGCTTGTTAACTGGGGCTAGGGTTATGCCATGTTCTTTGAACGTTTTAGAAAATTTCTGAAAGGCCTATGCGAAGGTTTTAAACCTGTTAACTTCTTTTATGCCACTCTGTGTGGTGATTTCCTCTATTTGTTTCTCCTTTTTGATCTTGTTGTCTACAGTCTCCTTGGTGGAGCCATTTATCTGTACAATTTCCAGTATCTTGTACTATTTGTTGTATTCTTTTATTTCATTGGAATGTTAACTAATCTGAAGATTAGGCTGTTTATTACTGCATATTCATATTTCCTTGTATTGTAGCTGTCATTTTTAATGTAGTTATCTGTGTGTCTTTTCTATAGATGCCAAAACTTATTTTATTCTGATTCCTCATAATTTTTATGTCAGGAAAGGGGAGCATATTATTGGCTGCTGTTTCTATTGTAATTTTATTAATGCAACTTGTTAAGTTCAGTAGAGTTGTTGCATCCTTCACACAAACTTCATGTCTACTATGTCAAAAATGTTGTCAACATATCTGCACCAATTTTGCCTATATGTACATGGTGTCTAGCAAAATTTGAAAACCAAATTCAAGTAGATTTCCAGGATTTTTCAAGGAGACACGCAAACTTGTAAACAACACTGGGAAAGAGCTAAACATGGTAAATGAAAGTAACCTAAGATACACATTATATATACATGAAGTTAAAATTTAGAAAGGAATTCCAGAACATGTTCTCTTTAATGACATCATTGTTTATCACACCCTATTCATATATGTAGCTAAATGATAAAAGAGGGTGCACTATGATGTAGGCTACCTCTAAATTTGAAGTCCCACTTTTTTGTTATGAGAAATCAGTAATTCTGGGAAATGCTGTAAATCTAAGGATTATGCCAATTATTAAAAAGGTTTTATCAGAACAAAACATGTAATGTAACCCTTGCTATGAACAACATTCTTTCTAAAGAACACTTTTATTTGTTTAATCCATAAGATGTGGCCTACACAACTTTTCCTTTTTCTCCGATTTGTATAAAAATAAAACTTGTGTTCCTCAATCTGCCATTTGATTCTGGTAAAGACAGGGGTGCTTGAAAAGAAACAGTTAATGTTAATATACGTAATTTTGAGTTGACCTAATACCCTTTGTTCCATCTATTATAGAACTTACCTAGAACGTGTATAGTCCGACTTAAAATTAATTTTGTGCTTCAATGTATCACAGTCCATACAACAATAAGGAAAGTGATACTCCTTTGATACAAACCTGTGGTTGATTAGTATGTAAATGTTACAAATTATTTATCGCAAAGCAGTTTTTTCTTAAAAAAGAAATATTAATTAACAACCAAGCACACATTTCTTTAATTTCAGTAACATTTGGATTTCATCTTCTTATTGAGTATCTTGTTTTTATAGAAAATACTGAAATACCATTACTTTCTCTATTACGTATAAGTAGAGGAAGTATAGTATTTGATTCAAAAATTCCATGTCGAGATTTCACCAGAAATAGATGTTTAGAGGCCCTCTGAGTCCAAAAAAAGCATTTTTAGAAAAAGGTCTGTGTCTGCCAGTCTGTGGACAGCATAACTCAAAAATGAAAAGTTGGTTAAAAACCAAATTTGGTATTTAAGTTTGATATGTTTTAAAGATGTGACACAAAGATTTTGAAGAAAATTCCCCCGCCCTAAACTACCTTTTACATGGAATATTTTTCAAAAATCTTTATTTTCTCAAAAAGGACTCTTTTAACGATTTTGATTACAATGCCGTATGTTTAAGATATTTTTGGAAAATCAAATATATATTATGAATTTTCTTGCTATAGTCTACATAGTCCTGTTTACTCTTGATCACTTTTGCGTAAAAGGTAAACTGTAAGAGACAGACTAAATCTTACTGTACAAAAAATGTAGGGTAAAGTTGCAGAATATGGGCTTAGGGACCGTGTAACACAGGGCATCAAAGCATGAGAAATGAAAGTAGCCAGCAGTAGTATCACATATGTTACAGGACATTGGAATTGTGTAGTTGGCAATGCGTATCACATCAGAATCACAGTAACTTCCTGCAATACATGTACATAGATGACCAACAACTCTATTCTGATTCAAAATGGCAAATTTGGGCAACTTGCACATATGCCATTTCAAATTAGGTTGAAACAAATTGATTTATGAATCATATCACCAGAAATAATTATGAAATCATAAGTTCATGCAGTTGTGTAGTAGGTAGATGACCTTAAATGGAAATATACACAGAAATATACGTTTGTGAAAGAAATACAATGTTGCATTTCTGAGGCATAAAGCATAGGTATAACCTGAAATAACTATGAAATAATAAGTTCATATAGTTGTGCAATACATAGATAACCTAAAATGAGAATATATTTAATAAATATACGTTTATAAACAAATACAAAGTTGCGTTTTATAGGCATAAACCGTATAACCTGAAATAACTATGAAATCATAAGCTCATGTATTTGTGCAGTACATAAATAACCTTAAATGCGAATATATTTCATTATGTACGTTCATGAAACAAATGCAAAGTTTTATAAAGTTACATGTGGCAGGTGATTGACAAACGGAATGCTTTAAACATTGGATTTTACTGAAAATAATTGTCACAAGTTACTGGTTTGTTTGTAGTGTTTAACGCCCGCTTTTACTACTACGGCACCGCAGGCGGTGACACTGATGATACATGGAATGAAGATGGAGCACCGGTGGAATGAGATGGCGAGGGAAACCGGAGTACCCGGAGAAAACCCGCCCTGACGCCGCTTCGTCCACCACGAATACCACATGCGGGTCCCTGGGATCAAACCCGGGCCGCCTAGGTAGTAGGCGAGCGCGCTAACCGCTCGGCCACGGCGCCGCCACAAGTTACTGGTGATTTCAACATTAGTTTAAATACTGGTTTCCATTAATGACAACAGTCAAAAGGACATAGCGCTTCCATTCTACTACCCGTGTTCCTCTCTGATTCCTAGTTGCCAACCTCTTTTTTTCTAGTAGTGACTTTCATGTCAAGTTGGCGTGGTTTTTCACCATTGTGCACCATGAGGCCTGTATACGGCAACATCACCAAATGTTGTTAGCTAATGCTGGATTTCTGACAATGAAGTCATTAATCCTCTTGCTCCCCAATATTTTTCACTGATGGATGGGGTGTTAGAAATGGCCAGGAATATTTTAAGGTGGTCTCGGTCCATTTCCTCTTGCAGATCACACAGAGGACAGAGTGATGAAGAATATATCCCAATTCTGTTTAAATGTGTTGCCAGACAATCATGTCCTGTAATCAACCTGAAGCTTGCAACTGCCGTTTTTCGAGGATACTCAGGAATTACTGTTTGAATGTTTGGTAGTTCCCATCTTTTATTCTTTGATTTTTCATAGTAATATTTTGCAATAATTTTTTTGAATTCAGAGTTGACTAATCTTTTAGCTGCATAAAATGGTAGATTAACTATAGATTCCTGCACATTGCCGGTACCCTTTTTAGCAAGAAAATCAGCTTTCTCATTACCACTCAGTCCACAGTGAGCTGGTATCCATTGGAAGACTAGGTGTTTTTGAAGTACGGTTAGATGGGTAAGGATTTTCCAACATTCTATAATTGTTTGGTTTTTTGATGACAACTTGGAAGTAACTGCTATAATTGCTGCCCTGAAATCTGAGAGAATAACTGCTTGCTGAAAATGTGAAATTTTGTACAAAAGATTTTGTAGGGCCATTTGAATTCCCATCAAAGTTAGTAGTTCCATAGCTTAAAGATTTGGAATAGGAAAAGAGGTGACACGTGACTCCAGCTTTAAAAAATTTGACTAGCACTCAAAGTCTCCTGTATTACCATATTCCCCTTGCACCTAAAAGAAAATTAGCAATAAGACAATTTCTTCAAATGTTTATCTCTACTAACATAAAGATAGAGGAATAAGAGTTTGTAAGAATAGTTAGTACAGTGAGTGAGTGAGTGATTGATTAGGGTTTAAGGGCCCGTCGACAGCTAGGTCATTAGAGCCCCTAGTTAGTACAAGAGTAGAGAAAGTCATGTGAGTGTAGCACATATTTTTTGAACTAATATTATATTACAATATGTGTAACAACGTATGTATTATTACAACAAAGTAAACGCAATGTTGATAACCAAAATTAGAAATTGGGAAGAGTCAGTTGTGACACATTACACTGCACTATATCAGCAACTCAAATTTTGATACGTGTCTCCAGTCCATACAAAAATAAGGAACAAGCACAGTGGACATTATTCAACACAGATGAAGGACTAAGGCTGAAGACACCTTTCGTTAAGAGGGCTTCTTTCTCGTATTTTCTGAACCACCTTCACTAAACAAGTTTTTATGTCACATATAAATTTAAGTTTGTCTCTGTCTGTGGCAATTTCACATTTTCTTGCTGCTGCTCTAGTTTTGAGTCCCAGGTCAATTAGTTTTGCTAGTACAAGATTTGCATCAATATTCACATTTATGTCCACTAGAGTGTTTCCAAATTTTGTAATTACCTCCAGTTTGACAAACTTCTTCATAAGGATCCGGAGTAGGCATATCAGATGTTCATATAGAAAAGCAGCCAGTGACTTCTCTGCTTGGAAAGTTGTCAAAAAAGGTTCTAGATTCAGAGAAAGGGCATATAAAAATGCTGCACCAATTAGAGGGTCACTAACTGCCTTTTTAACCACATTGAAAATTCTGGTATTAAGAGTAATTTCTGATGTGTATTTTTTAAGATGTGGAAGCATTTTGATAGCTCATTCAGTCACGTCTTTATTTCCAAGCCATCAAATACAGCAGAACTTTTGTTGAAGAATAATTGATCCTGTAATGCAATTATAGCTAGCTCGTCTGGCTGGCAGACACTTAAATAAGTAATAAGATTTCGTAAGAGCTCTACTAAAGACCAAAAGGTATTCTTTTTACCATTCTTGAGTGTTCCATGGATTGCATGTAGTCCGCAACTTCCATATTCATAATTATCGGATCGTTGTCATTTCTTGCAATTTTCTTCAACTCTTTCGGTAGCTTGAAGTTAACCAATGGACCATCCATGCTAACCTGTAACACCTTTTTTGTTATGCCAGAACCGGAAAGGCCATCCAGCGATGCCTTTAAGAGCTCACTTGCTGTTGTGTTAGAAAGGAAAGCAGAAGTTAGCTAATGACTAACCCACTTGGTTTCTTGTCTTATCCCAGAATTGAATATGGATACCCACTTGTTCTTTCTGTGAAACTTTGTTCAAATCCAACAACTAAATGATCAACTTTATTAAGTTTCAAGATAAGCTGCCTTTTCATATAAGCTGCAAGACCATGCGTTATGAGTAGGCTGAAGATTTCATACGCGCTAATGCCAGAACGAACAGAAATTAGGTTGTGCTGCAACTGGACTTTAGACAGTGCCTTCGGAGGTTCCACCCCCACCCCCACCCCCTGTACAGTCTGTGCACATACACACTACACCCTGTCGTGCTGTCTTTAAGTGTAGGTTCCGTGTCACTTTCTCTGGCCACAGTAACAGATACGTGGTTATATGCAGAAACATGATATGCTTAAATTACGCAAAGAGAAAATACAGGAACATATTAAAGAATTTGGTTCACAGTAAAATATGATCTCAAGCTTTCCTGGCCTCGAACATACTGAAGATGTTCTCGGGCTTTGAGCTAGGTGTAGTGATGAAGAGCCATCAATGTTTCGGGACTGTACATCTCTCCAATCACCAGGATGATGAATGACTAACAAGGTTGAAAGGACCAGTATATGTACTGTCCGCTAGTGCGGACCGGGTAGAAAACACCAAGTCTAATCTGGAGGAGGTTCAACGCTTTGTTGGAATCTGTGTTTTCTGACCCAGTTGATCTCCAACTTTAAGGCTGGTTTCCAGGTGGGACTGAACTGCAAACCGGTATCCCGGTTTAGTGCGCTCTTCTCGGAGAAGATGGACAGAGTCTCCTTAACCCTATGTTCCCCCCAGTGAACCACATACCATCATTACAAATATAAACTGAAGAAATGAGCTCTACTGAAAATGAAGTGGGAGTCAATCAAAACTGAGGATGAACTCAAGTTGTCCTTGAAACATGTCCTGAAATTTCTAAGCTATTCTTATATAATTTCATGAAACTGGGCAGGGTTTCTTATTCAGAACTTACAAATTAATTTCACTGTGCTTTCTGTTTAATTATTAACAATAAGCTTAGTCTTTAGTCTTGGAATAAAAACTAATGGCAGAGTGCATCAACATTGGTAAATATGAGCTGTTAAGATACAGTGGTTAAACTATTACCGTGGTAAAGTGATAAAAGCTGTGCACCATTGCTAATCCACGGTTTGAATACCGTGGTTTCGTAGCGCCTGGTTTTCTTGCTATTTTCCTCCTCCAAAGCAATTCCGGTAGTATTCAGAAGGCAGTGATTACTTTCGACATGCACTTGTTTGTTGTGCTTGTTAGTGCCCATAACCTAAGTTTTACCGGCATTTCATTTTTGGGATGGACCAAAACAAGGAAATAGGCAATAAGCACTCAAGACGTCCTAGAGCGCCAAATTTTAGTGCTCACGAAAATTCAGTTTTATTGGATTTAGTGGATAAATACAAGTCCACAATAGAAAATAAAAAGATGGATGGTGCTACCATCAAAGATAAAGAGAATGCTTGGAAAAAAATCTGTCACGAGTTTAGCTGTGTGCCTGGTAACTTAATGCATACAACATTTATAATTTGTATGTTTTATTACATTATCATTCAGCTGTATGCATTCCTCTTATTATTTATTTAATGCGCAGGTACCATAGAAAGGACACACACAAACTTAAAAACTGTGTATGAAAATTTAAAAAGAAAGGCGAAGAGAGCTGCAGCCAACGAGTAGGTAGAAACATACAAGACTGGGGGTGGATCTAAAGCATTGCATAAACTGGAGGATTTGAAAAAAAGGGTGCTTGCGATGATCACGGGAAAAAATGTATATGTTGCTAGCCCTCACAACTCAGATGTGGGTTATGCAGAAAACAGTGGTAATTACATACATATATTTTCATAATTTACTGCTTTACGAGATACTTACTGTAGCTGACAATATAAGATTGATTGAATGCATACCAATTTAACTTATATAACTTCCAGAGTCTGCGGTCAGTATAATTAGGTATACTCCCAGCCCACTGGAGACATTAGAAGAAATTGCTAATGTATGTTAATATATTTATCATAACACAACGTACATACAATAAATTAAATAACACACGTGAAACAATATAAATGTTCTGTTGTAGGGGGATTTCTGTAGCCAGAATGATAGCAATAATGATAATGGTGAGTGTCCTCCGGAAGATGAACGTATCATTGCAACAAGAAGATTGACTTGTGTAAAGGTTAAGTATTTTCTCAATTTTAATTCAATTTTAGGGAAACCCACAAACATGGGGTGGCCAAAAAATTGAGTTTGGAAATGAATCCATAAATAGGCTATATTCAAGAATCGAAATTACAAAATATGTACCAAACCTGCTTAAAACCTCAAGCAAAAGTAAATTGTCTTTATCAGGCAACACTTACATACATACGCAGCCAAGTGCATTAACTTGATATTCAGAGGCACAGCTCTGTGGCTTGGCAGCAGGCTTAATACATACATTAGTTTATATAGACATTAAAACAAAAAGATAGAAAATGAAGTAATAAACACAGCACCTTAAACACTATCAAAGCAATAATTTGCTATATTTTGGGTAGTAGTTCTTCAGAAGCACAGAAAAAACAAAACACACTATTCATTGTTGCAGCGCCGGCCTACGAAGACAGCTGTTGAACATGAAATGAAGAAACCAAAAGTAACAGCCACCGATTCAATCTCCAGTGCTGCAAAAGTACAAAAGGAGCTACTTGAAATGGACATGACCCTAAAAAGAGAATCACATGACATATGAAAATAAAACAAGAAGAGTTGGAAGTCACACAAATGAAAAAGGATATGTTAAGTGAACAGTTGAAGTTCTGGAAAACAAAAAATGCGGAAAAAATGTAAAATATGATAGTGCGGAAATAAATTGCGACCTTTTCCAACTTTTTCCTTTTCTTCAATTTAAGTAAAATGTCTGTTAATTACAGCTCGTCTGGTAACTTGTCCTGGATTATCATCATCCCTGTGATTCAGGAGAAAGCAGGTATTTGAAAATTGTCCTCATCTTCTTATTGAAGTAAATTATTAATCTGAGGATCCACAGGAGGTTCATCCTCTCAAGCTGCTACAGCAATGTTGTGCAGCACAGCCGTAGCAACTATAATGTTAGAAATGTTGTGTAGGTTGCATTGAAGACCTAAAGATATAGCAGGATATCTTCTTTTCCACACACCGTGCTGTCTCTCAACAACATTTCTTGTTGCAATATGTACTCTGTTATATCGTTGCTCTGCTGGCGTGGTGTGATTTGTAATAGGTGTATTATATATATATATAGGAGATATGATTTACAAGGATAACCTTCATCACCTAAAAGATATCCGTTGGCTACTTCTCTTGTCTCAAGCTGCACTCTTAGTCGGGATTCATGGAATATAGTACTGTCGTGAGTTGAACCTGGCCATCTAGCTACTATATCTCTTATCATGAGGTTTGAATCACTGACCGTTTCTACATTTAAAGAAAAATAACCTTTTCTATTTCTAAATACCTCACCATGTTCTCAACCAGGAGACTGTATTCTTATGTGAGTGCAGTTCAACGCACCTAATACACCAGGGAATCCAGCTATTCTATGAAATCCCTCCATAACCTCACTTTGCTCCCGTGGTGCGAGAGGCAGTTTTATGTACTGAGGTGATAACGAGGCCATGGCATTTGAAACCCTGTGTATTATGAGACATGCTGTGGTTCTGACTGTATCACTCACATCACCAATTATCCCTTGAAATGTTCCAGTCGCATAAAATCGCAGTGCTCTAAGAAGCCGATTTCTAGGTGATATTGGATGGTTCCTTGCTGTAGGAAACTCAAATTGTTGGCCAATTTCACCTAAAATTGAAGTTACATTTCTTTTTTCAAACGGAATCTTGTTCGAAGCGAAAGGTCTACAGTTCTTCAAACAGATCCCTCCTAATATTCTCTCTTCGTTGCATTCAAATCGATGGAGATACTGAAGGTACAACATATAATTGTTAAACTCCATGTTTGATTCTTTACCGAGGTTTTCATTGAAAACCAGTCCCCAGCAAGTGGTAAACATTTTACCACGGTTAAACGTTGGTAAATTTGAAACCCAGCTTGGTGCAACAGAAATTCGACTTTACCCTGGTAAACTATAAACTTTACCGCGGCATCTCTTAACCGGGATTGGTGCACCTGGCCATTAAGCTGAATCAAAGTGTAGATAGCATAAGATTTCTATAAAATACACTGCTTCAGCAAACAAGGAACCTCATAGAGAAATTGTTTAAGAATGACTTAAATAAGTACATCACAGAAAAATGCCTCTGTAGCTCAGATGAATTATAAACCGCTGTGTGAATGTGTAAAATCAGTAATTTGTATTTAATCTATTAATGACAAACACATGCATATTATAAGCAAATAATTATTACTTTCTCTACCACGTATAGTAAGTAGAGGAAGCATGGCAACTAATCCAAAGATTTGATAATTTCACCAATGTATTGTGTTTTAGGATGCCCCCCCACCCCCATGTATGTATTGGGACCCCTGAGTCTAAAAAAGCATTTTTAGAAGATTGTGTGGGTGTGTGCGTATCTGTGAACAGCATAACTTAAGGAAGAAAAGTCAGTTAAATAAAGAATTTGATTATCTTCCTTTCATAGAAGTTTGAAAACAGTGTTGTTGTGATTAATTTAATTTAAAGGTGAGTTAATTAATAACACTGAACAACACTTACAACATATTTTTCCGGGACGCGTTTCGAAGGTTAACTTTCCTCCATTATCAACCGGACAATAACTGGGTTTCCATGGTGTTTTATGGTGCAGATGGTGATGCTTCTTCTGGTGTTTCTTCTGGTGGCGGTTCAATGAACTTACTGAAAATGTCTCTCTGAGGAATGTCGAAATTAAATACTCGGTTTCTATTTTTTAAAATAAAGATTTGTTCCCATGTGGACAGTTCTTGTTTTCCAGTTATGTGTTTGAGAAGTTTCAGTTCTAGCTTTATGTCATGATTTTTTGTCCAAAAGTGAAATGCAACCGCTGATTTTTCTAATTGTTTACTCTTAATGTTTCTAACGTGTTCCTTGGATCTAATTTCTAAATTTCTTTTGGTTTTTCCTATGTATATTTCATTACAATCACAGCATTCAATTTGGTATATGCCAGATTTTTTGTTAGGTTGGAATAGCATCTTTGATGTTTGAAAGTAGTAGGTTTTTTATGGAGTAATGGTTTACTGCTGCTAGCTGAATGTTGTATTCCTTGAACACAACAAAAATATGTTGTGTTGTTCAGTGTTATTAATTAACTCACCTTTTAAATTAAAAGCATTTGATATTTACGTTCAGCTTATTATAAGGATGTGACATTAAGATTCTCAAGAAAATCCTCCTATCCCAGACTACACTTTACATAGACTATTTTTCAAAAATTTGTTGTTGTTATTGTTGTTTTCTAGTGCCTTGATTCTGGCAATGAAGCCATTAGCATTCGTGCTTTCCAATACTTTTGAACTGTAGTTTCTTCTGATCTTAATGCTTCACAGGTCTTCAAGTGTTCTTCATTCATTTCTGCTGGATCGTTACACAGGACACATATTGGTGAGGCTGAGATACCTATTCTGTAGAGATGACTTGCTAAGCAGTCATGATTTGTCAATAGTCGGAAGGCTGCAACAGCTGTTTTCCTTGGTCTCTGGGGGATTATATCTGGATTGGAAAGTAGTGTAATCCATTTTTTATCTTTGGCATTTTTTTTTCAAAAATGTTGATTTTATCAAAAATGATTATAGCAATTTTAATTAAAATATCATATTTAAAGATATTTTCATGACAAATGCACCGTATATTCTGAATTTTCTGGGAATGCCCACAGAAGTCCTCTTCATTCATTCCTCGTCATTCAGATGACTTTTGCATAGTTGGTAAACTGTAAGAGCTAGACAAACTCTTATGATAGAAAAAATGGTCTCAATAAAACATAATCTGTGTCAAGTATATTTTTTGTGTGGGGTAAACCATTTTTTAGATATTCCTTATTTGTCTGAATTTTCCAACACTTATACTTTTATCAAATGGAAGTTGTTATTCATCTTTTATTTCCTGGTCATGCAGAGAGAATGGAATTTCAAAGCCATCACATAGTGACCAGATTTTAAAAGATTTGATTAGTGCTTGAAGCCTAGTGTATTCCAATATTTCCCTTCACCAACAAGAAAATTAGCAATAAGATAATTTCTGCAAATGTTTATCTCAATTAATATGAAGTTGTTGCTGTTGTTTTTTTAATATCCAACAGTTAATGATACATGAAGCCAGACTGCAATAGGATATTGTGTATGGATTGTTTCTATTGCTAATGTTCATTGGACGGCTGTATTTATACTAGATTTTATCATTTCTTCTATAAAGTTTATACACTGGCAGGAAAAAAAATGCCACACCAGTAAGGACTGTGTTTATCAACACATAGGCATAGTATGTGGATATTGAGAGGTTACAGAACTGATGATTGATGTATCATGGTCGGTGGACAATAGATGGCACTCCACAGCAGTGTCTCTATGCCTTCTGTGTCCATGGTGCAGACAGTCACTGTGGTGCCGTAATAGTTGAACGGTGGTGTCAAACGTCACTAGGGTGTAGCGATGACACGACAACGCACATGTGCTCCTGTCTCACAGCTAGAGCCATTTGAACGGGGTCGAATTGTTGGCCTCCGCGAACCTGGATGGACCTATTGACAAATTACTGCACATCTTGGGCGCAATGTATCAGTGATGTGTCTGTGTTTTCAGCAATGGTCTGTGGAACATTCTCACTCCTGTAGACCAGGTTCTGGGCAACCACGTTCTACAGATGCACGTCTGGATTGATGCATTGTATGGGTATAAGTGAGTGCCCAAGCAGCATCCAGGGAGGCAATATGGGCTCAGGTAGCACCTGGAGTGTCAGCACGGACTATTGGTAACCGTCTTGCTGCAGCAGGACTCAAATCACGTGTGCCCCTAGTCTAGGTACCTCTTATACCACAACACTGTCATGCACGTCTCCTCTGGTGCCGAGATAGGGCTCATTGGACAATGGAATGGCACTCTGTTGTCTTCAGAGATGAGAGTAGGTTCTGTCTGTATGCAAGTGATGGTTGTGTACGCATACAGCGCAGAGCTGGTGAGTGAACTCATCCAGAGTGCATTCGCCCACAACACAAAGGCTCAACTCCTGGCGTCACTGTGTGGGGTGCCATCACTTACAACTCGTGCTCGCCTTTGGTGTTTGTGCAGGGACGAGAAACCAGAGCCAGCTACATCCAGCTGGTTTTTTTAAGTTAACTGTGTCATGAATCACAAATTTATTTATTTAATTTTATAATGTATCGACTAATTACAAAATGAATAAATCCTGTGTTACTGCCATTTCTTCAACAGGAAGATGATGTGCTGTTTCAACAGGATAATGCACGTCCCCATACAGCTGCAGCAATGCAACGTGCTCTGCATGGTATACAGCAACTGCCCTGGTCAGCACAGTCTGCTGATCTCTCTCCCATTGAACATGTATGGGACATGATGGGAAAGAAAGTGACTGGGTCTCCACAGCCAGCCACAACCAATGCCGAACTGCAACAACAGGTGCAAGATGCTTGGGACAGTGTATCAGAGGATGCCATTCGCCACCTGTAAGATTGTCTACCTGCACGAATACATGCCTGTATTGCTGCCCTAGGGGGTTACACCAAATATTTATGCAACTATTGGGACATGCCTCCTTGTGACACATCTACATCATTTGTGCTGATTTTGTTATCATATAATACTATCATGACATATTACCACTCACTTAACTCTATTAAATTTAAGCAATTCTTGATGGCATTGCATTTTTTTTCCGCCAGTGTATTATATTCTACTGCTATTAATATTATAGCATAGGGTTGCATTTGTAAATTTTCTTTTGTGTGGGGTCTTTTAGGTTTGTTTCTTAGTTTATTTACAACAGATAGGAAACTTTTGGGTTTTGAGGGAGGTTGAGAATGTGCATTTATCCCAACTATTGTGTGGTAGTCTAATAAGTTCTAGTGTCATTTGTAGACTAGGTGTGTTAGTAGATTAACATGGACTAGATAGAGGAAAAAGCATTTATAAGAATAGTTTGTACCATAGTACAGAAACTCATGTGACTGCAACATGTCAGATTTTTGTTTTAAATATGTACTGTAATACCAAAAATGTTGTAAATACAGTAGAGCGTCAATTATCCGAAGCAAATGAGGATTGGGGGTGTTTGGATAACTGCTTTTTCAGATAAGCAAACATTAAAGGAAGCATATTGGGATAGTGTTTTGAAGGGTTAGAGGAGAAATAAGACATAGTAACCTGTGCTACAAAATGCTACCCACTTCATTGCAGTCTCTAAGGCGGGTAGAGCAGCTGGACCAGCCTATGGCATGCAGTGTTGTGGTGCAGTTTTAGCTCAGTATGCGAGAATTTAGTCAGTCAAGGCCTTTCAGTTAACCAACGTTTCGGAAGACCAGTCTTCGGATAATCAATGTACTGATGAGTCAACTCTGAAAGAGTATTGTTGAGAGCAAAATTGGTTTGTTTTGGAATAAAATATCTTAATGTAGGGATATGATGGAAAATAATCATGGAATTTGAATCTTTAGAAGATACTTCATGTAAACTATCCTTAATTTTGTACCAACTTCAACAAGACTACTTTCTTCAAATGCATAGCTATATGTGATTTCTACATATGAAGCAATTTACCTAAAATAACTGTATTTGAATTTATTAATTTTCTTCAAGCTGATTTAATTACTCATATACAAGTTTCCTTAGTTTTCTGCTGATATCAATCAAATTTGCAACAAATCATCTTTAAACTCCTGGATATAAAAGTAAATCCTGTATAAACAGGTTTTGTCTAAAAAACCTTAAATTTTGGAAGCCTCTCTGACCATCATAAACTATCCTTAATTTTGCACCAATTTCAACCAAATGAGTTCTTATGCATAAGATTATTTTTATTTGCATGAAGCACTTCATATCTTGTTTCATGTAAACAGACTTATTAGCTTTTGAGCTTACCTTAGGTTTCTTTGCTGCAGGAGTTTCTGTGTTTCTCTGAACTTTAGTGGTGCGCTTCTTGCCTTTGCGCTTTGTGTAAGACTCTTCATAATCAATATCCGAATCTGGATCTGGTTCATCAAATCCCTCAATCTCCTGCATATCCAGTTCATCGTAGTACCAAGCATCCTACTCAAAAATAATGCAAAATGACAAAATGTAGAGAAAAATATATTATTGGCATATCAATACAGACATTTAAACGTTATCTTAAGTTATTATAAAGTTTATAGGAGACACCCAAACATTATTTGTTACACAAAATATTATTTGAGTAAACAGTAAAAGATAATGGCAATAAAAAACAATTGAAATGAGAAAGGTAATTTGAAATGATCTGATTGGATCCAAACCACATTCAAAGCATACATTTTTATGAACTTCAATACTCTTTGAGAGGTAGAACTGGAACTTAAAAATTCAATGCCACAACTGGGCATTGACTTTTTAAGTTCCAGTTCTACCTCTCAAACTTTGCCCACACAAGGCTTGTGTGTTTAAAGACACCAACAGTAAGTTTGTTGGCATAAATAAATAATAATTTCAATACTCTTGTATATTTACACCATACAAACTCCATACCCGGTACTACAAATGGTAACTTGAATATAGAATTAACATGGCAAACCAGGGTTTAAGTTTATGGCCTCTTCCAATCTAGTACATTGCTGAAATTATCTTTCTTATTTAATATACTGCAGAAAATATCAACCAACACACACTTTTGCAGTTTATTTTAGAGCTGCTTCAGATTTTTACTTTCTTTACTGGTAAGTAGAGGAAGTATTGTATTCTGCCCAAAAATTTAATGTCGAGATTTCACCAGAAATATGTTTTGAGACCCCCTGTATCCAAAAAAGCATTTTTAGAAAAAGGTCTGTGTGGGGTGTGTGTCATGTGTCATGTGTCTGGTGTGTCTGTGCGTGTGTGTGCATGTCTGTGGACAGCATAACTCAAAAACAAAAAGTCAGTTAAAAACCAAAGTTGGAATTTAAGTTTAATGTGTTTCAAGGCTACGACAAGAAGACTTTGAAGAAAATAGCCCCACCCTAAGCTACCCTTTACATGGAAAATTTTTATTTTCTTGAAAATGACTAATGATTTTGATTAAAATGACTTATGTTTAAGATATTTTTATGACAAATGAAATCTATATTTTTAATTTTCTGACCATAGCTTAAGTAGTCCTGTTTACTCTGGATGGCTTTTGAATAACTCGTAAACCTTAAGAGATAGACAAAATCTTACTATACAAAAATGTAGATCATGCTAAAACACACAACTTATGTCTCAATAAATTTGTTTGTAGACTAAACCATTTCAGAGATATTCCTTGTCATTTGTGCCAGTTTCAGAAAGCTTAAAACACTCGTGAAATGCAACATCGTTGTTCATTTTTTATATGTTAAGCATGCAAAGAGAATGGGATCTCAAAGCTTTAAAAGATTTGACTATCGCTCAAAGCCTACTGTATTCTAATATTCCCCTTGCACTTACAAGGAAATAAACAATAAGATAATTTCTGTAAATGTTTATCTCATGTAACACAAAGAAGATATAGGAGTAAAAGTTTGTAAGAATGATTAGTACAAGAGTAGAGAATGTCATGCGAGTGCAACACATCAGATTTTTTGAACTATTTTCCTGAAGTTGGAAAGGTAGAATCACACTGAAAAATCCAGTGCCATAGCCATGATTAGAACCATGGATCTTCAGCTTACCATACTGCTGCTCTAACCAATTGAGCTACCCTGACAACATGCTAGCATGATGCTGACTCCACTATAAATAGATATAAATAAAATGGATGAAAAATAAAATTTCCAATAATCCAAAGCATTCTGATTATTTCGCTAAGGGATATCAATATCTATTCCAGTTGCTCAGGTATGATTTCAGTAGTAATGATGCAACTACAACGAGTATTTAAATCTGAGTGTTCACACCCTTTTCATTGTTGCATCAAGTAAAAATCTCTATAAAATTCCTTGAAGTGTTTGAAGCTTAAGTATATATTTTGTGTTGATCACACTTCTATTGTCGCGTTCACACCATTCAATTGTCTCGCTGTTTCCTGATTCTGCTGCTAGGGCATGCTTCCGCCAGTTTCACCAGCCAGCCAGGTATATTCAACTGGTGGCAGTGAGGGAAAGGGTTCTTCCTTGGCACGATATGGACGCGGAAACTGGGGGAGTGACTGACTTGGCTATAAGTTTGAGATTATGCTTGGTTATGGGGCTGTTCTGATCGTAATGTACCTGGGCTGCACTTTCAATACGGAAGGTTGATTAATTGATTTGGTGAATAGTTCCCGTAGATTTAATGAATTAGACATGTGATTTATGAGACTTTCAAATAGGCTTAGTCAAGTGGTCAAATTCAAACTCTTGCTTTGGGTCAAATGGGGTAGAGGAACATTTTACTTAAATTAACCTGTGAGATGAACGGGCATGTAATTTCAAAGTGTTTGTGCCATGTATTTGTTCATGTAGATGCACCTGGCCTGATGTTTAATAACAAAATGGGTGCATTTGCAGTTAAATTAATGTGTGCTAGTATGTATTTAAGCAGATTAAAGACCTGGTACGTGTTCATACTTTGATACTTGTTCTGATTGGGAAATGCTAATGACAGGGAAATTATTGAATTGTATAACTTGTGTGATTTATGGTGCCTAAAGGGTAGCTATCTAGTTCATAGAAATGTATATGTCCATTTTAATGACACGAACTTTATTCAGTTGAGTAACTTGTGTTCTTCCTGGTGCCTAAAGGGGTGAGCTATGTATCTGAAACTCGTATGTCTATTTTGTAACCAAGAACACCCTAATTAAATTGTTTAAGATTATTTGTTGTTATCTTTCAAAGGGTGGTAACTTTGTAACAATTAGTTAATTAAACTCAGTTGTCTAGACGTCTTGTTTTATACTTAGAGAAAAGGGGGAGGGGACAATCCTCTCTCAGAATTGGCCCTGCCGATTCCCTCGGTATTAGGGTCTTCGTCCTTTGTCCTTTTGACAATTGCAATCCCCCCCTCCCTTCCCACTGTGCACTTTCATAGTTATGAAGAGTAAATGCTTGTAGCGCTTTCTTTGATGTATAAACAAAACTTTAAATATTGTTTCCATTGCAACATTTCTCTGAATTTCAAGGTTTGTGTGGTTTTCTAGTGCTGTGGAGAATGGGCAAAAGAACTCACAAAATGACGAAGTCCTACTCTCAAGGCAATATGTACACTAAGAACTCAAAAAGAATGAATGCTTAGGTAATAAAGCAGGTGGACAATCCAAAAAGGGAAGCTATGATTACTTTCAGTGATGGTATGAAGGCAAGACTGAAAGTGATTCACAACCCAGAAAACCCACAGAAGAACACAGGGTGAACCAGACCTCCCTAACAAGTGATTTATTTTCCTTAAAAAACTTTTGAAATAAAAGTATTTACAACTAAAGCACATGAATTTTCACTTGAGTTTGATTTCATCATCCCTTTTTTTTAAATTAACCAATAATACAAGTACAAAAATGAAAACAAAATTAATATCTATAGCTTCAACATGTTTGCTTTTTTGTTTTAACACAGCAAATAGATAAACAAAGTATGAAGCTGGTGAATCTCCATTTTAAGGATCAAGAAAATGTAAACAATCTCCAAATGTCCATTGAAAACTGCTCTTAGAGCCAATCTTCCATTGTCCTCTTTGCTTTCAGTCCAAGTACTATACAGTATGCCCCATTATGCATAGCAAGCTCTTCTGTCTCTTAAGAGGATATTGAAAATCTGGTCAAAAAACATTTCCACAGTACAACTAGCTATACCCAACTCTTGCTGGAAGTTCGCAATGATGGTATTTACAGTAGAAGTGGAACAAGTGGCTATGTAATGGATTAATGTATCAAGTTGATTACAATAAGGGCACACTGAGGAGTCACCTAGATGAACAGCAGCAAGTCACTGATGTGTTGGCAGAATGTCATGAACTGCTTGGTACCAAAAGGAGCAGACTGCATACTGAATTGCAGCACTGTTGAAATACTCCCAAGGCTTGAGAACGTAGAATCGGAACTGAAAAATTCAATACCACAGCCAGGATTTGAACCACAGGCCTATTACCTTGCGTGTGGCTGCTCTAACCATTAAGCTACTATGGCAACGTGACAGTATGACATTGAATTCTCCAACCGATTTGTATTTTTCCCCAGTAGACCACAAAGGGAAATGCCATCTAAAGATTATTCAATCCCGGGACATATGCTTACAATTGTTAAGTCACCCTTGGGGTATTTATCTCTGATGTGAGACTCCCTGTCTGTGGTTCAAATCCCAACTCTGGCATTGAATTTTTCAGTTCCAATTCTACCTTTCGAACATTGCCCACACATGGTTGTGTGTTTAAATACACCAGCAGTAAGTTTGTTGACATAAATAATAATTATAATCTCCCAAAGTTGTTGATAGTTAAGATTAGGTAGTGCATGTTCAATGCACATTGGTGGCACTTTGCTTAATTGTGCTGATACAGAAACACATCTCAATGGTACAGATCCTTGGGGGAATTTTTAATCCTGCCAACAATGGGTTTTCAATTTAGATGTTTCATTTCTCTCAATGATGCTGTAAATGTAATGCCTAAAACCTTGATTTTGGAAACAGCATTGGGGCAAGTTGTGGAGATGTAGTCCAACGTTCAACAAGAAGACCCTTGAACTTCTTATTGATCTTTAGAACGGATATGTCACTGCAGGGTTGCAAGACACACCATAAGTAGCCTAGATGCAGTTCATTGGTGGGGATAATGCTTATATCATCAGAATATACCAGTGCACCCAGCTACTATTATGCAAGGAAATTCCAATAACTGTAGTTTCTGGTTGACAAAGGAATGCATTTAATGCTACAATAAATAATGTCATTGATGCTGGACACCTTTGTCCAATGGAACGACCAATGGGAAACTCAGGGGGAGAAAGCCATTAATTTGTACACAGCTGGAGATATCGGTATACAAACATTTGATGTACAAGATAAGAACATCACTGAACCCATGTGAAGCCAAACACTGCAAAAAGAAGGCATGATGAACCCAACTAATACACATCTGAAATCCAATCAAGAACATGTTGATGACCCTGGGAAGAGTAAGCAATGGAATCATGAAGGCCACACAAAACATTGAATATGTTGCTCACAATGCTGTGGAGGATGAATGAGATCCCTTCTAGAAACCTAGATATACATAAATTTACATAAAGTAAGAATAAAACTTAAGATTTGCTATTTTTATTTATTTATTTTTTTTGGTTATTAATGTCCTCCAACATAGTGTCATCAGACAATGAATGAAATGATGCTCAAATGAGCCCGAGGTCCATAGAGTACTATTTTGATGGAAACAACGGTTCAGCCAACTCAAAAATAGTCTTCTAAAAGTACTGAAATGCAATTACGCACTTAAAATGGGAACAGGTTTCCTAAAACAAGATAAAATAGGAACCTGAGGGCAATCTCAATAAAACATTTTCCCACAAGAGCTTGAATTCTATTTGTCAGCACATGATCCAAAATTTTATAGTCATAACTGAGTAGAGTAAAGGGGGAATGTCATCAACAAAGGAAGAGTGAGGTTTCTTCTTAATGAGAACTGAAATGAATAACCTAAAGTCAGCAATGAAACATTACATTAACAGAGAGAGAGAGAGAGAAACCACACATTGGATTTATTAAGAATTTACGACAATGGCACAAAATAAACTCTTTACCATTTATAGCTAACACGTGTTCTGTATTTTGCTAAGCATTTTTATGTTTTGTGACTTCAGTAGCATGTGTTGCCAGCCCTAGCTCTAATGAATCTCGGCTCCTGATTTTTCTTACTATTTCTTCTTGGGGAATATTTTCCCATTCTTCTTCCTGAATAGCTGGAAGTTCATTTATGGTTTCAGGTACATTTCTTCTTTGGCAGACCTTCCTCATAAGTGTTCCAAATATACTCAATAGGATTGGAGTTGGGACTACATTCTGTCAAGAAATCATTTAAAAACCCAGCTTAAAGGGGGATTCGAAATTATTGTCACTAAGTTGGTACAACTTTCCTCTATACCTATCCAGAGTTTGATCGTCATCTAAGTTGTTTACAGTGTGCCATTTTGTTAGTTCACGTCAAAGGTGTTTTGCAATTTTACGATGGATAAAAATATTGAACAAAGAATCTGTCTCAAATTTTGTATTGCAAATGGTATTTCATGTGCCGAATCACTGAAAATGTTAGAGGGCTTACAGTGAATCAACTTTATCAAAAACATGTATGTATGAATAGTACAGTGCATTCAAAAGTGGTCAAGACGTGGTGGAAGATGCCAGACCTTGCTCTGGTTGGCCATCAATGGTCTCAACTGAACTGAACATTGCTAAAGAGAAGGAAATGGTCTCTGAAAATCATCATTTAAGTCTGAGAGAGATTACCGCTGAACTTGCTGTGTCTCATGAATCTGATTTGTACCATTTTAAATTGTTTGATTATGACACGCATTGCTGCTCCATTAGTTCTGAAAGACGAATTTTCTGCATAAGTTCAATCGCCAAAGGATCGCTGAAGACATGCTAGGGCGAGCCAATTCCAACACCAGTCAACAAGCTTCCGAATACACCTTCCAACTGAACCAAAACCCAAAAGGGCATCTCAAACTCGATCAAAACTGAAGGTCATGTTGACAGTGTTTTCGATTATCACGGTGTCATGCACTCAGAATTCTTGCCAGAAGGTCAGACAGTAAATATCTGAGCATTATGTGACATTTGAGAAAACAAATATGGCAAAAAAGATCAGATTTGTGGAAAGACAATTCATGGATTCTGCACCACGATAACGCACCAGCTCACAAGGCTGTCACTGTGGACAAACTCACTGTGTTGAGTTTCCGCTCAACTATTAAAACTTCCCATTTAGAAAGCTATGCAGTGAAACTTAAAATTGTTGAAAGTTAAAACAGTTAAAACGGAAGAGTTAAAACATTAAAAATAAAAAAACGTAAAACACCCTAAAATGCTAAAACTTCCGAAATAAAAGAACCTTACACTTGCTTAAATCAATATTGGCAACAAACCGCAGCACTGTATTTACAGCTACTGGGTCATGGCCTAAAACTGAGCACAGTGTAAGACCCAGGCCGAGGGACTGGCACTCAAGAGCATATTGCAGACAATCAAGAATGTGCGACATGTGTGACGGAGAGTGGAATATTGCACGTCGCACAGACAGGCACCAGATCACAACATAAAAAGTGTCCATGTGTGACTCGGGTGTGACCTATCCTCAGGCAGGTTAAAACCACTTCTTCCCACCTGGAATCCCTGCAACTGGTCTGCCATGGTTGTACCTTGCCCTTGATTGTCCGTAACTGAGTGCCAGATAAAGCTTGCCAAGGTTCCTGCCAGAGAGCAAATAGATGGTGACGAAGTACTTCTGCACATCTATATAGGGGAGCGTATGTGTGGAATACTCCGGCAGGCGACATGCAGACTTCGCAGCTGCATCTGTCGCTTAATTGCCCAGAATACCCACATGGCCTGGGATCCATGTAAAAACAAACTAGTGTTATTATAGGAATGAAACAAATGAATGTAATGGTATTTTCCAGATAAAGTAAACTGAAGTTCAATAACATGTGATTGGGCAAAGCATTTCAATCAACTTTTAAAACGTTTAAGTGTCCAGATTTTTTTTCACACTAGTGTAGTATATGTCAAACTTTAAGTAAATTTCCATGGGTAAACTACCTCTGCCATGTGTTCTGGAGTTCTTTCCCTGAAGAATGGCGATACAGACTTAAATTTTGCTGATCAGTCAGCCAAGGGATTACAGTTCCTTGTCAATAAGAAGTGGAGAACAAATTAATTAGCATTTTTGCTGAAAATAACGAAATCAAAATATGGAAGGGTATGAAAGCATTACACACTCATACCATCCCTGTAGCTTTGGTAGGCATTCTACTGGCCTTCACAGGTAATATATGTATAGCAAGAAGGAGGTGTGTGTATCTGTTTACGCTTTTCCGCATGCAGTGGCGTACTGTTTTATGTGTATAGTTATAGATTATTCACATATGAATATGAATGAATGATTTATTTATGCTCAAAACCATAAAATTAAACCAACTTATAACAAAATAAATACATCAAAAACAAATCTACAATACCCTTATTTTCAATTTTATAATATTTTTCCTACCTTGTGAGTTGCTAATTTTATTCTTTGGCCCACCATATATATTTAACTCCATGGTTATTTATGTATGGTTGGCCAAACCCTGTTCCACATTATTTCTATTCAGTTTCCAATGCCATTTTTCTCTTATTCTTGCCATAAATTCCCCTTATAGCTTTATATCACCTTCCTAGCTTCATTATCTTAATCGTATTAGCCTCTTTATTACTCCTCCCCCATTTCTTTGGCAAAAATAGTTCCCTCAACAACCTTGTTTCTTCACATTCTAATATATACTGAAAATAACTAAACTGTTCCCCACACACCACACAATGGACATACGAGACCCTTAGAATAGCAAGGGCGTATGCGCCGAAAGCTAGTTTTGAGAAAAATGTGATTAAAGTTTTACTATGCAGTACATATTAAAATCATGTATAGAGAGATGAAAAATTGCTCAGATGTGAATCTAATGCATTAATACTGTTAATTAGGAATGTAAAATGTTGTTTGGCAGATATTTAAGATTTCAGAAGGTTAATTTCATCAACAATATAATTTAGATAACATATGCTTTCATGCGTGTTATAACCAAAAAGTTTACATCTAAAATTAGCATTTTGCAAGCAATACTTTAACTATTATTGGCAAATATTTGTTCTAATGCTAACAAACAATACTTCTAAAGTGAACATAAAGAAGTTAACAAAAAGTATGGTTAGATCACCGAAGATGTTTAACCGCTGTGCTGTGCCATGAGGAACCAGAGTATGTTAGTACTGTGAAATATCGTCATCCACCACTGCCTCTTCTTCTACCTCTGGTGCGTGCCTTTACTACATGTTTGGTTTTTAAACTTACGTGTTCTTCACCTGTATTTCTCTTCTTCTTAGCCATAAGCATTTTCCGTTGGTTTTTCTGCATGCAGCGTTTTCTGGGACGACTTACTTGACGAGTCTGTGTCACTCATGGTGCTTAATAAAAGTAAATCACTACCCTAAATGCACCAAAGGTTTGTTCAATGGTATTGTTAGTAAACAACACAACTACTCTTGAAACATAATGCTAAACAGAAGTTAAACCGAGAGCTGCAAGCCACTAAACACAGGTTTCTTTAAAAGCAACAGACTGAACTAAAGAAATACTCCGTACATCTAGGCAAAAACTATTTACAAAACCGTAAAAATGTTTGAAAGGTTAAGGAATAACCATTTATGAGGGGTAAAAGTCTGAAAATAAACAGTACCCTCTCTTAAGTGATTTATTGGTACATTCTCTTCAAGAGCAACTATTACAGCGTAGCGGCCGGCTCCGGCCGGCAGGTTGGCTTACGCGCCTTTGCTATTCTCGAGATCCGGCTGAAGCGCGTTAGGTCTAACACTATGCTGTATTCAAATGGAGAATTTGTTCATATCCAGGGCGTATCAACCATTCACACTTAACAGGCATTAAAGAGTAGGCTTCATACTATTGTTGTTGTTGTTAGCTAATGCTGGATTTCTGACAATGAAGTCATTAATCCTCTTGCTCTCCAATATTTTTCACTATATTTTTCATACTATATGTTGCAAGAAAAACAAAAAGTTCATATTTTGGCGCATATGCCCTTGCTATTCTAAGCACCTCATATGTCCAAGCTTACACCTTTTCTCAGCCCTCTTAATCTATGTATATATAATCTAGTCAATAGCCAGCCATCTCTTCCCGCCCTGTTACATACATCCACAAACTTTTCTCTACCTCTCTCCTCCTTTAGTTGACTATATAATGCTAAAGTTTTCTTTTCTCTAAGACTTTGAAATAATTCCTGTCCCCCTATATTCTCCACCCTATTCCTTACCTCTTTCCAAAAACCTTCAGCCAATTCCTCCCTCTCCTCTATTACAATTTCCTGTAGGGTTCACCCTCAGAACACCTCTCACCCCTAAATATGAATATATAACTATGAACAATGTCTTCAAATGGCAAATTGGCTTCCCACATACCCACAATTTTTCCTCAATGCACCTCTGCAATATTTGCATATATACCATCAGCAGTTAAGGTACACTGAGGCTGAATTTTCTAAATTTTTAATTTTACATCTTACTTGAAAATTGGCACACTTGATATGAATAAATAAAGAAATGACTGTGCAAAAGCTCAATGTTCTAGGTAGTTCAAACAGTTTCTCAGATATCAGAATTCAGTACTTTTAATTAATGAAGAAAAATTCATTCTTTTAATACTGCCATCACAATTTTCAGAGAAGTATACTAGTGGCATTTTCTGATACTTTAAGCAAACTGAAAATAAGTTCAAGTATTTGATTGAAGTTGATGTTATTACATGCAGAGAAATACAGTTTTGTTCTTATGAAGTTGTTAGAATTAAAATATATTTTCTTTTCAGTATAAATTATTTTTTTGTGAGCCAATGAATAAAGCAATCATCAAATGCATATTTGAATCTTTAGATAACATGTTTGGGATTATGTATGCAAATTTACATACAAATCAGAGCAAAACTGAGGGGAAAAAAAAAAGCACTTGTGTGGTGCACCATAGTGTGTTTACACATGTCGCTGAACTTGTGTTCCTAACGTACACCACTGCTTGGTTCAACAACAAAGGCAGAACACTCCATACACCCTCTCCCTGCTATGCCCTGCTGAGAAGTTTGGTAAAATGCCCCATGAAGCAGCAGGGAACCCAGGGTGTAAAAAATATGTAGCTAAACTTCATATAAATTAAGAAGAATGGTTAGGTTATTTTTCTACTCCGGAAACATTTGAAAGTTTTAAGGATGTAAAGGTACTTCCAGAAATAGAAAACAACTACATTGAGGTTTTGGATAGAGCTATAATTGAGGAATTTGAAAGGAAAGGATCGGTATAGGATAAAGCCTTAGGTCTGTTCTGTTGGAATGTAGAGGGTTTATGGGGGAAGTTAGCAAATAGACAGATTGCAAAACTTGCAAGTTTTGCAGACATTATTGCGGTAGTTGAGACATGGGTGTGGAAAAATGTGGTTTTTACTATTACAGAAACTCGGCAATGAAAGGACAAGCAAAAGATAGAGCATCAAGTGGAATAGACATATTTATAAGAAGTGGTTATGAGTTAAAATGGATCATGAGAGGAGTGATAACTATGTAGTATGCTTAGTGATGTAGGGATCTCTAGACGAAAGAAATGTAACAGGAGTAAGGGTTGTATATAAACCACCATTTGGTTCAGATTTTTACAATCAAACTTTGCTTAATAAGCTAAGGACATAGATGAGTTGAGTAATAAACATTTGAATTTTGAAGTTATTATTATGAGAGGCTTTAATGCTAAATGTGGGGAAGAGCAAATTCAAATTCTATGTACTGGAGAGTTGGAAGAAAAGGTGAAGATAATGAAGAGGAACAGTAAAGATAAGATATGTAATAAAGAGGGTTTTAAGCTAATGGACTTTTGTGACAAAAATAATCTTATTATGTGTAATGGTGTGAAGGGTAGCGATTATTTGGGAGAGTTTACATTTGTAAATAAGAATGGACAAAGTGTGGTTGACTATATGCTGTGCTCAAGGAATATAGAGGATATGTTTGTTGAATTTGGAATAATAACTATGGGGCTGACCAGTAGTCATTTCCCACTGGTAAGGTTTAATAAGAGTAGTGAGAGGAAGTTGGCTCAGCAGAGGCAAAAAAATAAGACTTACATAGGTGGAGAAAGGAAAATGAACAATTATTCAGGCCTAATTTAGAATGGAATACAATAGGAAATAGTTTTGACAAAGAAATAACTGAGGGAATAACTAAGAAAATTACTAATACAGTAAAAAATGCAGGAAAGGAAATGAAATAAGAGAAAGGAAGGAATGCATAATAGCAAGAAAAAGAATAGAGCGTGAACTAAAAACAAGGAGACAGGAAGGAGATCAGGAGTCAAAAGCACACTTTTTGGCAGAGGTGTTTATTACAATTTAAGAAGTGAGTGAGTGAGTGAGTGAGTGAGTGAGTGAGTGAGTGAGTGAGTGAGTGAGTGAGTGAGTGAGTGAGTGAGTGAGTGAGTGAGTGAGTGAGTGAGTGAGTGAGTGAGTGAGTGAGTGAGTGAGTGAGTGATTAGGGTTTAAGGGCCCGTCGACAGCTAGGTCATTAGAGCCCCAAGGCAAAATAAAAAAAAGAAAAAAAAAAGAAAAAAAAAGTAAAAACTCACCACCACTTAAAACTCAAAATTAAATATTAAAACCAGGAAGCTAAAACAGAAAAAAGGTAAAACAGTTAAAACGTAAAACTTGTCTGAAAGGTAAGCTCAAAGCAGTTAAAACGTGTAAAGTGATCTAATCAGGTAAGCAGATAAAATGTAAAAGGTAAAAAATAAACCACAAAATAAAAATTAAACCTGCTACCAAAGCCAATACTGCCGACGAACTGCAGCACTATATCAACAGCTACCGGGTTGTCGCCTAAGATGGACTTTAAAGTAGAATCCAAGCCAAACAGCTGGCGCTCATGATTGTAGCATAGACAATCAACTAAGACATGAGCCACAGAGAGCTGAACGGCACAGGTGGAACATTCAGGCGCCGGATCACCACGCAGATAGTGTCCATGTGTGATGCCTGTGTGACCTATTCTCAGGCA
Organism: Tenodera sinensis; assembly: GCA_030765045.1. Lineage (NCBI taxonomy): Eukaryota > Metazoa > Arthropoda > Insecta > Mantodea > Mantidae > Tenodera > Tenodera sinensis. Next base: position 247,292,476 of record CM060964.1, on the reverse strand, counting down.
GGCCAAGATGACTTCTGCCCGCCTGGTATCCCTTGAAGATGTTATCCAAGGCTGCACGGTGTTCTTAATCATCCGCAATTGAGTGCCAGTGATATCCAACACTTCCCATGATTGCTGCCAGACTGATAAAAGATGGCGCTGGAAGTACCATTGTACATCCGTGTAAGGAAGACTGCATGTAAAAATCTCCGGCAAACGGCAGGCAGACTTAGCAGCCTCATCCGCCACTTCACTGCCGGGAATGCCTATGTGGCCTGGGGTCCAGGTAAAAACAAACTGGTATCCAAGCGAGAGTAACTGTGAAACGAGTGTCTGAATTTTCATAATTAGTGCTGATGTACCGACAAACTGTTGCAATGCCTCAGTGCGCTCAGAGAGTTGCAGCAGACAATAAAACTTCCAGGATCAGAACTGGAGATAAAAAGGATGAAATAAAAAATTGCAAACAGCTCGGCAGTAAAAACGGAACTCAAGTCTGGAAGACAGTACTTGTGAGTCTCACTGTTATGCACAAAACTACACCCTGTACTCCATCCACCTGGGAACCATCAGTAAATACCAGACTGTAATTCTGGTAACGTCCCAGGATCTTGGTGAAAAGCTAATTATACACCCATGGAGGGGTAGCTAACTTAGCATGCGTCGAAAGCTCCAGGTCGAACTGGGCATGCTGTAATTTCCAAGGAGGACAGCAGCCAAGAGAATACCGTTCGACAGCAGGCATGCAGAGCGCATGTGCATTGAGCAGCTCGTAAAACCGAATACTGCTTGGGCGAGAGATGAGAGAGAGAGACTTTCTGGAGATAGTGGTGAGCGAGTTCCAGGCGGAATACAGGGTTAAAGGACGGGTGACTGGGGTGGGCTGCCAAACGGGCTACATAAGAACATAATAAAAACGAGCACTGAATAGAAAGTGGAAGTTAACCAGAGTCAGCATACAGACACTCGACACGACTAGTGCAGGAAGCCCCAGTAGCTAGACGGATACCAGCATTATGAACAGTATTTAAAAAACGAAGTTTAGAGGCAGGCGCTGCGCCATAAATAATACTGCCGTAATCTAGTTTGGACTTCACCAATGAACGATACAGCCTCAACATTTTTTTTTTTAATTAACGTCCTCCAACATTGTGTCCTATCGGATGAATGAATGAAATGAAATGGGTGAAATGATGCTCAAATGAGCCCGAGGTCCATGGAGCTTTAAGTTACCTGACATTCGTCTTCTCAGGATAGGGAAAAGCTCGAAAAAACCCTTACCCAGATAACTTACCCTAAGCGAGATTCGAACTCGTGACCTCTTGAATGTGAGGCAGACACGCTAACCATCACACTACTGAGGCAGGCACAGCCTCAATATGACAGTGCGATCGAAGCTCCAAGTTACTCCAGATAAAACCAGGAATACTCAAAGTGAACGATTGCAGGAGGCACGAAGTTGACGAATAAGGTGCTCCCATTTGAGTTTGCTGTCGAGGTGAGGGCCAAAGAAACGAAAGGCAGAGGTGTGTCACACAAACGAAGATCTGGAGGAGGATGTACACCACAAAGTCAATGAAAGTGGACACATTGTGTTTTCGTAGGGGAGAACTTAAAGCCGGTTCGAAGGGCCCAGTCGGCAATAGATGACATGGTCAACTGCAGTTGATGTTCTATATGACCAACACTATAAGATCGATAATAGATCGCAAAATTGTCAACATACAGTGACATCGGGATTCCCCTATGAACAACATCAGCAATGCCGTTAATGGCAACAGTGAAAACCGTTAACACTAAGAATCGACCCCTGGAGCACACCATTTTCCTGGATCCTCTTTTGTGAGAATGTATTGCCAATGCAAACACGAAAGCGGCGCAGGGCTAAAAAGTTAAAAAGAAAGACTGCTAAAAGACCTTGCAAACCATATTCGTGAAGAATACTGAGGATACCATGCTGCCATGTGGTATCGTAGTCCTTCTCCAGGTCGAAGAAAATACCCACCACATGCCGCTTCAGGAGAAAGGCATTTTGGTTATAAGCTTCCATGCATGTCACATTGTCGACACTGGAGCGATGGTGTCAAAAACTGCACTGAACATTGCTCAGCAGGTTGTTTGTCTCTAGCCACCACACTAAGCAAGTGTTAATCATCCGTTCAAAGGCCTTGCAGACGACACTCGTCAGACATATAGGGCAGTAGCTAGAGGGAAGTGTCCGGTCTTTTCAGGGTCAAGGGATAGGGATCACAACACCCTCTCGCCAGGAAGACGGAAAAACCTGCTGAAGCCAGATGCGGTTATAGATGCTCAACAGGAAGGATAGAGCCGCAGGTGGAAGATGAAGCAGCATTTGGCGGTGGATGTCGTCAAGGCCAGGAGAGTAGTCGTGAGCGAGAGGCAAAGAATGTACCAGCTCCGCTTCAGTAAAAGGTGCATTGTAGGGTTCACTACAATCACTGTTAAAATTTAGGCTTATCTGCTCCGCAGATTCCTTAATCTGAAAAAAGGCTCTATCGTAGCTTTGAGTTTGGCTAGTAGCGGCGAAAGAATCAACAAGGGCATCAGCGATATCCTGCTCGTTGGTGTATATGGAGCCCTGTACGCCAAGACAGGGGATAATCGTCCAGCGACACACTTGCCGTACATACACCGGACGGCAGTCCACACAATTTCTGGGCCAAATTGCGACGTGAAAGGGAAGGCACGTAAGATCCCCAGGATAAGCGTTTTGCATTGCGCACTACAAAGTGCGCCCTTGCACAAGAACGTTTAAAAGCAATAAAATTCGTCTCCATAGGGTGTACACAGAAAACACGCACAGCATGCTTGCATGCTTTAATAGCCAAATGGCATTCCTCGGACCGCCAAGGCACAGGAACGTGTTGTGGTGTAGATGAACTTCGAGGAATGCTGGAATCTACTGCGAGAAGGATAGAGCAAGTAAAATACTCCACCATGTCGTCAATGGTGGTAAAAACATTGTCGGTCAAGTGAATGAGGGAACATAATTTCCCCCAGTTCGCCTTGGAAATAATCCAGTGAGGATATCGAGTTGGCACAAAATGGTGGCCGAATATGTGAATGTTAATGGGGTAATGATCACTGCCAAATAAGTTACCAATCGAGTAGAGGTATTAGTGACGTGCTACTAAAAGAAACGTCAAGCGCGGAGTGTGTACCATAGGCAGAGGATAGAAAGGTAGGCACGCCAGTATTTAATAGGACTAAGCCGGACATACCTGAAAAGTCTGGTACAAGGCACCCACGAGCATCATCAGTGTCAGAGCCCCAGTGAGTGTGCTTGGCATTCAGATCACTGAGAAAGATGAGCGGTGGCAGAATCTGTGTAAAGAGAGCCCGAAGATCGTTCTCGTGTAAAACACTGACTGGTGGCAGATATATATTGCAAATAGAGAAGCAGAGGTCCTGCAGCTGTACATGCACAGCTTGCAGCGGCGTGTTAAGGGGTATACTGGTGGCAGAGATGTTATGCGCCACCAGCTTAGCAACACCACCACATGCTCTATCAGCGGCAGTCGTGGCAGAATGCTGAAAAACCACGAAGATGGAGAGAGTGATAGGCTGTAAGTGGGTTTCCTGTAGGCAGACGATTGATGGAGAATGTTGAAAGACTAAGTGCTGTATGTCCGGATCACGTTCCCGGTAACCATTAACATTCCACTGGATTATTTCCATGGTAAAGAGATTAGCGTTTGGTCTTCATCTTTTTCTTTTTCATTCTTACCTCGACCGACTTAGGACCTGGAATGTTCAATTTGCCATCCTCTGGTGACTCCGCTGAGGTGCGGGATTCTGAAGATCCCCGGCGGCTCGTTGAGCGGGAGCGGGACTTCTTTGAAGAGGAATGACTACTTGCCCGGTGTTTAGGTCGCGAACGATAAGCGGTGACAGGTAAAACTGTGTGGTCACTACTTGTGGATGGTTGATGAGCGGGTTCTGCACGGCGGAAGATTTAGCCGCCAGTGCAGGTGCGTCACGGGATAGCACGAGAGCTATTCGGTGGTGATTCAGTCTGCGTTGCAGCATCAGCGACTGCAATGTGTTGAATGGCCACATTGTAGTAGTAGTATGGCTTTAGGGCGCTCAACTGCTGTGGTCATTAGCGCCCAGGCCACATTGTGTGCAGGAGTGCGGCGGACTGCTGACGCAAAACCTAAGGTGGTCGCAGGTTTCAGCTTCCACAAAGGTGAGCCGTTCTTTCACGCGCAACTCCTGTATAGCCTATTCATCCATCAATTTAGAACACTGGCATGAAATTGATGGATGGCTCTCTCCACAGTTCACACAGAGAGGATCCCGTGTACATGCCGTGTCCTCTTGGGCTGGTAAACCACAACGCTCACATGTAGCAGGATTATTGCATAAGGTCTTAGTATGACCGAACCGTTGGCATCTAAAGCAACGCATGGGGTTCGGCACATACTGGCGTACAGCGGCACGTTCGTAGCCACAAAAGATGTACTCTGGCAATTTGGTACCTTTGAACGTTAAAAACACTGTACGCTTGCCATCCTGCTTTCGAGTAACACGGTAAGCCTGACATACACGCTGGTCGGAGAGACAGCTGACAATCTCCTCGTTCAACAGACTGTCCAGATTTGAAGTGGTCACAACTCCTCTACATGTGTTGAGCGATTTGTATGGGGCTACCCGAATTGGGTAGGATCCCAACAAACTCGCTTTTAAGAGTTTCTGGGTCTGATCTGCCGTGTTGGTTTCAATCAATAGCGTACCGTCTCTAACTCTGGTCGCATTCTTAACCGGACCACATATCCAGTCTACTTTGTGTTTTATATAAAAGGGGCTAAAGTCCTATACCGTTTTCCCATCACATGCCAAGGTCAATACTAAAAAAGGGTCAAATGAAGAGGTGTTGCGCGGATGCACATTGAAATTGGACCGCCATCCGGAATGGTCGGCGTCAGCCTGCCATCCGGGGGTCAAAGAAAAGAAAGACACCAAAATCCCCACGGTCTGTGACGCCATGGAGACCCCTCCATGACTGACCTCAAGGCATACTTCAGAGGAGCTACCCTCCGATCACCACTGCTTGTCCGCATGGGTAAACCGTTCACTACGGGGTTTTATGACCCCAGCACAGGAATAACCACCACCTGTGGCTCCCCGCTTTAGGCCACGCTGCCTCAATGTAGTCAGCGTGGATTCAGGGAACTTCGGGTTGATTACACCGGGGTTCCGTCAGCGGTAACACGTCCGGCCAGTGATACTAACCCGACGGCATGTGGCCATCGGGAAATTAATACCGGCCATGCCCTCAAGGAGCTACTGGGTGTACATGACGTGTGGACGGGCTCCGCACTTAAGGCTACACATGGGGGCAGTGTGAAGGGTCCGCACAACCTTCGCACCTGAGACCTCCGAAGAGCACACAAGTCGGAGTCCAAGCCAAAACGGATCCATGGGGCAGGACCACGGAGATAGGAAAGAGCCCTGCTAGTGAGACAGGAGTTATAAAACTAAGGCCTTACTAATAATCATAATAAACCTAGAAGAGGAAGAGGGTGATGATAAGAAGCAACATAAGCTGCTGTACGTGGCTACAGTTAATGAACATGGGGGGGGGGGTGAAATGATGGAGAGCAGCTCGGGGTCCCAGGTGTGCCAAATCCGGACCGACCATAGTAGGTCCCCCTGGGGGAATAATTTAAGAAAGAGGGGTGAGGTCAGATGATTAGCAATAGGCTAAGGGAAGCATTAAATATGCGGGACAATCAGAAAATTTGGGAAATCATAAGAAAAAGTATAAAACTAGGGCCATTAGAAATAAATAATGTTGTAGTTCATAACTGGCATGAGTATTTTAAGGAATTACTGGATTGCAATTGGGTGGAGTATAATTGGATAAGGAGTAGACCTGAGATGATGCTAGCGGAAGCTCTTGATACAGAAATTATTGACCAGGAAATATGGGAGATAGTTAAGAATTTGAAGAGTAATAAGGCATGTGGAACAGATGGGATGCCGGGAGAATGGTGGGAAGTTTGGAGTGAGGATGTGAATAGAAGAAAATTGTTGAAGAAAGTGTTAAATTATATTTTTGAGGGAGGAAAGGTGTCAGTAACATGGAGGATGAGTATTGTAGTGTCAATGTATACAGAAAAGGGGGATACAGATAATCCTACTACTTATTGGGGTGCAAGTCTACTATCAATATTAGGAAAAATTTATACCGGGGTTCTGGCAAAAGGGTTACAAAATTGGGCTGAGCAAGAGAATAAGATACTGGAATTCCAGGTAGGTTTTAGGATGGTCAACAATGTGTCATCAAGACAACAGTGGATAAATATCTGGCCAAGAAAAGGGTTAGAGTATACATATATGGTTTTTGTGAACCTGGAGAAGGCATTTGATATAAGATATAGAGAGGCTTTATGGTTGAAGCTTCAGTTGAAAGGAGCGAGTTCTAAGATGATTAAAGCAATCCCAAAAATTTATACGGAGAGCAGCTTCTGCATAAAGATGGATGTGAATAGTTTCAATAGTATAGGACTTAGACAAGGGTATAAGTTGAGTCCCATGCTATTTAATCTGTTTGTAGATGATATCCTGGAAGTAATTAGTAAAGAGAATGTATAATCCCCTACAATAAATAATAAGGAATCTGTAGGATTACTATTTGCGAATAATTTGGTGGTGGGGTCAATATCTATTGGGGGATTATCAAGAGCTCTAAATGTCTTGGGGGATTTTGCAAAAGTTGGGGTTAAAGATAAATCATAAAAAGACCAGGATCACGGTCTTCAAAAAGGGATATAAATTAAAAAGAGAAGAAAAATGGAGCATGGAAGTACAGGAAGTAGCCATAGTGAGAAAAATTGAGTACTTGGGGGTCCAGTAGAGTAGTAATGGAAGATGGCACGACCAAAAGAAAGTAGTTTTAGCTAAGGGTAAAATTGCTATGAAGGGGATTAGGGCATGTGCATTCAAAATACTAGGGATACAAATTAAATGGTTAGAAAGACTGCATAAGGCAGTAGTGGAAGCCAAAATGCTGTATGGGGATATAACGAAGGGTGGCAAGGGGTAGACTTAATACTCAGAAGTTTTGGTCGGTTAAATTTGGGTTTACCAGTTACATCACCTTAAGGAAGTAGTACTGCTGGAATTAGAACAGGAAGTAAAGGTCTAATATTTGAAAGATTGATAAAGTTTTGGTATCGGGTTAGAGCATTAGAAGACCAGGATATAGTAAAACAATGCATGATTATGCAAGAGAAAACATCAGTGCCTGATAGTTGGGCTTTATCTATACAAAAGATTATACAGGAAATACAAATGGGGAATGTATGGAAGGACAGAGAAATTTTAGAAGGAAAGTTCTGTAAAGAGATCAGAGAATTTAGGATATCAATATACAAGAGATATTTAGCAGTATTGGGGATAAGAGAACCTTGGTATTGTACAGGCAAATCAAAAAAGAATGGGGCACAGGGAAAAATATATTATGTGTGTAATACATTGTAAAGGGAAGGGTGGGCATGGTTGAAACCGAAATTATAATGTCAATATATATTTGATAAGGGAAAGAAACAAAAGGAAATTCTAGTCAATAGTGAAGGGGAAGACGTAATAAAGCTAATATGTTAAAGTCTCAAGAATGAAAGCCTAGGCCGATTTAAAAGCGTGATAAGGTTACAATTGTTGTATGCACAAAACTAACGATTTAGCGGGCTGATTCCTATCTTACCATGACGTGCTCTAAAGTTAGCCATTGGAAATCGCTTCCTTCTTGTTGCCCGCGAAAAAACAAATGCAACGCAAGACACACTCATCTTGAATCGAGCCGAGAGTACACGTGCAACTTGGGAGTTGTACGTAAGCTAGCGCGTATACATAATTCAGCGGTCGCTAAAGGGTGACAAAGTTAAAGTGTTATAACGTTATAGTTGAAGTTACAAAGTTACATTCTATTTAAATATCGTCGGCAGTTCTCTACAAATCTGGAAATTTACAAATAAAGTGATATGTTGGTTAATTCTTCGTTGGTTCCATTCCTACCATAACTCACGCACACCCTACAGATTAGGACCTCTTGCTAGAGCTAGTCCGGACACCAAACACGAGATCTTATAGGTCTTAAAGGCGACGTCTTCGACAGAGAGGAGCATTTGCGTCATGGTTTAGATCTGGGGCAATGAAATTAAGGGGAATGAAATGGGGAATGGATCCACAGAAGTGCCCATTATGTGAGGAAATGGAAAATGATCTACATTTTATTTTTGATTGCAAAGGGACTAAATTATGGAGGGATAAATGGGTACCAGTTAGGTGGTTGAAATTACCAAGAGAAATAAGATGAGAATTAGAAAACCTAAAAGTGCAGAAGAAATTAGGAAGTTGGGTGAATTATTAGGAAGGACGAAAGAAAGATACAAGAGAGGTATTTTAAAATTATAAAATTGGATACTCGCAAGGATGCCAATCAGGTAAATTTGTATATTTTATTTAAAGAGATTATTACAAATAGGTAAATTGTGAATCTGGTGTATCATATATTAATAACCACAGGGTTTATCTATATTTGCACCAGGTGAAACTCAAGGATGTTTAGTTTGTATTAGTTCATAGTTATAAAGCAAGTTAATTTCTTATTCAAAAGTTATTGTAGATTAAATTGTAATACATGTAATTGTGAAACATAAAATAAATACTCATAACTGAAGAAGTAAATGAATCAGATTAACAAAATTAAAAGACAAAGCACCAGGAACAGATGGTAAACCAGGGGAATTTATATAGGAATGGGGTAGAAATGTAAATTGAGTTAACATATTAATATCTTTGTTCAATATAAAGAGAATTAAAAGATACACACCAGAAAGCTGACAAAAAGCAATCATACAGCCCATATATAAAGGTAAAGGGGGTACGGGCATATGAGCAACAATCAGGGCATAACGTTACTATCAAATTGGAGAAAATCTATACTGGAATTATAGCAGGTAAGACTGCAAGCATAGGTACAGGAGTATAGTATTATCTCAGAACTTAAAATGGGCTTCTGAATAGGGAGGCGAACTTTTAACAATATATTAAAAAGTTTTAATTGACAAATATTTAAAAAATAAGAGAGTTGAATAAGCAGCAGAAGGGAACGGACGTGTTTGGTGTAAGCTCCGGAAGTGAGAGGAAGAGGGACACAAGTAGCGATGGGAGTGGATCTGGCAATGTATAGGGCAAGGATTAGACTCTATAGGCAGACGAAATTTAAAAAAAGGAGCCCTGGAGGTGGTATGGAGATAAGCTATGCATTAGCAGTGAGTGTCATTATGATACTTTTGATGATAGGAGGAGTGGAATTGAACCCGGGACCGGACGACATTCAGGCATTGTTGGAAAAGCTCACAGAAAAAATAGGATCAATGGACGGAATGGAGCAACGGATAAGCGATAGCTTAAACAAGGTGGCCAGGGAAATAAAAGAGGACATGAGAGAAGAAATCCAAGGAATAAGAACGGAGGTGAATTCAGTCAAATTTGAAATAGGAAGATTGGATGAGAGGAGGTGAAAGTTTAATTTGATCTTCATAGGGATACAAGAGAGGAGAGGAGTTTGGCCAGCAGAAGAGGTTAAACAAGTTCTTATCCGAAATCTGGGAATGGAGATGAAAGGGTGGGAGATAGTGGATGCATACCGAGTAGGAAGGAATATCGGAAAAAGACCGACTGTGGCAAGTTCACAACATCACAGCTAATCTATGAGATTTTGGGGAAAGCGAAGATACTGAAGGGCTCCGACATCTATATTAACAAGGATTTGACGCCAGCTCAAAGGGAAATAAGGAGAAATTTAATACGAAAAATGATGGAAGCGAGTGCAGACGGAAAACAAGCTTATATCAGAAATTTACAACTTTGGGTAGAAGGAACAAATGTAACCGCTGAAGGGAAAATGGATATATGGAGAAGGGAGCAGACGAGAAAGGAAATAACATTGCAACTTGGGCAGAAAATTCAACCAAGGGTTACTGGAGGTGATGCATGCAACATGAGACATGAAGTTGTGTGGAACCAAGCTTCGACCTCAGGGGCTGGAGTAACGTCACCTAGAGAATCAGCTGCTGCATCATGTGCCAGTATGGAAGGAGTAGTGCCAACAAGACTAGTGGAGAAGGGGAAGAATTAAAAAATTATTTTGTTGTTTTAACGACGCTGTCAATTGCCAGGATCATATCAGCATCGCCTGTGTGCCGGAATTTTGTCCCGCAGGAGTTCTTTTACATGCCAGTAAATCTACTGACATGGAGCTGTCATTTTTAAGCACACTTAAAAACCATCGGCCTGGCGGCGTGGTTGCAAAGCAGTGAGGAGAGTGTGCTGGAGGGAGTGGTCATGAGGGAGAGGAAACATCTGATAGTGTGGTGTCGTCGGAACATGGAAGTATTCTCATGGTAGATAAAAACAAAATGGCGAAGAGGGGATATGAACTTAGGAGGAGGGATGTTTTTGATAAGTTAAGGTTTAGAGCAGGTTCACAATGGGGAATGGGTAGTAGCAGAAGGCTGGGATTCTGGAACTGTGAGGGGCTGAAAAGTAAAATGTACACGTGAAATCTAAATCACTTACTCAGCAAGTTAGATTATTTAGGAGTGGTTGAGACATGGCTAAAGGAAGAGGACCTTGCAGTGAAAGATTTTATAAACAAGGGTATAAAGGGACAAAAGACAGTGATCAAAGGGAGAATGTCTGGTGGTTTAGGATGTTTTATAAGGAAATCTCTAAGTAAAGAGATAAAAGAAATGTGGTCCAGACATCAAAGCACCTGTTGGATAATATTTGAAGAAAAATATTTAGATGATTGTATAATTTGTTTGGGAATAGTGTACAACCTACCTGTATCCTCGCAGTTTCAAAATCCTAACCTATTTAATCAACTGGAAGAAGATTGTGAAAAGTTAAGGGAGAAGTACGTAGATTCAGAGATCATATTAATGGGGGACTTTAATATTAGATTAGGAGAAAAAGATGTGGAAATAAAAAATTATTGGATAAGTGATGAAATAATGAGTAAACGAGAAGTGGGGATGAAAAGTAAGGATAAAGTCACGGACAGTGCTAGTGACAAGTTTATTGAATTCTGTGAACATAATTCGTTGAGTATCTTAAATGGGAAATACGGTGAGGATATTAATGGAGAATTTACTGTTATAAACAAGAATGGACAAAGTGTAATTGATTATATTTTATGGCCGGTCAATTTGGAATGTGTTCTTGGACGTTTTAAAGTTCTTAACTTAAGCTCCAACAGTGGTCATTTCCCACTGATAGTAGATATAGTACAAACAAAGCAGACAAAACAGAACCTGGGAGACAGGAAAAAGAATTGTAAGCAGTATGTGAGATTTAAGTGGAATGATGTTTATGGTAGGGATTTTAAACAAGTTTTGGATTCGCGATATGAGGAGATATGCCAGCTGGGGGTTATTTATATGTCAGAGGTAAATGAAATTGAGAAAGCAGTAAATGCATGGCTAAGAACTGGTGTTTGGAGGTTGAGAGGACTAAGAAAGAGTATCCCTCAGAGTCTGTGTCCTATTTGCGGGATGAAGGAAGATCTGGAGCACATAGTCTTTGAGTGCCAAGGAACGGACGTATTGAGGAAAGAATTTCTGGGGCAGAAATGGGAGAAGGGAGATAGGATAACAGCATTTAAGAGGATTTTTAGAAAGGAAGCCAGGAACTTAGGCCAGTTTTTAAGTAGAGTTAAGAAAAAATGGAATTGGTCTGTACAAAGAGAACAGAATTAAAAATTTTGTGTTAGTTATGTGTTAAATAGCTATAGAGAAGCAAAATGTATGATAAGAAATTATGTTGGGTGGATATGACAGGCTAAGAGCCTGGGCTGAATGTCATATTCAAATATGTATTAATTTAAAGTAAATAAGTAAAATAAAAAAAATAAAAACGGCAAAATATATATACCTTTTATTGATTTAATGAAAGCTTTTGACTGAATAGAATTAAAAATTATTATGGTACAAAATATTAAAGAAAGGGGTTGGTAATAAAATGGGGACTAATTTAAACCAAAAAGGTGAAACTTGATGAAAAGCCAGTGTGAAAAGATTTTGGAAGGAATAAAAACCAGATCCATTAAAAAAAAAAAAGAAGAACATTATCCAATCGCTAAAACAGAAAAACATAATATACACCAAGGCAGACAGAGGGAACAAAATAGTGTTAATTAGGGCTTGGAAGTTCATGCCCTAAAAAAACACTGAAATATGCATGCAAATATGCTCTTAAAAACTTCAAAATATGCCAGAAATATGCAGTACTTCATTAAAACAGTTCATGTCCCTTTGCAGTAGACGAGTTAGTGTAAATAATAAAGTTACCTTATTCCTTAGAGGTTGAAGCAGAAGTGGTCCCGCTGCTACTATTAACTGCTAAATTGCAGTTCACAACCAACACTACACACATTTTCAACAGTAAAACGTCGTCTATTGTCTGGCAAAACACTTTTGTAACGTGAAAAACTTCTTTACACGTCACAAGATGTAATAGGGGCATATTTAAATGATGTTAACTACTTCACAGAGAGAGTCAACTCTCTTGGTGTGACAGATGGTTTTCTTTCGAGGATGTCTCGAATATCGCACATCTGTTTATAACCAGAATTTTTTTAAATTAAATAATTCACTTTCTCTTTCACTTTTTGTCCTATGCTACCAGGAACCGAACTTAGATCACATATTGTTTTTTTTTTTGTTTTTTTTTTCAAGCACAGTGAGTGATTCATGCAAAGGAAATCCTACGGCTTCCAATGCCGTTAGGGCTGTTGGTAAGAAAGAAAAATGGGCAGATATGAAACTAAGATCCTTCTTTAACCCACTGCCTGACAGAATATATTGCACAGTTTGTATTGATGAAGCATCGTTTGAATCCAATGAATTACCAACCTCTTCGATTATTTCTATGTGCTCAGCATAATATAAAACTGCATCGACCCATGTTCCCCATCGAGTTAACACCGGTGCAGGAGGAAGTCGGATATTAGCTGCTGTTGATCTAAACAACTTAACTCTTTTAGGAGATTTAACAAAAATTCTCTTTGTACTGGACACAAACCTATCTACCAGTGGGAAAGAATCGCGTATTGTCTCAGAAATTCGATGAAGAGCGTGTGCCTAACAAGTTATATGAATTAAGTTAGGAAAAATACCTTTCCAAGTTTTTCCTGATTTTACCATATAAGGTAACAAATAAAAGCAACTAGTTGTATTCGATTCCACATGGGCATTGTAATTTCAAAGAGTCCATCACAAACTGTGTCACAGTTACGTTGTCAGTGGCCGACAATTTGCACATATTAAGGAGATAAGCTGTAGTCTTTTGTTCATTAGTTAAGACACCCACAATTATATTAGCAATAGAACAGCGTTCAGAATCAGAGGTTTCATCAACAGACAACCACACAAACTGATCCGCTAAATTTTGTATATTTGACAATACGTTATTGTAACAATGCCCTACATAAGTCTGACGCAGTGTACTTTCTTCAGGCACATGTTGTTGAGTACACTTGGCAAGAAAGTTTTTAAATATCGGATTATTAGTTTTGAACAAGGGAATATCAGCAGCTAAAAATACTTGGCACAAGTCATAGGAAAATTCAGCAACCCTACTTTCTAAACACTCTGCTAATTGTTTTAGAACAGGTTATTTGTTTGCGAGTTTTCTGATTAAATTCTCCTTATGTTTTGCTGTGTTTATGTGCTGAACTATTTGAAATCTTTTCTCACTCCCTATATTTTTGTCACACGTTCCACAAAACAGTGCCCTATTATCTGTAGATATTAAATCACCTGAAAACCCTTTCTGTAAATTAATTAATCTAGCACTCTAAGTTGGTTTTATTTTCGGCATTTGAAGAGCTTTTTAACATTTTATATGCCTAATTTAATTTGGAGGGAACCAGTTCACAACACTGTTACGCTTGAAGACCACGCAGAGGCAAGCGTTGCTATAATCGTGCTGCTCAAAACGTTGACCTGCACTTTATCTTTGTTGATATAAACCTCTCAGATAACGCACTGATTATTCTCTATGCACAAACATATAATGAAAGGATGGAAACAGGGGATTCACTACATAACAACATGACTCAGCGTTGCTTCTCGCCACCTCGCGAGTTATATCATCATATGCAACACTACCAATATGAAAAATATTATCCAGATGGAAAAAAAACATAAAAATCATTAAAATATGCTATATAGAGGCTATAGTATTGAAATAATATGCATTTATCAAAATCAAGAAAATATGCAGTTATATGCACCATAAAATCACGTCCAAATAACTTAAAATTCCATAACTCGTGCACATAATGTAAAAGCATACATTTTTAACCCCTATGAAAAAACATGCATGAACTTCCTAGCCCTAGTGATAATGAACTAATCAGATTACTTAGAAAAAATTGAAGAAATGTTAAAGGGCAGTGAATACAAAGTGATCAATAAAAACCCCCTAACTACTTGTATGCAAACTATCGAAAAAACCATATCAAACTCAAGCATAATACCACACAAATATTTAGTTAAACCAGATACCCAACCTTACCCAAACTCTATGGCTTACCCAAAATACACAAACCAAGCATAGCAATAAGACCTATAGTTAGCAACATAGACTCACCAACTTACAAACTGGCAAAATGGCAAAATGGCTAAACAACAAATTCAACTCATTCACTAAATTCGACAGCCTGGCATCAAAAATAGTTACGAACTAATAGAACACACAAAACACTTCGAACTAACAGAAGAGGACACCTTGTCTCATTTGATGTCAAATCACTATTCCCCAGTATACCACTAAAACAGCTCCCACTGTTAATAAAAAAACTGGCTCAAATCAACTGGCGTGTAATCACCAGAAATTACAGACTACATAGAACTCACCAAACTATGCACAGAACAAAATTTCTTCCAATTCCAGACAAAATATTTCTGTCAAACTTCAGGTTTAGCAATGGGCAACCTTATCTCACCCTTCTTGGCAGATATTTACATGAGTGCATTGGAAATAAGGATCACCAAAGGTTTCCCATGGATGTTCAAACTTTGGCATATTTGACATATTTGCAATAGTTCCAAAAACCACATTGGCGATGCTCTAACATTCCTAAACATCCAGGAAAAAAATAAAGTTCATTGTGGAATTGGAAAATGATGAAAAACTACCATTTTTGCATTTTCACATAATCAAAAACAAGAATAAATAAACTTTGGCATTCGCAGAAAACCAACACAGACAGACAATTACATAAAAGCTCATAGTTACAATCCAAGAAGACTCAAACAGGCATTCCTTAATAGCTTAACACACAGATTGGTCCCTTCCAACAGAAGAATACAAAGCAGAATATTGCAAAATAATTCAAATAGCACAAAAATGACTTCCCCAAATCATTAGTAGACAAGAAAGTGAAAGGTTACTAAAAGAAACTACAACACTCACAGCACCAGAAACAAAAATGACATTAAAAAAACTCACATTCCATCCTTGGACCTTCGAAAAATTCAAAAAAGTTTTCAAAGAAAGGAACATTCAACTAGCACCAGTGAACCACTACTCCATAAAAAATCTACTGAACTCAAACGTCGAAGATGCCATCGCACCCAATAAAAAATTTGGCATATACCAATTTGTATGCAATGACTTAATGAAGTGTATATAGAAACCAAAAGAAATCTAGAAATAAGATCCAAGAAACACTTTAGAAATGTTGTTGTTGTTGTTTTCTAGTGCCTTGCATCTGGCAATGAAGCCATTAGCATTCGTGCTTTCCAATACTTTTGAACTGTAGTTGCCTCTGATCTTAATGCTTCACAGGTCTTCAAGTGTTCTTCATTCATTTCTGCTGGATCGTTACACAGGAGACATATTGGTGAGGCTGAGATGCCTATTCTGTAGAGATGACTTGCTAAGCAGTCATGATTTGTCAATAGTCGGAAGGCTGCAACCGCTGTTTTCCTTGGTCTCTGGGGGATTATATCTGGATTGGAAAGTAATGTAATCCATTTTTTATCTTTGGCATTTGTTTCTATTTCTTGTAGATATGAATGACAAAAATTTTTTATGATCAAGCGTTTTATTGAGGAATATGAGAAATTGAATTTAGACTTTTGTTTTATTGTTGTGCCTTTCTTTGCAAGTGAGTCTGCAGCTTCGTTCCCCATGACTCCACAGTGTGCTGGAATCCATTGGAGATGAACAGTCTTATTAACTTTTTGGAGTTGTGTTAACATTTTGTAGCATTCTCTAATTTTTGTTGACTTCTTTGTAGTATTTGAACATATTCCCTGAATTGCAGCTTTAGAATCTGAAAGAATTACTGCCTTGTTAAATTTATTTAAGGGAAGATTTAATAATTGTCGGAGAGCAATGTGTATAGCCTCTATTTCTCCATCATAATTTGTTGTGTCTCTGCCAACAGAATGATAAAAGGAAAAATGTGAACACGTAACTCCAGCTCCAGTAAGGTTTTCCTTGGAGGATCCATCAGTATATATGTGCAGCCATTCTTCTGTGGGGTACCTAGTATTGATTGTTTCCAGAGCTAGAAGTTTTTGTATTTCTTTTGGTGTGTCTGATTTACTTATTTCCTCTATTAATTCCAAATTGAAGGTAGGTTGCAATAATTCCAATGGATTTTCTCTTATAAGTAGATTTTCTCTGGTGTTAGGAATGTTCAATTTGGATTTAATCTGTGTTACCTTTTCTAGGAAACTACTATGAGTTTTAAGGATTGAATGGGGGAGGTTCTCTTCTGTCCATTTAGAGTTTGGCAGTCGTAACATTTTCTCGTGTTGGAGCAATGCTTGTTCTTCTATTTTTGTTGTTATTGATGGGGTCCGTGTTAAGGCAAGCATGGCATCAATAGGTGTGGATTTAACTGCTCCAGTGATTAGGCGAAGAGCCTGATTTTGTATTTGTTCAAGTTTATTGATGTTAGCATTTGCTGCTGTTATTAAAGCTTCAGAACAGTACAAGAGGTTTGGTTTAATATACATTTTGTATGTTGTGTTAGGGACTCTCCTTGAGCAGCCCCATTTAGCACCAGCTAACCTTTTCAGGATTTGCAATTTCTTTTCAACCTTTTCTGAGATGTTTGTTATATGTTTTTTCCAACTTAGCTTTCTGTCGAAAGTGATGCCTAAGTATTTGGCATCATCAACTGCTTTGAGTGGTTTACCATTATAATTTATGCTAACATTAACTGGTTTGTATTTTAGTGTAAATAATTCATAATTTGTTTTTTCCTCATTGATAGTCATGAGGTTTTTGGAGCTCCATTCATGTACTTTGTTTAGGGCTGTTTCTATTCTGTCTTTAATTAATTCAGGTTTTTTTGAAGAGCCTGAAGTCCAAATGACTACATCGTCAGCAAATAAAGCAATTTTGGTTTCTAAAGTTTTTATTATTGATGGAAGGTCATTTATATATATGTTAAAGAGTGTTGTGCTCAGAACAGCACCTTGTGGAAGTCCTCGGTGTGTTTGTTTATATTTGGAAATGTATGTATTATATTTTGTGGCACAAAATCTTTGTGAAATAAACTGAGTTATCCACTTAAGCATGTTACTTTTCACACCTATTGATTGCAACTTATCAACTAATTTATTTCTCCAGACTGAGTCATATGCTGATTTAAAATCAATGAATACTGCCAAGGTATCCTCCTTTCTATTGAAAGCTTCCTTGATGTCTTGGCTTAGTAGGAGTACATTTTCACTTGTACTATGATTCTGT
This sequence comes from Tenodera sinensis, assembly GCA_030765045.1. Taxonomy (NCBI): domain Eukaryota; kingdom Metazoa; phylum Arthropoda; class Insecta; order Mantodea; family Mantidae; genus Tenodera; species Tenodera sinensis. The sequence continues at coordinate 247,274,689 of CM060964.1, read as the reverse complement.
CTGAAGCCGGTCTGTGAACTATTAATTAAGTTGTAATATTCTAGAAACCAGTTAAGTCTAGATGCCACCATTCTTTCCATCACTTTTGCAATAACACTGGTCAAAGATATTGGTCTGAAACTATTAATATTGTTTGAGGGTTTGTTTTTCTTTAAAATCGGGATGATAATGGCTTTTTTTCCAGTCGGAAGGTACAGTCATTCTCCAACACGTGTTATACAGTTTAAGTAGGATTTCTTTTCCTTTCCTGCCAAGGTGTTTAATAAACTCTGGGTGGATCTTGTCAGGTCCAGGAGATTTTTTGTTCTGTAATTGTTCTATTGCTAAATCCAGTTCTGTTTCATTAAAATCCTGAATAAAAATATCATTTCGTATACCTTTTGGCTTACTAGTTTCTCTGATAGTTTTTTGGATAGCCTTATCTTGTTTTTTATACGCTTGGGGTATTCTTTGTGACTGAGCATAAAACTTGCTAAGGGATTCTGCTATTTCCCTATCTGCAGTTAAGCTTTTGTTATTATATTTTAATGGTTCAGTTGTATTTTTTGATAATTTTGTTTTATTAAGGAATTTGTATATTTTATTTCCATCTTTCCTATAGTCCATATGTTCTACAAAATTTGTGAAATTGGCCCTTTTTGCTGTAATTAATTCTTTCTTAAAAATGGCTGCTTTTCTTCTCCAGTTTTGTACATCTTCTGGACCCTTGGTTCTTTCGGCTTTGACTCTTGCTATATTTCTTTCGTGTTTTAACTTAGATAAAGATGGAGACCAAAAATAGCTATATTTCTTTAACTTTCCTTTGGGGATATGTTTTAGCTGCTGTCAATAATATTTCACAAATTTTTTATTCATTTCATCTGTTGACTTGAACTCTGATTCTAACAGTATATTACACTTCCCTTCTATCTCATTTTGGAAACTGGGCCAATCTGCTTTTTTAAAATTCCAAGAAGTTTTAACTTTTGGTTTGTTACCTTTATTTATTAGACCTCTTATGGAGTTTATGGTGATTCTGTGGCCTGAACCTGGGTCTTCTATTATTTCTCTTTTTGTATTGTCAATTATGTCAGATGACACCATCAGAAGGTCAGGATTTGTACCCGAACCATTATAATGAAGGTAAGTGGGTGGATCATTTGGATTAAATATTAATTCCATTGTTGACGAGTTTAATAGGTCTTCTATGACTCTTCCTGCTGAATTTATATCTCTGTAGCCCCACCTAGGGGAGTGTGCATTAAAATCACCTATTAAAATACTTTTGGGTTCTATGGGAATAGAATTTAGATCTAGTGTATTGTCTGGAGGATTGTAGATACTGTAAATTCTATAGTGGTAGTTACTTTTCCATACTTCAATTTTAACTATTTCTGATTTATCTTGTTCTTCCATTGTTTTTTGGATTTGGATAATAGCTTTCATATTTCTTTTAATTCCTGTAAGAATACCACTTGCTATTTGACGAGCCTTTGGAAGTATATGTGTAGTGTACTGATCCATTTCAAAGTATATTTCCTGTTCTTGTGATATATTGGCTTCTTGTACTGTGAAGACATCTATATCTTGGTCTTTTAATATTTTCATTAGCTCTTGTTTTTTAGGCTGGGACATGCCTCCTGCATTCCATTGTAGAATTCTTAAAGTATTGGAATTGTTGTGATGAAATTTGCCTAAAGATGTCCCCACCCGGAGATCCGATTGGGGGACAGTTTTAACTCCGGAATGTTCTTTAGGACTCATACTCATGTATGTGGCTTTCATGTAACTGTTTTCTTAACGGGCACCAGTTTTACAATGTGGCAGTTACATCACCCGACTTAAACCCCCATTTTGCAAGGGGGACCACACCTATCGTTGGTCAACGGGTCCATCGGACCTAGCCGGGAGGACTAAATAGATGATATTTAGATCCACCGACCTTCCCCTCATGTGCCTCTGAGGGACGCTGTTGTGCTGTGATAGGCCAGCACATATGTAAATGACATTTCCTCCATTTTAGATGAAACAGTTATACCGCTGTGATTCTGTCCCCAGAGCCTCATCTGTTAAAAGCAGGGTGCACCACGGGCAGGATGAGGATGGGAATTGGGTAGGAGAGGCTATAGGAGGCGCATCACTACCCCTTACTACCCCCAAATTAGAAACTAAAAACTTCACTTATCTTATTGTTTTGGTGCTAACCCTGCGGTTTCAAGCTGTTGGTGTTGTTAAACACACAAGCTGTGTGTGGACAATGTTTGAGAGGTAGAATCGGAACTGAAAAATTCAATGCCACAGCTGGGATTTGAACCACAGACCCTCCACTTACCAGATGAGTGCCCTAACCATTAAGCTGTGGCTACTGTTATTCTGGCAGGTTTCCACAGTAGCTTAATGGAGCATTGAGTGGCATTGTGGCACGTGGCATTGAATTTTTCAGTTCCAATTCTACCTCTCGAAGATATTCACTTTGAAGAATAGGGATTGCATAACGAATTTGGAAATACAGCTGACTGATTCTGTCAATGTTTCTTTTTTCAGTGGTTGGTAATATGATAGAAAAAATATGTCACCTAAGGTCTGTAATGATGACAAACATGACGATGTGAGTGACTCGTGAAACTAGTCACAGTCATTGGAAATGTTCACAACTATACCAAAGATAAGCAAAGCCTGCTCTTTAATTATTTACTATATTTATTGATTTACATTGCTTTACTATTAATAGCTTCAGTGTTTTCATTTTAGTAAAGAAACATTTTTGTGCCTACTTTAGAAATGTAAAAAACAATAGTTTGAAAAATCAGCAGCTGCCACTCACTTTTTTTATAAAAAACCACAACATAAAGCCAGAACCGAAACTCCTCAAATGCGTAACGGGAAAACAACAGCGGTCCACATGGAAACAAATCTTCATTTTAAAAAATAGAAACAGAGTATTCAATTTCAACATCGCCACGGATATCATCAGCAAGTTCCTTGAACCACTCACCAGAGGAGACCTCAAAGGAAACATCACCATCCACATCAGGGAGAACCAGTCTATGTCAGGTTGATAATGAAGGAAAGTCAGCCTCCGAAACATGCTTCAGTAAATTATAAGTAAGTGTTGTGTAGTGTTATTAGTCAACTCACTGTTCTGGTTTAAATTATCACAACACTGTTTTCAAACTTCCAAGAAAGAAGATATGTATAAATGGGGACTATTTTAAAAGGATTATATGAAGATAACACTTCTCCACACAAAATATGATGATGGGGCAATAACCAGAGAAATATCAGGGGTGCAAGTTGAGCCCAATTTTATTCAATTAGTTTATTGATGACATACTACAGAACATATATAACAGCAACAATCTTTTACTTACAATAAATAATGTGCAAATCTCTGGCTTACCCTTTGCAGATGATTTGGTAGTGTAAGTGCTCTAAAATTGTCTTTACAAGAAGTAGATAATTGAGGTGCTTGGGGCTAGATAATGGTAAGCTACACTTTGAGCAAAATTGAGATTCTTGTGTTTTTCATACCTGCTAGGGGACGGTAAGCCACAGGTGGAGTGGTGTTTGAAGAAACTGAGAGATGGCAACGCACACTCGGTTGCTATGTATAGCACCAAGAAATAATGTGCAACTTTGGTGCTTCAGTAAGGTAAGCCACAGGTGAAGTGGCATTTTGCAAAGGAAATAGAGCAGTTCCGATGAAATAATGTATTGTAGAACCAATATTCAAGCTGATTGTTTTCAGAGTAAATCATGATGCAATGACGGTATTGCACATGTGGATTATCAGCCAAATCCATGTGAACTCTCTCTCATCATCACCATCACCATCACCATCGTTGTCATCATCAATAATGATAACGTTAACAACAACAACAATAATAATAATAATAATAATAATAATAATAATAATAATAATAATAATAATAATAATAATAATAATAATAATAATAATATCATCATCAGAGGTAATCATCAACAAAATATAGTTGTGGCATGCCATATAGCATGTGATGTTGTGGTTTACGGCAATGCAGTACATGCAGTACTCAGAAATGCTTATTTTTAATGGAACCATGAGCCATGTGACAATTTCTAAGATATTCATCTGGAAACCATTAACTATGATTGATTGCTATACCTATGATGGGAATCTCTAGATGCCTACTACAGGTGTTATTGTGGCATGCTATTAAATAGCTGTTAAACTGTAGTGTGGTTTAGTAGGTTCATACTGTTAGTAACTTCTGAATTTTTTTTTTCTGTCTCAAGCAGAAAAACTTAACTCTTATTGTTAGAGAGGTGGCCATCTTTCTTGCTAAGGATAAGCGGCATCAATAGCGGCAGCGCACACTAGAATTGAGTATGAATAACATTTTGTTTCATAAAAATATTGTAACAAAAACTCATTTTTATTTTAAAGGGTCAGAAGTACATGAATGATGAAATGAAAAAGAAAATGTTTGCAAATGAAATCGGGCCTCCATGTACTTGTCATCAGAAATGACTGAAGCAAACTGTTCACGGAGACTTCTGTGAAATTATCAAGAAGCTTGGTCATCCTGCACAGACATTATGGACTGAGACGTTAACACCAAAATATAATCAGTCAATTCCTATACAGCATAAGAAACTAACATCATGGCCCCCTTGACTATGTACCTGCAGTGCATCATGGATTTTATTGCTGACTCAATACGAAGCTATAAAGTGGTTTAGTGAACCTGAAGTAATTGATGGCAGTTTCTTAGATAACACAGATGGTAATGTAATGAAACCAAATACTGCCCTGAAACATTGCTGAAACATAATGACAAGCCACAAATTGTTATGTATTCCTTGTACTTAATATTGTTTTGCACTATTTAAGGTAATAAAAAATCATTCTATGTGGCAAGAATACCTAAATGTAAGTAATCTTGTATAAAAAAATTTAAATTCCCCTTATGCACATCACCTGATTTATGGAACTTTTTAAACTTTCAAGTGTCTCCTGTAAAATTCACTGAAGGTGGCTTACTATTATCCAGCCCTAACACCTCAATTACTAGAATGGGGACTAGATGTAAACAGAGAAAAAGAGCCAAATTGTAGTATTTAAAAAAGGGTCTAAATTAAGTAAACATGAGAAAAGGAAGAAAGAAGCAAAGAATAAGGTGGTGCGTGATTACACTTATTTAGAACCGAGCAAGTTGGCAACCCAACAACGTGTGTGACTCACATCTGGAAGGTCTTGGGGTCAATCCCCAGCGACTGCACACTCTGACATGGGTTTTCCATGGTTTCCCCTTGTCACTTAGTTGAATGCTGGGTTGCTGGGTCACAATAGAACTGTGTAGTTTGCAGTGCACAAGGTATTCCCCCATTTACCCTCTACCTTTTTTACACTTATTTAGGAACAAATATAGATGCAGGAGGCAAATAGGTGAAATTGATCAGCATTAGCCAAAGGAAAAACAGTAATGATGGCAGTGAGAGGATGTTTATTTAGAATGCCAGAGATGGAAGTGAAAAGGTTAGATAGGGTATATAATTCAATGGTCGAGGCAAGAATGCTATATGGTATTGACATACGGGGCTTGAAAATGGATGGGAAATTGTATATTTTGTGCACAGAATGTTCTGTATGGAAGTTCTGGGGTTGCCAATAGCAACAACAAATGAAATGGTCTAGATTGAAAAGGGGGGTGACGGGGGGTGGGGGGTGGAGGGTAGAGGGGGGGGGAGTTACCAAGAAAAGGATTAATTATGCAAAGGACTTTAAAATATTGGTATAAGATCCTGAATCTGGAAGCAGATAATCTGTTGAAACAATGTTTAAAATACCAAGAAAGAATTTTGGAAAATTCAAGTTTTATAAGTAATGTAAGAAATAATTTGGAAATTAATGGGCTAGGAGATATTTGGAAGAAAAGAGAAACAAACTATAAAGGCCTTTCGAAGGAAGTAAGAAAAAGGATTTGAGGATATAGAGATCCAAAAATTGTGTAGTTAGCTATCAGAGAAGAGATCACTTTTATATAGCCATGAAAAACAGCTGGGAAATAGAAAGATACATTGATTATGCTAGTCTAGGGGAAAGGAGGGAATAGCATGGTTAAAAACAGGAACATGAAGGTTAAAAGGATCATGAAATGGGCACCCACAAGGCGAATGCCTGTTATGTGGGGGAAAAGAGGATGTACAATACATAGTGTTTGACTGTAAGAAAACTGAGAGATGGAGAAAAGAAAGAGTGTGATGAAGAATGAATAGGAAACCTGATATAAATAAAATTATAGATAAAAACTATAAGAATATGAGAAAGTAATTTAAAAGGTGAGTTAATTAGTTACACTGAACAACACTTACAACATATTTCTCCGGGACGCGTTTCGAAGGTAACTTCCCTCCATTATCAACCGGACAATAACTGGGTTTCCATGGTGCTTGATGGTGCAGATGGTGATGCTTCTTCTGGTGTTTCTTCTGGTGGCGGTTCGATGAACTTACTGAAAATGTCTCTCTGAGGAATGTCGAAATTAAATACTCGGTTTCTATTTTTTAAAATAAAGATTTGTTCCCATGTGGACAGTTCTTGTTTTCCGGTTATGTGTTTAAGAAGTTTCGGTTCTAGCTTTATGTCATGATTTTTTGTCCAAAAGTGAAATGCAACCGCTGATTTTTCTAATTGTTTACTCTTAATGTTTCTAACGTGTTCCTTGGATCTAATTCTTTTGGTTTTTCCTATGTATATTTCATTGCAATCACTGCATTCAATTTGGTATATGCCAGATTTTTTGTTAGGTGGAATAGCATCTTTGATGTTTGAAAGTAGTAGGTTTTTTATGGAGTAATGGTTTACTGCTGCTAGCTCAATATTGTATTCCTTGAACACCTTTTTAAATTTATCAAAAGCCCATGGATGATATGTGAATTTTTTGAATATCATTTTTGTTTTTGCTGCTGTGAGAGTTGTAGTTTCTTTTAATAATTTTTTCTTTTCTGCTTGTTTTACCTTTTTATCTACTAATTCTTTGGGAAAGCCATTTTTTTGTGCTATTTCAATTATTTTGTAATATTCTGTTTTATATTCTTCTGCTGAAAGAGGGATGTTCACCAATCTATGTGTTAAACTATTGAAAATTGCTTGTTTGTGGCTTCTTGGATTGTAACTATTAGCTTTTATGTAGTTGTCTGTCTGCGTTGGTTTTCTGTGAATACCGAAATTTATTCTATCCTTGTTTTTGATTAATTTTAGATCTAAAAATGGTAATTTATTATCTTTTTCTACTTCCACTGTGAAATTTATACTTTTGTCCTGTATGTTCAGAAGTTTTAATGCGTCACTGATGTGTCTTTTTGGAACTATTGCAAATATATCATCCACATATCGCTGCCAGAGTTTGAAGATCCACGGGAAACCTTTTGTGTTCAGTGTAACTAATTAACTCACCTTTTAAATTAAATTAATTACAACAACACTGTTTTCAAACTTCTATGAAAGAAAGATATGAGAAAGTGTTTAGAAAAAATTAGAAATAAGTGGAAAAGGACTGAAAAAGAGAGAAAAAGAACGTGAAGGCCTTTGTCGAATTTTACTTAAATTGATCAAAAATTAATAGATCATTTATGCAGTGTCTTACTATCCATTTTTTTACTGTTATTTAATGTAGTGAAAATTAATTTTTTGTCTTTTTTGCCAAGCCAATGTTTTAAAATAAAGTATTAATATATAAATTTGATTCATATTAAATGTATAATGAAAAATTTGTGTAAGAGCTTAGTATTCATAGTAGTGCATATTGGAATATGTTGTTTATAACTTAAATTGGACTACCCACTTGAAAACTGGCCAGTGTCAACCTCTAGTGGGTGGTACAAATGCATGTATTCTTCGTGCTTCGATAAACTTTTATTATTTATTACTATCATCATCGCCGCCGCCGCCGCCGTCGTCATCGTCATCGTCATCGTCATCGTCATCGTCATCATCATCATCATCATCAAGAGAGAGAGAGAGAGCAAGGGATTGCCAGGTGTGTACTGATGAGTCTTTGAAAGTGAGAACACAACATACAACAAATAGAAGGCTGTGTAGCTGCAGAGATTCATCCTGCACCTTTAACATGAGAACATAGCAGCAATGTTTGTAAGTCTGTATAAGATGATAGAGATCTATACTTTCCTCCTTCACTGAGGATGACTCCTAACTTGTCTTTCATATGCCTCCTATAAATACCTAAGATTTTGGCCTTGTAAAAGCTAGATCATATATGAAGGGTAGCACAGTCCATAGGCAGTTTCTGAAAATCCTGTAGCACTCAAAGAAAAACCGTAGTGTGTGTTCTTCATTCCTAAGATAAACATAAAAGATACAGCTAAGTAATTAAGACTTGATGTACAGGTCCCACCAATGTGTGATAAGACTTCCATAAATCTGATATTTTGTCCCCTGTAGATCTTTGATGAAGACATATTGTGTTAAATTCCAATAGGAGAGTCCAATAGTGAAGCGTGTCAACGTGAAGAATGACAGATAATGGTCTGAAAAGGATACAGAGATGGTAGCAATGGAACTAATATTACCAGCAGGTTCCTGAGGAAGGTAGAATTGATCCTGACGTAAATCAGAGTTATACGGCGTACGGTTTTAGAAGGCACATGAGCTGAGCCAATGCGTGCACACGGTGGCTGCGCTGCTGCCAAGTGTTGCGCCAAAGAGCGTGGGGAGGGAAAGTAACATTTGTTGTGTCACAAATAACATAAAATGAACCAGCATTTTAATGGTGGGGTATTCACCATTGTCATACATTTCATATATTGTGCAGCAAAGTATGTCTTTTTCAAAATCATCTAAAATGAAACAGTTTTTTGTTTTCTGGCATGCTTTCCCGGAGATTTAAATAAAGGTTCACCAATTTCTGGGTTAGAAGTTTTGCCCTGTTTCACAATACGCGTTACATTGCACGCTCTGTCTGCGAGATCCCGGCTTTGTGAAAAATTGATCCGGTCACGCACTTCCTCAGATGCCAATTCCTTAAAAAACTGCACACCTTAAAAATAATATTTCTGGCCTGAGAGCGCAGTACCTTACCCTTAATACCAACGCCACTGGCACCAGGCTTTGAAAGTGACATTGTTAAAACTTCACTAAGCACAATGTAAACTTGAGAATTTTCTGCTTATTGTCACAGTTACACAAAGCACAATTTGAACAATTTGAACCGAACTAAAGAATTCGCACGCAACTACACTGATCCGTGGTCAGTTAATTTATGAACTAAATATACGCAGTTCCTAATGACTGAAGCTGTCCGGCAAAATGAGGGTAGAACTATTTCACCCCAGGCCATTAGCAGTCTCGTTTAGGTGAATGACTTCTGAACAAAGGGGTGCATTTTCCAGGTAAGCAGATATAACAATAGCAAGACACACAACTCACTTGGGCATCGCTGAAGACGGGGGAGTGTGTGCGTGCGTGTGTGTCTGTGTGTGTGTGTGTGTGTGAAAACGGGGGAGAATAAACAACATTTTTTCGGCGTGCTAATGCAAACACCTTCTTGTATACACGTAAACCCGGTAGCGAGTGAACTTAGATAGTTTTGAGAATAAAGATATTAAAATATGCATTCGTGTGTTTTCCTAAAAGAAACATCCCAGGATGTCTAACATCCTGATATAGATAAGAGTCCACATGCAATAGTGGCACAAGGAAAACCTCTCGACATCACCCTTCCATTCTACGTAAATTGTGAGGTACTGAGAGGGGTGACTCAGTAACAACGGGCAGCATCATAAATCGGCGCCCAATGCAACACCCTCACGGCACTTCGTAATTTGTTACTCCATAACTGCGTAATGAAAAGGAATAAAACACACAGGTAAGATTGGAAGTTGCATACATGAGCATAAACACGGGAGTCAGTTGTTTATTCTCGAAGCGATAACTCGAGAACTATACATCATAGAAAAATGATCTTTGTACAGGCTGCTTCAAAAATTCTCGCCGCATACACCAAGGCATATTAGAATGTCGAATTTTTAGTAATAATTTTGGGTGCATGAAAAAGAGAAATCTCTGTTGCTCACACTTGTGCTGTGCATTCCGAACTAGGCAACGCTGCACGACTGTGATAGGACAGTCGCTCTAGGCGAGCCCCCTCGAGCTCCGCCTCATGTGCCTTCTAATACTGTACGCCTTATAGTAGAGACATATGTATGTGTAGCTGGTCTATGTATCTGTCATAAAGAAACTAGTTGTTAGCTAATTAAGGAAATTGAAGCTATTAACAGTGAAGCAACAAGATTCTAAAGTAAGAACAAATTAGAAACTAAAAACTTCACTTATCTTAGTAATATTGCAAGTTCTATACAAATTTGTTTGTATAGCTTTGAGAATGAGTTGGAGTCAACTCGAAACTTTAGTCAGCTTTGCACCAAGAACTTGCAATATTACTAAGATAAGTGAAGTTTTTAGTTTCTAATTTGTTCTTACTTTAGTTGTTAGCTGTTGTAAACTTGCATTAAGTCAGTAGAAACCAATACAATCTTCTGGACAAAGGATGCAGTTGAAGTCTCCACCCAAGATGTAGTGACAAGGTAAGGTACAAAGAAAATATGGTAAATCCATGTGAAAGAAATGTTCCCTTTTCTTATATTTGTTACTCCCTGAAGGCACACAGATGTTGAGGAAGCTATTACCTTGATAGATACTTCCGATAGCACATTCAATGGACTGAAGAACCATCCCAGGATTTGTGAAGGGTACTGTACCCCAACAAACTGTTCCTATGTTGACATGTGTATATAGCGACACAAGGAAAAAAAATTAGTGATATGTTGCTTTCAACATGTCCCACCTTTCTGTACTGAACTAGCACATTACGTACATAGTAATTAGGAATTTCAAATGGAATGTGTGAAATACACACAGTAATCAGGTCATCTTTAGCTGGTGTAATGTTTACAGTTGCTGTTCCCCCATTTAAGAGTTAAATTATAGATTCACCTCTGTGCTGTTGTAGGTGACTGTTGTAAATTGTCATTTGTAAACTTTATATAAGCTGCATTCTGTTTTTCTACTAAATGAACAGCTAGTAAATCCTCATCTTTCACATGCAACACTTTGTCCATCCAGGAATACATAATCCATTGTAGAGAGACATTCTGAATGCTCCTTTTAGCATCTTTTGATGCAAAACTCTACTTGCCATCTTATACAGCAACACAAATGCAGTAAGATTTCAAAATCACAAAGAAAAATAGTGATAATTGCCAGGCAGAAAACAAGAGAAGCTACCTAATCCATGCCCTTCAACGATCAATCAGTCACAACAGTAGTGAGCCATGGTGAATCACTTTAAAATTTAAAATGGGAGTAATTGTGAAATAGGGCAGAACAGGTATTAGGCATTGCCGGGTTAGCACTATAGAAGATTGCACCTATATCTCCATAATGGACATGAAATACTACCTATGGTAAACACATAATTCCGAGGTCAGGCAATACTTTTGAGCACAAAGATGCAAAGAAGAAACCAAACCTGGTCAAACCAAACTGTAAAAATCTGATGTGTTGCACTCACATGACTTTCTCTACTCTTGTACTAAGCATTCTTAAAAAGTCTTATTCCTAAATCTTCTTCGTGTTAGTTAAGATAAACATTTGTACAAATTATCTTATTGCTTATTTCCTTATAGGTGCAAGGGGAATGTTAGGATACAGTAGGCCTTGTGCGATAGTCAAATCTTTTAAAGCTTTGAGATTCCGTTCTCTTTACACACTTATCATATAAAAAAATGAACAACGATGTTGCATTTCATGAAAGTTTGAAGTTTTCTGAAACTCACACACATAACAAGGAGTATCTCCGAAATGGTTCACCCTACAAGAAAATGTATTTAGACATAAACTGTGTATTTTAGCAAGATCTACATTTGTTGTTTATATTCTGCAAAATAGATGGGAATATTGAATTTCTGGATGAAATAATACTTCTTGATCGGCTTTTAAAAATCACAGGATTAATTAAATATATTCTTCAAACCTCTCACTAATGCTGACTACTATGTGAGTGAACAACTGCAAACTGGAAACTTGAAATATCTACAAAATGTAAAGATAATAAAATATCTGGCACACACTCGCCTTTGAAAGTAGTAATGCTACCATGTGGTCAGCAATGTAGGGAGACTTCGAAGCCATACGCGATAGAATTATAAATAAAAATATGACCTGGGTATTGTTAAAACAGATATACTTCTTCCATGTTTTGAGTAAGAGGATGACTGATGAATGTATGTGTTGCTCTTTCAAGCCACAAGCAGCCCTTGGGTCACAGGTCAGACACACCTCGTCTATACAGTGTTGCCAGGAAAACAAGAAGCAAGTGGTGCAATTGACACTGAAACTGTTCAGATTTTAGCAGGTACTAATACTTCCAACACTGCAAGAAGAAGATCACTTAAAAAAAAAGTTGACTTAGTATCTAGGAACTGATTGAATGTAAAAATCAACACAGCATAATTTGAAAACTTGTACACGTTTCTTTGGCAGGGATGATTTTGTCAGATATTTGAACTTTGGCACCAAAGTACATGTTTTCAACAGGAAGAAATGCTTTTGGATCAGTATATTCAATTTTATCTATTTCAGTGGATTTCAAATGTTCAGATTTAATGTAGCAGTCAAGGATAGTTCACAATGCAGAAACTATATCCGCTTTTAGATTGTGAATTTGAGGTTCTTCACCTTGCATTTGCTTGTGTAGACTGTTAAAAATAGGTAAAGCAAACTGAAGGAACTCCAGGTATAGCTTGTTGTAGGGTGATTTTACCTTGTTCAGAATCACTTCAGTTCCTTGCAGTTTCTCTTCAGAAGAAGCATGGGTGAAATAAAGAATAAGGGTATCATACCACTCTAATACACGAAAATGACTAACTCGATAGATAACCACCGTGTTTAGCTTGGCTGTAATAATTTGTGGCTTAGAGTTGACAAAAGTGAAAATCTTTGAGAGATTCTGTACGCTTTGCACTGGGGTGAAAATAATTCAAGAAATCTCAAACAAGATCTCGTTCCCTCCCGCGGAAGTTTAGTGCAGCATAGTGCACAAATTGAATAAATAACAAACACATTTCATTATAAACAAGTCTGGTATATCATTCTGTGGAAGAGCAGACAAAGAATGTCTTTTACCCATCATAACACTAGCTCCATCTGCGACTACTCCAATGAGGTTGTCTTTGTAAGGAATGTTTCTAGAAGTAAAAGAGTTTACCATACTTTGATATAAGTTAATTTCATTAGATATCAAACCGAAAAAGGAATCCAAACACAAATGTTTGCAAGAACTGACATCTGTAGATTCATCCACAATTACACAAAACTTATTTTTTCTCAGCATTGCATTTAACATTTCTCTACTTTCAAGACCCAAAACGTTTTTTAGAATGGCTGTTTCTTTTGTTCGAGAACAGGTTATCCTTTTTGCAATTTCAGAACCAGGGCATATTGATTTAACTGGAGGGCAGATGTTCCATAACATTAAAAGAGATATGCTCTGCTAGAAAAGCAACAATACGAATTTCTGCTTTTACTTTGGTTGTTGTTGTTGTTGGTTTGTTGTTGTTGTTGTTGTTAGCTAATGCTGGATTTCTGACAATGAAGTCATTAATCCTCTTGCTCTCCAATATTTTTCACTGATGGATGGGGCATTAGAAGTGGCCGAGCATATTTGAAGGTGGTCTTGATCCATTTCCTCTTGCAGATCACATAGAGGACAGAGTGGTGAAGAATATATCCCAATTCTGTTTAAATGTTTTGCCAGACAATCATGTCCTGTAATCAAACTGAAGGTTGCAACTGCTGTTTTTCGAGGATACTCAGGAATTACTGTTTGAATGTTTGGTAGTTCCCATCTTTTATTCTTTGATTTTTCATAGTAACATTTTGCAATAATTTTTTTGAATTCAGAGTTGACTAATCTTTTAGCTGCATAAAATGGTAAATTAACTATTGATTTCTGCACATTGCCGGTACCCTTTTCTGCAAGAAAATCAGCTTTCTCATTACCACTCAGTTCACAGTGAGTTGGTATCCATTGGAAGACTAGGTGTTTTTGAAGTACTGTTAGATGGGTAAGGATTTTCCAACATTCTATAATTGTTTGGTTTTTTGGTGACAACTTGGAAGTAATTGCTATAATTGCTGCCCTGGAATCTGAGAGAATAACTGCTTGCTGAAAATGTGAAATTCTGTACAAAAGATTTTGTAGGGCCATTTGAATTGCTTCAATTTCTCCATCAAAGTTTGTAGTTCCATAACTTAAAGATTTGTAATAGGAAAAGAGGTGACATGTGACTCCAGCACCTGCTCCATCTTTGTTTGATATAAATGATCCATCAGTATAAATATGGAGCCATTCGTGTTCTGGAAATCTAGTATGGATTGTCTCTAATGCCAATAATTTTAGAACACTAGTTGGAGTGTCACTTTTGTTAACTTCTTCTGTCAGGTGTAAATAATATGTGATGTCTAATGTTTGTGTCGGATTGACTTTAGATATGTACATTCTTCTTGATATCTTGAATTTTGGAAAGAAAGCTCTCCTGAGTCTTTAGTGTATGTGTAAAATTTCTCTTGTGCCATGTATTGAATGGGAGTCTGATCAACTTTTCGTGTTGAATAAGAGTCGCTTTTTCTATTTCATATTCAATGGGGTATTGGTTGGTTAGTATTTCCATAGCTGCTATTGGTGTGGTTTTGATAGCACCTGTAATTAATCTCAGATTTTGGTTTTGAAAGATTTGAATCTTTTTTGTGTTTGCTGTTACAAGAACTTCGCTGCAGTAAGTAAATAATGGTTTTATATATACATTGTATGTTGTGTTAAGAGTTGCTCTGGAACATCCCCACTTCATTCCTGTTAGACGTTTTAACAGTGAAAGGCGCCTCTCTGCTCTCTGTATTACATTTTCTATTTGTTTGGTCCATGTAAGTTTAGTATCAAATGTAACTCCTAAATACTTTGCTTCCTTTGTTTCAGGTAATTGTTGACCCTCAAAATTTAGTTTTATTTTTAGTGGCTTTTATCTTAGTGAAAAGATTTGGTAGTTTGATTTTGTTGTATTAACAGTCATTAAATTTTCTTTGGTCCACCTTTGTAATTTGGTTAAGGATTGTTGCATGGTTTTTTCTAGTTCTGTACTTTTGTTTTTTGGTTTTGAAGTCCACATTACTTTGGTTGTTGAATCAGCAGAATGATGTGCAAACCATAGAGTTTTTTGTCCAACTAGCCGTTTAGCAGGCTGAATATGTTTGTTACATGCCTCTCCAAAGCAGTTTTACCGCTTGATGCAATATTTATAGTATAATCACATACTTTGCAAAATGCGAAAGTAGACCCCTTTTTAGATGTTAACCAGCCACTATACTTATCTTCTTGCTCCCATTCAGCTTTGCAGCTCTGACTACCTCTGTTTCTTAATCATGTTCAGTGAACACTATAACAACAGCGTAGGTAGTTAAAATATAAAAACACACACACTAATTTAACACTGCCAAGCAACACTGACAATAATTTTCGGTTCGTCCTTAAGACACGACTGCAGCACAACTGAAAAACTGATTTTGTTTTTAAGTTACTGTAGTATGATTATTCTATTGAACCAAACACAGGCAACTGTTATGTCAGATGGAGGAAAGAGGAAGGGACAAGCTAATCGCAACAGCGATAAGTCTCCCTAGGATAAAGATGCATAATCTAAATAATGCCGTATATGCACATAAAACACCCAAGATTTAACGTCAAGATAAACAGAAGTGAAAAGCGTAAACCCAATTGATAAATAGCAAATTTCAACAGCCTAACTAAACTACTAGGAAGGGCAATATATCTCTCTCCGATGTATGTTGAATAAGATGTTATTGTTTCTTCGTTATCTTAAGTGTACCGTTTAAAAGAATATATATTTCTTCCAATTTCTTATCAGCACAGCCCAGATTTCAAAAGCATGGTCTGTGATGATGAGGCAATCCAGATGTGGTATACTGTTTATGTAAACAGGTGATTATATTAGTCTTTCGTCTTTATACACAAGGGAATGACTTGCCTGAAAATCTTTTTTGGAAGGGTGAATTATACGATTTCAAGGAAAACATGTTTAAAAATGGAAAATATGTAAAAAGGAGGAGATTTTAAAGTGTGTTCAGTTTTTAACAGTAAATCAGTCGATATGCAAAAAAGCAGATCTCCTGCAAAATCAGTAGATCTGGCAACCCTGCATCTATAGCCTATCTCTTCATTTCTGTTCCTTCATACTGATAGCAACCTTCATGTTAAGCTTATCTCTGCATTTCTATTCCTTTATATTGAAAGTAGCTGCCATGTAAGCCTATCTTTTATATTTTATTCCTTTATGCTGAAGGCAGTATCCACCTAAGCCTATGTCTGCATTTCTGTTCCTTTATGCTGAAAGAAGCCCACCTGTTAGTTCCTCCAGCGGCCATGTATGAGAAATGCCATTCCTAGGGTCAGATTAGGTTCCTCTAAGAGTAGAGAGAGCCTATACAAAACGCCCAATGAACTTTGGTCCACAAACATGTTTGACTTCCCACCTGATACCTCCCTGAACACAGTGTGATGGATACTATCCCACAGGCCTGAAGATAGAGTCGCAAAGGATGATTGGGTAACCCATAATTCCCAACCCCTAGTTCTCATGTAAGACACTGTTCATATCCACTGATAAAGGTTAAACCCTGGGGAAGGGCCACTGCATGAGCTGATGCATTACTGAAGATGACTGGACCCCTCTTTCCATATACATGAGGTGAGGCCCTAGGGTGAGCAAAGTTCAGACCAGAACTTTCACCTAAGCCAGGGCAGCAACCAGGATGTGAACATGCTATCGGAGGCATTTAAAGTGGTGAAGAATTAAGTCACCATGGCACATTAAAAAAAGCAAAACAAATGAAAATAAGTGTAAAAAAAGTAGCCAAGTCATTTGGTCCTTGTTAGTTATTAATAGAACACAGGAAGGCTAAGAAATTTACTTAAATGAATCCATTTGTTATCCAAAAGGTCTTGACAAAATAGCTGGCCCAAACTTTTATATTAGATTGCAAAATGGCACTCTCTTGGTCAAAGCTAATTCACCCCTCTGGGCAGCTACGTAACTAAAGGCTAATTTGTTAGCCAGCTATCTGGTAGGTGTAAAGATCCACAGGAATTGAACTCCTCATGCATAGGACGTATATCCAATGAGAAGATCAAGGTGTCACATGTATGTATCGGGTTCAGCAGAAAGAACAAGGCAAATACCTGCTCACCCATATCCTATTTTACCTTTGCTCGGGTAGATCTGCAAAGAATTAAGGCAGGGTATGAAGCCAATGAAGTTAGGCCATATATGAACTCACTCAGCTGTTTTAAGTGTCCATACTTTGGTCATGCTATTAGGGTTCCTGAGGGCTAGGGAGTCTTTATTTTTCCAACCTCTCCATTTCTCTAATTTCTCTATAAAATCTTAACCCCTAACATGCTGACCTGTCATGGCATGTAATACGTACTCTGATTGGTAATCAGAGGATATGGTCGGTGTATTTATTTTGATAACTCTCCCGGTCAGGTCGGTGAGACCCGTAAACCAACGACAGGTGTGGTCCTCCAGACATTCTGGGGGTTGTAAGAGAGCGATGTGACTGCCAAAACATAAAAATATGGTGCTCTCTAAGAAGCGGTTACTATTACTGCTATTGCTCTCTTCAATATCATCAGTGAAAAATATTGGAGAGCAAGAGGATTAATGACTTCATTGTCAGAAATCCAGCATTAACATTAACAACAACATTTGTTGTACAGTATAATTTGGTCTATCTCTAATGGTTCACCAGTTATGCAAAAGTCGTCCAGAGTAAATACAACTACAGGGGCTATAGCCAGAAAATTCAAAATATACATTTCATTTGTCATAAAAATATCTCAAACATGACATTTTAATCAAAACCGTTAGAGCCAATTTTCAAGAAAATCAAAATTTTGGAAAAATTTTCCATGTAAAGGGTAGTTTAGCATGGGACTGTTCTCTTCAAAATCTTCATGTTGCATCCTTGAAAGACACTAAACTTGAAAGGCGCACGCGCACACACGCGCACCCACACACACACAGACCTTTTTCTAAAAATGTTCTTTTTGGATTCCAGGGGGTCTCAAAACATATATTTCAGGTGAAATCTCGACAATGAATTTTTGGGTGGAATACAATACTTCCCCTACTTGCCAGTAGAGAAAGTAAAAAGAAGTATGCTTGGACTGATGTATCAATTACTAGCAGAAAAAGAATAATTAATGGAAAAAAACCTGCAAAAAATTTTATGTTAAAATAGGTAAACAATTCAACTCACTTACATAATATTAGGATGAGTCAACAACTTATTTAACACTAGAAGGACCGTACCGGTCATTTTGACTGGTTAACGTTCTTTAAAAAAGTATACACATCGAGGTAGTGTGATTATCGCTTTAATATTTCGTGACTTTTAACGAAATAGAGCAAGGGTGATTCCCTAAAATGTTTAAGTTTTTATAGCAGGTTTTAAAAAAATTAATCACGCTTCTTACCTTAAAGGACTGTAGCCGTTCATTTTGACCGGTGCGATTATTTTGCACGTGTCGTAACTAAATAGTGATAACAATGTATTGGAAAGTTATCCAGGGCTTTCGGTCATTGTTGTAATCCAGTTTAATAATGTTTAGCGCTAGAGTAGACATGTCGTAACTAACAATGATAACAATGTGGTCTGAAAGTAATCCTAGTTTTGCAATCATTGTGGAAGCCTAGTTTGAAAAGGTTTAGCCCAGAGCAGGCGTGTTTTAGAAGTCGTGTCAATATAGTGAATGGTAAAATATTTTTGGCGCCATACTGTATCATTGCCATATCACATCATAATTACCACTGTATCTTCAAGAAGATGAAATGTTGCATTATTTCCATCGATTACCAGACAATGAGTAAGGGGAGAACATATTTAGTGACAATGAATTATCCGATAATGATGACGATGTTGAATATATTCCTCATCAATCGCATTAAGTTACACTGGCATGACCGAGACCCTTCCTTGTGGTCATGTCTATTGTTATTTGACAAGTGGTTGACAGCCCTGGCTGTTTTATGGAGCAGGTAGCATTCTCAACTTATTCCTCACACTACATGTCAGTACCAGAGCATGTTGTCACACCACTTATGTAACCTTTCATTTCAAAAGGAAGGAATGTTACTTGTGACATTTTTTTACTTCTAAAAATCTTGCTGATCAGTTGAAACAGAGAAATACAAATATGGTGGGCACATTAAAGAAATCGCTGAGGGAGGTTCCTCCTGCAAAATCTACCGCTGGATCTTTGTACAACACTATCTTGTACAGATCTAATATTACCATCACATCATATCAAGGAAAGGCAAAAAAGAATGTCCTGCTAAGTTCAATGCATCAGTCTTTGGATGTGAATCAAGGAACCCAGAAGAAACTTCCAGAAACTGTGAGCTGCTATAACTCCACAAAATGCAGGGTTGACATTCTGGATCAAATGTGTCACCTATACACAGTCAAGTTTGGTTGCCGGCGGTGGCCAATGCATATTTTTTTTATGTACTGGACCTTGCTGGAATCAATGCATGGATTCTATACCAGAATGGCACAGGAGAGAAAGTAAGCAGGCGAGACTTTCTTCTAAAGCTAGCATAAGAACTCTCTTCTAAATATATGCTATCAAGGAAAGGACCAACAAATGTAATTGTTGGAGTCACCGAACAAGGTAGGGCACGTAAAACATGCCAAATTGCAGGCTACAAAGGTACTAATAAAACCAAGAATATGTGTATGAAGTGTAAGAAGTATGTGTGTGGCCCATGTTCAGGAAATGTTCAGTACGTGTGTACTAAGTGTTTCGACCAAGATGGCGGATTTCACTAAATACAAAAATGAGCTGTTTTTGTGATCATTGTGTGTACTGCACTCTACTGTATTGTTACCAGTGTTACTAACTACTTCAGAATGCTAAAGTGATATACCTGAGTATGCATATCATTTATATGATCTCATGTTTTGTAAGCAGTGTACTTCAAACTGTAATGGATTCATGCTGTTTAATGACTAAATATTATGTAAACTCCATGTAAAATGTGTATAAAGGTACTACTTCATGCATAAAATATCCTGATTTAAATTATATTATAAATGAAGCACTGAAAACCAATTGAAAAAGGTACCAGTCAAAATGGCCGATGTTGGTTCTTTTAGGTAGCAAGGCAATGTCGGTCCTTCTAGTGTTGAACCTTCTCTCTCCACTTATCTTATTTATTCAAGGCTAGTTTCTGGAAGCCTCTTACCTGTCATCAGATGTACAGTCAACTGGGGATGGTTCAATCCTACTTGATGTTGTGCTGCTCTCTATACTTCTGGTTAAATAGACGATGGCAACTATGGCAGGGATTTCAAAATTCATTACTTTTTCTTCATTCTTAATGATAACGACGGTTGCCAATGTGCTTAGCGCTAATGATTCCATGACATGTTTCAACAATTTTTTCTGCTGTTTTATGGTGTGATTTGAAGACCAAAAATGATGTGCTACAGCAGGCTTGTCCATGTACGTGAATTAGATGTTTCTCCAATGTTCTTTCAAATTTTTGTTTTCCCAACATATATTTTCTCACAATTTTGACATTCTGTTTGGTGGATTCTGATAACCTGATTCTTAGTATGCTATTTTTGAGTGGGTGGTTCAACACCCTCCTGGTGTTGTATTTATTTTGTGGTGCTAACTTAATTTTAAATTTTCTCAAATTTCCAAAAAGGTTTTGGGTAAAAAGAGGATTTACTCTATTTGAATTTGGGTTTCTCACTATCCGTTTAATTGGTGATTTGTCTTAGGCTCCTCTGTACTTCGTTGTTTATTAATGGAAGATGTTCCCAGATTACTAAGCTTGAATAAATAAACATAGGTAGAGAGAAAAACATAGTGACTCATCCTAACATTAATTATTTCTCTCCACTATGTACAATACTTCCTTTTATTTATATAATTGAAGTCACTGTTTCTGGAAAGAGATAAAACAAATTTCCAGTTTCCAGAGGAATAGCAAATGCAGTTATTTAACAATTCAAACATACCTTAGCTGTTTCATCTTTAAGCCCCACGCTGTCTTTACTATCTTCATTGCTTGCAGCAGGATTTTCCACAGCACTTATGGTATGAAGATCTGTTTCAGGATCTGCTTCTTTGCGTCTTGGCTGCATAAAATTCATAAGGTACTGGCGTCTCTTCTTTCTCCATCGTTTGGATGGATAAGTGTAGATCTGACCTTCCAGTAAACCTGGAATTCTTTGGCGTGGACTCATGAAGAGATTAGAATGATTCTGTGCCACCCCTGTAATGTATTTACAATAATAATTGAAGAGTGGAAATATATAATGTGCCAAGCATCGAAACAAAGATGAGGAAAACAATATTTTATTAATATGAACTCCAAAAGTTGCTAACGATAAACTTTGTGTACTCATTTCATTGCAGGTGCATATATGATCTACTTCTTTAAGGTAAGTGTAAGGAATCTTGAGAAACATTATTGAAAATTAAGTTTTTTAAATGTGCTATGAGCAAATATAATTATGCAAAATACACTATACTTATCTTAATAAAAACAATTATAACATGGTATATGTCAAGACCTTGGCACAAGACACAAGTTACAAAATTATCCTTTTAATCAGGTTATTATTCCTGCAGTTAACTAATGCACAAGATTCTCATAAAAGCGTCAGTTGTTAGGAACAGTGCATCCTGTGGAACAAGATTCTCAAAAAATGTTTGTTGTGGTTACTTAGGAGAAGTAAAAGAAGTGGAAATCTTCCTTCTTTGCATCACTGAGCCTGTTGACACAGTTCAACGATAGTTGGTATATTATTCAAGGTCACTTCTTTCTTTGAATACCTGAGTAGTTGTACAGTCTTCAATCTCATTTAAAGTATATTTCACCTTTAAAACACCTGGTTCATTTCATTAATGCACACCCACTGAGCTTTAGACAAGTATAATTTCATTATATTGATTGTGGTAACTGCTGCTGCTTAAAATCAGAAAAATCGTCTTGCTCCATTAATGTCATTAAGAAGAGTTGTTTTGCTGCAGAGATTCAACCACTGTTTTAACTAGGTCCATGTGACCCTCACACTTCCTCTTGTACTTCAGCTTTTCAATGAGGGCAAAAACTCTGTCACATCTGAGATATTAATGTCCAAATACAAAATATTTTTGGTTCTCCTCATCAGCAATACCTTTGCCAATAAGGTAAAACCACAGGATTCTTATTCTGGATATGCGATTTTTATTCTGGACACAACTGCACTCCAGATTATTATCAATTTGCATTTGCAATTAGCTTTTGCTTTTTGGTAACATATTCTTGTTCTAAGGCATGTTATTTCTTACTTCATTCTCTAATGATCCTTCGCCTTTCTTTCGTCTCTTGCATTTATTGGTATCAACATGGTCACTCATTTTGGATGTTCACTGATAACCTAGTTTTATTAAATCAACACTCTGATAGTCACCTCAAAAAAGAACATACTAACCATAAGGGCAAAATGGAGCTTCTGGCACCCATTATATGTGTAAGTGATTGCAGTTCTTGTACCATGCTCCATCTTTTGCCAGAAATTTATTGCAATTCCCTTTCACTGAAGCACGTGGTCTTAACATGTATAAATGTCAGTTCAAAGACTTTGCATCAACAGATTAGCAGGCACAAGCAGAGGAGGGAATGTGGAAGAAAAAGAGAACTGGTTAGAAACAGCATAATGCAGAGCAAGCAATGCCCTGTAATATGGCCATGCATCCAAATAACAGCTTTCTATTGCGCATTACAAAGATTTGCTTTTTAGTCCGAAAATTATAATTCTAACATGTGAATATATTTTCTGACTCATGACATTTATATCAAAAATCCAGATGAATTTATAAGCAATTAACAAGTACACAACTTCAACACAAAAGGGGTATTCACAGACACCAACATACTTACTATCAAAAGGGTAGTATGAGGATGTCAAAAATATTCTATACCTTTCTTAAGCTAGTGCCAGACACCAAGAAGAAATTCTTACCTGCTCTAAAAAGTCTATACACAAAGAATCTGTACAGAAATTCCTTGATAACTCTGACATCCTTCCTAAGTGTGTTCAGTATCTTGTATCTACTGAATGTGCTCCTGTTAAGTTTAATTATATACATGAAATGAACCAGGATTTTCTATATCAGGGATCGGCAAATCTGTATACCGGCTGATGATATGACATACCATTGTCAGGGACAAAGCAATAGATCACCCTGCTTGAACTCTCCCTCCATCAACCAACACACATTAAAATATAAACAAGCACAGTGTACACCATATGGATATGACATGGCTCTTTCAAAACCATAAAAAAAGCAAAGGAATCTTCCTAAATATGTAGGTATGTTAGAAAAATTAAAAAAGAGTTTGAAGAAAAAAGGTTTCATGATTTGAAAGCAATGAACTATCATTTTCAACTCTTTGCAAATCCTTTTACTGTAGACATTCATGCAGTAAAACCACCATCACAAATTGGTTCAGATTCATTTAGAGAACTTGATATGTCAATATTTCCAACTCTGAAGACTGTAAAATCTAAACGCAGATTGTAATGGAAAATGAAAAGCTACTTGGCCTGTTGTACATTATAATTTGTGAATTAATGTTGGATGTATGCAATACTGTAACACTCCAGATGAAGTAAAGCATAAGATGAAAAACTGATGTTAAAGCCCTCTCAATCTGTATGTGTATTATGCATATATAAAACTAAACATGCATTAGAGAATTTCCTACACCACCACTGCGGTTCCCAAAATCCTGTCCTTCAAACCATGCATTATGTGCATGCCGAGTTGCTTTCCATGATGTCAGCATTCCTGCAATCACAATCTATTTGCCGACCCTTGATCTATATTGCATAAGCCAGTTATCATTGTTTGCCGCTGCACAATTTATAGCCATGGTGGTGGATGAAACCTTGGTCCTGTATGGTATTTCTGATTTGAATGACTGGCAATTGTGCTTCCTGATGAAACATCAGAATGAATATCGGTGAAAACTAGTTTGCTAGAGCTATGAAGTGTTAAATATGCTTGAGCTCTGTTCACTATGAGATCTCATGAACAAAACAAACAAAGATAAAACATATCATACCATATGCTTTCATCCAGGGCTCCTGCAAATGAGTTCACTCAAATCTGAGTTAGTCTAACTCTAAAATATACATTCTATCAGAACTTACATACATATAGATATAAAATAATGAGGCAAATCATATTCTGGGGTTTTAATTTCTAAAAGTTTTAACCCTTGAATAGGCCTTATGAGGAATAATATTTATTATAATATAATAGTATAATATTTATTCTAATGTAATAACTGAAAGCACATTTCATACCAATGGTACTTCAAAATACTTAATTCAGTACATTTACACAATTATATTACTTCTTTACAAAAAGATTAGTTGGTATTTTAAGTGGCTCAAATCCTTCTCTATCTAAGGAGTTCAACTGTAAACATATTTTTAATACTAAGTCTGAACTTGTGTTTATTATAAAACAGAATCCTTTAATTAATTGTATTAGATTAAAACAGTCATGTAACTGTATAATACATTTCCAAAATGCCTGTAAAATTGATATGTGCATGTTTTGTCTGTGGTGGATTTCTTTGATAAGGACGTCAAAATTTCCAATTTTCTTATACATATTTTTTGGTTTTACTATACAATTCCTAATTTAGAGCCCACAGCAGGTTAAGGAACTTGCATGCTGATGCATCCTTCATCTCTATCCACATATGACATTATGGGCAGAGTGGTGGTAACAAGCAGTCAGCGTGCCTCTTTCCCCCACTTACTTAGGTGTGGTCCTCTAGAATTGGGAGGTGCTACTTTCCTATCACAGCTCCTCACTTAGTCCCCATGGATCTCATGAGGTTGTGTGCACCCATACCAGACCTCCAAGTAAGGTAAAGATACCCATCCATGGATTCACCCATCATATAAACTATGTTGCAAGCTTACCTGTTTGCGAATCCAAAAATGGCATTCGGAGTCGTCTTTCGATGCATAATCTTGTATTGTAATTTGCAGAATTCTCAATTGCCTCTCGATAAGATGGGTCGTTAAGAAAACTGAAAGAGAAGCCACACGTCCGTTGTCAAGGGTAATATAATAGAATTGGTCATGTTAGAAAGGTCACCTGTCCATTTCATACAAAAATGATTTGCATACAGGTTCATATCAACATGTGGTAGCCACATCTTCTAAGCATAGAAATGACTTTCTTTTACTCCTTATGTGAGAAAATTGTGTTCCTTCATTGGATTAAATTTAGAAGTGTCACATGTCATGAACATGTGTATTATTCTTTAATGAACACTATCACGGTCCTAGTGGAAGAGTCAAGAACTACCGATTGTGAATCAACGGCTGTTTCCTGCCTAACTAACATGAAGCCAACTGGAAGCTATGTTAGAAAATCAAAGAAAACAAGCAAAAACCCTGAATAGTGCAAGCTCAATGTGATTAAAAAGATAAGAGTTAAAGGAAATATGTTAATAATGCAGGAAAAGTTACATCTCCCAGACAACAGGATCCCATTCAGGCAATATAACATACCCTGAAGTCTATGCATTAGCATTTTCCTCCAATAAAACAGAACTTTAAATGATAGGCCTACACATTAATAATTTTATAATACAGTAGTAATGATACACTAATTAGTTTAACAATGAAACTTATTTTGAATCATTCTGTTTGCAGATGTACCTATATATAAATGCTTTGAGAAAATAACCAAAGAGCAAGACTGCCCTGCTACATCACTTCAGCACATTCAACACAGAAGATGAACAAGATATATATTTTTAAGTGGATTGATAACAGTTGTGGACATTTAGCATAGGTAAGCATGTCAGAATTCCACAGTAAACAAACCAAAATCGGCAAGTTACATGTATAATGCTAAAATCAATAGCATACAAAGTCAATTATGTAAGAATGGTTTTGTTAGCTTATTTGGCATATCAGAAAAGCTAGTGATGAACCTTCAGACCATGCTTCTACAGTTAAGGAGCCCATGAGGTAAGAGAGGAGTCGGCACTAAAAACCGTGCTCAACCACTACAAATTCTAAAAACTATACATCATCACATAGCTTAATTCCATGTACACAGCAACCAATATTCATCTGGTAACCATATTTACTTAGATGCCAGACTAAATGTGCAAAAGATACATGACACATATATAAGCAAAATATCCATATACTAAAATAAATTACAAGTATTATCTTAGGTATTTTAATGAAAACTTTAACCTAACATTTGGACAGCCAGAAATCCCTAATTGTCTGACATGTGAGAGCTTAATGGTGAGAATCCAAAGTCATATGCTAAATGATGCGGCAAAAAGGCTGGCCAGTACAGAACATATGGTGCAAAATCACAGAACAAAGAAGTTTTGTGATGTGAAAGACTGTAGAGATATTAGCAAACATGATAATGGAGTATTAGGGCTGTGCTTCCAGCATATGCAGAATTTGCCCCTTCCAAAAATGCCAGCACAAGATGTATTCTACTTGTGACAACTGTGGGTATATGTATTTTATATAACCAATATGAAAACAAATGAATGCTCATTCTGTGTCTACAATAAAGGAACTGTTCGTAAAGGAGAGAATGAAGTATGTTCTTTCATTGATGTGTCAGCGGAAGTGAAACATCTGATTGTTTTCGGGTGGCTGCAAGGGACAAAATAAGAATCATACTCTGATTCACCATTGCCTAGCTCTACCAACCTGAGAATGAGGAGCTATTTTCTATTAAGGGAACATATGTATGTAAATTTGAAACTGATCAAATGAGTACTTCGAAGAATTTATTGCATATATACAGCCAGAACGCATGCAGCTAAAAAGACGTTCAGCAAAGCTTCTATCCACAGATGACATTCTTAATTTTTTTGAATGATGGGTGAAGTATTATCAAAGAGATGAATTGTCTCTACAAAGCCAAGACAGAAATGTACCTAAATCTCAAAAAGTCTCATTCCAAACTGAAAATTTGATGTACTTTGAATGTCATAACAGAGTAGACCATTTATTAGCACACGAGGTTTAACTTAAAATACATCTGAACTTCAGATTCCACCAGAAAATGTACATTTCTCTTTTGCAAAAGGCTTATGGATCAGCATCAATTAAACCCAAGAAAATACAGGGCATTCTCATTTGATGTGTTACATCCCTTAAGAAATAGTGAGTTTTATGAGATTTTAGTTTTACAACTGATGTGCATGTGATAACCCTGGGGACACACAAGCGTTTATTTTGCATGTGTTTTAGGCATGTAATATGCACGCAGCTTAGCTTCACTAGGCATCTAATGGAACAACACACATGCTCAGTGCATAATCAAGGTCATGAAATGCTAGATTGCACATAAGAAACTGCATGCGCACTGAACTGACTAGCATAACAAGAGAAGTAAAACACTTCACATTCAGTGTGTTTAGTTTGCATTCTGCTTCTCCAAGTGCCTCTGCAATTGCAAAGATGGACACAGAGAGATTAATGAGGTTGAAATTTGTCCCAGGTAGTGCCATGGGCAGGCGATTAGTCTGTTGGCCTATCACCTAGATGATCCGGGTTCGATCCCAGGGACCTGCATGTGGTATTTGTGGTGGATGAAGTGGCATCTGGGAAGGTTTTCTCTAGTTCTCTGTTTCCCCCACCACTCATTACACCTATTGCTTCATTGTAACCTTTCCATTCATTGATTTTGCCTGCATTTCATATCATCTTCCTTCTCACTATCATACCTGGTGCTTGGCTGACCACCCACTTCCAGGGCTTCACTCTGTCTGGTCCATAGGTTCCTCTGCTCCCTGACAGGCACCTGACCCTAGGAACTGGCTGGTAAGTCCTAGGGTGGGTAAGTCCTAGGGTGTGTAAGTCCTACATA
This sequence comes from Tenodera sinensis, assembly GCA_030765045.1. Taxonomy (NCBI): domain Eukaryota; kingdom Metazoa; phylum Arthropoda; class Insecta; order Mantodea; family Mantidae; genus Tenodera; species Tenodera sinensis. Next base: position 247,246,634 of record CM060964.1, on the reverse strand, counting down.
AGGGGAGGGTAATCAGGAAAAGAAGAAATTTGTCCTGTGTTAGGATAAAGCTTGTGATGTATACAAGTACAAACGTCCCTATAAATTTGAAAGAAGTTTATCAAGAAGTTAATCTGACATTCAAAAATAATTTTAAAACTTGTCACTATCTTCACAGAGTCGAGAACACACTGTGTAAAAATTGCCATGCAAGTGCTCCACACTATTAATTGGGTGTGCCCACCACTTTCTTCCCTTTTCCCTTCTCTTTAATAGTAGGCAAGACCCGCTACAGCAATAACTTCATCAGCTTTCATTTTAGAGAACTGAGAGGATGATAGAACGCAAGTGTCTCAGCCATGTGTGTTTAGATCTCAACCACGCACAAATATTTACTGCCTAAAAGCGAATGCAGAGATTACGCTTGTGTGTGCCCAGTGTAACACAGACTGAAAACACTGTTGGATATTGATTTAAAGACAATAGTGTAAAACAAACAATAGAGTCAATTCAAAAAACAAAATGTTGGTTCTTTCCAACATACACACACAGGCACACCCACACACACCCATCGCACCACAAACAACACACCCCACCCCACACCACACCACACCACCAACAATACAGCCCAAACCCACACCCACACACCTAACCAGGCACGCATACACACATGGGTCATTTACAAAAAACATCAATATTTGAAGAGTTGATTTTCAGATATATAAAATGTAATAAATCATAACTTGAGAGGTGTTAAATGACAGGTAAAAACTACTTATACACATACGTAATAGTGGACAAACACTTAAACAAGGTTTGTCTGAAAAAATTGAAGTTTAATTTTTAGAACATTCACTGAGGTGGGAGTTACTTCGCCAATGTGGGATACACTTTCATCATCATCACCATCACCATCATCATCTGGCCTGCCTCGGTAGCGTGATGGTTAGCGTGTCTGCCTCATGTTCAAGAGGTCGCGAGTTTGAATCTCGCTTAGGGTAAGGCTTTTTTCTGAAGTTTTCCCTACCCTGAGAAGACGAATGTCGGGTAACTTAAAGCTCCATGGACCTCGGGCTCATTTGAGCATCATTTCACCCATTTCATTTCATTCATTCGTCTGATATGACACAATGTTGGAGGACGTTAATTCAAAAAAAAAAAAATCAATATCATCATTATTTATGCCAACAAACTTACCCTTGTGCTTAAACACACAAGCCATGTATGGGCAATGTTAAAGAGGTAGAATTGGAACCAGCTGTGGCATTGAATTTTTCAGTTCCAATTCTACCTCTCAAACACTTATACTGCTCAGAAAAAAAAAAAAAAAAAACCTTTTTAATACAATGTGTAATGCTTAATATTAAACACAGCACAAATTTGGGAATCAGTATACAGTACCGTATAATGGTGCACATGGGTGCAGCAGTGACATGTTTCAACCTAATGTGTAAAGGAGTGAGTGAGTGGAGTGAGTGGAGTGAGTGAGTGGAGTGAGTGAGTGAGTGAGTGAGTGAGTGAGTGAGTGAGTGAGTGAGTGAGTGAGTGAGTGAGTGAGTGAGTGAGTGAGTGAGTGAGTGAGTGAGTGAGTGAGTGAGGTTAAAGGCCCGTTGACAGCTAGGTTATTAGGGCCCAACATGTCAAGTAAACTAGAGCAGTCCTCCGGATAGTGACGGCATAGGGCAACACCCTACCAGTGGAAGAGGCCTGGCCTGAGTTGACATTGGGAGAGAGCGTTATAAGTTTGTGGGTGTCTGCTGTGAGGGCGACTGAGGAGGTAATACTAGAACCGGATGTTCTCAGGAGTCACAATGCAATGGTCAACGTTGGCAGGAGAGTCTTGTGACTTGGCTGAGACAAGGTGACACTTCTGAGCCCAAACAAGCAAACATGGATATGTACGGTGACCCTGATGGAGGACATGGTAGTGCCAACAAGAAGTGAGATGGTAGTATAGGCATGCCCAGAAAGAAAGCTGTCAAGAAACCTGCTACTGGACCAGGAGACGCCCTTGGACAGATTGTGCATCACCCGGGCATTGCCGGAAGGAAGTGCCTGTGAGGCTGCTGAATTCTTCGGACAGCGATCAGTATATGCAAGCCGGCTGTGAGAGTGACATCATGTGATGGATCTGTGGGACTAGCCCCATCGCAATGACTGAGGCCTCATCTGAAAGACTTATTGAAGAACACGGCCAATCATTTGACTGGAGAGGGTCCAATATCTACTTGGATGTTATCAGTCAGTCTTCAGCCAAGGGAATGGTAATTATGGTCACACTGACCGAGTACTCCACCATATCGACATCAGACACCCAACCTATTGGACAACCACCAAGTTCCTCTGACAAAGCAAGCAGAGGTACGGGACATGCTACAAGACATGAGATTTAGAGGGATCATCAAAGAGTCCAACAGGCCTTGGTATTCCCCTGTAGTCCCGTTGAAGAAGAATGATAACTTTGCTTCTGCATGGACTATCGGGAACGGAACACTATCACTCAAAAGGACTGCTTTCCCTTACCCTGGATTGATGACACTCTGGATACTCTAGCTGGTGCCCACTGGTTCTCAACTTTGGATTTGAAATCAGGGTACTGGCAGGTGGCTCTAGATCCCATAGACAAGGAGAAGACTGCATTTTTGATGTACCAAGGGCTTTGGCAATTCATAGTTATGTCCTTTGGCCTCTACAATGCGCCAGCCACCTACCAGTGCCTCATTGCATCAATGACGGGCCTCACTTAGAATGGCTGTCTACCATACCTGGATATCATCGTGATTGGCAGCACCTTCTAGGATCATCTGGAGAACCTGAGCAAAGTGTTGAGATTACAGGCAGCCAATCTGAAGCTGAATGCAGAGTTCTCTGGGTGTGTGTGCAGCTACCACTGCTGGCTTGTCAGAGGCTTCTTAAACATCGTTAAACTCCTCACTCGTCTGACAGAAGAACACTGACCTTACACGTGAACAGAAGAGACAAAGGGCGCATTCCAAGCTGGCCGTAACCTCCATCGCCGACTGACCCTTCGCACTGGGTTTCAGTTCCTCGCTAAGAAAACGCAGTGTATCCACTTTCATCGGCTTCGTGGTGTACACCCTCCTCCTGAACTTTAGTTGCATGGCACACGTCTAACGTTTGTTGCACCCCTTGTTCTTGGGCCTTCACCTCGACAGCAAACTCACCTGGGAGCACCATATTCGTATACCTTGTGCTTCCTGTGATCGTTCGCTTCGGGTATACAGGGCATCTGGGGCATCTTGGGGCAGCAATCACACTGTAATGTTGAGACTGTATCGCCTGCTGGTCCGGTCCAAACCCGACTATGGCTCTTTTATCTATGTAGCTAAGTCCTCCTCTAAACTACTCCTTTTAGACACTGTCCATCATACTGGTATCCGTCTTGCTACTGGGACTTTCCTCACTAATCGTGTTGAGTGCCTGTATGCTGACTCTGGCGAACCTCCACTGTCTCTTCGGTGCACGTTTTATTATGTTCTTACGTGGCCAGGTTGGCAGCTCTCCCCAGTCACCCTTCTTTTGAACCTGTATTGTGCCTGTAACTGGCTAACCTTTACTTGCAAAATAGCACTAAATCCTGATCAAGCGGTATTTAATTTTGCGAACTGCTCGACGGACATCAACTCTGAATGCCTGCCATAGAACGATATTCCCTTGGCCGCTATCCTCCTTAGCAATCCCAGCGTGCCATGTTCGACCAGCAGTTTTCGGGCCATGCTAAGCCAGTGGTGTATTGTCAACTTTTCATCAAGCTCCTGGGGCGTTACCAGAATTATACTCCGGTATTTACCGATGGTTCCCAGGTGAGCTACGGCGAGTTTCACAAGGCTTGCACAGGCTTTTAGCATGTAACTTCACAGGAGACAGAACCATTAACGCAAGGTCGCCAAACAACGAAAACAAAGGCCCTGCCAAAAGCTTTAGAAATTACTGTCCACTTTAATAGTGACACTTGTGCAGTCAACGTGAAAACCCCTCAAAGACGCAGGATGAGACAAGAAGCACCCATTGGTGGAAATCTGGAAACTACAAATTTAATAAAGGTCTCCAAAAAATGGAAATCGTAGAACTGCCAATAGGAGATGGAACATTAAGGGCTAACGTGGACAAAACTGCGATGCGCGTCTCAGAAGGTGTCATTCCAACAGAAGCCACAGTGTTCACTACGACAGAAACCTCACTGTGCCCACACCGACATAATCTCACTCGGCTCAATCCGCACAACTTCAGAAGGCCTCACAAGTTCAAAATCTCAGTCTCGAAAATTCACAAAGACGCCTAAATTCATAACTCTGTTAGGAAACACAATTCCTAAAATAATCAGGAAAGTCAGTTCTGGGAACAAGCAATTTCACCCGAGTCTATATGGTTGCGAGAGGCATTACCTGGGTCATTTAGCAAGATACATTGCACTGGAGGTGCTGTTATCTGTTTACACCTTTCTGCTGACGACCACGAGGGAACAGCGTGCCATAAAAATATGTACACTATTTGAAGCAGAAATCTATGCTACGCTAAGGAGCAGAACAAAATTTGACTTACTTAGTTCTGAAGTGAAGATTCCGATTCTTGCATATGCACCTCAGTTGCTGTGTCTGTGGAGTTTCCATCTATGGCACTGTCATCTGAAGGATGGATATCAGCTGCTATGTCTTCATCACTTGTATCTGTAGAACTGCCATTGTCATCTCAGCAATCGACAAAACTGGCCGAAGTATTTACTACTTCTTCATCACTGTTATCCAAACCCACATTGATTATTATTTTCTATCTCTTCCTCCATTAAGACAACTCGATGCCAGTATTCTTGTTCTATGGATTTCACTTTGATGCACATGTTTTTTCAGTTCCGTTCAGTGATAGCATTTAAACTCTGTCTGGTTAGTCCTTTAAGCGCGTTTAAAGTAATGGAACAACATTTCTTTCTGCTATTTTTGGCTTCTTATATTCCAAATTAATTCAATGGTGTTTAGATCACAGTGATAAGGCAACAATCTGAGAACTTCAAACCCATGGTCTTTCAAAAGTTTATCTGTGGCACACATTGGAGATGGTTTTTGCTTTGACAATTTCCAACATCTCCCTCTTGGTTAAATATTCTTCGGAGTTTAAACCATCATCCTTCAACCATACAACAATCTGTTCTTTCCGTGATGCCATTGTTGGAGCTTTGTTTTCCTGCATGGTGTGATAAGGTGCATTATCCGGTACACCAATGCTACTGGGCAGGAGGTTTGATATAAGCCTTTCAATGAGCCATTTTCCGTAGTTCTTATTGATCTCATTATGGCAATCTTCTGCTGTGGATTTGGAGTCGTACATTAATTCTGATTCTTTGATGAAATCCATCTCACCGCCAGCATGCACCACTATTACTCTCTGTCCAGCAGGTTTATTTACTAAAACTCCTGGAACGTCATCATGTTGCCAACACTTCTTCACAGCATAGTGGGTATGTACTTAAGTTTCATCGGTATAAACTACCGGTTTCTTTGGTCCCTTTTAATTACTTCATAGAGCCCGTAAATAGGCTGCTCTGCGAGCCACTATATCCTGGCGTTTCACTAAAATCTGTCGCATATTCTTACATTTTTTTAACTAAATCCCCATTTCCTTTAATATTCGCCAGAATGTTTTCTGTCCACCATTGAAATTAATTTTCTCCTTCGCTGCATAGTGCAACTTCTTCACTGTTGGAATTTCTTTACGCACCTCATAATATTCCAGAAATGTTCTGCGAATGACGCACTTATCAAAATCGTCCATTTCAAACCTCATTTTCCGATTCCGTTGTTTTCCTACAGTAGTAACTTGTGTGCCTGAAATACTAGGGTTTTCAAATTCTTTAGCAATCCTCTGCTGTAGACTCTCTAGCTACTCCTATTTGTAAAGGAAGAACTAGGCAGTTTCTTTTCCTCCTTGCAGTACTGGAAAACATTGTGAATAATATTTCTGCTTTGAGAGTTTTAAAACTCTCTGCAGTAACTTTTTCGGAGTTTCTATGTTTAAAAACTGCTATTTGAGACACCCACTTTGTGATATGATGCTATACTGCACCAATGTACTCGCCACAGTTCACAACTACATTAGCAACTTAATATGCAGCCTGTAGTTATCTCTTGCAACATGTCTAGTTCCTGCTATAACCACGCGTAAACAAGTATCTTGCTAAATGTCCCGGGGAAATAAAACCAATCTGTAAACAACAATAATATATGTGGCGAGGAAGTAGAAGTTCGCAAGAGAAATTAATTCAGAATTAATTATTTCACAAACGCTCTACAACCCACAAGAGTCGTAGCCGAGGCAAACATTGCGAACTTACAAATATCCGGTTGGCAACATCCAATTTATTTATGGTATTATGGATAAACTGTATATTTTTACATTTTTAAAGAACAGTGTAAAACTGAGTACTCAGAAAATAGGCATGGCACTTGGTTATAGCATTCAGCAGTAAACACATGTGGAACTGAACATGAATTTTTTGATATGGAATGTACCCAAATGGCTACAAACACCACATCAGAGTCTGGACTGAATCTCAAACATCTGCAAAGAATTTTTAAAAACGAGTAGATAAAAGCAGAGTCAAATTTAAACAAGAGCTTTAACATATTGTGGAAGAATGGATTACAATCTGCCCAAAAGAAGCCAGAACTTGGTTACTCCTTTGAAAAGAAGATGTGAGGTAGCTATTAAAGCCAAGGGTACAAGCAAAGTATTAAATTACACTGGACAACAGCCAAAATTTTTTCAGCATGAAATTGGGTGTTTATTATGTGGATTTTAGCGCTGAATTCAATGGTGCAAAGTTTTTCTCTGGCACCCACAGTTTAAAAAAATTCTATTCTCTGAATTAGGACTGGCTGTAACTGCTTAAATTTCTGTTATAATGATTGACATAGTAAACAAAATCTAATAGTGATAATAACATTTATTTTTTATTATTTTACTGCTTTAGTTAGTAAGGACCGTGGTGTAAGATTTAAAGCTTTCACGGCGCACGTTATTTATTATAGTTTCACGGGTGATCAGCCGTGTGAGGTTTGAAAATATTGAGCTTTCGGCCATTCTAAACTCCATGGCCTTCGTCAGAATGAAATGACCGTTATTTTTCCCGCTCCCCATATATATATACAATGTTAGGTGAGAGGGGGTTGCGTTGCCCTGGCCAATGAGCGGGTGACGATTTGTGATTGGGCCTGCTGTTTCGGGCTATGTTTGTCACCGGCCACAGTGTTTTCTTGAGGGTCAGTACTTGGACCAGAATCACTATAGTTGCTGTTGTGAATGTGTTTCATGGCTATTGTCCAGGCAGGGCTTAGCTGAAGACCGCGGTCCCTGTTGTAATTGTTTGGATGTAGTTTGATTTGAATGGCTTCCTTAATGACTCTGTCCCAGTATTTATCCGTATGCTCCAGAACTTTGATGTCTTCAAAGTTTATTTTGTGGACATACTCTATACAATGCTCGGCCACTGCTGACTTATCTGGTTGTAGGAGCCTGATATTGCGTTGATGTTCTTTACACCTTTCTTCTATTGTGCGTCCTGTTTGGCCTACATACACTTTACCACATTCGCAAGGAATCCTGTAAACTCCTGGGACCTTGAGTCGAAGTGGTTCTTTTACCGGTCTAAGGTATTCTTGGATCTTCTTTGGAGGTGTGAAGAAGGTCTTGATGTTATACCTATCGAGTATGCGGGAGATCTTGTTTGAGACGGAACCGTAGAATGGTATGTAGGCTTTGTTCGGCCAGCTATCCATCCTTTGAATGAGGCGTTGGGGGTTGTTTCGATTGTTTTCAACCTTCTTGCATGCCTTTTTGATGTCGTTATCACTGTATCCGTTTTTCAGCAATGTGTCTCGTAGGTATTTAAGTTCCTGCTTAATGTGGTCTTCATCCGCAATATCGAAAGCTCGGTGAAACAAGGTGGAGATAACTATCTTCTTTTGAGTAGGATGGTGGTGACTGGAGGCATCCAAGTAGCGGTTGGTGTGTATTGGTTTCCTGTATACCGTGTGACCTAGGCTGCCGTCCGGCTTCTTGTAGACCAGAACATCTAGGAAGGGGAGTGAGCCATCGATCTCAACTTCCATGGTAAACTTGATGTTCGCATGTAGGTTGTTGAGGTGGTCTAAGAAGGTGGAAAGTTTTCCTTTTCCATATGGCCAGATAACAAAGGTATCATCCACGTATCTGAAGAAAGCCTTTGGTTTGTCTGAGGTAGTATCCAGGGCAGTATGTTCAAAGCTCTCCATGAAAAAGTTGGCAATAGCAGGTGACAACGGTGAACCCATGGCTACCCCATCCGTCTGTTCAAAGAACTGGCCATTGCAATTGAAGTATGTGGAAGTGAGCGTGTGTCTGAAAAGCTGGGTGATGTCTTCCGGAAACCGTTCAGATAGGAGCTGTAGTGAGTCCTCTAGCGGCACTCTGGTGAACAAGGATTCCACATCAAAGCTCACCAAAATATCATCCAGGTCCACTTTCAGCGCTGAAATTTTCTGTATAAAGTGACTGGAATTTGCAATATGGTGTTGACAGTCACCCACCAGCGGATTCAGTAGCGTAGTAAGATGTTTGGCAAGCAGGTAAGTAGGTGAGCCTATGGCATTCACAATGGGTCAAAGGGGTACTTCAGGCTTGTGGATCTTTGGCAGTCCGTAGAGTCTAGGTGGAGCTGCTGCGTGTGGAATGATGTTTTTCTGTACTGCAGTGGTTAGGCTGGAGTTTTTTATGAGACTTGTAGTTGTTCTGGTGATCTTGGTCGTCGGATCCTTATCCAGTTCCTTGAAAGAGGGATCTTCAAGTAGTTTCGTAATTTTCTGGTGATAATCCATGGTCTCCATGATGACCGTGGCTTTGCCCTTATCAGCAGGAAGCACAGTTAGAGTCGCCTCTTGTCGCAGTGCTTTCAGCACTCTAAATTCAGCAGATGAGATATTGGCCCTGGGTTTCTTGGCTCTTGCTAATGTAAGGCTGACTTCAGTGCGTATTTCTTCAGCTACGTCTGCCGGAAGACTAATTAGTGCCTGCTCAGTGCCACTGATGAAATCCTTGGTTGGTATGGATCTGGGTGCCGGGGCGAAATTGGCAACACCAGAAGAAAACCACTGACCGCCATGTTAAGAAGTTCAACAAATTTCATTGCACGCAACAACACCACGCTCAGTTAGACCCGTCTAGGCTGGTGATTAATCTAACGGAACGGCCATTAGACCACACAACTACTTCAGTTTTGGCGAGAGGACTCAATTTCGCCCCGGCACCCAGATCCATACCAACCAAGGATTTCATCAGTGGCACTGAGCAGGCACTAATTAGTCTTCCGGCAGACGTAGCTGAAGAAATACGCACCGAAGTCAGCCTTACATTGGCAAGAGCCAAGAAACCCAGGGCCAATATCTCATCTGCTGAATTTAGAGGTAAGCGGAAGGTCTGTGGTTCAAATCCCAGTTGTGGCATTGAATTTTTAAGTTCCAGTTCTACCTCTTAAACTTTGCCCACACACGGCTTTGTGTGTTTAAAAACACCAACAGTAAGTTTGTTGGCACAATAGCTCAGTGGTTAGAGCGTCCGCCCGGTAAGCGGAAGGTCTGTGGTTCAAATCCCAGTTGTGGCATTGAATTTTTAAGTTCCAGTTCTACCTCTTACACTTTGCCCACACACGGCTTAGTGTGTTTAAAAACACCAACAGTAAGTTTGTTGGCATAAATAAATAAGAATATAGTAGGTTTAAGCCACAGTCAAATCTTTTACAAGCTGACTGCTATGTGAAGAGTTTGGCATTCCATTCTCTTTGCACGTCAGGACATTAACAAATAGAGGCTTTCCATTTGAGAAAAGTATAAGTACTGGAAAATTCAAACAAATAACAAGGAATGTCTCAGAAATGGTTCATCCCCTCCCCAAAAAAAGAAAAAAAATTGTTTTTACAAAAAATGTGTTTTAATGATAGCTATATTTTTGTGTAGTAAGATTTCGTCGGTCTTACAGTTTACCAGTTATGCAAAAGTTGTGGCTAGCAAAAGTGACAGGCTACAGTGTGAACATGCAGTGACTTAATTCTCCTAGTCCAGTCATGGCCCAATGAAGTAAAGCCACAATCGCCTAAGATATCCATATTCTAAACAACCAAAAGAATAGCTTATGGAATTCATACAAAGGACACAGTTGTATCACGATGCTATACAATGTTAGCTATGTATCAGACTACCATTACTATGTAACTCCGATTCGCGCCACAGCCTGTCTTTTTGGTTAGCCATGACAAAAGTAATCCCAAATGAAGAGAAATTCAATGGACATTCCCAGAAGATTCAATGTATACATTAATTTGTCATGAAAATGTCCGAAACATATGGTATTTTATTCAAAATTGTTAGCTATTTTTGAGGTCAATTTTTTTTTTAAAATGTTCCATGTAAAGGACAGTCTGGGTTAGGGAGAGAGGGGGGGGGGGTGATTTTGTTGAAAATCTTCATGCTGTATCCCTGGAAGATACTGAACTTAAATACCAAGTGCTTTGTAAGTAGTCTCTAGCTCATTTTATTCTGCAGAACAGTGGTGTCAAGGTCATAGGGAGTTGAGGGCTATGCTGGGCATGTTCTGCAACCAGCGGGCAAAACATGACGTGATACATATCAACACTAGAAGACTTATCACCTGACTTGTTTACTTGCAGGTTGGTCGCGTCCATGGATAACACCTTTCTTAGAGTGTGTATTACCTTATGAATGTTTTCCTTCAGAATTACCTACAAGGATACATAGCACAGATACAAGTTGGATCTAAGAAGGGGAGCGTACTTCTTACGCGTAAATAGAATACTACTTGACATAGTTATTCAATTTGATTAAAATAGTAAAATAGTTGCAACTTTCTTAAGATTAGGCTGAATTTAGATACTATTAAACCCACCCTAGCCCATGGGTTAGCATTCTCAAACTGGGAAGCACACCATTTACGCACTTACATACCTCTTAAAGATAGATGTTTTTATTACTTTTCAATCCCTGATGTAAAAACGTCAAAATCAATTTTCAAATTAATAAATAAATAAGAGACCAATTACAAGGTATTAATAATAGTGCTTTTAATATGAACTTGTAACAGATATTTAATTTAAAAGGTGAGTCAATTAATAACACTAAACAACACTTACATTATAATTTTCCAGAACGCATTTCGGAGGTTAACTTTCCAAAACGCGTTCGGGAAAATTATAGAGCAATTCCGCGTGTGACTAACTGACATTTACACTACATTTTCTTCTTAAAATGTCTGTCTAATGGCCAATATAGGTGTAAAAATGTTATTTTAACGACATATGATGACAGAGAATACATTGGCGGTTCTGATAGGAAAGATAAAAACCTTAAAAAAGTGAAACAATTATTTAATAATGAGCGCTAAACTTTTCGTGACTAACTGACATTTTTGTCAACTGCAGGGCCAACTTCAAACATTTGTCCTCCGTTTTCTCTAAAAGTTTTCTTATTTGATTTGTTCTGAAAAATCACTTGAGAGAGGAACTTCTAAGCTTTCAAATGACCTGAAAAAGGGTTTGGCATGTTATTCTCATCTGGAGATATTTATTCAAAGGTCAGCGTGACTAACTGACGTGAGTTTGTGACTAACTGACATATGCGAAAATTGTAATACCTTGTCTTTGTTTTACATGGTATAAAATATTGTGAATTTTGGTTGCGGGTGTGAAGTAAAGTGTAGACAGATGTAGTCGAGATAAACACTTTTATTTCCGTAAACAGTAACTTTGTACACTCGTTGCAACAACAAGAAAGTCTTTTCCGATTCATCAACAGCACGGCTTCGAACTCGTAATACAAAGAACTAACTCTTCTCCGTCGGCACAACTCTCCACATCGTCTGTCCGTCTCCGTCGGCACGACTACTCAACCTTCACATACGTCTGACTGACTCTTCTCACACTTTACCGCTATTTATATCTCCCAGGCACTATTCTGGAAGCTTCCGGAACGTTCACTTATTTTGCGGTGAAATACAAAGCAGACATTTCTAGAGGCCTCTATCACTTTCTCTCTTTCGGCAAGCGCCCCAACAATGCGGCCATTCTGTCTCTTTCCTTCGGCTCCTTTGCGGTAGTGCCGACAATAATGCGATGGGTGACACTGCTGCTGTCGGCAATTAGATGCGGCGGGCGCGGTGACACTATGGTAAATTATAGTGATACGTATTATATGTTACATACATGTAATACACACAGGTGTGTAATTGTATTTATCGTTTTGACAATAATCATATCCTTTGAAGAAGCATTAATGTCATGCAACATAAACAGAATAAACATATGTTGGCAGCTCTCATTTCATAAAAAGCTGACTCAAAACCATAACAAAGACGACACATGAGAGCACACAGCACACACCTGTAACACACTCTGGATTGGACTCCATGTAGTACAGGAACGCTAAATGCAGTAACCTCGTAGTACACGCGCATATCACTACACTGTTTTTATTTCCGAAAGTTGTGCATCATTCTGACACTTTCCGCACATGACAGAAAAGCATATTCCACAACATTTAAACCTAATACTTTCACATAATGAACCCGCTGAGTGGATGGCATAGGTGAAATACGTTCAAATCTTTTGTCGAGAAATTCTTTTGCTTCTTCAATTTCAGGCAGAGAAACATCAAGAAGACATAATTTGGTTTTCTTTCTAACAGTATTAACAAATTCTTCAGCACTCTGAATCCTGCTTCCTGCTTTCGCAGCTGTCCATGCCATCCTCTTCACTTGTCCTCCAATCGCATCTACTGCCCCCTTTCCGTGATAGGATTGGAAGAAGTTCCATTCAATTTGGATTCCAAATACTTCGGAAAGATATGACTCAATGTGTATTTCTGCTTAAAATGACTAGCAGCTCCATCAGAAAACACTTTCACAAGTTCAAGATTCGGAACAATATTGAATATTTCCGAAAATATATTCCTTAAGCAAATATCAACTGCATATTTGTCATGTGATAGATAATCAGACAACAAAGCAAAAGATTGTTTCTGAATTTCACCAATATTTTCTTTCCTATATCAGGCAACAGCAGTAAATATTGAGAGATTTAGGAAACGTGGCAGGCAATTGGTCAGTTCTTCAATGCAGTCTTTTACAGATCCCTTTTTAACTTCTATTTCCATTCTTCCATTACGTGAACTCCAGTTTCCATTCGCATGGAAAATTAGCGAGTTCACCGGAAATGTCTGCTCCACTCAATCCCGGGCACTTGGAGCATCCTCCCTGCATACACTTACTCGATTTCTGATCACAAACCACTTCTGCTATGAACTTACGAAATTCAGTCTCAGTGAGTACGTGATTTTTACACAATGCTTTGAGAAGAAACTTCGTATTCTCATGTATAATGCATGTGCACACATTATGTGGGATCTGACTTTGAAGACGCACGTGAGCAGGGCGAAATTCAGCAAATTTTGTCAACCCCACGGAGATTTCTTCTCGGTCTTTTAGAAAGAGTGCATGTACTTCTTTTAATGTTACCACTAGATACCTAATGCGAACTTCTTTTGTTTCTCCTTGAACATGGATTTCAATAAAATCATCTTTCCAGGAACTTGGTAACATATTGAATCATCCTGACAGAACTTGATGATTGCACTTTAAAGTTCCTCTGATAGTTGTTTTCCTGATACCGGGACAGAATGCTTTGGTTTTACAACATGTAATCCCTCTTCAACTGCTAACTTACGAATTATTTCTTTTCTTTTGCGTGGAGATTGCGGCAATGCTTCAACACGTTTTCTGCACTTTCCAAAACGCTGCGTGCTTTTGAAACCTGCTGATGCTGATGGAGTATCCTTTTTAATCCCTTCTTGTCTCTTAGCTTGTCTCTTATCTTCTGTCTTGCCCGCTGTGCTTGCTTATGTCTCCTAATTCAGACTTGAGGTGTTATCTTCCTTGTTTTGTTTATTCAGTACTGCTCTTTCTTTCCTCATAGTCACTTTTATTTTTTCCTTCCATTGTGCATAACTGGCTTGCTCCTTCAGACGTTGTTTGTATTCACATTGTCTTTGGGCTGGTGTTTTAGCCATGGAGGCAGAAACAGACTGATACGTCTATCCTGACTGAAGTCTCACAAGCACTGTACGCATATGACGATCACAGGGCGCCAGCACCAATTGTCCGCTAGTCACGTGTTTTGTGGGAAAACGAATGATTTTAGAGGAAAACTTTCTGATACTTTTTTATTTGTTATATTGTAATGATGCAGAATCAAAAAGGATATTTTTTTCAATTACTTTTCCCTGCAGAGGACTTTATCCTTATTCACCGTGACAAACTGACATCGACACACAGTAATAATTAAACAGGCTCTAAGGATTATTTATAAATGTCGAAAATTATTACCCATATACGCGTTCTGAAGATAAAGAGTCATTGTGTGATGTACATCGAAAAAAAATTAAAACAGTTGTACATAGCTCCTGAAATATTGATATGAAAATCACTGTTATTCACGCTTATTTTTATTGTTTTGGAAATATGTGGGTAAGAAGTGAAATTTGAACCCATATTCACGTCAAAAACATTTATTTTTCACTTCATAAGATACTTTGGAGTATCTAGCATCATCTTTCCTCAGTAAAAAAAGTGAAACATTGATTTCAAATTTTAACACTCGGTATGACATATTCGCGGAATTGCTCTATAATGTAAGTGTTGTTTAGAGTTATTAATTTACTCACCTTTTAAATTAAATTTATTATAACAACACTGTTTTCAAACTTCTATGAAAGAAAGATTGTAACAGATATATCTATATTTATACAAATAGTGAATGGCAGCTTTGAAATCCTGTTATCCCTTAAATGGATATTCTTAGCTATTTTGATTAAACATAAATAACAGAATATTTATTTGGATTATCTTCAAATAAGTGAAGTAACACAAAACATTATTAGTAACAGGGATTGGCAATTTCCTCCAAAATTAAAGCTGCAGAGCTGCATGTAAGTTGTTTGAAAACTACTGTCCTTAAAGACACATATTTTAGTGTTAAGCGTTATCATAATGAATGTAAGACAATCTTATTGAAAACCTAAGTAAAATACCACATGGTATCCATTTGTAAGATCAGTCACTTGGCATATTTTTGAATTTACACACTTTTCAAAATTTGGCCCAATAACATTACAAAGATTCTAAGACTGGATGCCAAATTGCTATCCAAGAGACTGTTTCTGTGGCGAGTTTTCAGGAGCTTCATTATAGAGAAACCCTGTTCACCAAGGTCGGTACTTGTACCATACATTGTCATAGTTTTTGCTGTGTTGGGAATCAAATTTAGGAAACGCCTATTGTCAAGTTTCTGGTAGAATTCGATCAGTGCATCTGAGCAAGAATTGTCAAATTTCTCAAGAAGGCGACACTTACTTTGTACTTCTATCAGCCACAGCTGAACTGCTGCATAATTTACTTTATCTATGTTCATAATGTCTTTGTATGTTGCATTTTTTAATGCAAGACACTGATTGCATATTAGGCACTGAATAGTACTACCGAAAATGTTGCATAGGAATTGATTTCCCCATCC
The DNA here is from genome assembly GCA_030765045.1 of Tenodera sinensis. Classification (NCBI taxonomy): domain Eukaryota; kingdom Metazoa; phylum Arthropoda; class Insecta; order Mantodea; family Mantidae; genus Tenodera; species Tenodera sinensis. The sequence goes on along the minus strand of CM060964.1, from coordinate 247,231,033 downwards.
AAAACATGTGAATCCAAATCACTTGTGTCTATGTTCTCGGACGCAATCATTGCTCTGCCTGCATCACACGGAAAACTGCACTGAACTGGTTTCTAACGGATTGGCCCGCTATGCCCAGGGCACAGTGACTGGCTCTCTCTCAGGGCCACGATTGACACCACTGCTGTAGAAGATTATCTGAATGACAAATGAACCTGTTAGTGCTTTTGTAGCTTTGTAAGTTAGCTCATCTTATTCTGTATAAGATAATCCAAATGATGGCAAATCATCCTTTTAATGCTTATGTAGCCTTGTAAGTAGTCTCTAGCTCATTTTATTCTATATAAAATTATCTGAATGACAAATTATCCCATTAATGCTTATGTAGCTTTGTAATAAGATTATTTGAATGACAAATTTCCTATTAATCCTTATGTAACTTTAGTCGATTTTAAGAAATGTGGAGCATGATTGTTGTACATTTTTATTAGTATTATTATTATTATTATTTTATTACTATCTTCATCAATACTACTATCATTATTATTATTTACTATGATTATTAGACATGCTATATTATAAGTAAGGCTTGATTTGGAATATGGCAAGATAACAACCTGGGCTGATGTAAGCCATATTCCTTGTATTGGTGCTTGGTACAAATAAATAAATAAATAAATAAATAAAAATTAATTAATGCATATGTAGCTTTGTAGGTAGTCTCTAGCCCATTTTATTCTGTATCAGATTATCTGAATGACAAATTATCCTGTTAATGCTTATGTAGCTTTGTAAGTAGTTCCTAGCTCATTTTATCCCACATAAGATAATCCGAATGACAAATCATCCTGTTAATGCTTATGCAGCTTTGTAAGTAATCTCTAACTTCTTTAGTGACAAATCATTGTTAATTACATTTCATGCCTGTAGAAAGCTACTTAAATGTATTTGAATGGAACAATCTGACAAAAGATGCCATTCACTGCTAATTATATTATAACTAAACAGTATGACGTGGCAGGAAAAGCCTAGTGAAAATTTAAAACAAAGTTGAATTTGTATCTATAAATGTACATTTTGTTAGTCTTATAACTACAGGGAAGATTTGACTGTGTTTCTCCATTAACCCATTTTTGCTTTTGTGCCTGTATACGTGTTTTATATGCTGTATTGTATATTTCCATTGACATGTTCAATGTTCACCGACCTTCATGCTACTTGTGAACTCACTGAACGCAACCCAATCTAATCAATCTAGAATAATGTCATTTCATGAAATGATAATAGGACAGACTTACCTCCATGAATATTTCCGTTATGTACATAATACACTCCACTTTGTTACAATTAGTCTTTTTTTTATTTTATTTGGGGGGGGGGGAGTAACAAATCACTGATACTGAGTTGCCTCTTAGGTACACTGCTCGTTTTAGCAGCAGTCTACTTTCTTTGCATGGCCCTTGGCTTTCATATGTTTCTTGCATTCATTACAATGCTTCCACTCAATTCTCATGTTGCAGAATTTCCACATCACAACACCAGTACCACTATGCAAAATCCCTGTTCTCAATATTGCTCCACACAAGAAGTTGCACTTATTTCACTGTTTCGATCCATTTTTAATCTTTAGTACACACATGCCAGAATCTATCCAGTCACCAGTATGAAAACAAAAAGTTCTAAACGTCACAACAAGCCGCTTTAAGTCTGTTGCAGCGGCTTTGATAACACAGAAATGTGACCTTGTGAGATAACCTTTTATTATAGCCTCATCAATTGCTTTGCCGGGCAGCTTTCCTTGTCTCTGCCAATAATATTTATTTTACAATATTGCTATAAGATGACCTCAAAAGAAACCTGGTTATTTAAGTCATAGGAATTAGATGTGAATTCTTTCATTGTTATTAAAACCAAAACTTAAACACAGTGACAAAGTCAATTAATAAAAAATCTTATTTTTCTAAGCAAAATTTTAAAAAAGTATATATTTCTCATTTATCGCTAAAAGAAATTCTCAAAAATGTGAAAAATTTGCAAAAATGTGTGAAAAAAATAACCTCATATATCACTTCTAAACTATGTCAAGTACATGCAAACCAATTTGTTCTGTAATTGAACAACTTTCCCATTTATCGTTAAAAAAAACCAAGTGTTTTTTTAACGATAAATGCCTCTGCTTATTAGCAATACTGTTCACTTGCTTACAGTATCTAATATCTTTAAACGAGCAATTCTTGTATATACATAAGTATATATATTTCACGCATCTCAGAAACAGCTCTAATGATTTGGATCAAATTATAAGGTTTTGCTTTCTAAGTTTGTCTATATAGGTGTCTTTCCTGGAAAAAAAAAAAAAATGATTTTACACAAAAAAAAAAAAATTCATTTCCTCTTCCATCTTCAGTATATACGAGTATATTTTGTGTATGTCAGAAACAGCTCTAATGATTTGGATAAAATTTTGTATTCAGATAAGGTTTTCCCTTCTAAGTATATCTGTATAGGTGTCTTTCCTGAAAAAAAAAAAAAAAAATTACAATATATATATTTTGTGTATCTTGGAAATGGTTCTAATGATTTGGATCAAATTTTGTATTCAGATAAGCTTTTGTTTAAGTTTAACTAGGTGTCTTTACTGCAAAAAAAAATGTGATTTTACACAAAAAGAACACTTCTTTGTTCCCTCATCTATAAATGACACTGTTCTGCACTTCAAAACTTATTTTTTGTTTTTCTGAATCTGATAGGTGATCATAAACAGATTTTTTGTGTTGAATTTGAAAATAATCTCCGTTTTCTCCCATCATGTCAGGTTTTCAAAATATTCATAAATAACTGAAATGAATCAAGGCTTCACGGGTGATCAGCCATGTTAGATTTATAAAGGTTGAGCTTTTGGCTATTGTAGACTCCATGGCCATCTTCAGGAAAGACCCTTATAAATCTAATATGGCTGATCACCCATGAAGCCTTGATCCATAACGTTCACCGTGAAAGCTTCAAATCTTACATAACTGAAATGAAATTGCAAATTTATCAAATGTAATAAAAATTACTTTCAACAAGAATTTTGTATGAAAAACTCGTCCATAATTATAATTTGTTATTTGCCACTAATTAATAATAATTATAAGCACATTCATAACCTTACCTAAATATTACACTTCAAATTTTCTCCTCTTTGACCTTCTCGCATATTATTCAGAGCATTCCCTTTTTAACATCCAACAATAGTCCACCATCATGTGAACACTCCACTTCCCTTGATACCTCATTTCCAAATTTTTATATACTGGTGAAATCTTTCGCCCTATTCCTCACAAAAATCTCCTAAATTATCAAGGAAATAATTTAGATGAGAATGAAGAAAATGTATTTTCACAAACCAAATTGTTTGAAATTTTGTAGCATCACTTTCACAATGTTAACAAATTTGGGTCTTTTTTTATTTCCAAGGAAATTAAAAACATTTCTGCAAGCATTCCAAGAATCCTTCGCTTCTTGACAGTATTCTCGAACTGACTGTCCATCAGCTTTCGGATTTGTAAGCTAAGGAATATCTACACCAGCTTTAATTTTTTTCATTGAATAATGAAGGAAATGTAATGTAAAGGTATTTAAAGTACTCACTTTCCTTATCTAGAGTTTTCACAAATTGTTTCATTAAACATAATTTCACATGGAGAGGTAGCAACAATACTTTTGATTAGGAGGTTCACCTCAATAGGAGGTTCACTTTTTATCTTCTTTTTCTTTTTGCCCAGTGTTAAATTAGTCCTACATGGCCACTGTTTCCTTTCCCAGTGTACTGACCTAGCTTCTGCTATTCCTTTCAAATAAGAAACAAGGATATTTTGTGAAATCAGCCTGCTGATCAAGTAATAGTCCAATAATCTTGAAGTCTCCACAGGCTAGACATTGATGGTTTTTGTCATAGTTTTTGTAACAAAAATTTAACATTTTCATGTCTCCTTTAAAAGAAAAGAGTGGACTACAGGAATGGAAGGATGAATGTTTCCATTATGAAGCAAAACACCTTTAAGACTTTTTGAGAAGAATCTATGAAGAATCTCCACTCTTTGGAATTACTACAACTTTTGTTATAACATTTGAAGACAGCAGGGGTGTCTTGGCATTACACCAAATTTTCTTCTTCAGCAAAAAAGGGACAAGTTCCTTTTCATTATATTATCTATACCATGAAAAATATGTACCTTCAGTCAATACTTCCTTTTCTTTTAACCTAGAGCCAGAGCGAGTAGAAGGAGAAGTGTGATCACTGTTGTAGTTCATGTGTTCCGCCGCACAGATGGCAGTGCAACTGCTAGTGCGGTATAATGCTAATACAAACACTAGCATTTAGCAGGAGATTCACTGGAAAAGTAGCAAAGGAGAAGAATAGTGTCGTTTAACAATAACTAACTCACGCATGCACATTCTGACAGCCATTCACAGAAATCCAAGACAATAATGTTACCATTAGAATGCAAAATGGCATTAAAGGAATAAAGTAAAATATAATTTCCTGTGAATGAAAAGTTAACTTTGCTGCAAGAATAGTACTTGTATTTTGTTCTACAGATAAAAATGTACTCACCAATGTTGAAATCAGCTGTTAGTAACTTTCGACAATTTCCGAGATGATTTTGCAGCCTTTAATGATTGTAATTCCTTTCTTACTTCCTTGGTGCGGAAAAAGAAGCGACACTTCAGGTAATGCAGAATTAGTTTGGGGACAAGATCCAGTAAATGTTCCTCATAACACCCAATTCCAGAAGCAACACTAATTTGGTTAACACTATCGCAACAATCGAAAAATATATCATCCCACAAGTTACTTTCATTTGAAAGTTTCCCTCCTAAAACCCTCTCTACTTGCGAAAGAACGCTATATACAGATTTAGAGGGGTAAGTAAGGCATAAATTTTATTGTCTGTGCCAGTTCTGTGGTCTTTAATTGCAGTTAAAAGTGATACAGAGGGGAAATCTGCACACTTGCCATGGAGTAAATTAACACATGCTTTACAATCTGTTATCTTTGAACAGTTGTGTACTATATACCCACTCAAGTGATATACCAGACATTCTTTAGCCATATCTTTCTGAGTAATTTCAGGTACGTTGTTTTCCCATTCTGGTATATCAGGTTCCTCAATCACAATTTTGTCTTTAACTTTGCTCTGTATATTTTCTGTAATTCCCCTATTGTGGCTCACTGTTTCCTTTGTTAATAACCTCATTTGGTTAACGAATGATGTTAATGGCAGCTCTTGCCTATACTCACAATTGCCTCCAGATGATATCGCTAATTTGGTTAAAACATAAATTGACTGTAACATATGCAACTGAAGAAAATCGACTGTAGATGGATGATCGTCGCAACTTAAAGACCGTAAAATTCCAGATTGTTTTTCTATTGGGTCTTGATTTAACCTGGCTGTCAGTAGGTATTTCAGTCCACTTCTCCACAAATATTCTGCTACTTCCAGTGTACTCTGTATGGTTACTCTTAAAGACTGTAATGTCCTTTCAGAAGCAAAAGTATTCTGTTCTTCATTAAGAAGTGATTTCCATCTCATAAGTATATCGACTTTGTTAGAACCTTTGTACAACCCATTTATAGGTAGTGATGCATTTAATATATCTACGAGGCAATTTAGGTCTCTGGTGAAGGGTTCCGTTTTTTCACTTCCTTCGAATCCAGCAAACTGTGTCTCCCGGAATAATTTAATACCATCAGCTACAGATCAGATAAACAGCTGGAAAGCAAGCCTCACATTCATTTTTTGAAATGTATTTGGGTTGATATGAGCTTTCTTAAGCTTGGGGCAGACTCTCATTCCCGAAAACTGAGAACAAGTATCAGCTTCATAAAGCCATCAATAGTACAGAAAATTAACGTTTTCATTGCTGTAAGAAACTTCGTACATTTTGTGCACATTATTTCCTATGCATTTAATTATGTGCACAAAGTCTTAAAAAGCCCAAAGTCACCTGTTTGTATCGGTAGGATGGGGTACCGAACATTTAACATTATTAAGTTTGCCACATACTCCCAAACAGTCCACAGTTTCTTGTTAGACTGGCTCACATCTGATGGAAAACCAAGTATTCTAGCTCCTGAACCTTCCAGTTGAATGATAACTTGTATTAAAATTTGTGCCAAAATGTCCCCTGGAGTTGCATTTCTACTTGCGCAGATAGCTACAGCTTGCACCCAATTATACAATAAAGGGACATAATAAATACCAGAACGTGATTGGCCAATTCATTTTTACTTTTTTCAGGGGTTAAATCCCCCAAATCTAAAAACCCACCCACTTTCAAAGAATTATAATCTAATCGAACTTCTTTTAAAGCTTCTTCTTTTAACTTTACTTCGTCAAAAATTAAAATTCCACATCGTTTGTTTTCATTCTTATGCTTTAAAAATTCATTTACAGAATGGATATTAATGCCATAAGGACATTTAAGACCTTTGATTAACTTACTTAAATGTGATTCTGATGGAAGGGAAAGAAGATTGTGATTTAAACAATGTCTGTATCCTTTGGGTCACTTGACTTTTAAAAGCAGACTATCTAAAAGAAATTCATTATATCTCATGCCTTTTTTTTTTAGTTGCCTTTGATCTTTTCAAAACTGTATCAAAAACAATTTTTTGTTTTTTACTTGGGTATTTTGTTCCATCAGATTCATCGATATTGCTACTACTTCCATTTACTTTCCTTTCAAGTACTTGAATCTTGGTATTGGCTACTTTCAATTGGCATTTTAGTCTAATTATATTACGCTGTTGTTGCTTTAACCTTTTCTTTAGTAGGCCTAGTTTATTACTAAAATGTCTACTGGTATCCCCTGCGAGGGGAAAATTAACAGTCGTATTTTGAAAGCCTTCTGCATGTTTCGCACTGTCGTCTAAATTGGTATCTCTTTCAACCCTTTTTGATGGTCACTGTGAAGCACGTTTACGGGAGTGTATTGGCCGTGATAAGTATTTAGGAAGATTAGGAAAAGATGTGGAACTGCATGTGGCATTAACTTCCATCTTTGCCTTGCAATCTCTACATTTTCTCCATTAACTCAAACTTGTCTACCTTTATCAAAAGTTCTTCTGAAAAATGTGAATCACACACATAGCTATTAGATGAAAGGCACTTGTCCTTTCTTGGGATGGCCCTCTCCCATTTAGAAAACAGTAGTTTATCATTTGGGGGTGTAAAGAAATGTTTACCTTTAGATTTGTCATATCCAGATCTACAACCAGGCATGAAAAACATAGGCATATCGATTATTTCTATAAATTCACAGTTTCATAAAAATTAACCACAATTCATCGCACTGTAACAAACACAGCAACCATACACAATAATACTCCAATGCAATGCCCAGCGAAACGTGCTGTAAATAGCCACACACGACTTTGCTGCCACCTGACGGAGGTGCCAGGTAGCTCTTGTATAATCATATGGAAGAGCAGTGGAGTGATCACCCTTTCTCTTTCTACTCGCTCTGCTAGAACCTAAAAGTTCTGCTGATTCTTTAGGCAATCCCTCACTTTGATTAAAAGATCTATCCTCATCAGAATTGTCTGGTCCACATGTATTATCCACTGGAGATTCAGTTTCAGTGCTACTGGATGCAAATGGCAATGTATCTGATACTGTAGATGAACATCTCCAAGAATAAACACTGCATGTCTTATCGCCATGACAAATTTTTGTCCATCCCCTAGGGTGGACATGGTATATTTTAATAAATATAAACAATATATAAATTTAAAAAGATAAAATATAAGCATAGTAATAGTTATATTATTTCACATTTTAAGTGATAAAGTTGAAATTATAAGCTGTTGAGCCTTTCTAACAAACGATAAGCACACAGTAATATTACTACAGTACGTGCATTATGAAAAATATTCAAAACATAAAATTTGAATTGCAAAAAGTTCTGACGTGGTACGTGAAAACGGATTTCAGTTTTGCAATCAGTGTGAAAATGTGATTTAGAAATGCTCATTCATTTAAAAAAAAAAAAAACAAATTCCATGCAGAACAATATAATTCATACAATTTTCTGTATGTTTGGAATATAAATGTTAGGTATTACATTACTTTTAGAGACTCAGGGGTCCCCATCTAGGGGATATGTGAATAGCGGCCCAAGCTGAGCAGAACATTACTTCCACTTACTGGTGTTTTGCTCCTCACTGTAACTTTTCTATCTGACCTTACCTTGGTCATCCCTTGTTCTCTTCCGACCCCGATGCTATTAGGGTTCCCAAGGGCTAGGGAGTCTTTATTTTTCCAACCTCTCCATTTCTCTAATTTCTCTATAAAATCTTAACCCCTAACATGCTGACCTGTCATGGCATGTAATACATCCTCTGATTGGTAATCAGAGGATATGGTCGGTGAATTTATTTTGATAATTCTCCTGGTCAGGTCAGTGAGACCCGTAAACCAACGACAGGTGTAGTCCTCCAGACATTCTGGGGGTTGTGTGAGAGCGATGTGACCGCCAAAACATAAAAATATGGTGCCCTCTAAAAAGTGGTTATTATTACTGCTATTGCTCTCTTCAATATCATCAGTGAAAAATATTGGAGAGCAAGAGGATTAATGACTTCATTGTCAGAAGTCCAGCATTAGCTAACGACATTACTTTTAGGTAAAACATTCACATCTTTCTCCACTTACTTTTTTTTAAGTGTTCCCTTTATATCCCACCTTTAACTGCAGGGTCATATCGGCAGCCTTGCCTATTGGCAATGGTGTTACTTGTTTAACAGTGGGTTTTTCGGTCTTTGGGGTTTTTATACGTTGAATTCACACACACACATTCACACTTTTATTCATACTTCCAGACTCAGGGAAGGATGAGGAATAATTTTAGCTGGAGAAAAATTCCTACCCCCCTGCCGGGAATCAAACCCGGGACCCCTTGCACAGCAGGCAGGTGCTCTACCATCTACTTACTTTTCTACAAAAAATTTTCCTGAAAAAAAAGCCCAATTTTACACAAAAAGTACATTTTTTATTTCCTCTACTACAAATACGGCATACAATTTTCTGTGTGTTTGAAATAGAAATGCAACATATCATATTCACAGTATTTTCTCTACTCACTTTTGTTTTACGTAACAATTCACACATTATGTTCTATTCCCTCTTCAACATACAATTCATACAATTATATATGCACATACACAAATGGACGTTTGTATGGATGAGGTTGATAAATGATAAAATTCCAAAACCGGTTAACCGATCACCATGAAAATTGGCACATCTAAGGGTTTTCCTATGGAGAAGGTTTTTAATGCAATCCATTTTACTGCGCAACATACTACATTCCCATGATTTTCTTTACCAGCCTTTCTTTCACATAACAGATCCACATGCTCTTCTATACTCCCTCTACTACAAACAATTCATACACGTTTATATACATTTGAAATATAAATGCAACGTATAACATTCACAGTTTTTTGTACTCATTTTTCTCTTATGAAACACAATAAAACTTCTTTCTCTATTCGACCTTATAGAAACGGTTCATACAATTATGGTTGGAATAGAAATGCAGCATATTACACTCACACGATTTTATCTGCTCAGTTTTCTTTTACTAAACACAGTGAAATTTCTTTCTCTACTCCCCCTTCAATGAATAATTCATACAATTTTCTATATAACTGAAATAGAAACGTGTATTGCATTCACAAGGCTTTGTCTACTAGCTTTTAGTCCTGTGGTATTTCATACTGTTCAACAGTGCTTATGCATAGTGTCGTTTTGTTGGTGTTTTCATAAAAAATAAGAATAATTAAGACTACATAATTGGTGCCAAGAGTACAAAAAAACAAAAAATATGGAGCAGTTGATTTAACAAATGCTAGTCAAGATGGACATAATGGGAAACGAAATTTCAAATTCCGGAATGTGGCAGATGAGAACAAAGATGAAGGCCAAAAGAAAAATATGTTGTTAGCTAATGCTGGATTTCTGACAATGAAGTCATTAATCCTCTTGCTCTCCAATATTTTTCACTGATGGATGGGGCACTAGAAGTGGCCGGGCATATTTGAAGGTGGTCTCGATCCATTTCCTCTTGCAGATCACATAGAGGACAGAGTGGTGAAGAATATATCCCAATTCTGTTTAAATGTTTTGCCAGACAATCATGTCCTGTAATCAACCTGAAGGTTCCAACTGCTGTTTTCCGAAGATACTCAGGAATCACTGTTTGAATGTTTGGTAGTTTCCATCTTTTATTCTTTGATTTTTCATAGTAATATTTTGCAATAATTTTTTTGAATTCAGAGTTGACTAATTTTTTAGCTGCATAAAATGGTAGATTAACTATAGATTTTTGTACACCTCTGGTACCCTTTTTTGCAAGAAAATCAGCTTTCTCATTACCACTCAGTCCACAGTGAGCCGGTATCCATTGGAAGACTAGGTGTTTTTGAAGTGCTGTTAGATGGCTAAGCATCTTCCAACATTCTATAATAGTTTGGTTTTTTGGTGACAACTTGGAAGTAATTGCTATAATTGCTGCCCTGGAATCTGAGAGAATAACTGCTTGCTGAAAATGTGAAATTCTGTACAAAAGATTTTGTAGGGCCATTCGAATTGCTTCAATTTCTCCATCAAAGTTAGTAGTTCCATAACTTAAAGATTTGTAATAGGAAAAGAGGTGACATGTGACTCCAGCACCTGCTCCATCTTGGTTTGATATCAATGATCCATCAGTATAAATATGGAGCCACTCAAAAGAAAAATATAAACTCTGGAATGTAAAAGATGAAAACAGGAATGTCAGATATGATGATAGAGCTATTGGAGAAGATAAGCAAGCAACTGGCCAGGGTGAAGGAAGACATGTAAGAACTCTGCGGAAAGATGAAGGGCCTTGACCAATGTTTTACCGTAATGGAAGTTAAAGTCGACAGCAGCACCAAAGAACTGAACTCCATGGTGGAAGAAATGCTCGATGAAAAACTCAAACTAGGCCGATGTCTATGGGGCAGGCCTATGTTCAGCAATGAATGTCTTACGGCTGAAATGATGACAGTTATGAAATATTTATATGTACCTCCCTATATCTCCTGTATCTCAGAAACGGCTCTAACGATCGTGATAAAAATTTATGTTTAGTTAACATTTTAAGTCCTACATAATGAGAAGAGTAATCTGACTAAGTTAAGGTATTGCTTTTCAAGTTTATCTAAATAAGTATCGTCTCCAAAAAAACACGACTTTATAAAAAAAATACCACAGAGCGAAGCTCAGTTGCCCAGGTACATAATCTTTAGGTTGGAATTACTTTTGGTTAGTACTTTAAATTCACACACATTCACACTCTCACTCTATTTCCAGATTCTAGGAAGGATAAGGAATTATTCTGACCACAAGAAAATTCCCAACCTGCAGCCGGAAACTGAACCCAGGATCTCTAGATTTAGAGGTCAGCATGCTAACCACCGGACCTCAGAGGCAGTCTCCACATTTTTAGCAGTTTCATTGTAGCGTACGAGATGGTTCTTTCTAATATGTCTATAAATCCTTGGAAGTTTCCTGTGGGACATCTATAAACTATTAAAATGTATCCTTACCGAATTCTACTTTTACTGTATGCATTCAGATTATTTTTCCTCGCGAAAAGATGCAACATTTATGCCGATGGACTTCAACCTACTATTGGCAAATATACCCATTCCTCTACAATTTAATCTACTTCTACAAAAACTAGAACATCATACGTACTTTGAAATTTGCAATTATTAGCTCTGTTTCTGTCATGTGGTGCTTTGTTATGCAAATTACTGGGATGTAAATTTAAATCTTGAATATGTATACCTAGTTCCTCTACTTTATTCTTTATCCCCCTTATGTTTCGATAATACAAACCAAATGAATTCTTTGATATTGAAGCGGAGGCATTATTGTTTAAATATGAAACGAATTTTACCTGTGTGGGTCTTCTTTTTACCTTCTTCCGAAAACCGAGATCTGCCATCCACAATGACAGACTTTCATTTATAAAGTTGAGTGCAGTTATGGTTTTTATCAGCAGAATTTGAAATGTTGTACACTTTGTATATGCAATTATGTATGTTTATATGTTCTATGTCCACGGCCTGTCTGGCAATCAACGAACCTACAGAACGTTGTCTAATCTAATCTTACCTAAACCTGCCTGCATAAACGACAAATAAGTAGCAACAAAAACACGTATCCTAGTCTCCAGTAAACATTATTTATATATTGCTCATAGGAACTACCATAAATGAAACAATAATGCATTTCATTTCCTAAGAAATCTTTATGCAACCAATCACTTGCATCCAAAAACATTTTGGAGATTTCTGCGTATTACAAAGTGTTCTACATGAGGCTCTTCGTTTTCTCCAGTTAAAGATTCATACAACGTGGTTCTCCTTCTTAATCTAGCACTTAAGACTAAATTCTTGTTTTGCTCACGTTTGTTGAACTCTTGAGGCCATTCATTCAAACGTCGGAAGCGCATATATGCAGTATTTTTAAGTGTTTTGATGAGGAAAACTCTTTAAAATGCACTATAAGCTTTAGAACTGGTAACATCTCATCCATTACACAATACTTACCTCTCTATTTTAGTTATAACCGTTGGGTTCACTACATGAATATCACAAGTTGCCATTCCAGACATGTAATTGTAAATACATACACTCGGCGATCAATATCTTCAGACCGGGCCGACACCTTGGGTAACTGATAGAACAGCAAGGTTAAACCAGAGCAACAAACATTGTTGAATTAAAAATAAAACAATGAGCTCCCTGGTGGCACTGAAACAGACTTCCTACGCCTAAAATATAGAAATATATGACACAAAAGATATAATATTAATTATTATTTCATTATTGCTCGTTTGTTTGATATAAATTCTTGTTTTTCTTTCACAATTAAGCCGTAAGTTTGGTAGTACTTTCGCACGTGACAAATGAAACAGCTGAAGAAAGCAATTAAACCAAATAAATAGGAAGGGAAGGTTTGCGAAGAGATGTTTTGTTACGAGTTTCGTTGTGTTCAGAGGAGATAGCTGAATCAATGACAGTATTTAAGGAGTGCGAACCCGGTTTTTGTCCCAAATGTGGATCAATACTGCCTCCACTAGGCACTATAGGTGGTGTTACATGTTATACTTGTAAGCACAGCTATGGACCTGAAGGTATTCAAACTAACCTAAAAGTGGTTGTAAAAACCAACAATTACTATATTGCATATTCTAACCAGTTATGATTGCTTTGTCAGAAATATTACTTTAACTAAGACATGGGATCTTGTTCTCTTGTTTGTTTATTCCGCATAATTACTTCGTTTGGTCCCATCGTGAGCAAAGCACAGGGACATTGAACGCGTCGTACATTTCTGGAGCAGGTGGAATGACTAGTAATATATCCACTACCAAGAATGCTTTTTTCCCCCTCCATCTTGCAATATATAAGAAAAAATGAAAATCTGTAAACCAACCCATTTCAAGCACGCTTTTTAACATGCATTGCAGTAGGTCAGCAGCAATGAATAAATAAATCAACCTGCCTTATATGATTCAATATTTACCGGTACAACAAGCTATTTGAGAATTCCTCCATACTATATGTGGAGTGTATATATGAAAATGAGTAAATCTTTCTTGAAATTTTATTTGTTTTTAGGGAATATATAAGGTTACCTATTATAAATGATTATTGCAGAATAGTAATATCCTCTTTGAAACGATATTAAGCTATTTGCTGGCCTATGCAAATCACCAGCATGCCTCATGCTGAGATCTTCCACAGCAGCTTTGTTGTAAAGTTATTGTTTTTATATATGTATTAATGTCCAATGTAGTGTCAAATTGGATGATGAATGAATGAAATTAGTGAAATGATACTCAAATGAGCCTGAGGTCTATAGAGCTTGAATTTACCCGACATTTGTCTTCTCAGGACAAGGGAAAACCTGGGGGGGGGGGGGGGGGGGGACGTTATCCAGATAACTCACCTTAACCGAGATTCAAACTCAGTACCTCTTGAACAGACACGCTACCACCACACCACAGACAGGCTAGTTATAATTATCTATAAGATATAGAATATATTTAACCACCAGCAAGAGTAAGTATTTTTTAGGTTTTAAATAATGACCTACAGGATTGACAGGGCCCAAAGCAACAAATAATGTGTACAGTCCTTTTTTGTAATATAAACACTTGCTTGCTGTGTGCTGAATTACTGCAGAAGATAAGATCACAACAGGGAGTGAAAGTAGTAAAATATGCTGTTCTTAAGGCATTTTGGTCAAGCAGATTTTTTACTTTCTCTATGCAATAGTAAGTATGGAAAGTATTTTATTCCACCCAAAAATGTGATGTCAAGATTTCATGGAAAAACATGTTTTGAGTCTTCCTAAATCTGTACTTGCATGTGTAAGAGAGGTCAAAAAGGAAAAGTCAGTTAAATAATATAGAACTTGGTATTTAAGTTTCAGCATCTTTCAAGGATGCAACACAAAGATTTTCAGGAAGATCTCCCCCTCTCAGACTGCCCTTTTTATGGAACATCTTTTGAAAATCTTTTTTTTTTGTTGTAAATATTTATTTAAGGTCGTTTTGACAGCACGGTCTTATCACGACCATACATAGTAATACATTGTGGATATTAACTTACAATTATACATACACATATTACATTATGTTGACATTTACAGTAAATTTGAAAGTTTTATGTTCTTCATAAACTGTAGCGTCTTGCTGATCATATTCGGTGTATTGACTGCATGATGAAGACTGGAAATGCCGGCTTGCTGTCTATATCTGCTGTATTCTGGGCAATCTATAAGGATGTGGTGGATGGTTAGAGGAATATCACAGTTGGCACAATTTGGAGGTTGGTCCTTGGTGAGAAGATGACTGTGTGTTAGTTTGGAGTGTCCAATTCTAAGCCGAGTGATGTTAACTTGGTCTCTTCTTTTCAGTCTTTGGAGATGCAGAAAAGGTTTTGTACAGCCTGAGCGAGCTTCATGGAGTTTACTGCTAACTGATGACCATGTCTGTATCCGTTTTTGCATGTACATATGTTTAGTACCGTTGATGATGTCTTGATGTGGAGAAGCGATCGAGGCATCACTGACAGGATGTTTAGCTGCCTCTTTTGCAGCTTCATCTACAGTTTCATTGCCTGTTATGCCAACGTGAGAGGGAGTCCATACAAAGGATACCTTTTTATCGGTCTTATTTATATTGTGACACAAAAGTCGAATTTCATGGTTTGGCACAGAGTTTTGTATGGCAAGTAGTACACTTAAGGAATCAGTGAATATGGTACAGTGACTTTTAATGAATGAATTGGTTATATATAGAAGCGCTTCCTTAATAGCGAATGCTTCACAGGAGAAAATGCTAAACAGGCGAGGTAAACTGTAGAGCATTGTTTGATCAGGATACACAATTGCACATCCTCTTCCCTCTTTAGATGCTGATCCATCAGTGAAAGTTTTCGTGTTAGAGTTATATTCATCCAGTAAAGAACTCCACGTTTGTTTAAGTATACAAGAAGGAGTTTGAAGCTTCAAATGAGATGAACGACTGGTATCAATTGGTGGACTTTGTATCTGTTGTTGTAGTGTTTAACGCTTTCACTACTATGGCACCGCAGGCGGTGACACTGATGATACATGAAGATGGAGCACCGGTGGAATGAGATGGCGGGGGAAACCAGAGTACCCGGAGAAAACCTGCCCTGACGCCGCTCAAGTATTGGAGAATTCTAATGTGAAACAGACTTCTGTGTCGTTCTGTTTGCATCTGACAAGCTTTGTGTAGTGGAAAAACATAGTTATGCATTTTATGACATGGATGTGAGGCAATCTTTATGGCATATGTTACACTTAATAATTTTCTGCGAATATTTAGAGGCGGCTCATTTGCTTCCATTTGAAGGCTTAAGATTGGACTGGTGACAAATGCCCCTAATGCCAACCTTAGGGCTGTAGACTGAATGCGGTTCAGGGTTTTGAGAGTTGAACGGTTTGCGGAGTTGTAAACATTAGCACCATAGTCCAGTTTGGATCTAATAAGAGCCTTGTAGGTTTTGAGAAGTGTGAATAAATCAGCACCCCAATTTCTTGCGGCAAGAGTTTTGATAATGTTGAGTCGATTTGTGCAAGCTTCTTTTAAGGCTTTAACATGGGGCTTCCATGAAAGTTTTTGATCGAAAATGACACCCAGAATTTTTGTGGTCGTAACTACGTTGAGTTTCTCTTCATTGATATATAGTTCAAGGTCCTGTTCAGGAACTTGTCTTTTTGTGAAGGTGATACATTTAGTTTTGGTGCTGGAGAATTTGAAACCAGTAGTAGACGACCATTCTTGGAGATCATCTAAAGCTGACTGAAGTAGTTTTTGAGTGATGATTATGTTTTTACCCTGGCAAAAAATTATGAGGTCGTCAGCATAAAGGCACGCCTTAACTGGTGGGTGAATATACGTTGCAATATTGTTTATGGCTATAAGGAAAAGGGTCACGCTGATCACGGAGCCCTGAGGAGCTCCATTTTTAATTTTAATTTCTTTGGGGAATATGCCGTTGGCTTTTACCCTGATGCTGCGATTATGAAGAAAATTGTAAATAAATGCTATCATTCTTCCTCTGATGTTGAAATCCAGCAGTGTCTTAATAATGTGCGGTTTATATGCCATGTCATATGCTTTTTCTACGTCTAAATGTATCATGGAAAGATGCTGTGATTTTGAGAATACATTTAGGATTTCTGTTTCGAGTGTAATTAGGGTATCGGTGGTCGAATGGTGACGGTGAAAGCCGCTTTGAATTTTGGTGAAGAGTTTCTCTTGTTCCAACGTGTATTTTAATCTTCGGGTAATGATTTTCTCCGTTAGTTTGCACATTATATTTGTGAGAGCAATAGGTCTGAAGTTTTGTGGAAAGTAAAGGTCCTTGTTGGGTTTAGGTATCGGAACAACTGTTGCCAGGCGCCACTGATTAGGGAATGTTTTATTTGTCCAGATAAAGTTGTATATTTCATTAAGATATGTAAGTCCTTCTAGAGGAAGTTGATTTAACAGTTCATATGGTATGTTGTCAGGCCCTGAACTTTTTGATGTGCATAGCTGTAGTTCGTTCGTTAGTTCGTGGGTATTTAATTCTTCGTTGTATCAATCTTTATAGTCCTCAGATAGTGCAGCCAACCCTGATTCTGGTTTAGATATTTTGTATTGACAAAACTTTTCGTTGTAGTTAGAATCGCTTGATATACTTGCGAAGGTATCTGCGAAAATATTTGCGATGTCGGTAGAAGAACTAGAATTTTTATTTTCCTCAGCATTCCAGATACTAGTTATATGAGGAGATCTGTATACACCACTTGTTTTTTTAATTCTGTCCCAAACAACAGAGGAGGGAGTATTGTGGTTTAAAGCAGATAGAAATGTTGACCAGCTTAGTTTTTTACTTTCCTTTATAACTTTGCGTGCTTTTGATCTAAGCTTCAGAAAATTAATTTTATTTTCCAAGGATGGGTGTCTCTTATATTTGTAAAATGCTCTATGCTTGTTCTTAAGAGCAATTTTACAAGATTCATTCCACCATGGTACACATCTATTAATATTAGATGCTGTGGTTTGGGGGACGCTAGTTTCTGCAGATGCAACAATTAATGTTGTGATTTCAGCAACAATAGTATCGATTTCACCGGAAGAACGATCAGCGAGTGGAGGATTTTGCTGGATGCCTTCTCTAATAAGATTTTGATACAGCGGCCAATTGGCTTTTTGAAATTTCCACTTAGTACTGAAGGTGTATGTGCTTTTGGAACTATTCAAAGAAATTGTTATTGGTGAATGGTCACTGCCCAATAAACATGAATAGACAGACCAATTAAGTAATTCATAAATTTCAGGTGAACAAATTGTTAAATCGATACTGCTTGATGTTCCATGAGCTAAGTCATAACGGGTTGATTCTTTGGAATTGAGCATAATTAAGTCAAAATCGTGTAGTAATCGTTCTATTATCATTCCTCTTCTGTCGGTATAACGGCTTCCCCATAAGTTGTTGTGGCTATTGAAATGTCCCAATAATATGAAGGGTTTTGGTAGTTGATGGATTAAGTCAATTAAAACATCACTGTGGAGTGCATAGCTGTTTGGAATGTAGACATTACAGATGCAGATTGACGAGGGCAGATTTACTACAATGGCTACTGCTTCCAAGTCTGTGATTAGTGGGATTTCTCTGGTAGTGAGGTTATGTTTTACGTACGTTGCCACACCTCCACTTGCATGAAGGGCAGTTGTACGATTTTTGTAGTATACTTTAAATTGTTTTAAATTAGAAACAAAAGTATTTTTAAAGTTTGTTTCTTGAAGGCAAATGACATCAGGCAGGTGGCGGTTTATTAGAAATTGTAAGTATTCGATTTGTGGTTGAAAACCGTTAATATTCCACTGAATTATTGATGAAGCTGGTGCGGGTTTTATTAGTAGGTCTTTACGTAGCAGCAGGAATAATGTTTTTACTGAATGATGTAATAGTTTGATTGATATCAGACGCTACTCTTATCTTCAGGGTCGAGGTAACAGAATGGAATGCATAAATCAACGTTCCTTTATCACAATATATTTATTCGTTAATTTACACTTTTAGCACCATATTAATTAATCAACAATCTTCACAGTTTGGTAGATTATACACTGTATAAAAGTCCGGGTGAAAGTTACATGTTCACACGCTATCAAACATACATCTGATCATCATGAGCATACAGACGCTAATGAAAAAAGAGTCCCTGGCGTCTCTCTGACATAACACCGCCATTCCCTTGTATTCATCCGCGCAACAGTTCTCATTGGTTGAACACAAAGTGACGAGAAAACATTGGCTATCTTGAATATTAAAAAATAAGTCCCTGATACACTCAAATTAAAAGAATTAGAAACTTACACACTCTTACAAAAATATTTACATGAACGATTTTCTATTGATCAATATTCTGTCTCATATGCCCCTTGTTTTGTTTTTCAAGTTGTCACCTTATTTACAATCTTGAAACACAATACAATACTTCTCCCTACTTCTATGATTCAATCACTTTGTACAATATTTTTTTTTTTCTTTTTTTTTTCTTTACAGTCTTCTTCACTGTTTGTCTTTGTCTTTTGTTTTGACATGATACAGCATGTCTTTATAAATTTCACATATCCGATTGCTACACAATACATTCAGTTATTATACAATACATATCCAGTTATTGTATAACACATTTAGTTATTACACAATATGTCCAATTATTATACAATATATATTCAGTTATTGTACTACACATTTAGTTATTACACAACATGTCCAATTATTATACAATACATATTCAGTTATTGTACAATATATCCTGCTATCATACCACATATGTTCTGTTATTATGCAATACATATTCAGTTATTACACAATACATATTCAGTTTTTGCATAACACATTTAGTTATTACTCAACATATTCAGTTATTACACAATATATCCAGTTATCATACAATACATATTCAGTTATTGTACAACACATATTCAGTTCTTATACAACACATACTCAGTTATTGTACATTTGACATTGACACAAATATAATTTAAGTGTATCATGGTTTATTATGTGGTTTTTGACTTGTATTCATTGCTATGAGGAGAGAAAAACAGGATACAAATTTTGAGCTAATGATTATGATCATGTTTATGGCAATATTTTATTCAGTTCTTTGCCTTCTTTGTCTTATAAGCTTATCATGTATAGGCAGGTTGTTGAGTCGGTTCTTAAACTCTGATGTTACTAATGGTACTAATTTTCTTAATTGGGTTATTATTCATTGTTGTTTGGTTCAACATTTCTTCGAGCTTAGCATTGGCTATATTCATCTTAATTCATGGGCATTGTTTTTCTGATTATGGTTTTCCTCACTTCACTAATTGTCATTTCTTTGTCTCTTATTTCTATAAGAGAAAACTTCTATACTTACAATTATTCTGTAATTGTATTATTTTTCTTCTCAATTACCCTCGACATCTTTGTGTCGAAATATTATATCTTTTTCATCATAATTGATTCATTTTTATTTTTGTCCCTGACATCCTTATGTCAAAAACATATTATCTTCCGTCGCTATGATTCATTTCTTTAATGACAATCAGTGTCCTCGTCTGTTTTTGTTGACAATGCTCTTTGTGGTCGATTTAGCCAATGACTATGTTGATTTTCTTCCTTGTTGTAATTCCTAATCTGAACATAATTTTCTATAAGTAACCCATTAAAAATTGTTATCTTCTTTCATCTCTACTACTCCTGCCTTACACATTCGTTGGCAAAGACTATTTGGTCCTTTCTTTGTATGGCTTCAATCTATTTTTATGGTATCTTCCTACCAACTTGCCATTTGTATTCTGTAGCTCATACGTGTGGTCACCCAGCTGTTTTGTTATGACCAGTGGTTCCATCTCTCTCTTCGTGTAGCCATCACGGTGTCGATGTCAATTGTAAGTTGCTGAGATTTTGTTGTCTGTCATCCACTCGGTTGGGACGAACTTAGTTGTTGTAATTTCCCTGAGTGTTGGTGGTGGTTGTCGTTTCTGCATTCTGTGCAGCATCTGCCCTATTTGGCACATTTTCATCTACTTCCTGCTGTCTTATGTTGTCAGTGTACCATTGGTCTCTGCCCCTTTGGTGTGAACCTCTGTCATATGACGGTCTGTGGTTGTTCAAGTGTTCCCTACTGAATCGTATGTGATTCACTTGATGGGTATGGTCTCCTGGTCTTCCACGATCATATGTATATGCTTGATGTCTCGATTCATCCCTCGGTATTGTGTCGTGGTACCGCTGTCTTGTGTTCTCCATCCTCTCGCCATGATTATGTGGTTGTGGGAAATGGTGTGCCCCTCTCCCCCTTTCATGGGTACTCCTAGTATTTCTATGTTCTCCCTCACTCTGGTTGTTCGTAGCCGTGTTCCGGTTTAGGATGGGTGAGTTTGGGTGACCGTTCCTATGTCTATGCTCATTAGGCCGACCATTTTGTGTTTCGAAGGCTGTTAGCAATTCTATCATATCTGCAAAATCTACTGGCCTCGCAACAATTAACCCTGTTCTCACTGTGTCTGGGAAATGTCTTGTTATACTGGCAATTAGTTCTGCCTCCGATAAGTTGGGGTCTAATAGCTTTCCTTTGTTGGCTACTTTCATAAAATAATCGACTAGCGACAACCCTTTGGTTGGATCGTATCTACCTGTCGCTAGCTCTACCCTAGTTTGGTTTTGTTTAGCTGGGCCCCAATACCTTGATAGGAATAAATTTCTGAATGAGCTATACGACTCATGACCAGCTAGTGTTAACCTGACCCATTCTAATGCCTTGTTTTTTAAGCTTTTCTTAACTATCATCATCCTAAGCTCGTTTGGTATCCTTTTCACTTTAAAATATTCTTCCATCTCTTTAACAAAGAGTTTTGGATCGTCTCCCTTCTCCTCGTCAAATGTAGGTGGTGTGATTTCATGTAATATGCTGTTGGTGTAACATGTGTTATGTGTTGAGTCATTGTTTGGTTGTGAACCTCTTTCTCTGTATGGTGATTCAACATTTTGTACATTATTCAAATAACTCTCATCTTGTACATTACTTACATCTAAATCATCTTGTCTTTGTAATGCCTTCACAACATCATTTACATTAGCCAAACTTTCTTTCCCTTTTTTCATTTCTTCACAAATTGATTTTAAATCATTCTTTATTTCTAAGTGGCTTTGTTTCATATCATTTATAGCATCCTGTTGTGAAAGCATCACATCATTCATTGTCTTAATTTTAGGAATTACAATTTGTTCTACAGTTTCATTAATAATGTCTTTCTTTACTACCTCAATCTCTTTCCTTAATTCCTCAGTTATTTCTGCTTTTACATTTGTAATCTTACAGTCTACACTTGTATTACATTCTGTTATTTCATCCCTACATCTAGCAATTTCTCCTTCTAACACAATCTTGTTCTCTCTCATTTCTGATTCTATTTTTCCCATCCTATCTCCTACAATTTCTATCCTAGCTTCTAAGGCTTCCTTTGTTTCATTTAAGTTTTTATGTACTAATTTTAAATTAGTTTCCATTACTTTCATATTTTCTTTACACTCCTGTCTTCCTAATTCTATTTTCTGTTCTAGGTTCTGTCTTCCTAATTCCATTTTCTGTTCTAAGTTCTGTCTCACTTCCTCCATTTTCTGACCTAAACTTTGTTCTATGTCCTGTTTTAATTCTGCATTATTTTGTTCCATTTTCTGACCTAATTCTACCTTGTTTTGTTCTATTTTCTGACCTATTTCCTTCATATTCTGTTCTAGTCTTTCAAACATGATCATCATTAACCTTTGGTCTTTGCTTATTTCCACCTGTTCCTCACTTTCTAATTCTACCTGATAACTAGGCCTATCTGCCCCTTCCCCCACTCCTGTTTCTATCTCTTTTCGCGACATTTTAATTTCTTTATTTAATTCACTTAAGGTTAAAAGTCCTACTATTTTGCCACTTCTTAGTATCATAAAAAATGGAAATAAAATGTATGTAAAAACAAAAATTTTGGATCCTACTTTCTTTTCCGTTGGTTCTTCGTCCAGTTATTTACGTCTCCTGGGTAGTTGGCTTCGCTAGATGATCTCCGGTGTTTTTCCCACGTTGATTCTCCGTGTATCGATGTTTTGACGGATCGTTGATATCAAACGATGGTCTAATAGCGTCTTTTTCCTGCGCGATGAGATGGCGTCTTTTGATGTTTTATCGTACTCGTAATTTTGCATTCCATTCTAAATTCGCGCTCCACGTTGGGTAAGCCATTTTGGTGCAGATTTTATTAATAAGTCTTTACATAGCATACCGGAATATAGCAGCAGGAATAATGTTTTTACCGAATGATGTAATAGTTTGATTGATATCAGACACTACTCTTATCTTCAGGGTCGAGGTAACAGAATGGAATGCATAAATCAACGTTCCTTTATCACAATATATTTATTCGTTAATTTACACTTTTAGCACCATATTAATTAATCAACAATCTTCACAGTTTGGTAGAATATACACTGTATAAAAGTCCGGGTAAAAGTTACATGTTCACACGCTATCAAACATATGTCTGATCATCATGAGCATACAGACGCTAATGAAAAAAGAGTCCCTGGCGTCTCTCTGACGTAACACTGCCATTCCCTTGTATTCATCCGCGCAACAGTTCTCATTGGTTGAACACAAAGTGACGAGAAAACATTGGCTATCTTGAATATTAAAAAATAAGTCCCTGATACACCCAAATTAAAAGAATTAGAAACTTACACACTCTTACAAAAATATTTACATGAACGATTTTCTATTGATCAATATTCTGTCTCAAAGCCATAGAGAAGAACAAAAAAAATTTACAAGAAGCTTTATGATCATTATTGTGTAAGATATGAAGATTCATCGCTTGAATATTCCGTTGTTCTGTTTGCAGCCTTAAGTAGTTTTTTTACAATGCGCGTGCTTCTGTTTTTTATGCCACTATTAGGTAAGTGAGGGTGTAGTTTTTGAATCGCACGAGCTAAGCCTTCTAGGTCGTTTGTATAGTAAGCTGCAACTGAGGATACATCAGTAACTCCTATTGTGTTCTCAAAGAAACTTAGTAGTTGTAAATAATTGATTGGAAAGGAACTTGGTTTGGCTTCCATTACCTGTTTTACTGGTTGAAGTACTGCGTCTAATGACGTCTGTGTTTCCTTTTTAGGCCTCTTAGTTCGGTTAGGTTTAGATGTAGAAATCTAAAGATGTAGAAATGTTATGATGTAGAAATATTATCCCCTGATATAGGAAATAAAAACCAACCTAAGAAACTCCCAACATTCCAAAGAATAGAAGATACATTTTGCATGGGTTAAAGCATTCACAGGAATTCAGGGAAACGAATTTGCTGAAACAATAGCTAAACAAACAGCAAACAAGTCAGCTACAGCAATGGTGTACAATCCAGTGCCCATTAGCACAAAGAAAAGTGAACTGAGGGAAGAGAGCCTGAAACGGGAAAATGAGTGGAAGACCATACATAACAGTGCAATTACAAAGACCTGTTTTCCTAGCATTAACATCAGACTCAGGGGTCTCCGTCTAGGGGATATGTGAATAGCGACCACAAGGTACCCAAGCTGAGCCGAATATTACTTCCACTTACTGGTGTTTTGCTCCTCACTGTAACTTTTCTATCTGACCTTACCTTGGTCATCTCTTGTTCTCTTCCGACCCAGATGCTATTAGGGTTCCCGAGGGCTAGGGAGTCTTTATTTTTCCAACCTCTCCATTTCTCTATAAAATCTTACCCCTAACATGCTGACCTATCATGGCATGTAATACGACCTGTGATTGGTGATCAGAGGATGTGGTCGGTGAGTTAATTTTGATAATTCTCCCGGTCAGGTCGGTGAGACCCGTAAACCAACGACAGGTGTGGTCCTCCAGACATTCTGGGGGTTGTGAGAGAGCGATGTAACCGCCAAGCATAAAAATATGGTGCTCTCTAAAAAGCGGTTACTATTACTGCTATTGCTCTCTTCAATATCATCAGTGAAAAATATTGGAGAGCAAGAGGATTAATGACTTCATTGTCAGAAATCCAGCATTAACTAACAACAACAGATGTAGAAATCTGTTTATTTGCACCAGATTGAATTGGAAGGTTCCGTTGCTTATCAGTCCCAGTAGTTTCATTGCTGGTTACTGAAATTGGTCTTTTAGATCTGTGAGGTTGGGTTTCCATGTGAGCAGGAGTTTTAGAGCTCTCTATCTGTGCAGAGAGACTAGATTCTGTGTTTGTTTCAGAGAGGTTAGGAGTAACTTGAATTTCATCTGGTCTGTCCACAGGATTTGTATCTTGGGTAAATCGGGAGGTGTTTTCCCTTACTGGAGATGAAGGTATGGATATGTTCTCGTCATCTATAGATTTTGATTTTGGCAATTTCTTGTTAAGAATGGGAAATTCAGAAGAATATAGATTTCCATCAGATGTGCTATGGGAGAGATCAGAAGGAGCACTTTCATGTATTTGGTTGGTTTTAGGGCAAAACTTTGCTAAATGTCCCTCACTTTTACAAAGAAAGCAGGAAGGAATGTCAGACGAAAGGTAAATAAAGTAATTCGTCCCATCATGTTGAATTTGAAGAATTTCGGGAAGCTTGTCAAAGTCTTCATTGTGGACGAACATCTGTCTTCAAAAGCTTAATATGTGAGAAAATCCTGGGATTGATAAACAGCTCTGATTGGCGATATTTTTGACATTACTCTTATGCCTAGTTTGCTTAATTCTTCTTCTATAGTGTAATTAGGGATAACTGGACATACGTTGGGCAGAATTACTCTCTTGTTCTTTGTTAGTAGGGGTCTGATTTCTAATAAGACATTATTGATGAGAATTTTGGAGTGCTTTGTGGTAATTTCTTCTACATATCTTTCACTGGATAGGAAAACACATATTCTTCCGTTTGATATACGGGAAACATAGCGTATATTGCTTGGGTTAATAAGTTTCCCTAGCACAATTAAAAAAAAATTATTTTGTTGTTTAACGATGCTGTCAATTGCCAGGATCACATCAGCGTCGCCGGTGTGCCGAAATTTTGTCCTGCAGGAGTTCTTTTACATGCCAGTAAATCTACTGACATGGAGCTGTCGTTTTTAAGCACACTTAAAAACCATCGGTCTGGGCCGGATTTGAACCCGCGACCTTGGGAACAGTAGGCCAGCGTCTAACCAACTGAGCCACCCAGACCGACCCCCCTAGCACAAGCATGTAGTCTTTTATGGTAATGCCCTCATGAGATTCAATTACTATTGCCTGTTCTTTTGAAGGGGTTGACATAGTTATATCGGAGTAGCTTGGTTTTGTAGCTGGCACAATTTCATTAGTGGGAGATTTCTTTACTTCATTTGGATTTCCGTGAGTTTGGTTATTAGGAGTATCATTATCAGTGTTCAGTGATGTCATCTTTATGTTGTTAGAACTATTAGTATAAGTATCGTTGTTACATTCAGAATTGGTTACGTTCAGGGTAGGACAGTCAATGTTAGCTGCATTTTCTTTCGTTTGGTTAGTATGCCTACCTCTGTTAGAGGTGACCATGCAAGCGATTCGCTTCTGTTTCTGTTATTTAGGTTATGCTAACACTAAAAAGCAACAGAGTTGATTTTACAACTAAAATAAAATGAATTAGAGGTAAGCCCCACTTCTACCTTTACTCACAGTTGCTTCACATACCTTGCAGCATCATACTCAGTTGTCGTTTTCACACACGAAGTTTTATTTTAGCTGATTACACAAAATTAAAGTGCAGAGTAATTTTTTCAAAAATGGTCCTTAAGAATTTTTATTAAAATACCTTATGTTTACGATATTTTCATGACAAATGGAAATGTATCTTGAATTTTTTGGGAATGTCCTTAGAAGTCCTCTTCATTTTGGATGACTTTAGCATAACTTGTAAACTATAAGTGACAGACAAAATTTTACTACAGGGTCATTCCATGGTAAGTCACATTACAGTTTGACAGCAATCAGGGAATGTAAACATAAAATACACAAAAACTTTGATGCAGTATTTTCCTTTTTAATGGTCCACTGCAATCTCTTGAAGTTGGTAACATTTTGCACATAAAGTAAAAGTAAAATATTTAAGACAAGGCAATAACAACAGTCATAATAGTTGGGTAACTCAAGTTACAACTCTTGGACAAAATTTACAACACACACTATGATATTACAAATATCTGCTCTGTTAAGCAGTTAATGAACTTGACTTTCAATTGCATTATTAACAATATGGTAATATACAAGAAAACAACATCGAAACTAGTCTCTAATTATCTAGCTGTCGACGGGCCCTTAAACCCTACTTGAAACTAGTTTTCACAAATAGGATTGTTTATAAAATAATAGTTTGGTAACTCACATTACCAGTCCATTAAAAAGCTGTTTTTTCTATTTCATATTCAATGGGGTATTGGTTGGTTAATATTTCCATAGCTGCTATTGGTGTGGTTTTGATCTTTGGTCCACTTTTGTAGGTTGGTTAAGGATTGTTGCATGGTTTTTTCTAGTTCTGTACTTTTGATTTTGAAGTCCACATTACTAAGTCATTGGCAAATAGTGCACACTTCACTCCTCAGGAGTCCACATTAGGGGATATGTGTGTAGCGACCACAAGGTACCCAAGCTGAGCAGAACATTACTTCCACTTAATGGTGTTTTGCTCCTCACTGTGTCTTTTGTATCTGACCTTATGACCTTATCTTGGTCATCTCTTGTTCTCTTCCGACTCTGATGCTATTAGGGTACCCAGGGCTAGGGAATCTTTATTTTTCCAACCTTTCCACTTCTGTAATTTTTCTATAACCTCTTAACCCCTAACATGATTACATATCATTGGTAATCAGAGGATATGGTCAGTGAATTTATTGGTTGGTGAGACCCGTAAACCGATGACAGGTGTGGTCCCCCAAACATTCTGGGGGTTGTGAAACAGCAATGTGACTGCCAAACCATTACTTTTACTGCCATATAACGCTCCAATATGAATTATGAAATATGACTCAAGGAGTAAAATATGCCAGAGTTAAAATAGTCCCCCATTCGGATCTCCGGGTGGGGACTACTTCTCGAGAACCCAAACATTACATTAATAGAAGATCTAATATCAGGATTCTTCAATGGAATGCAGGTGGTCTCACACAAGCAAAAAGAATAGAGCTCAATAAAATTGTATTTGACAGTAACATAGATATATTTTTCATTCAAGAAGCAAATCTAACAAATGATCAACTTAAATACTTCAATTTTACTGGATGTTTGCTAAATCTACTATCCAAAAATAGACAGATAAGTAGTGGAATATTAGTTGGAGTCAAAAAGGATATTAAATCCTATTTTCAAATTGTTAAAGAAATGGATAACACAGATAAATCTGAATTAATAGAGCTAAATTTTTGGGACAGCAAAACACATCTACATTTATGCAGTATTTACAATCCTCCCAGGAATGATGTGTCGGTCTGGGTGGCTCAGTCGGTTAGACGCTGGCCTACGGATCCCAAGGTCGCGGGTTCAAACCCGGCCCAGGCCGATGGTTTTTAAGTGTGCTTAAAAACGACAGCTCCATGTCAGTAGATTTACTGGCATGTAAAAGAGCTCCTGCGGGACAAAATTCCGGCACACCGGCGACGCTGATGTGATCCTGGTAATTGACAGCGTCGTTAAACAAGAAAATAATTTTTTTTTTCTCAGGAATGAACCAGATCTCTCACTTACTGACCAATTAAGTAAAAGAATCATAATTGGGGATTTCTCATTCCAAAAGTTGGGTTTATGAAAAGTGGATTCCACAGGTAAGATTATGGAATAATTTTTTAATACCACAACCTTTGAACTGATTTATAATAAAGATCCCACAACCTTCATACATTACCCTGGGGCAGGCAGTAACCCAGATCTCTTGCTAGCTAAAACAGATATTGTTTCAAAGATTAAAAAGCAAGTTATAGAAGACCCAAGTTCTGGTTACAGAGCCGTAATTGCTGATATAAAACTAGATAATACAAGTGTAAGTCAACATCACATGAATCTATATTAGAACTTCAAAAATGCAGATTGGAAAAAATATAAAACTGAACTGGAAAATAAATTTAAGGAACAAACAAACTCACAGCTGCATGACCAACCAGATCATATGAACAAAAATTTATGTAATGCAATCCTAGAAACCACAAATACAAACATATTCCTCATGGAACAATAAAAAATTTTGAACCTTTCTGGAACCCCAAGTTAGGAGAACTGAAAAAGGAAAGGGATAGCTAGACACACAACTAGCTGAACAAACAAAAAACATTGGATACACAAATATGGCAAAAGAAATGCACCTCACTAAAAAAAGAAATTAATACTGCTAAAAAGAATCATTTTAATAATTTCTTAGAAAAAATGGATTATAGGACAGATGGTAATAAAGCCCGTAAGTTCATAAAAAATGTAAAGGACAGGAAAGAAAAAAGTAGCATACCTATCATACACAAGAATACAATATTAACAAAAGATACAGTCATAGCTGAAACCTTCAATAAATATTATGCTAATTCACATAAAGTAACAAGAAATAATAAAAAGGAAGGTAAACAATTTAAGAAAGATTTGAAACAAAAAAGAGAATGTGATCCTAACACTCAACACCGTATCTCTTTTCAAAATGTTAATATGCAAGAACTGAACATTGCAATTAGTAATCTAAAATCTGGACCAGATCACATACATCCAGAGTTCATATAAAACCTCGGAAAAACAGCAAAACTACTAAAACTCTACAATCTATCCTGGAAAACCACTGTACTTGCCGAATGGCAAAAAGCAATAACTGTCCCGCTGAAAACAGCATCAGATATAAGAAATTATAGACCAATAGCTCTTACTAACATAATAGCAAAAGTGATGGAAAGAATAGTGCCAAACAGGTTAAATTGGTTTCTAGAATCACAAAATTTAATTTCCCCATGTCAAGCCAGATTCAGAGAGCTCTACTCTACAAATGAACAAGTCTTACGACTCCTTCAATAGGAAGGAAGATCAGCTTTTATTAATTTTGAAAGTGCACATGATTCTATATGCAGAACAAAACTAATAAAGAAAGTAAAAAAATAGGGATACAAGGTCCAATGTTTTCATAACTATACCATTTCCTAACTCAATGCTTTATTGCTATCAGATATGGAAGGAATATATTTAAATATAAACAAGTACACCATGGCTTACCACAAGGACTCTGCAATGTATTTATTTTTAATTTGGGAGCTTGGATCATCAGACCATATGTGTACCTCTAGAATAGATTTTAGTGACAACTCTTCTAGTAATCTGTCCATATAAGCAACAATAGTGTTCTTGGTATGATCTGTATTGTCAGACGCTACAACATAATAAATATCTTCTAAATGCCAAATGACAGCAGTAAAAAGACATGTGATGTTGCAGCCAATGTGCACTTTGAATTTCATCTTGCATCATGCAGGTATAATTCTCCAAAAAATCAACCTGTACTAAAGCCATATCTTGCTGAGATAAGACTTAAGCTTTTTCTTCTTGGTAAGTTTTTGCTTGTTCCCTATTGATGTAACAGGGCCCAATTGCACATATATGCAAGTAAATCTTCACTGGTTCCTTCTTCCTGAGCTTTGAAAGCTTTCCATCACATTCCTTCCAAACAAACCATTTTGCTTCCACCACATGATCTCGACATTTTTCCTCCAACATTGATTTCATTAAACTTTTACATTTGTCACATTTCCTCATCCAGCAGTTTTCTGCAGCATTAGTACATATAAAGGACTTAGGCAAGCTGGTTGTATATTCAGGAAATTCTGTACCATCTTATGAAATGCATTTATTGCATTGATGAAATTTTCAGCAAACTTGCTCTTTCCAATCACAGATCCATTCTCATTGCAAAACAGTATATGAGCTTCTCTCACTGGAAACATTAGATGCAAACTTGAAGTTTAACTTTTCCTTCTGTGCTTCTGATTGATAAAACATCCTTCCTTCCTAGAGCCTGTCATCCCTAAATTAAATTCAGATACAGATTTTACTGTGGTAGGACTGAGAGTGGAAGCAGTAGTGTACTCTGTTTTACTTTAATAGATTCAAGTTTTTTAAAATAAAAATCATAAATCATATGAGAGGCAGAACTGGAACTTAAAAATTCAATGCCACAACTGGGATTTGAACCACAGACCTTCCGCTTACCGGGCGGACGCTCTAACCACTGAGCTATTGTGACAAACTGCCAGAATGGCATTAAATTAATTCATTTAATGGCATTAAATTAATTTTGAATTTTTAAGTTCCAATTCTACCTCTCAAACTTTGCCCACACACGGCTTGTGTGTTTAAGAACATCAACAGTAAGTTTGTTGGCATAAATAAATAATAATCATAAATCATATTTCAAGTTTTTCAGCATATAATTTCCTAATAACTGCACATTGTATTCTTGGAGATTTAGGCAATGCTTGTCTT
Organism: Tenodera sinensis; assembly: GCA_030765045.1. Classification (NCBI taxonomy): domain Eukaryota; kingdom Metazoa; phylum Arthropoda; class Insecta; order Mantodea; family Mantidae; genus Tenodera; species Tenodera sinensis. Next base: position 247,199,899 of record CM060964.1, on the reverse strand, counting down.
ACTCTGGCTGCAGCTTTCCCTAAACTTGCAGAAGATTTAAATGCTAATGTGTGTTCTTGTGCTGACTATTTAGGAGTTGTTACATTTTGTTCTTTTTCCTGTTTAAGTCTTCTTTATTTAGAAACCGTATCTTTAACTTTAGCTTTTCGTTTATTGTGAAGTTTATTTCTGATATGTTTTGGTAATGCCTTCTTTTTCTTACTGTCTTTTCCTGCTTTCCTTAATAATTTTTCTATGCCTTTTCTTATAATCATCACATCTTCCTTCTTCCTTCAGCTTCTGCCTTCTCATTTTTTCAGCTGGTGTTAGACATCTACAAAAAAATAAATCCATGAAAATACGAGTAAGAAAATTGCACAAAAATGGGTGTAAAGTAATAAACACACTCTACATTCTTCCAATTTATGGCTTATTATTACAATTTTTAATATAAATTTGCATAATCATGATATAAAGTTTTATGTATTCTGTGTTTTAAAGGTCATATTGGTAACTCATGTTACAAGACACAATAATCCCATTTTATAGTTTGTTTATTAAAGAAATTCTTGTAACATATTTCATTTAGTCACACAGGCAGTATGGAAAATATAAAATATTGTTGGTAAAAGAGTAATTTAAAAATATGCTGATTTGGTAACTCACATTACACAGAAAACACTAATTTTAAATGCACATAAATGAAGGGTCAAATTCTAAGTGATAACTTAAAGCTCTCCCTTAACATTTGCAGGACATGTGAAACTTTAATTTTAATCACATAAAGGAAGTGATTTTATGTATAAAACATTTTATCTTACATTGGAATCTGAGTAAAATTCTTCACTAAGTTGCCTCAAAGAAAACCATATGCATGTCACGAATTGAAGGAAAAAAAACAGCGCTGACAATACACAGCAATAAATCAATTCATGTCCATGTTTTCATGGAATTACCCTTCAATAAAAAAATCTAGATCTCATTAAAACACAGTTTCTGTCAAATGAATAATTTTTTTGTAACAATGTTGTCAATTGCCAGGATAATATTAGTGCTTCCAGTGTGCTAGCATTTTGTGGCATAGGAGTTATTTTACATGCTAGTTCATTTACTGACATGGGTCTGTCACTTTTGAACACACTTAAAAACTATGAGTCTGGGCCAAATTTGAACCTGCAATCTTAGGATCAGTATGTCAGTGCCTAACCAACTGAGCCACCCAGACTGACTCCATGTTATTTGCTTCAGTTTTGCAATAGTTAAAACTTTCTCAAATGGGAAGTCGTCACTTTTTTATATCCCACACATGCAAAGAGAATTGAATATCAAAGCCATTACAATGCGACCAGCTCTTAAGAAATTTGACTATCACTTAAGCATACTGTACTCTCCTACTCCCATTGTATCTACAAAGAAATATGCAATAAAACCATTTCTACAAATGTTTATCTCACTTAACATGAAGTAGATAGAATAATAAGTATTTTTACTTTCCTTATTATATATAGTGAGTAGGGGAAGTATATTTGACCCAAAATTTCGATGTCAAGATTTCACTGGAAATACTGTTTTGAGGCCTCCTGAATCCAAAATAACCAGTTTTAGAAGAAGGTCCACGTGCAAATGTGTGAGAACAGCATTACTCAAAAACGAAAAGTCAGTTATAAACCAAATTTGGTATTTCATTTAATATCTTTCAAGGATGCAACAAAGATTTTGAAAAAATTCCTTCACCCTAACCTACCCTTTACATGGACAATTTTTTTGTAGACCAACTCTTAATGAACAAAACTGTAGATCTCGTTAAAACATACAAGTTATGTCCAAATGAATTTTTTAACCATTTTGGAGATATTCATTGTTATTTGTGTGAGTTTTCCAATACTTAACTTTTCTTAAATGGAAGCTTGTATTCACTAAAATTGTCAGGCAAAGTTTAATTTCTAAGAGAGATTTAGCAATGTCACATTAACATTAAACTGTGATTAAGTTTGTTCAAATTAAGGTAGAAAGACATTACAGCATTGTTCACACAATGTTTGTGTGACAGTGCAGTAATCAACCGTTTATATCCATTCATCAAGAAGTTAGATGGCTCCAAATATTTGACACATATTTTTTTTCAACAGAACAGTTTTTTATTGACAATTGTATTCAAGGTATTTGTTACACTCATCATGTAGAATCCCTGATTAACATATGATTGAAGCAGTACCTTCCACCCAGTATAGTACCATCTGCTAAGAGCACAACTATTAATGTAGCTATTGTTAAGATTATATGATAAGTCATTGATAAATATTGAAAATAACAAAGACCCAAGCATAAAACCTTGTGGGGCATCCATACTAATAACACCTGGTTTTCTAGATTCTACCTGTTAGGTAAGATTTGAACTGATCTATAGAGATCTCACTGAAACCATAAAATTCCCTACTATACTGTGTCTCAGCCTAGTTGAGTCCTGTTGTAAACAACAAGGCGGAGCTGACTCAACTCGCCGCGTGTTAGACGTACAGGCACGCACAAAAGTTTTGCAACACTAGTAGCGCTAACTTCTAGACAATAAATAGAGTTGGGTTACACATTAACTTATTAAATCTATGAGTTGGAATATTAATATTCCGGATTTCTTTCCGGATTCCGGGTTTCTTTCTTTAAGTACTGCGAAACAATGCGCGATCATTCGCCTCTCACCACTTTTTAACGGTTTGCCTCGATTGTGTTTCATTTCGGCTGAAGCACCAGCCTGCTCCATGGTGAAAAGCTTACTGATTTTATATTGCATATAGATAAGTGTCCTTGGCCTTGTGAGGTCCGCGAGATGTACAGGAAATACAGTGTAAAATATCAGAAGCAACCCCACACTATAAACAAAAACATCTTAATCAGCATTCAACTCGATACAGACCTCGTTGCGAGAGAGCTGTCTGATAAAGGAATGCAAAAATGTTATACGTATAATAGCAGTGTCCTTCAGTAATTGTTAAGTAAAATGCAGCTTAATTTAACATAATAAGCTAATGGTGTATATAATTTCACCTTTCTTCTATCTAATCTGTATATAGTATACCATTATGTATATATTCCTTTACGAACTCACGGGCCCAGAACACATATGCGATATGTGAAGCAGAAAGATAAAATGTGGGGCTATTTACGTTTATAAGAATCGAAACATTTGCATACTTTTCTATCTCCGAAATTAGCTCGCGCAGAGCAGTGATCGGAGAACTACTTACGTACCATACTGTACTTAAAGGAGGGGTTTATCGTACGTACGCAAACAAAAGATAACCCCCATTATCTTCGCCAAACCAATCAACAGCTTAACCGTTTTCTATCCCAATATCTCTGTCTCTGTCTCTCTTCCCGCCCAGATGTTTACAACAGGACTCAACTAGGTTGAGACATATTATAGAAGCTGTAAGACCTGTATTGTCAGTGCTTAGCATCAGTAAGGTCACCCAAGCCAGAGAGATTAAAGCAAATTGCTAAACTAAGAAGTGGTTTACCATAAAAAAATTAAATCCTGAGGGAATCTCGGGAAGAAAACCATCAAAAAGGGACTTCCAGATGGAAAGACCTTCATGGGTCTTCCAGTAGGAGCCCTCCCTTATAAGTAGAAGCACTCTTTTTTCACATTAATTTTTTCCAAATTTTGCAAAATGAGTTCTAATTTTCATGTTTTTTTGCTCTATATGGCTTGTATTATCACTTTAATTTTGCCACTTATTTTTTAATTCATAGTAAATAACACTGGAGAAATATTTTCCCGCATTCATTTTTTTGAATTTTATGAAATGAGTTTGTTTTCATTTTTTCGCACTATAGGGCTTGCATTTTATATATACATATATCTTGCTGTATTTTTTGGTAGTTTTTATTAAATGTATTTAATATTTTGTTAGCTAATGCTGGATTTCTGACAATGAAGTCATTAATCCTCTTGCTCTCCAATATTTTTCACTCATAATGTATTTAATATAAATTTTAACATATTGCAGTTTAGAATGGAAGATGTTGTGTTCTATGGAAACTACAATAACAGCACAGTGACGTTACTTTAATTTAATTTTTATTGGTGCTATAGTATTCTGATACATGAAACATATGCATTACAGAATCATTACACTTTTAATTTTCAAAGGACAACATAGCACATATTATAATATTGCTTTCTTTCATCAATAGCCTTCAATCATTAACAATTAAATTGTACCATGAAAAATACCTCTTTGATGAAGCCATTACTTCACTGTTTTTGTAATTGAGAGTTTTACTTTAGTCTTTTTAATTATTTAACAATTCACAGGAATGAAGGAACTAATTTTTATATTAAAAATCACTGGGATCTCACATTTTTTTGCAAAATAAAGCAATTTTTCTTTTATCTGCACTTGTCACTAAAATAATGATTTATTGATCAATATCACATCATTCGGAAAGATAATATGTTAGTCGCTTTTATCATTAAGCAAAAAAAAAGAGTGCCTCTAAGGGCAATTGTTCACCCAAAACCAAGGTGGAAATGCATTGTGCTGAAAGCTACATGACACCAGTGTAGTAAATATGATGTTGCGAACAATCTCTGTAGGGAACCGGGCAAATCCCTACATTATATATACTTACGCCCAGGTAGAGAGATCCATGAGCATGAACATTGTATTTCCCTATACTAATGGGATGTCACTGGAAACACTATATACAAAAATAAAAAGTCTGGAGAACCCATGAATGAGGAATGTGAGAACAAAAAGCCGCAGAGATGGAGATAGAAGTAGGTTCAGCTAATCAAGCCTCAACATTATTAGGTTCTGATCTTCAGAAGGGAAGTAGTAATACAAGTCCCATGAGGACACAGAAGTAAAACACACTACTTCAGGAATACAAGCTACATTTGGAAAAGAAGCTTTCTGGAGCATAACTCAAAGATTGGGAATTGCAAAGGCAATAGACAATCAAATGATAATCTTCTTAAAGACAGTTTAGTTGATATTGATATTTATTTTGTTCTAATCTTATACATTTTGAGCTATCTTTGAATTGGGTCCTAGCCCTTTTATCTTGGACAGCTCTTTGCAACACATACAATTACATTTATCACTGGATGTGTTTAAAACATTGTCATATTATTCTTTATTTAAACAATTGCATTTATCTGTTCTTTATTTTTAGTGTTTCCCTTTTGTTTCTATTTGTATTAAATCCATTTATTTTTTAACTCCCCCTGTACCCTATTTCATGTACTCTTCCTTGGTTTCACTTTTGCAAACGCATAGTTGCCGATTTAATCTATCTTCCCTCCTTCTGTAACTCCTAACTACCAGCTTCACAACCATTTGCTCTGTCTCATCACACGGCGAGGTGTACCAGTTGCTTGTTTGTTCTTGTCTTTCTGATCTCCTCCCTTTTCACAACCATACTTAACACCCATTTCTTTGCCTTCCCGCTTACACACATCCACTGCTGTGTCATTTTTTTCGCTCCAATTTTTTCTAATTTTCTTTGTAATTGCCCCTTTGCACTCACTATTCCATACCCTAATAAACTCGCTTATTAGTTCACTCCTTTCAACCTTTTCTTCTTCCTTCTTCTTCTTCTTCTGCTTCTCCTTCTCCTCCTCCTCCTCCTCCTCCTCCTCCTCCTCCTCCTCCTCCTCCTCCTCCTCCTTTCCATCACTTCCTATCTCAGCTGGAGCTACACTCAAGGTCGTTTCTCCCACCCGTGCTGTACTGCATAACACACGTGTTGCTAGTACATTTTGAAGAGTTTGCATTTCCTGATCGTTCACCTCCTCAGTTGGTGTTGTATTCTGTTGATCCAAGCTCTTCGTGTCATTGTCTGGCTCATTGTCTTCTTTTTGTCCACCTCGTTGTTTTTTCACTCTGATGTCCCTTCTGTCATTTTTCCATTGATCCATAGCTGCAAATTTCTAATGAATGCTATTTTTCCTTGCTTATGTGCCGATCTTCTTTGTTCTATTAATCTTCTCAGTATTTCTCTTTGCTTAATAGTTAAATCCCTGTTGAAGTAGATGTCCGTCCTTCTCAGTTTTTTGGCTTGTTTTATTATATCCGTGGCCAATTGCGTGCTAATGAATTTCACCAAGATATTTCTTCTTCCTCTTCTGTTACTGAACCTGAAAGCTTCACAAATTTCTTAGCACCTTACTTCTATCCGTAATCCTCTCCCTAAAAGTTCTCATATCTCTCTTCTTGCATCCCTTCCTGTTCTTTCCTCAATTCCCATAATTACTAGATTGTACTGTCCGTTCTTATCTTCCATTTCTTCCACTCTTCTTATAATGTTCGTCTCGTTCTTAACGTCCTCCACATTTCTATTAAACTGTTCCTCTCTATCAACCATTTCTGTACCTGTTGTTTCTTACTAATAATCTTTCCAGTTCAATCCATTCTCTCATCACATTATCAGTTGTTTCCCCAGCTGCCATGTTCCTTGTTCCCTTCTTCCTCTCACGAGCACTGTCACAAGACACATCCGTCTCCTTCTGCTGCTGACTTAAAACTCCCCAGTTTAGTTAGTAAACTACTGTTCCTGATCAAAGGCATAAGGTTATTTAACTAAAATAGTACTGATGGGAAATAATACAATGAACCTTAAGGTTTCAGTTTTAAGGGACGTTATAACTTGATTCCATCACTGCTATAGTCTAGTCCAGACCAAGAGGATGTGATCTGTGCATCAAATGTCTTAGCCGAGTCGCAAAATATTCCTAATATTCTTTTTTATCTTCCATATATCATCCAAAAATGATAATTGTTCTAACATCCACAAATTGTGTGGAGGTAAACTGAAGCTTAATAGTCAGTTCTTCGCTTCCTGATGTATCGCTGTGTCGGCCGTTGATGCTTAAATGTCGTTGGTGACGTGGTGTTGCCCTTTGATGTGTTTTGCTCCGGCTAGTCAACTTGAGATCTCTTACTTTTATCTCGGGTTTGCGTAGGTTTGATGGACAACCCAAGAAATCCTTTGCATATTATTTATTGCATTTTAGATATTTTCAGGAGCTATGCCGATTGTATATGTAGAGGAATCACACTCACGTCCGCACAGCACAACCTGCCGTACTGGTCTCTGGTTGAGTAGTGACCAGACGCTTTCTCTCTTACCCACGCTAAGAAGACCGTTCTTCAATTTTGAATGTCATGACGTCATCCAAGAAAGCCTCGTATCCAAAATGCTATTTCCTTTTCCCGCAATTTAGAAATGTCCCTTTCTATTATAACATGTTCTTTTATGAATTTCGAATATATAATTACCTTTTTAGGATTAAACGATGTTTACTTTATATTTTATTAAATATATCGCGCGACTTTTAAGGTTAGTAGACTTGACTTTCGAACGTGTATTTAAACTATGTGGTATGACGTCATGACTTGCTAATTTCAAACCAATAATGTGTTTATCCTACAACTTTAACGACTATTATTTACTCATATCTTGCTCACCTTACAACACTTCCTGCTCTATTATCTATTTATGTTATTACTTAACACTTATCGCAAATCTCACATCCGGCAATTAAATTAAAACGTGTCTTTTTCAAAAGCCCATTCGATCGGAAATCTAAATTTCGGTATCAAATGCCCCCACTTATGTTATTTTATTATTTCATAATAAAATAATGTAAATGTCTTGCCCGAAAGAAAAATTAAAAATTACTCCTGTATTTTGAATAATCGGCAACACTCCCATTATATACAAATTTCAATTACACTGTTTTTTGAAATTGGTTATTAACACATTTTCTCATTAATCTTTTTAACATGACAAACAATTGTACACTTGACTAAACATTAATCCTTAAATACTAATTACAATATGTTATGGTTTCTTCTGTGAAGCTTTTATATAAAGGTTAAATTTCAAGAGTCTTTCTTTATACTTCCTTCTTTTAGTTCATGTTTGCTCACTTCGCTCTCACTATCACTTGCACTGTGATTTTTCACTTTTGTTATTGTAACACATATCTGTACTATATCCTTTAAGCACTAAAATGTACATATATTTATATAAATCTATTACACTCTTCAGACAAGTTCTTTCTTTGTCTTGCTATGATAACTATTTATACATCTAAATATTTTAACAAATGTTTACAAAGTAAATATTCTGTTTTCTCTCTATGCGGAGATGAACATTTTAACAATCTTTCTGAAGCTGTTATTGTGAGCTCTATACAATATATTCTTAAGCTCTTTGTAGTAGATAGCAATTCACATTCTGCATTTTTCATGAATATGTAAGTACCTGACCAATATATGGTTTTCAAGTAAGCTAACATTTAAATTTTATCTCAAAGCTGATTGGGCGCCAATAGACAAATGACACTTCCAAAATTTTTTTTTTTTTTTTTTTTTTTTTTTTTACATTAAATCAAGGTTCCAAGGCACCACACGGTTTCTTGTATGGTCGAAGGAGTTGTTTATGCCATCTTCCCAGACATTTTTCATTTTTAACATCTTTTACTTCATAGGTATGATAACCAAATTTTGATATAATTTCTGCAGGACCTTTATATAACAATTCCATCCTTTTGTTCCTACCTCGCAAGGCACTTGATAACTTATGGTCTTTAACTAGTACCCAATCGCCTATCTTAGGTTCCCATTTATGTTTTCTACTCTTTTTCTTTAATTTTCGCTTCTCTGCCTTTTTCTTGATTTGTTCAAAAGCAATTTTCGCTCTTTCTTCTTCACTTAACTGAATGTCATTAATTTTCAGTGTTTTTGGTACCCCGATCAATATTGGTTCTGGTTCAATTCCTAACATTAATTTTATTGGTGCAAACCCAGTAGTTACATTAATGGTGTGATTGATAATCTTTTCTATCAATGGTCAATATTTCACCCAATCCTTGTGATTATGATGTGTAAGTACACGTAAATAAATTCCTATATCTCGGAGGACACGTTCTATTGGATTCCCTGATGAAAAATATGAGGAACAATAATTTAGTTTTCTCGCGTCTAATGTCACCCTAATCTTTCCATTGGCCTTATTTACAATATATAGGGGATTCACAAATTCTAAATTCGAAATCTCAATAACCTCATCTTCTAACATTGACTTTATAACTGCATCTACCTCTTCTCTTATTGTACTAGGGATAGCTCTCGCTTTATGTGTAAAAGGTTTGATAGGTATCATCTCAAACGAATGAGTATAAATATTACATTTACCAGGTTTCTCAGAGAATACTTCTTTATTTCGGATTAATATTTCAAACAGTTTATCCCTCTGTTGTTCATTTAGTTGATCAGCCTGAGTTACTTTTTCCCTCAACAATTCTTCTAAGTCTTCACTACTCTCCCTATCATAGTACCTAGTTGCGTCAGAAAACCTCAAATTGTCTATGAAATCATTTTTATCCCATTCTACATTTTCTTTATTATCGACACTGTACTCTTTGACATTTACTTCAGTTAATTCCATAGCTCCTACTTTAACATATTCTACAAAGAATGTATCCCCTTGGATTTCTTCTTCCTCTTTTTCTCTTACAATAGTTTCTGAACTACTATCTTCCACAAAAGGCACTATAATGGTCTCATCTTCAACTTTCATTTCTACAATCATGTTTTTAAAATTCACCACAGCTTCCCAGGCATAAAGACAATCACAACCTATTATAATATCTGTCACAAGTCTTCCTACAATCAGAAATAAAATTCCTAGTATTCTCCCATTTATTTCAATATTTATCATTGCTTGAAATTTTACTCTCTCTTTTCGTTTTCCCACAGCTAGCGAGCAATATATCCCATTAACTGGTAAAGACATTACTTTAAAACCACTACTTTGTAAATTATCATAAAAATTTTGTGAGCATACTGTGCTATTTGATCCCGTATCTATAATTGCATTGTATTGTTTTCCATTTACTCCAATTTTGATTTTAGGTGGATCTCCTACTTTTTCGTTTTCGTCGATTCTATTTTTCCATTCTCTTTTCTTTTGTATCATCATTTGCCTTCCAGGACTATTTATTTCCGAGTACTTATCACAATCATTACTAGGATACCCAGTTCTCACTGAAGGCGCGTTTGACCGGGTCTGGCGTTTCCCTGATTTTTAGGTATGGCTCCTGTACTATTTCCCGAATTGTTACTTCTGTTTTCCTGCATTAAATCGGGGTTACTTCCTACCATGTTTTCGACCGTGTTAATGGCCTCAACCATTTCCGCATTTTCGGGGGAATTTCGTCCATTAGAATACCTTTCTCCCTGTCTTGGTGACCTCGGTCTAAACTCATTATCTCCGTTTGTCCAATACCCATCATTTGAATTTCTACTATGTCCAAAATAACGTCCCCGTCTACCTCGATCAAATCTATTTGTATTCATATAATTCACCCTTATATTTCTTCCCCTTTGATTACCATTTCTATTTTGGTGACGCCCTTCCTGGTTATATCTACCTTGATTTTCCCACCGGAATGATTCCATCCTTGGTACTGGTCCTTTATATCTTTCCCTAATCTCACTTCTATTCTGATAATACTGTGCCCCTTGCCCGAAAGAATTTACAGTTTCTTTTTCTTCATATTTATTTCCAAATGCGTGTTTTGGCTTATTGACTTCTAAGGCTGATAATAATTCGATCATAGCTGCAAGGCTATCGGGTCGGGCTATGATTTGGTAGTGTTGAAGCGTTTCCGGAAAATGTGGAGTAACTATATTTATTAGATCTTTTTCATCTAAGGGAGGATCCAACATCTTCGATTTTCTCGCTATTCTCATAAAATAGTTTACCATCGATTCCTCCGATCTAGGATTAAACTTTCCATTGCTTAATTCAACTCTAATATTAGCCTGCCTACTAGCTCCCCAATATCTGGTTAAAAAGATGTTCCTAAAGGTCCTGTAGTCATTATTGTTACCCATAGAAAGGCCTAGCCAATTGGCAGCATTACCCTTTAGGCATTTTCTTACTATCACCATCTTGTACTCCTCTGGTATACGTTTCACCGTGAAGTACTCTTGTAACCCTTCTAAAAAGGCTTTAGGATCATCTGAATCTTCATTTTCAAAAACTGGAGGTGTCATTTCATTTAAGACATGGTTAGGCCAATGTAAATTTGAATTGTCACCTGTCCCTGAACTATTTCCGAGATCAGAATGGGAATTACTGTTACCTCTATTTTGCATCGAAATGTCAGCTGATACACCTGGTATTGCCTCGTTTCTTGCAACTTCATTACTAAGATTGTTGTGATTACATGCATTTTCATTTAATTTCAAATTTTCTAAGGCCTCTTTTATCTGGGTAATTTCTGTTACTACCCCTTTTATTTGGTCTGTAACATCCTCCAAATTTCTAGCCTGCCTTTCACTTTCTACATCAGATCTTTCCATTCTAACTTTACATCCCTGTAACTCTTCTCTAATTTCTTCCCTTTGTTTGTCTAATCTATATGTTACTTTTTCCCTTTCTTTATCTAATTTTTCACTCACTTGTTGACCTAATTTCTTTTCAGAATTCTTTACTTCTTGCCTTATTGTCTCTAATTCTCCCTTAACCTGTTCTCTATTTTCTTTTACTTCACTACTAACTTTATTAATTTCCTCCCTAACTTCTTCCCTAAAGGTTTCGAAAGCTCTCTTCTGATTTTCCAATTGCATTCCCAATTCCTGTTGTCCCTTTTCTAATTTCTGTCCTAACTCTATTCTTAATTCTTTACTATTTTCATCTATCTTACTCATCTTTTCCATTATCTTTTGAAACATATTCTCTGTTTCTGACATAATCGCTGGCCTTTCTGAATTAGTACTAAACATTTCTGAGCTACCTCTAGGTGTTTCTCTAACGTTCTGATCTTCTAATTCTTGGCATATTCTGCTACCAATTACATTCTGACTATATTCTTCCATCCTACTTACACTTTTCTCAATTTCCGGACTCTCAAAACCTAGAAAATCGCTATCACTGTCTTCCATTTCTAAGCTATTTACATGTGTTTTTCTACTCACCAAAATTTTCAATATTTTCACTATTTCACTTTAACTGCACTTAAACTTGTTCACTACACGTTTCACAGATGTTGACACGCTGGGCACCTTCTTGTCTGCTGGCTCGATGCTGGCTTGGTCGTCTTGGGGTTGGTCCATTCTTTCGACGCCACACGTTGGGATGCCATTTGAAGCTTAATAGTCAGTTCTTCGCTTCCTGATGTATCGCTGTGTTGGCCGTTGATGCTTAAATGTCGTTGGTGACGTGGTGTTGCCCTTTGATGTGTTTTGCTCCGGCTAGTCAACTTGAGATCTCTTACTTTTATCTCGGGTTTGCGTAGGTTTGATGGACAACCCAAGAAATCCTTTGCATATTATTTATTGCATTTTAGATATTTTCAGGAGCTATGCCGATTGTATATGTAGAGGAATCACACTCACGTCCGCACAGCACAACCTGCCGTACTGGTCTCTGGTTGAGTAGTGACCAGACGCTTTCTCTCTTACCCACGCTAAGAAGACCGTTCTTCAATTTTGAATGTCATGACGTCATCCAAGAAAGCCTCGTATCCAAAATGCTATTTCCTTTTCCCGCAATTTAGAAATGTCCCTTTCTATTATAACATGTTCTTTTATGAATTTCGAATATATAATTACCTTTTTAGGATTAAACGATGTTTACTTTATATTTTATTAAATATATCGCGCGACTTTTAAGGTTAGTAGACTTGACTTTCGAACGTGTATTTAAACTATGTGGTATGACGTCATGACTTGCTAATTTCAAACCAATAATGTGTTTATCCTACAACTTTAACGACTATTATTTACTCATATCTTGCTTACCTTACAACACTTCCTGCTCTATTATCTATTTATGTTATTACTTAACACTTATCGCAAATCTCACATCCGGCAATTAAATTAAAACGTGTCTTTTTCAAAAGCCCATTCGATCAGAAATCTAAATTTCGGTATCAAAACTTTGAAAGGTAGAATCAGAAATGAAAAATTCAGTGCCATAGCCAGGATTTCAACCACAGATCTTCGGCTCTACACGCACATGCTCATAACCAGATTTCCCACATACCAGCACTGCCCTAAAAACTGATTCTCATTTGCCAGATACACCACAAGGGAATCTCATACTCAAGGCACTGATACCAATGTCGACTTACAATTGTAGATACTTAAGTCGCAGGCTTTAAGGTTTTTACTATTCACTATTATTTTTGGGATATGCTTCTTTTTAGAATTTTAAGTGCAGTTAAGTTTGGATCAGATCTGTTTGTTTGGCTTTTTGCTGCATAAAGAAAATATGTGTTAAAGGCATTAGCTAAGCCCCAGTAATAGCTGACTTCATTTCCAACAGTTTTGTGAGCAATATTGAATTTCTCTCCCTGTTTCACTTTTTATGATATTCCACATTGTTTTAACTTTATTATTGGATTTATCGGCAGTTAGTGAAAAATACCTTCTTTTTGAGAGGTAGAACTGGAACTTAAAAATTCAATGCCACAGCTGGGATTTGAACCACAGACCCTTCGCTTATTAGATGGGTGCTCTAACCATTAAGCTACTGTGACAACGTGCCAGAATGACATTGAATTCTCAAACCAGTTCGTATTTTTTCCTGGTAAACCACAAAGGCAGTCTCACATCGGAGACAATTCCTCAATGGTGACTTACTATTGCAAGTACTTTATGTCCCAGGATTAATTAACCTTCAGATGGTAATTATTATTTATTTATGCCAAGAAACTTACTGTTGGTGTTTATAAACACACAAGCCATGTGTGGGCAATATTTGAGAGGTAGAACTGGAACTTAAAAATTCAATGCCACAGCTGGGATTTGAACCACAGACCCTCCGCTTGTGTGTTTAAAAACACCAACAGTAAGTTTGTTGGCATAAATAATAATTACCTTCTTTTTGTTTTATTAATTACTCTTTTTTAAGTATTTTACAGTATGTTCTGTAGTATTCTTTAATGTTTGGGTTATTACTTATGCAATACAATAGAAACAAATTTATTTGCACAGAATTTCCTTATACCTGAAGTAATCCAAGGTTTGACCTTTGGTAACTAATGAATTTTTTTTTTGTTAGGGAGAATAGCCTCAATTGATAATAGCACAGCTTTGAAGAATTCATCAAATTTGTCATTTACTCGAGTCTTGGCATAGACATAAGCCTAATTTGCATTTTTAACACTAGTTTAAATTTATTGATATTCCACCAATTGATCCATCATCGCCTTTCAAATCATCCATTTCACCTACATTTCATATCATCCTCTTCCTCACTATCATACCTGGTGCTTGGCTGATAACCCACTTCCAAAAAAAAATTATTTTCTTGTTTAACGACGCTGTCAATTGCCAGGATCACATCAGCGTCGCCGGTGTGCCGGAATTTTGTCCCGCAGAAGTTCTTTTACATGCCAGTAAATCTACTGACATGGAACTGTCGTTTTTAAGCACACTTAAAAACTATCGGCCTGGGCCGGGTTTGAACCCGCAACCTTGGGATCCGTAGGCCAGCGTCTAACCAACTGAGCCACCCAGACCGACGATCTTCACTGTCTGGTCCATAGGTTCCTCTGCTCCCTGACAGGCATCTGACCCTAGGCACTGACTAGTAAGTCCTACATAAGGGAAGGGTAATCAGATAAAGATGATGATATGCTCATCACTAATTCACTAATTATTCTTGTTGTAATTTTAATTTTTCCTATTATCAGTCTGTTTCCTTACTATGACAGGCACTAACAATACCTGAACATCATGATCTGACATGCTGTTTACTATAGGAGTTACTACATAATTCAGAATTTTTTCTGAGTCCAGAAAAATATTATCTATTATCTATAGTTGTTGCAGTGTTCACATGGATTCTGTTTGGAAATTAGCTACATATTCCAAGTTAAATGTATGTAGCAGGGAGGTAAGGTTAGCCCTCATTTCATTGTCATTAAGTGTGTTGTATTGTATCTTGTTCCTTTGATCCTAAAATGAGCCAGACTCCAGGATATTGAACATGTTGTACAATCATGTAACATTTTTATTTCCCAGGTATTTTTTCTTTCCCCCTTCTCTTTCCCAACACCTAAGTGCAATCATTATAACAGGAAGGTTAACACTAGGGGGATAAAGAAGCTATGTTATAGTGTTTCTTTATGTTGTAAATAGTATTTATTATCAGACTTTCTCAGTTCTTTTCTAAATCTTAAAGTCTTTTGGGTTACACAGTAATTTCAAGGCTAAAGGAGGGCCATTATATACTTGTATGGCAGAGTAGCAGGGATCTTTTCATTAAAATCTCTACATACTATTATTTAAGCACTTTCAGTGTAAATGTATAAGATAGTTCTTTCTAATCTGTTTATAAATCCTTGGGAAGTTCCCTGTGGGAGCTCTATAAACTGCTAAAATGATATACACATTCTTATCAAATTCTGTTTTTACTCATCTGCATTCAAATTTCTTTTCCTCACAAGAAGATGCAACATGTATGCTGGTGAACTTTATTGTGCTTTTAGCAAATATGCTCACTCCTCCACAATTTAATATACTTGTACAAAAACCAGAACATAATATGTACTTGCTGAAATTCACAATTTTTTAGCTCTGCTTTTGTCATATATTGCTCTGTTATGCAAATTACTGACTGCTCCCATAGCGCAGTGGTAGCACACCTACCTTTAATGTTTAGGGACCCGGGTTCAATCCCTGGTACCGGAGGTCTCGTTCAGGGTGCACTCAGCCTGAGAGACTAATTGAAGAGTTACTTGAATAAAGAAGTAGTGCCCCGGGTCATGAAGACCACATAATCAGCCGGGAAGGATCTGAGCGCTGACCACATGCCACCCTCCAGTACTGCACCCCACTCATGACACCTGTAGTGGGCAGAGGTGGGGGATGCAGCAGCTGGTCGGTAGCCCTTGGCCCAGATAGGGTTATTGTACCTCGGGGTTAATTTTTTACTTTCTCTACTATGTATAGTAAGTAGAGGAAGTATTGCATTCCACCGAAGAATTCTATGTCGAGATTTCACCGAAAATCTATGTTTTTAGGCCCCCTGAATCCAAAAAAAAAAAGCATTTTTAGAAAAAGTCTGTGTGTGTGTCGGCCTATGGACAGCATAACTCAAAAACGAAAAGTTGGTTAGAATCCAAATTTGGTATTTATGTTTAATGTTTTTCAAGGATGCAACACAAAGATTTTGAAGAAAATTGCTCTTCCCTAAACTACCATTTACATGGAAAATTTTTCAAAAATTTTCATTTTCTTGAAAATGACTGTAACGTATTTGATTAAAATGCCATATGTTTGAGATATTTTGATCACAAATTAAATGTATATCTTGAATTTTCTGGCTATAGCCCCTGTTCGTATTTACTCTGGATAACTTTTGTATAACTGGTAAATAGAAGTAGACCAAATCTTAGTATACAAAAAATGTGGATCTTGCTAAAATACACAATTTATGTCTGAATAAAATTTGTTATAGAGTGAACCATTCCAGAGATATGCCTTGTTATTTGTGTGAGTTTTGGAGAACTTATACTTCTGTAAAATGGAACATCATTATTCAATTTGTTGTATGTTAACCATGCATACAGGGCGGAATTTGAAAGCTTTAAAATATTTGACATTCACTCGGAGCCTACTGTGTTCCCATATTCTCCTTCCACCTACAAGGAAATAAGCAAATAAGATAATTTCTGCAAATATGTATCTCAACTAACACGAACAAGATATAGGGATAAGAGTTTGTCGGAATGGTTAGTACAAGAGTAGAGAAGGTCATGTGAGTGTAACACAACAGGTTTTTTTTTTTATGCAAATTACTGTGATATCCTGGCTATGGCATTGAATTTTTCAGTCCTGATTCCACCTATTGAACATTGCCCACACACGGCTTGTGTGTTCAAAAACACCAGTGGCAAGTTTGTTGGCATAAGTAAATACTGTGATATAATTTACATCCTGAATGTGAATACATAGCTCCTTTATTTTATTCTTTAGCCCTCTTATGTTTTGATGGTATAAATCAAATGAACTTTTTGATATTGAAGGTAAAGTATCATCACTGTTTACCTATGAAATAAATTTTATGTGTATGGTCCTCCTTTTTACCTTCTTCCTAAAAGACGAGATCTGGCATCCACAATGTCAGGAATATGCCTGTCATGATTATTACATTTTAACTCCTCTGCCAAGAGATATGCAAGCGCCCTTTTGCTCAGTAAGTTGAGATGCAACCCATGAGGTGTAAAATGGTGTTGCTGGTGGCTTAATGTCAGTAAGAGATCAACCTGTGAAAGGCTCTACTCTTCCACAGGACCTCGTTTACTTGGGCTGACGAAGTGTCGACTTATCATGTTTCTGAAAGGAAACTTTTGCGAATGGAAGGTCTGTGATCCAAATCCTGCCAGGACTGTTCTCCTTATTGAGATTTTTTCCAGGTTATTCTTAGTCCTCATAACCAGAAAATGCTGGTTTGCAGAGTTTCCTTTCCAAATAATTAATTTATTTCATGTATCACCGGTGTTCGCCGCATGTGGTGTTGTTTGTTAAAACAGTAACTAAACACTTAAAAAGCACATAAATGTTTATGTACATGTCTTGTAGAAGGTGGGTTATTTGCTAGATTAATAAGTGCCAGCAAAGGCATAACTCTGTAATTCTTAATAATTAATACTGCTTTTTTCAGTGTTTGAAAATATGGAGGATCATTATGTAATTAAATTCAAGTCTGTCAAGAGCTACACTTCAGCAGCTTCATTATCAAAAAAGACTGCCAAGGGTGAAGATGATGAAGATGCTGATGGACCTATTGTTGAAAGACGATGTCCAAAGTGTAACAATGACAAAATGTCTTATGCTACATTGCAGTTAAGATCAGCAGATGAAGGACAAACAATATTTTACACTTGTACAAAATGCAGGTTTGTATAGTACAGACATATCAGCTGAAACTTAGAACAATCATTGAGCATAATTCTGCTGCAAATAATACCTAAAGCATATTTTGGAAATTTGACGTGCTTTAAAAATACTTGGAACTGCTTCTTATTTTAGGTTACTTATTTAATAGAAGCACAGATGTATCTCTAAAACATTAAGAACTATCCTGTCCAAATTATACTCTAAACTTATCCCTCAAGTGCTTCCACTTCTTTGATAGTACAGTATTTGAAATAAAAAAAGGAATTTGTATCTAAGCATCTCATTTATGTAAATTCATTGGGAACTGTTTCCTCCAACAGATTGAGATATGATTTATACAAAATGTAAATAAATATTAGAGGCAAAGCAAATGTTGTCCTCATTATTTAGCTCCTATACAATGATTTATAATCTGTCTGTTTGCTCATTTGGTCCGGTCCTTTTTTATTCTGTTTATTTGCTTAAACGAATACATACATATTCAAAGCATCGTCAAGGAAACCTGTAAAAAAAATCATACAATTTTATATATACATAGATAAATTTTTTAGTAACATATTTACAATAATGGATCACTTAATATACACTATTACAACTTAATATTATATCAATACTATTTATTTGGTCCATATTGTCTAAGATATTCATCACATGAGTAGTAGCAAACCTTCTATGCAGAATTTCTTTAACTCTTTCTTGAATACGTAAGTTATTAATATTTTTTAGATAAGCAGGGAGTTTATTATACAGTTCATGAGCTGCAGTAGGTTTGTTTTTATAATTTCTAGCTGATGTGACTGAACATGAAAGTTAGTATTTCCTCTGGTGTAGTACTCATGTACATATTTGTTTGTTTGTTTGACCTACATCTTAACTGTTGAACAATTGTACTCACTTCATACATGTATAGAGAGTATAGAGTTAAAATTTTTAGATCTTTGAAGGCTTGCCTACAGAAATATGTTTGTTTCATTCTCAAAATTAGTCTTAACATTCTTTTTTGGAGAAAGAATACTCAGCGAACTTTTTAGTACTGCATCCCCACACTGTTATCCTGTCTGATCACGGGTAGATTAATCCATAATGTCACATTGTTTGTGTATTAACATCCACTATATTTGTCATTTTTTTTTCATTACAAATAACCCTGAATTTATTTTGTTACAGATATAATTAATGTGTTTGTTCCATATAAGGTTTTTATCAGTGATTACCCTTAGAAAATTTGCCTTATGGATTGTGTTTACTTCTCTATTTTCAGTGACTATCTTTGTATTTGCTATTGACCTATTCTGTGGAGTTTGAAACTGGATGTAATTTGTCTTATTTAAGTTTATGCATAAGTTATTGGACCTAAAATATTGTATAATTTGTGTTGTGTTACCTATGTCGCATTTTCCAGAGCCTGAGAACTTATACCTGTGTTTACTATTGATGTATCATCAGCGTACATAAATATCTTTCCATCTGAGATATTTGGGATATCATTGACATAGAGTATAAAGAGAAGGGGGCAGAGAACGGAACCTTGAGGTGCTCCATGTCACTAGTTTACTATTTGAGAAATATTCAGCGATATGTTGTGTAATTTTTACTTGTTGGGATCGTTTGCTCAGATATATCCTAATTAATTTGTTCGGTATTCCCTGTTTCCCATAATGATTCAGCTTATCTCGTAAGAGTTCATGTTCTCAATGCAATCGAACACTTTCTAAAGATCCAAAAATATACCGCTACTGATTACTCCTACCATAAGCAATGTTCAGGGGCACTGAACATGTCATACAATTATTAAATATGCAGCATAAGTAATAATTAGAGAGCAGATTCTTAGGTAAATAAATATTTTTTCTCCAAATATTAGGTTGTCTCATAAATAATATGCTTTTGGTATTCTGGAAAATTTATTGGATTTCTTTGGTTTGGCAATGCTATTTACAGGATGCCATGACTAGTGTTGCATACATTGCGAGCATGTATCAGTTTTCAGTTGTTAATAAGCAATCACAAAATGGAGATAACAAAGTTTGAACTTAAGAGTCCTTCTAAAGCACTACTGGAAACAAGATTATAAAGCCGCTGCCGCAGCTCGAAGAATATGCAAAGTGGAAGGAGAAGGCATCGTTAGTGAGCGTGTGGCACAACGATGGTTCCAACTTGGAGACGAAAACACTTAAGATTTACCACATTCTGGAAGTCCTAAAGCATGGAATGTTGAGGATACACACCAAGTTTTGCGAGAAAATCTGCAAAAAAGTACCCATAGGCTTTCAAAAGAACTTGGTGCATCAAAAGATACCATACATCACCACATTAAGACATTTAGGAAATCACACAGAAGCTATAGATCTGTATCTTATGAGCTGACACCTCAACAGGCTCAACGTAGAGTAAATATCTGTCATCAGCTTATCCGTAATCCCATGGATGATAGATTTGTCAGGAGAATTGTCACTTGTGACGAAAAATGGGTATATTACCGAAATCCTGATGCCTAGAAACAGTAGCTTGATCCCCGCCAACCTGCCAAAGTCATCGTTAAGAAAAATCGGTTTAGTCCCAAAATAATGTTGTATGTCTGGTGGAACTTTTAAGGTGTGATTCACTGGGAGTTTGTTCCAAACAAGCGGGCGATTGATGTGGATCTTTATTCTCAACAACTGGAAGGAGTTCATGAAATTTTGGGACAGAGATACCCAGCATTAGTTAACCGAAATAAAGATCTATTGCAACAGGACAATGGAAGACCCCATACTGCACGAACAACCATGGAAAAAATTCAGGAATTGGGAGGAATCGAACTGCTACAACACCCAGCATACAGCCCTGATCTTGCACCATCAGATTATCATCTTTTTCGATCCATGGCACATTTTCTACGTGGAAGAAATTTTAACAACTTTGAAGCAGTGCAAGTGGGTCTCACCGAATTCTTCACATCAAAAATCAGAGACTGGTACCATTGTGGGATAATAAACCTCGCTGAAAGATGGCTCAAGACCATAGAATCTAATGGTCTGTAGTTTGAAGATTAGTTAATTGCGTGTCAAAACACATTTCAAATAATTGTTTTTCTTAAAAAACAACATTTCTTATGAAACAGTATCTGTACATACTACCTACAAAAAGGGGAAAACTCTGAATAAAGGATCATGGGGATAAATATGAAATCTTATTTCACATAAAAATACATATTCTTGAAAGAAAAATATGTGAATACATATTTTCAGGTAATCTCCCATAAATACATAAATTTGAATTAATCTTTTATTATTTTGTTCTATTATTTATCCTGCACAACTGTAAATTTGTGCTATTATAAACATATGTGATGCATTTAGGAATGACTTGTATTGCATCACAAGTATGAGAGAATGTTCACCATATTACGGCGCTTATGGTAAATATAATACGTTAGGCCATCATAAACTTGCTACATCTGCTATTTGAATAGTATATTTCATATATGTTTATACTGCTAGGCTGAGCACTTGCGATAGAGTGTGAATGATGCATACAGACTGGCACTGCATTCCTTCTTCAGTTCTTACGAATAAGGATTTTGTGTAATCTGTGCATCTTGAAAACATTCCAAAAGTGAAATGAAGTTTTAAATACTTTCTTCAGCAATACGTAGGCAATTTTAAAAACATATTTCCTTAAGGACAATAAAAGGTGTTTTTTTTTTTTTTTATCTTTTTTTACCCCCAACCATGTGGTAAAACAGTTAAGTGCAGACCAGCATTCACAAGTCACTCAACCTTTATCTGGAAATAAACATGTTGCTGTTGCGCCTTGTGTGAATTCACAACAGTTATTGATAGGTGAACCAGCTTCTTCAATGTAGGAACTTTTTTACTAAATATATGAACATTAAGCCTCCTGAAGAATCAACATTAAGAAAGAACTACCTTTCTAAGTGCTATGGTGAAACTTTGCAAAAAATTAGGGCAGTATGTGAAAATGGAAAGACTTTGGATCAGCATCGATGAAACTGAAGATTCAGGTTTTACAAAAATATCAAATGTCAGTGTAGTGAAAAATAACAAAACATTGAGTAGTCAGATTTAGTGGCGTGTAAAGATCTATCTGTAGCAAATAATATAAAGATCGTGAGATTATTGAATGAAACTATTGCCAAATGGTATAAAGTAACATATAACTCTTTCTCACACAAGCACTATACATGATAAAAGCAGTGCTCTACGAGTTTTCCTAAATTGATTGATGTCACTTAATTAGTTGATGCTCTTCATAGATTATGTGAATGTATCAGACTCCTATAGCCTAACATGGATAGGCTTGTATCAAATAGCAAAAAAATATATCTTAAATTACCATTTTCCCTTCAGAGAAAAAATTCTCAATATTTGTCTTCTCCCTGCACCAGTGGTCTTGGGCTGGGGCACTTGGCTAAGTGCAGTTTTGTACTATGGCACAAGTTTTGAATGTTTTGTATCTGTTGTAAATGAGTTGGACAAAAATGATGCTTCAGCTATCGAAATAGTTCAGGCTTTATTCAAAGGTGACCAAATAAAACATGATTTGGTGTTCATGTCTACAAATCTAAACTTTTTGTGTGACTCCCTATAAAAACTAGAAAGTTCAACAAATCTGTTAAGTGAAACATTTAAGGAAGTGCGGGCTGTTGAAATGAAAATTCATTTATCACCAGGGCTAAAAGTACTGAACGACAAACTTAAAAATTTCTTTGAGAAAAACAATGGTTTTCAAAAACTGTGTGGAGTGGCTCAAGTCATCGAAGGTGATTTAGAGTGTATGAGTGTTAGTGACATTCCTTTGTTTAAATATACACGTCTGACATCCTGTGATGTGGAAAGATCATTTTCATAATATAAAGCACTATTTAGAGACAGTTGGCACACATTTGTGATGGACAATCTGGAGAACACTTTTGTTGTCTACTGCAATTTTAAGGGAACATGCTAGGAGCGGCTGTCCATTTACCAGTGTTGAGTACCTCTAATGCTGCTTACCAAGCAGGGGACCCAGGGTGGATTCCCGATACTGGTGTGGAGATTTTCTCCCACTGGGAGACTTGGTCCGGGGTGCACTTAACCTTGTTAGTTCCCTGAGGGGCCAATTGAGGAGCTACTTTATTGGGAAATACTGGCTCCTAGTCAAGAATACCATATAACCGGCTAGGGGAGGACTAGGGCACTGACCACACCCCACCTTCAGTACTGCACCCCACTCATGAGGCCTGTGGTGGGCAGAGGTGGGGGATGCAGCAGTCGGGTGGTAGGCCTTGGCCCGGATGGGCTGTTGTGTCATGGGGTTATGCTAAGAGTACCTCTAAAAATAATCAAATAATTTTCTCTCATTTCTGTGGATTTCAGTAAAATATTTTGACATTTTTACAAAATATCTTAACTTTTTAAGCACATAAAAAATAAATGCTTTTACTTTTTTACGATATAAAAATTTGCTCCCTACAAATAATATACCTAGCCCCCACTGTAGTCACATCCTAAAGTGGGTATCACACTGCATCAGTCTACTCATTGGACCTTGGACACTACATTTTCTTACATTTAGCCGTGCATTGCTGCAGAATGGCAGCCTTCAACATTTCTCCACCGTTCAGCAGAGCAAAGTTGATAGATTGATTGAAATGGCACATCTTGTCCTTTATGAACCACGGTAATAAAAGGTATCATTATCCGACAAGAAATGTATCAAATTTCGTTAGGTTACAAATGTTCAGTATATTTGCTTCAAAAATATTGATGCTTTTAAATGTGGGTTATTCACTAATGGGAACAAAGGTTATATTAATTGTAAGTGCTTAGGCCCTTACAACCAGCATCAGTAAAGTTGAACTTTTCTTCTGGGTTAAATTGACATGGTCTTTAGCAGACATGGGCATTGGTAGTACAAGTCGAACACAGTAATAGGCAATCACGTGTCCCTCCCTCCCACCCCACCTGCCACATGCTGATAGAGGCAGATTACATCGCAAAATGTCACTCTCTAAGGGAGCTCCTGAAGCAAAAATGAAAAAGCTATATAACGTCTATAATAGAATGGGAGGAAGAATGTTGTGCTGCCAAGTAGGAATACGATTAGATGTTAGCTATCCCATAAAGAATTGCTTGCAGTGAAGAAGAGCAGCATTGATCAACCTTATGACATATCATAATGAACCTGTAGAAATTACAGGTATGTGTGTATGTCTTATAATTACTGTTTGACATTTACACATTAATATAATTTTTAAAACATTAAAAAATTAGTAATTTAAATTGTATCTAGTAGATGTTTTAAAGGTTTTGCTTGTATAAAACATTTAGCTGAGCTTAAAGAAAGACATACAGCTAAACTGAAATTAATTATGGAAACAATAGAAAGCAGTAGGCCCACACCAACCTACAGGGACATTTCCAACAATCTTATTCTCCTGGTGAGTAATCAAATTACTTGGGAGACTGCTTAAGCAAAAAAAAATGCAGAAGGGAAATTTATAAAAATTTGTCTGACTGAAGCAACTGGACTGATTTGTTTAGATGAGAAAAATAAATAACTTTCAGGTCTGACAGTAGATAGGTGCATTCACAAGATTTCTTATGATGTTCAAGAACAACTTAAATGTAAAATGGGGCATTTTATGGTGTATTCAATTGAAAGCACGGACATCACAGACATGACACTATCATCATCGTCGTCGTCATCATCATCGTTATTATCTATTATTTAGTATTGTTGTTATCTATTATTTATTTGTTGTTAATTTATTTATGCCAAGAAACTTACTGTTGGTGTTTTTAAACATACAAACCATGTGTGGGCAATGTTTGAGAGGTAGAATCGGAACTGAAAAATTCAATGCCACAGCCGGGATTTGAACCAAAGTTGATCAGAGGTTCTGTGGTCTAAATTCCGGCTGTGGCATTGAATTTTTCATTTCCGATTCTATCTCTCAAACACAGTTTTATTCATCCAAGGGGTGGATACAAATTTCTTTATTAATGAATACCTGTTGAACATAATTCCATTGATGGGTACAGGTGAAAATATTTTCAAAGCATTTTGTTCATCCATAGAGAAAAGAAATTTGGACAGGTCAAAATTAGGATGATGGAGCTGCAACCATGGCTAGTGAGAGGAAAGCATTCATTGGTAGATTAAAATCTTTACTTATGGGAAAAGGGAGATCTGACACCTTTTATAAAGTTCACTTATAATACACAAGAAGGTTTTTAGTGCAAGAATATGAAATTTAAAGCCTCGAAGCTGGAATGAGAACTGCAAGTTTGCCTATGTTGTTTGTGTATGTTAGAACAATCAGTTATCGTTGACTGGCCTGATATATGTAAATTAAAACCTGTTATGAGCATTGCAGTACAAATTGTTAATCAAATCAAATTCACTCAAGCATAGACAGTTCAGACACACATGAACACAGATGGATGGTGGATATGAAGACTGGCATACTACACATGAATATTTTGGTTCAGTTGTGCGAAAATGTTAAACATGTTATTTAATTTCAGGAAAGTTGCATGCAATTTCTTTAAAACTCGGCAACACTAAAAGAATTTAAAAGCTAAACCTAAGAGAATATTATTAATAATAAATAAAATGCTTATTTTTATTATTATTTTTGTTTGGGGGGGGGGGTGTAACAGCAACTCAATTGATTGATGTTTGGATCACAGATTTGGCGTTTCTATGCAATATAACTAGCTGTATGAATGATTTCAATGTTGCTCTGCATGGCAAAAATATGACTATTGTGCATATATACAGAGTGTAAATGAATAACACCGCACAAATTTTACTAATGACAGATGGCTCCTAGTCCATCAATTTGAGATAGGACACCAAATGGTCTACGATGTCAAGTTACGAAGTTACACAGATTCAAAGTAATTAGAGATTGTGATCAATAAATCATAACCAGAAAGAATATGCAAATAGTATCCAATTGGAAATGAAATAGTGCTTGTTAGGCACTTGGTAAAGCCTGCCTTTTATCTTTCTGAAGAAGCATTGCTAAATTGTACCATTACAAAAAGTGCTTATATTGTAGATTCAACATGTAGCTGCACACCACTGCAATGGGTAAGAGGTTGTGGTGAACAGCTAAAGAAACATATGGAAGTTCTAAAACGTCTACTTTGGCAGCATGGTTATGCGAACTGACTGTGGACCTAATAAACCCAACAAATTGGATGCAAACCCAGAGATGGGTAACCTTTCTTTTCCATTTTGAGAGCAATGTTGTGCTTATGCTTTAAAATAGCAAAATACTGTCATCATATGCAATGTACATGGTATTGTTTACTTTTGCTTCTTCTCAAATCTGAGCTTATGCTGGAGGGTTATGTATTGACATTGGTCTGAAACTGTTGGTTGGCTATACACAATTGCCTCTGTTATTAGGAGCAGTTTTTCAATCTAATAGTTGATCAGCTGTAAACAACTCACGAAACTTTGAACCAGTGAGTGAGTGAGTAGGGTTTAAGGGCCCGTCAACAGCTAGGTCATTAGAGCCCTAAACTTTGAACCAAGCAATAGCACAAAGTACTACGGCTCCCCAAAAGAGACACTGAGTACCTATGTCATAGTATGACAATTGCCTAATACCACCAATAGGTGACCTTAATAACCCTGGAAGACACTACCACCACCATGTGGTGATTGTTTACTAAAGTCCTCAGTAATCGAGTCACCCACATCTCATTTCCTATTTGCCTTCACCACACAACATTATGTTGAAGCAGTTACATAGGCACTCTGGGAACATGGAGCAAAATTACATATTTTCCAAATTAGCTGACATGCACCTAGTATATGGCAAAGCAGGAGGTTATTCTGCAATAGCTACATGGATTTACAGCAAAAGGTACCTCAATAGACAGCAGCCCCATTGGACTGCTTTCAAATCTGTAGATTGGCATTTGTGAGAGTGTGGTTCTGTGGTGCCAAATAAAACAGATTGTGGTGCAAGATGTACCCAGTGCACTCCTGAATTTGAAGAAAACATACTGCATTTGCTGGAACCATCAACCAACACCCATGCTATTGCACGCACAGTGGGCATCAATCACAAAGGTGCATGACAAGTGTTGCATCAGGAGCTGCTCTACCCCTTCCATCTGCAAAATGTGTAGGCCTTAACTCGGGAGGATTGTGATTTACATGCAGTTTTATGAATGAGTCTTAAGGCAGTCATCGGAACTGTTTTCAATGGTGTTGTTCACCAATGAAGCCACGTTCACTAGGGATGAGCCAGTTCTAAACTACAAGAATAGTCGCATATGGGCATACGAAAACTCCCATGTCACTGTTCAGAAGAGCCACCAACAGCAGTTTATGGTGAACATATGGGCTGGTATTGTTTCTGACCATGTCATTGGGTCATACCTTCTTCCTCCTCGATTGCGTGACAACACTCATAAAACATTTCTGAAGGACGTGCTGCCAGACGTTTTGGAAGAAGTTCTGCTTGATTTTCATGCTCAACTGCATTTCCAACATGATGGAGCTCCTGCACACTATGCTATAAGCATAGAGGAGCATCTAAATTGAATCTTCTCCAATCGTTGGATCAGAAGAGGCAGTTCTACCATGCCCTGGCCACCTCATTTGCCAGATCTCAATCCCATGGATTTCTTTTTCTGCGGTCATCTTCAGAATATGGTGTATTCATCATTAACTGATTCTGAAGAGATGCTGGTTGTCTGCATTAATGCAACCAGCGATGTGATTCACAATGCACCAGGAATGCTCAACAGTTTTCAAATCATTTCTGCATTGATGCCAGCTATTGAAACGGTTATTTGTTCTTCTTTCTTGCCACGCGTCGTTGATGCGACGTTTGAGACAGTTATTTACGTTTAATGCAGCTATGAGACTCTAAATACTTTTCTTCGAATTTCTCGACGTACCTCAGGGCGTGGTATAGGTCTACGCCTTACAAGGATGATTAAATTTCCTTTTTATATTTTTAATATTCTTATTTATTGTTCCTTTATGTCACAAACAATAATACAAATATTCTGGATTGGCGTCCTTTGTCTCAAGCCCTGCGGGGTTCACACAACCCGAACATGGACTACGTAATTCTGCGAGTTCGTAATCTTCTTCTATTTTTTTATGCAGTCTTACTAATTATATATTAGTTCTCTGCATTGTTACTCCTGTTAACTTTTAAAACACAATGTTCTTCCAATAAACACTATATGTCGATAACTTTTCGAATTGTTCGCGGACTTTGCGATTTCCACATGACGCCAATCCCGATAACACATGAACAAGCAAAAACAATTGAAGATCTATATCATTGCCCACTAGGACAATGATTCACAATTTTAGGGGGCTTTTTCTGCCACCACTATAAACACAAATTTTAACTATTTTAGGAGGCTGCTTCTAAACAATATCGCCTCAAATGCCTCTCATCAGAGTGTATTTAATTTCTAACAAACACAAAAGAAATGTAACAAGCACAAAACAAAACAATATATTACATACATTCTGAGGAATGCCTCTCAACAATTAAATTGCAGACATGTCAACAATCATAACATTAATACATAAACATGAAGAACATATACATAACAAACATCTATATACATTGTCACAATATCTGTTTTTTTTTTAACTTTGTGGTTTCCATACCGTAACCTCGTAATGGAATTACTGTCTGTTTGGTCATCCTCAACATTATGTCTGTATGCCTCGCCTCTCGTATTTTTCCTTTGCGAGTACCGTACATTTTTGTTATTTTGAGTTCCTAACCTTATTCTCTCATGTTGGTATTGCTCATAGTCGCTCCTCCTCATCAAAAGATGATGGGGTTAAGTCACGTAACAGGTAATTCATATTGTAAGGGTGACCTTGATTTGCTATATGATAGATTTTAGTTAAAACATTTCCATGGAGGTTAACAATGTTACTACCATTGTCAGGTAAGCCAATCTCAGACACATTCCTATCTACATTTACATTTTGACTTTCATTAACATTATTGGCCTGCAATGCAATTACAACTTGGGTTAACTTCCCAGTATTTTCTTTTTTCTTTTTCTAAATTATCTTGCAATTCTTGCATGTTAATTTTTGCTTCCCCACTGAACATATTGAACTCCTCACGTTGTAATTGCATTTCAGTACCCATAGTTTTCACAACACTGCTTAGGTTACTAATTTCTACAGCAAGATTACCCTGAGCTAATTTAGTTTCATTATGACCTGTCTTAGAATTCTCTGCTATTGCATCTATCTCATGCTTCATTTTGTCCTCTAACATTTCTAAATCTACTCTTTGTTTATCCAATTTCTCATCCTGCTGTTTCTTAAACTCATCTAACTCTTTAACCATTTCAGTCTGCATGTCTTTCACTACTCTTTCTTGCCCTAACTTGATTTCATTTACTAGTTCTTCTAACTTAATTATATCATTTTTACTAGATCCAATTTCTGCCCTTAATTCTAAAGACAATGTTTTCAGTTCTTCTTTACATTCTTTCCTACCCAGTTCAATTCTCTCAGTTACAGTAACTAAGCTACTATCCATCTTATTTTTTAAACTACTCACATTACTATCCAATTTATTCTCTAAATCTGACATCGTACTGTCCATCTTCTGAGATAACTCCATTATCTGTTTAGAGAATAATTGCATGTATTCTTTCAATCCTAATTCTGTCTCACAAACCTTTACCACTGATTCTTCACTATTCTCTCCCTCTTTACTACCACTTAACTCTTTAACATTCTCCATTTTTTTTACTAATTTCCTATTTCTCAGTATCATTAAAACTATTATCCAAAATTAATTAATTTTTTTTTTTAATTTTACATATAATTAGAACAGTCTTACTTGTCAAATATTTCACTTCACTAATTTCTCCTCTTTTCTAGTGACCTTCGCTGTCCTTGGGTTTCTTTGTTTCTTCTTTTTTTTTTACTCTTCTTAACTCGCGTTGACCCGATTCGAGCCTAGCATTGAGGCGCCATTTGGAACGGTAATTTGCTCTTCTTACTTGCCACACGTCATTGATGTGACGTTTGAGACAGTTATTTACGTTTAATGCAGCTATGAGACTCTAAATACTTTTCATCGAATTTCTCGACGTACCTCAGGGCGTGGTATAGGTCTACGCCTTACAAGGATGATTAAATTTCCTTTTTATATTTTTAATATACTTATTTATTGTTCCTTTACGTCACAAACAATAACACAAATATTCTGGATTGGCGTCCTATGTCTCAAGCCCTGCAGGGTTCACACAACCCGAACACGGACTACGTAATTTTGCAAGTTCGTAATCTTCTATTTTTTGATGCAGCCTTACTAATTATATATTAGTTCTTTGCATTGTTACTCCTGTTAACTTTTAAAACACAATGTTCTTCCAATAAACACTATATGTCGATAATTTTTCGAATTATTCGCGGACTTTGCGATTTCCACATGACGCCAATCCCGATAACACATGAACAAGCAAAAACAATTGAAGATCTATATCATTGCCCACTAGGACAATGATTCACAATTTTAGGGGGCTTTTTCTGCCACCACTATAAACACAAATTTTAACTATTTTAGGAAGCTTCTTCTAAACAATATCGCCTCACTATGCATTGATGATAAGAGGTCACCATTTTAAGCAGTTTCTTTGAAACCTGTGCCTACCCGTTTCCTTACCTTTGTTCTGCTTGTATTTACCTATTGTATTGTAATGTTAATATCAATTCAACTTATGTTTATAATGCGTAATTCAGTCACATATAGCTCTTTCAAGTGCTTATCAATTATTTAGTTATTATTAAGATGTTAGTTAAGCTTGAGCCATTTGTATAAGAACATATACACTTTTCAGTTGTATCTGCTATTTAGGTCATGAAATAGTAAGTAATGGTTAAACAAATTTTAAATAAAAAGCTTAAGCATTGGTTAAATAAAAACTTAGAAAAATTACAACACAACATGAATATTTCCTGCAAATCAAATTAAATACAGCATGTGCTTAAAGAAAGAAAGAAAGAAGATCATAAAAAATATGCAGCCACAGATATTTGAACCTGAGCTCTTCATCCATGTCTACCTTCGTAGTCCTGACGACATATCCATTACGCTAAATACTCAGGCTACAAAAACTGCCCACTCATCATATGTTACAGCTGCAGTGGATATGATCAGTGGTGTGCATACCCCCAAACAATTTGAGGGCACAGTTCTGTAAATTGTAACCCTAGACCATAGATTGTGACAGCTCCATGTCAGTAGATTTACTGGCATGTAGAAGAGCTCCTGTGGGACAAAAGTCCGGCACATCTGCGACCTGATGTGATCCTGGCAATTAACAGCGTCATTAAACAACAAAATATATTTTTTTATTGTATTGTAATGTTAATATCAATTCAACTTTTGTTTATAATAATTCACTCACATGTATCTGTTTCAAGTACTTATCAATTATTTACTTGTTTATAAGCTGTTAGTTAAGCTTGAACCATCTGATTTAGGTACGTATGAAGTTTCCAGTGCATACCTACTATTTAGGTAATGAAAATGTAAATAATAGTTAAACAAATCTGAAATAAAAAGGTTAAACATTGTTTAAATGAAAAATTTCAACACAACACAAATATTTCCTATAAGTCAAATTAAGTTAAATATGTACTTATGAAGATAAAAAGAGAGAGAAAGAAAGAGAGAGAGAGAGAGAGAGAGAAGGAGAGGGAAGGAAGAAAATAAACACGAACATAAAAAAAATGTGGGTATGGGGATTTGAACCCAAGCTTTTAGTACATGTGTACCTTCACTGTCCTGGCAACATATTCATCATGCTAAATACACAGGCTATCAAATTTGTCCACTTGTTTTCTCACCATACGTTACAGCTGCAGTGGAGAACATGATCAGTGGCATACATATGCCCAAGCAATCTTAAGGCACAATTCTGTAATTTGTATTCCTAGACAACAGGTTTCCTATCACAAATTGATTGCCTATGAATTGTCTATTATCAGTAAAATTTGTGTGGTGTTATTCATTTACACCCTGGATGTAACAAAACAATTTGTCACAGCTGTATCTATTTCTGATATATTTTGAACAGAAGAAATTTGTTTACTTTCCTCGCATAAAATCGCTTAATCTAACAGCTAATATCAACATTAGTCGCTTCAGTCAAGTGATCGAAAATCTGATAAAATTAATTACAGAAAATAGATTGAGTGACTTTTTATTTGCCAGCCCATTCATTATTGATGTATAATGTGTAAAGTTGTATCTTGGTAAAAGTTCTTTGTCTTCAGAATGACACGACCAAAAGTAAATGTGTGAATATAGTTGGTATAGGTGTACTTAAACAGCTCTGTGGGTTAAAATATCCATGTCCCTGAAGATTTGCATGTAAACTTTGCTCAATATTTGGCTCAATTTATATCTGTGATCAATTTTGTTTTTCACCATTGACCATTGTAAACTACAAAGCTGGAACACAAATTACAGATGAAAATTTATTCCAGCTATTCTCACCAAGATACACAAGCGAATCCTTCAGCATACCAATCAACAATACACAAATAACCAAATCCAATTGCACAAAATATTTAGGAGTATATTTAGATAGTAATTAAACTGGGAACAGCATGTCCACAAGTTTGAAGAAAAAGTAAACAAAAATGCATACATATTGAAGAGATTAGCTGGGAAGAAATGGGGAAGCTCATTGAACACTCTAAACAAAACATATAAAGTCTATGTAAAACCGATAGTAACAGCTAAAGAAACCACAATGAATAAACTGAAACAGTTCAGAATTGAATGCGCAGATTAATTACAGGAGCAGTAAAAACAACTGACACTATAAATAACCATACGGATGTTCACAAGCAACCCCTCAAATCAAAATGAGATAGAAAAGAAATTTTGCATCATGCACACAAAATTAGCTGCCCTACCAATAGCAATCCAACCACGAAGCACAGCACTGCAGAACCTAACTACACACCATCATTCTTTCATAAAACTAGTAATCTTTCCCATAAACATAAATTGGATGCCAAAATTGAACAACCATCTCAAATGCTGAACCCACAGAGAAAGTAGTGTGAGTGCACACATCAGATTTGTACTTTCTCTACTATGTATAGTAAGTAGAGGAAGTATTGTATTTGGCCCAAAATTTTGATGTCGAGATTTCACTGGAAATATGTTTTGAGGCCCCCTGAATCCAAAAAAAGCTGTTTTAGAAAAAGGTGTGTATGTGTCTGAAAAGCACAACTCAAAAACGAAAAGTTGGTTAAAAACCAAAGTTAGTATTAAGTTTAATATCCTTCAAGGCTGCAACACGAACATTTTGAAGAAAATTCCTTCACCTTTACATACAACATTTTTTGAAAATTTTGATTTTCTCAAAAATGGCTCGATTTTGATTAAAGCGTCATATGTTTAAGATATTTTTATGGCAAATGAAATGTAGATTTTGAACTTTTCTGGCTATAGCCTATTTAGTCCTGTTTACTCTTGATGACTTTTGCATAACTCATAAACTGAACACACAAGTTATGTCCAAATGTTTTTTTTTTTTTTTTTTTTTTTTTTTTTTTTTTTTGTGGAGTGAACCATTTCAGAGATATTCCTTGTTATTTGTGCAGGTTTTGCAATACTCACATTTTTCTCAAATGGAAGGTCATTATTCACTTTTTTATCTCTTGGCCGTGCAAAGAGAACAGAATTCCATCTCTCAAAGCCTACTGTATTCCCATATTCCCCTTGAACCTACAAGAAAATCAGCAATAAGATAATTTCAGAAAATGTTTAACTTGACTAACATGAATATAGAGGAGTAATAGTTTGTAAGAATATTTAGTACAAGAATAGAGAAAGTCATGTGAGTGCAACAAATCACATTTTTATTACAGTTTTCTCAGGTTAGGAATTCAGGCTTTGGGTATTTGCTGGGCCTCCTCTCATCGATTCAAGTTTATTAATGTGTTTGTAATGGTCTCATGCTTCAACTAAGGCTGAGAGTAAATTGTAGGTACCACCACTGTAAATTTGTCATAACCAGCTATTTATTAGTTTACTGTGTATTCAGATAGAAATTAGCACAAAACAGCTTAACTTTTGTTTCTGTTACATACTGAAAAATTTAATAAATTTAGGTATCTCTATTGATAAGGCAGCTAATTTTGTGTGCATTGTGCAAGATTTCTTTTGAAGCCAAGAGTGAAAGTTTTGTTGTGCTATCTCTTTAAGGAGAAATGATATAAATTGTCAATATGTCCCTAATTTCATGTCTTTTCTACATATGTAATGTTGCTACAAAGAATATTTTCAATAAAGCTAATAGCACAATGCTGAACTCCTTTTTGTATTTTAAAAACAAGAGACCTGTTAAAACTTATGATTAAAATGAAGCATTGGAAACAGTGGAACACCTGTCTACATTTAAGCAGTTTTTTATTCCACTTACTTGAACCTACGTCTCATACTTGGGTTCATTAACTTGACAGACTGACTAGACTTGAAATAGGTATAGGCAATAGACTGATAAAAGCATATACAAGGGGAACTGAGGTGGATGGATACAGTTTGCTTCATCCTCAAGACTCTTATATACATGTTGCAAGTATTTTTGTGCTATTCATCATCTGGTACGCATAATCCGTTTAAGCACCCTGAATGTTGTATTCTCTTAATTTTAAAATAGATTAGCATTTTCAAATTTTATTGTAACAGATTTTTAGTAGAGGAGTTTATGAATATGTACTTTGTTAGTAATTTAAGTATGTAAAATTTAATCCACAAATTACACAAAGTATGTAGAGACTAAAACTTTACTTCAATAAAATTTAATGAAATGAAGTGTTAGTTAGTCTCTACATACTTAGTGTTAGTTGTGGATTATATCACTTCACTGTTAATAGCTTCAGGTGTGTATACTAATAAAAATTTAAGTCTTATTATGCAAATATTTTAATATTATTTGGCCATGAAAGCAATGACAAGCATTCAGCATGACTATTATGACTGTTTCATACATAGAAGCGTTAATTATTATATGCAAATTATCACCTGATCATTCTTTTGTTTACTCAGTGTTGCCAACTGTACCCCATAAATTGTTGAAAAACAATTTATTGCAGATCACAATTGATTAACAATCAAAATAGCCTTCCACTTCAATTTGACAACGTTTTAATAACTAATGTATTTTTCCAGAAGAAAGAATGTAATGTTAAAAATAAATTCAGATTTACTTGGGATTACAAACTCCTCTGTTATAACGAGAATATTGAAATGCATATAATTCTTGGGTTTCATTTTCCTTAGTTGGCAGTGAGTAAGTCAAAACTACACTAATCGGAATGAATACGTTTTAGGTTATTTTTTTATAGAATTTAATATTTTATGGTCAGATCTTTGTGATGAAGTATTTAAACTCATATTTTATTTATAAAATAGTCCAGATAAATATCATTCGATGATCTGACCTTCCCAGATAATTTGCTTGACAATTTTATTGGTTAGGTCAGATGTGTTATGTTATTGCTTGTGATCATTTATGTGGTACTACTCGCACACTTTATCTTAAGCCCTGGAATTTAGTGCTATGAATGGTCTTAAGTCGAGATGGTCTTTGCTTTGCCAAAGTAATAACTAGGCATTGTTCATCCCCTGTATTACCTTTGTTGCTGTTCTCTTATGTTATCATGCCAGTTTACTTTTGTGTTTAATCAACTCATGCAGTAACTTAAGGCACTACATGCTTGAAGCAGATCCAGCATTCACACTGCAAACTCTTGTAAATAGTAAAAGAAGGAGCCATGTTTAAGAGGTTGAATCAGAAACTGAAAAATTCAATGCTATAGCCGGGATTTGAACCACAGATCTTCCGCTTATTGAACGGCTTCCATTGCCAACTTGCCAGTACGACATTAAATTCCCCAGCTGATTCGTACTTTTTCCCGGTTAACCACAAAGGAATCTCACAGCAGAGATAAATACCCCAAGGGCAACTTACAATTGTAAGTACTTTATGTCCCAGGTTTATGTAACCTTTAGATGGTAATTATTATTTATTTATGCCAACAAGCTTACCTCTTAAACATTGCCCACACATGGCTTGTGTGTTTAAAAACACCAGCAGTAAGAGGTCGCGAGTTCGAACGTCGCTTAGGGTAAGTTATCTGGATAAGGTTTTCTTCTGAGGTTTTCCCTTATCCTGAGAAGATGAATGTCGGGTAACTTAAAGCTCCATGGACCTCGGGCTCATGTGAGCATCATTTCACCCATTTCATTCATTCACCGTCATATATAACATTATGTTGGAAGATGTTAATTTAAAAAAAAAAAGGGCCAGTGTTCTTTTTCACTATTTATTTTGTCACTAACTTCTTGTCCAATTTGTCCTATACATCACTGCAAATGTTCTTCTACATCTTTGATCTTTTGAACAACTGAGTGTGTGCTAGCATCTCTTTTCTCTAGCCACATTATTGTTTGTGCCAAAATTGAGAAGTTACCACTGATATATGCTAAATGTCCTTTAGTTTAAGGATCAGCCAGTAAGTCTTGAGAAGCTGCCATGGAAGCAGCACTTTCTCATCAAAACTGTCAACCACTGATTTCACTACATCAAACTTTTTGCATTAAGTACATGCTCTAATCCACATTCCCCAGCATGTTACTATTGGTTCAGGAATTTTCAAGAAAATGTCTTAATTCTTGAAGGAGATTACAGAAACAGCTTTTTTACGTTCTACACAAGTTTAACTTGTGTAAGTTTTTCATGCACTAGCTTACACACTTTATAAAGTGCATGAATAATGCATATTATTTGAACAAATTTTGTATAAAATGATTTAATTGTCTTGTCAGATTTCACCATATATCTGGTAGCGTTTATCAAAAGCAAAACATTTTCATGTTTATACCCTATGGCCACAAAAGAAACCTGCTTTGATCAAACAATTTGCAAATAAAATAAAGAATGAATATCCAGATTTATGGGCCATGGTCTAGTGGAAATTCTTCTTCTAGATGTTTCGTTCAAAGCTGCGTCGAACATCATCAGTGGTGTGACCGTAGTACTCTGCTACTTTCGGTGAACTGACCGGAGCCATTTGATTTCACAAGTTTTATATGCTTAGCATGTGTGGGCATATGACAGTTGGTCTAGTCTTCGTTTATTGGCTTGGCTGCTGCGTGGGCTGGTTTAAAGTGGGGGCTGCTTCCATTGTTGTTGGAGGACTGGCATTTATTGTAGCTGAAGCTGGCATGTGATTTTGAATTTGTCTCCAGTCAAGTTTTTTGCATGCTTTGTATAATGCTGGATGCCAAGCTTTATTTAAGCGCTTTGTTTCTTCCTTCCTATTGAAGTTATCATTATGTTTGAAAATCTCTATGGCTTCAAGACTTAAGCAGGCATAATAATGAACTGTGGAAGACAGGATAGCTGAGTCTGAATACTGTATAATGTGTTCCCCCGGCACTGGTAATGCATGTTCTGCAACTGAAGACTTTTCTGTTTGTCCCAAATGGCAACATCTCTTGTGTTCTGTAATGCATGTGTTTATCGTACATTGTGTGGTCCCTATATGACAGAGCCACATGAACACTGAATTCTGTAAACACCTGCAGAAAAAAGTGGTTCTTTTGCTGAATGTAGCATGTTCTGTATTTGTTGTGTGGGTTTAGTAGATGGTGTGGATGTCACGTTTTTTAAGAACTTTCCCAATACGATCACTAATACCTTTGATATATGGCAGATATGCTTTATTCTTCTCTTTAGGGTTAATTTGTTTTGGTGTAGAATGGGGCTTCCTTCTGGTGTGTAAGGCACGTTTAACTTCTTGGCTGGTGTAACCGTTAAACATGCCTTACACCCCAGAAGGAAGTTCTACACCAAAACAAATTGACCCCAAGAGAAGAATAAAGCATATCTGCCATGTATCAAAGGTATTACTGATCGCATTGGGATAGTTCTTAAAAAAAAAACACAACATACCCACCATCTACAAACCCACACAACAGATACAGAACATGCTACATTCAGCAAAAGATCCAAAAGAACCACTCTCTTCTGTGGGTGTTTACAGAATTCTGTGTTCATGTGGCTCTGTCTAAATAGGGACCACACAATGTATGGTAAACACACACATTACAAAACACAAGTGATGTTGCCATTTGGGACTAACAGAAAAGTCTGCAGTCGCAGAACATGCATTACTAGCACTGGGGGAACACATTATACAGTATTCAGACACAGCTATCTGCCTTCCACAGTTCATTATTACGCCTGCTTAAGTCATGAAGCCATAGAGATTTTCAAACATAATGACAACTTCAATAGGAAGGAAGAAACAAAGCGCTCAAATAAAGCTTGGCATCCAGAATTATACAAAGCACGCAAACAAACCTGACCGGAGACAAATTCTAAATCATACGCCAGCTTCAGCTACAATAAATGCCAGCCCTTCGACAACAATCAACAATGGAAGCAGCCCCCACTTTAAACCAGCCCACACAGCAGCCAAGCCAATAAACAAAGACTAGATCAACCGTCATACGCCCACACATGCTAAGCGTATAAAACTTGTGAAACCAAACGGCTCTGATCAGTTCGCCAACAGTAGCAGAGTACTACTGTCACACCACTGATGATGTTCGACACAATTTCCAACAAAACGACTGGAAGAAGAATTTCCACTAGACCACGGCCCACAAACCCGGATATTCATTCTGTATTGTATGACACCGGTCGTGAAAGCTTATGCAATTTCCAATGTACCAATAACAATGTAACATTATAACCCTCTTTATCACCTGTCTCATCTATAGAAACCAATATGTTCCTATTTTCCACATCAAGGATTTTTCCTATTTTGTCTTCTTAACAATGCTGCAAGTAACCTTTTGTAAAGATGGATACATTTGGAATGTTCTGCCCCATATATTGCAGCAGAAATTGCCAAAATGTGGTGTTATTAATCCTCACTAATGGGATACTGGCAGAAATTTCACACAACTTGCAAAATAGTATACTTCCATCATTAGAAAATACATTGTCACCAATGCCAAGTTTCACAAAAAACTGCCTACTTTACTTTCAGCATTTTCACAGCTTAATTTTTGCAAAACAAACTGTTCACTGGGACTGTGTATAACGACCTGAGCGCATGTACCCTGGAATTAAGAAAATATAATCTTAGTTATGCAGTGAGATCAGAAGCTGCTATACGGTAAACAACACTACCTTAATCAGCATTGACCATAAACACTAGGGCGAGGAAGTTCATGCATTTGCATGTTTTTTCATAGGCGTTAAAAATGTATGCTTTTACATTATGTGCACGGATTATGGAATTTTAAGTTATTTGGACGTGATTTTGTGGTGCATATAACTGCATATTTTCTTGATTTTGATAAATGCATATTATTTCAATACTATAGCCTCTATATAGCATATTTTAATGATTTTTATGGTTTCTTTTTCCACCTGGATAATATTTTTCATATTGGTAGTGTTGCATATGATGATATAACTCGCAAGTTGGCGAGTCATGTTGTTATGCAGTGAATCCCCTGTTTCCATTCTATCTATGTGTGTAGAGAATAATCAGTGCGTTATCTCACAGTTTTATATTAACAAAGATAAAGTTCAGGTCAACATTTTGAGCAGCACGATTATAGCAGCGTGTGCCTCTGCGTGGTCTTCAAACGTAACAGTGTTGTGAACTGGTTCCCTCCAAATTAAATTAGGCGTATAAAATGTTAAAAGGTTCTTCAAATGCCGAAAATAAAACCAACTTAGAGTGCTAGATTAATTAATTTACAGAAAGAGTTTTCGGGTGATTTAATATCTACAGATAATAGGGCACTGTTTTGTGGAGCGTGTGACAAAAATATAGGGAGTGAGAAAAGATTTCAAATAGTTCAGTACATAAACACAGCAAAACATAAGGAGAATTTAATCAGAAAACTTGCAAACAAATAACCTGTTTTAAAACAATTAGTAGAGTTTAAGAGGTAGAACCGGAACTTAAAAATTCAATGCCACAGCCGGGATTTGAATTTTTAAGTTCCAGTTCTACCTCTTAAACTTTGCCCACACACAGCTTGTGTATTTAAAAACACCAACAGTAAGTTTGTTGGCATAAATAAATAATAATTAGTAGAGTGTTTAGAAAGTAGGGTTACTGAATTTTCCTATGACTTGTGCCAAGTATTTTTAGCTGCTGATATTCCCTTGTTCAAAACTAATAATCCGACATTTAAAAACTTTCTTGCTAAGTGTACTCAACAACATGTGCCTGAAGAAAGTACACTGCGTCAGACTTATGTAGGGCATTGTTACAATAACGTATTGTCAAATATACAAAATTTAGCGGATCAGTTTGTGTGGTTGTCTGTTGATGAAACCTCTGATTCTGAACGCCATTCTATTGCTAATATAATCGTGGGTGCCTTAAATAATGAACAAAAGACTACAGCTTATCTCCTTAATATGTGCAAATTGTTGGCCACTGACAATGTAACTGTGACACAGTTTGTGATGGACTCTTTGAAATTACAATGCCCATGTGGAATCGAATACAACTGGTTGCTTTTATTTGTTACCTTATATGGTAAAATCAGGAAAAACTCTGAAAGGTATTTTTCCTAACTTAATTCATACAACTTGTTAGGCACACGCTCTTCATCGAATTTCTGAGACAATACGCGATTCTTTCCCACTGGTAGATAGATTTGTGTCCAGTACAAAGAGAATTTTTGTTAAATCTCCTAAAAGAGTTAAGTTGTTTAGATCAACAGCAACTAATATCCGACTTCCTCCTGCACCAATGTTAACTCGATAGGGAACATGAGTCGATGCAGTTTTATATTATGTTGAGCATATAGAAATAGTCGTAGAGGTTGTTAATTCATTGGACTCAAACAATGCTTCATCAATAGAAACAGTGCAAAATATTCTGTCAGGCACTGGGTTAAAAGAGGATCTTAGTTTCATATCTGCCCATTTTTCTTTCTTACCAACAGCCATAACGGCTTTGGAAGCTGTAAGATCTCCTTTGCATGAATCATTTACTGCCTTTGAAAAACCAATATGTGATCTAAGTTCGGTTCCTGGTAGCATAGGGCAAGAAGTGAAAGAGAAAGTGAATTATGTAATTTCAAAAAATTCTGGTTATAAACAGATGTGCGATATTCAAGACATCCCCGAAAGAAAACCACCTGTCACACCAAGAGAGTTGACTCTCTCTGTGAAGCAGTTAACATCAATTAAATATGCCCCTGTAACATCTTGTGACGTGTAAAGAAGTTTTTCACGTTACAAAAGTGTTTTGCCAGACAATAGACGACGTTTTACTGTTGAAAATTTGTGTAGTGTTGATTGTGAACTGCAATTTAGCAGTTCAACTTCTAAGGAATAAGGTAACTTTATTATTTACACTAACTCGTCTACTGCAAAGGGACATGAACTGTTCTAATGAAATAGTGCATATTTCTTGGCATATTTTGAAGTTTTTAAGAGCATATTTGCATGCATATTTCAGTGTTTTATAGGGCATGAACTTCCGAGACCTAGTAAACACTGTATCCCATGACTGATCACAAGACTGTTGCAACCATAAAGAAACGGTATAGTAGAATTCAATAAACTGCAGTTCAACTACATCATAAAAAGTTAGCTGAAAAGCAATGATGGGAAAAAATGCAACAAAACAAACGTTCCGTAAAAATGACCAATAGACAGTAAAACTCCTAAAAATGCAAAACAGAAATAGGCTATATTGGTTTGTATTT
Organism: Tenodera sinensis; assembly: GCA_030765045.1. Lineage (NCBI taxonomy): Eukaryota > Metazoa > Arthropoda > Insecta > Mantodea > Mantidae > Tenodera > Tenodera sinensis. The sequence continues at coordinate 247,158,193 of CM060964.1, read as the reverse complement.
AAGAGAAACAAGTTTATATTTCATCCTGCATTCTCTGGGAAGTCTTAAAAATTATATTTCAACAACTTCTGAGCCCTAGTAGTTACTTTTAATTTTGTGCACATAAATTGAAGATACCCTTTTGTATACATGCACACATCCATGAGAGGAAAGAAAAATGTGACTCAGAGGAGAAAGTGTGCATAGGGATTTCACAGTGTTACCTGATAACAGCCAGGTTAAGAATGCATTATACATATATGAACCACTAAGACAGGTCTATTCTTTCCTCCCATAGCTACATGCATGAAAGGAAGATGCACGCATTAGTTTGTTGTAATGAAATAATACATGTAGATTTATTTATACTTCTTTATTGTTTCAGGTTTAAGGAGACAGAGAATTCATGAATTTCTGACTAAAGCAGCTGTTCACATTTACATTGCATTATGTACTGTTTCATATTCTGTACCAGAGTATTTGTAAATAAAAACGTATGGCAATGTGTTTCATTTCCCTCATATAAATGACTGTACCCAGGGTTGGCACAGTGGAGTGTAATATATTACCAAAACTGTTTAAAATCTGCTATACTTCTTCCATGAAATTTGCACTGCCCAATGAACCCTTTACTGCCATTCTTGAAAGCTCATTGTTTTAATTGTAAAATATTAGATATTTTATGTACAAATGCAAAGGAGTCAACTTTAACATTCTTGCTTGCTTTGCTTGTCAAGTTTTATCAGAACATGTTTTATGGGGATTTGCTCACAATCGCACATAATGTGCTGCATTAAAGAATCCAGAATTAACATAAATGCTGTAGTAACACAGTAAAATATTGTCTCTTTTTGTTTTATTAGCAGAATCCTCTGATCAAAAAGTAGCTTCGTCTGTGTAATTAGTCAATATATTAACACAAGGGCATTGTATCACAGAAATCAGCCCAACTCTAATCCATGATAAATTAGCTGGTTACCTTTTAATTAATTGTGTTCCTGCAGTAAAGAGGAAACTTTGCATTTTCCAAATAGCAGTTGAGTTAAAATGAATCATAAATTGCATCCATGTCTAAGATAGTGTTGAATCCTGGATAAACAATGCCCACATTTCAGCTAATGAGCTGGTTCTCATTCAAATTTTAAGGTTTCCTAATGCACAATTATAATGCCATGGGGAGCCAATAAATTAAATTGATAAGTTGCTTGCATTGCACTTTATACTGGTGCTGGAGGTATTGGAGGTTAACAGTCAAGACAAAGAACTGATCTGATGTTATATACTCTGTTCATCAAGAGATTAGAGGAGACGTAAACAAAGCCACGTGCGTTTTGACCACAGGGCGCCCTCTTGACGCTTTCGCCGTCTAAATAGTCCCTTGAAGAAATACTCTTACTGAGGTCTGAAATGTCACTTAATGTTTGCTAAAGCATGAACTAAGTGTACTAAGCATAGTTAAAGTGTAAGAATACGCAGTTAAGTGAATCTGTAACCAGCCTAATTCATTCTGCGCGCGCATCAGTATGAATGTAACATGGCGGAACAAGTGAGTTGTGAAACCTAAGTGCGGCAAACCGTTGCGAAGTGGTGAAAAAACATTGAACTATTATCAAGTTCTGCGAGAAATATCCCGAAATTTCTATCGAAGACGTGAAGAAATTAACATCCGAGTTTACCGGTGTGTCAGTTGCAAGTATTTACAACACACGCAAAGAAAAATCGTCAGTTGGTGAAGATCCTGACTAAAAGCGACCACATGTCAGATAAATGGTGGATGTAGTTTGCGACGAATTTGTGAGATCTGCAATCCGTCGAAAATTTCACCAATTCTTTGTTAACAATGAACTTCTACCTTAAACAAAGTGCTGTTGGCAGTTAACTCTGATCACGATCTTCCAGATTTAAAACGAACTTCCCTCCACAAGCTGTTTTTGGAGATTGGTTTCGAGATTGTGAGCAGGAAATGAAAAAGTGTTATTGTGGACAGAGAAGACGTAAGTAGCAGTGAATTTCCATGTGCTACATGTTCTTTGGATCAAGTAAATATATCCTTTTAGTAGTGTAAAATGCATATTATACCTACGTGTAGCGGTAGGTAACTGTGCTGTGTCATTGTGAAAGCACGTGGCCGCGGAGTGATACAAACCGGTGCTTTGTTTATATCTCCTCTAATCTCTTGATGAACAGAGTTTAGTTATCAAAACTATTTTATCACTTCAGTTGCCAAGAAGAGTACTCGAAAAGGAATTATTTGAGAAGCAATGTTTTTGCAAGGACAATAAGCAGAAGTGCAAACATTTCAAAGAAGATTGGATGTTTAAGGTTTTAGAGTTATTTCCAAATACAGGTGGTGTAGATAAAACTTGCCCATATCCAGTTTGAATACGAATGCAGTATTTTCGTTGTGTATTAATATAACTCTGTTAAAATTGAATCAAGCTACAGTACAATAATGGCAATTTTATGTAATATGAATAATCAATAGCTACATTCTTCTGTCAACATTTCAGTTTATTTTATCAGTTCATGTGGAAGTTGCTGTTTGCATTCTAGAGATGACTTTCTCAATACAAGAAAGAATTTAAATTGAGGAAGCATATGTGAAAACAGGTTAAATTAAGGAAACCCAGAAAGTTTTCCAGGCAGAGGACTACAGCAAAGAGTACAGTACAGAAATTAGCTTTAAAAAATGGTGTGCTATGGGATCTGTGCAGAATGTAAAATGAGAAAGAATTCCTTCAGTTCACACACAAGAAGTTTTGGAAGAAATTTGCCAAGTTACTTATACGCCAAAGAAGTCTACATGTAAATTGGCACATTGTGCACATGTAAGCATGGGTGGCTCCTGAGATAGTGCCTCTGTGGCATGGTGCTACCTTAAAAATAGGAAGAAATATACATATTTTAAATCATTTGTATACTTTGAGTGCAGTTAGGCTTACTATTCTTCAGGGTGCAATAAAATATCTTGACTAACAGGAAACCATAGAAGCTGAGGAAAGACTACTGGAAGGTTTGCAACAATAGTGTTACTATTCTATGGATCTGTGCCACTTCATATTTGGCTTGAATTGACAGCATTGTGGACATTCACTCTGGTCACTACCAGCAAGTGGAGGAGTAAGATAGGTCAAATCCATGCCAGTTAGTACCTATCATGGCCAGCATATGCATACACCTGAGATAAAGTATGCTTTATTGAGAATTGAGAAACAAGGCACTTTCACTACTTTGCAGTGTAAAAGTTAGCAGAAAATTGTATTTTGTTATATCACATTTGTCATTCATATCCCATTGTTCATACTTAAAATTATATTAATCATTGTTTTCTAATAATGTTACCTGCATTGCCATAGTAAATTCAGCAGATGATTAAAAGAGAAGTCTGTTTCTGCTAGGAAAATTAAATGTTGAAACACACCAGTATTGTGATGTAATCTTTTCTTTATTCAACAAACATGAATAAAGTAAGCGTTTTACTAAGTAACCCATTTTCTGCATTATCTTTAGAAGACAAGGTGAAATGAAATACAAGGGAAGATCTGCTGATGCGCACATGAATACAGAACAGTGACGGTTAACCACATAAGAATTAAACAGGACACTTACATGAAAAATAAATGGTTATGTAGATGTGAAGTCAAAAATAGTTTATTCCGGTTTTCAAGAACCCTCAAAATATGCTATTAGACATTCACATAGTATCTTTCCATTTTGATTGTACAGGCACAATTCATCACATTGCTATTCAGGGCTGTCCCAACCTAACAAAAGTTTCGGGAAAAAGCATTTATTTCTCTACATAGTCTCCTTTCAGCTCGATTCACTTTTTTCCAGTGATGCTCAATAGTTTTAATACCCTGGTTATGAGAACTGCCAAGCTCTGCAAAATAGCCATCAAATGCAGACTCCACCTCTTCATTGTTGGCAAATCTTTCACCATAAGCCATTCTTCAAGTTTGGAAACAAAGATAATCAGAGGGGGCTAAATCTGGTGAGTAGGATGCATGAGGAAGCAATTCAAACTTTTGTTTTTGGCCATGCCTATAATGGATGTGTGAACTGGTGCATTGTCTTGATGAAACAAAACTTTCTTTTTCACTAAAAGCTACCATTTTTGCCTGATTTCATCACTCAAAGACTGCAACAAGTTCCCATAATAACAGGAGAACAAAAAAAACTTACAAACTGTCTGTGCAGTGTTTTGTCTGTCTGCATTTTTGGCTCTCGTTGCCATCTTCCGCTATCCTGGAAAGGTGTGGATGAAACCATCATCATATCTAGTGCTATAGACCTGAGTGGGCCTCAGCCTCCTGTAGAATCCTCCACACACATATCTCTAGCCACTCTCCACCAGTTCTTGACTCCCAGGCTCCTCAGATCCTTCGCTACGCTGTCTGTCCATCTCAATTTAGGTCTTCCCAGTTTTCTCACACTATACAACCTACCGTCCATGTTTCTCCTCAGTATTTCCTCTCTATCCAATCTCTGAATATGACCTGCCCATCTCAACCTTGAGATTTTGATGGACTTCACAATACTAGGGGCTTTGTAGAATTATTAATTAACTTTATAATTCTCTGTTATATCTAGCTCGCCATTCTCCCTTGTCTTTAATTGGTCCATAAATTCTCAAGGTTTTTCTTTCAAATAGGATCAAACCAGACAACATTTAAAGAAAAACTACTTTAAAAGGTTTATGAAAGGAGATGCATTGTCCATACACTTTTGGCACCTATTTAGGAAACTATCTGTCACTCGCCATAGTTCACGTTGAGAAATACTGGTAATTTCCTGGCAGATATTTTGTTTCAATTCTTCCAGGGTGTATGGGTTTATCTTATACACTTGTGTTTTAAGTTACCCCAGAGATAGAAATCAGAGGGGGTTAGGTCAAGGGACTGATGGAGCCACAAACCTCTACCAACAATTCTGTCCTGAAACACCCTTTCAATTGCTCTCATTGAAAGATTGGTCATATGAGTTGTTGCAGAATCTTATTGAAAAAAGGCAAAATCACACTCTGTCTGTTAATTCCCTAAAAAAAGGGGGCAAAATTGTATTCACATATTTACAGGGATGACTGCTGACAAGAAAAAAATTGGCCCTATAACACAGAACCTAAATATTGCTCATGAAGTACTTGTTCATGGCAAAAAAAAAATTGGTGTATGGTGCACCATTAGCAGAGAAAGGTTTCTCAGAGCCCCAATAAGCGATTTCTATCTCTAGGGTAACTTAAAACATAAAGTGTGTAAGACAAACCCCCCACACATCCTGGAAGAATTGAAACAAAATATCTGCCAGGAGGTTCCCAGCATTTCTCAACATGAACTATGGCATGTGATGGATAATTGCCTAAAGAGGTGCCAAAAATGTATGTATGGACAATGGTGACCAGTTTCAGCATCTCCTCTCATAAAGTTGTTAAGTAAAGTATTTAAAAGTAGTTTTAAAATTGTTGTATGGTTTCATCAACACCTTTCAATGATAGCAGCAGATGGCAATGAGAGCTAAGGATGTGGACAGAGAAAACACTGGAGCTGGTTCGTAAGTTTTTTGTTCTCCTGGTACAGCTTGATTATTTCAACCTGACCCTGCTTGGCTGTAAGCGCAGTAGTCGGACAAATCCACTATCTTCTGGGAGGGGTTTTGGGTCGCTAGTAGCTGGGCAGCGAGTGTGTGAACGATGTAGGTAACAAAAGCAGGTAAGGAGAATATTGTCAGCTTTTCTCCCCCACCCTAGGCTACTTTCTCCTCCTCTGCATTTTTGCAGGGTCAGGTCTAAATAATCAAGCTGTACTAGCCATGATTGCATTTCCCTTCTGGAGATAATCAATGAAAATTATCCCAAAAAACTGACACCATGATCACGAACAAATAACTTTATAAGGGTTAAGGGATAGTGAGGTGCCTCATATAGCCTTTCCTATCTAAATCCCACCTCTTCCTGCCTGCGGTGCACCCTGCTTTTACAGATGAGGCTCTGGTTACCAAGTTACAGCAGCATAACTAAATGCCATAGAAATGTATAACTTAAGCAAAGTTGTTCGCATCTATAGAATCCCTTAATCTGCATTGGTTGGTGCAAAATGAACAACATATAAGCCCAATTATCTGCCCCACTGTATGGCTCTCAAGATGTTAACCTCTGGATCACTAACAAAACTATACCGGGAAGCAAGATAGAAAATGGAATATATCCAAGCAACAGGGCATTAAATTACTACTGCTACTACAAATATCTTTATTAATAAAGATCCACCATATGACCACAAGCAGCAAATAAAGAAATTAATAAATCAGAGGTGAGCAAAAAGTGAGGGAAAATAGCAATACATCTGAGGTTTAAATTTATGGATAGATGGAAAAATTGCAGAGGAAGAACTAAAAGAAACTGTAGCAGAAATTCAAGAAGTGATGAGTCAAGGAACACAGAACACTAATAAGTCAGTCATGTTGGATTTCCAAGAATCGTTGAGATGGGAAAGGCATGACTTTACCTCAAGAACAGCCAAAAGATGGGAAAGTAGCACTTGATGAGATGACAGAAGAAAGAAGCTATAGCTGATTTATGAAAAGGAGGGAAAGACTAGTCACGACAGTTTATCAGAGAATGAAGATGGCAAAAAACAAGGAAACTGAGTGGCCATGAAGGCAAATATATCAGTGCACATTACTCAAGCAGCAAAGAGGCAATTTCAAAGTTATGTGACAATAAACCAAGTAAACAAGAAGATAAGGTGTATGATAAAGTGAAATGCTTGGATAGGGTAACAGGCATTACATATTCAGGTAGAATCGGATGGAAGAAAGGCAAACAGAAAAGACACACATGCAAATTAAACAGACAATATTTTGCTGAAATGGGTATCTGAATAAGGATTATTCTAAGAAGATAATGCCAGATAACTTCAAGCTCTATGGACCTCAGGCTCATTTGAGCATCATTTCACCCATTCCATTTATTCATTGTCCAATATGACATTACGTTGGAGGATGTTAATAAAAAAAGAAAAAGTAAAAATGTGTTAATATATAGGAAACCAAAGAAAAGAGAGGAAAACATTGCCCTGTGACAAGGAAGAACAAGTGATTAAATTAACCATAGTCAGTGGTGGCAGGAAAGATGGAAGCAAAAGTTTAGGTATAACGTCAAGTAGGAATTATAAAAAGCGAAAGTGAGGAAAGGAAGTTGCAGTGATAAAGAGATAAGAAAGCAATCAGTGAGGTGTGGGAAATAATTAGCTAACAATTCAGAAACATAGGAACAGAAATAAATGAGAAGGGGGTGGAAATCAGTTTTATAATGGAATGGATAATTTAAAATAATAAAGAATTTAGGGAAATGGAAAGTACAAGGAAACATGATGAAAATGTGAATCAAAAGACAAAAGTAAAAAGAAATCACAAATTTGAAGAAGGTTATAAACAGTAGTTAAAGAATAAGTAACAGCACACATAAAAAAATTATATGTAGAAAATTTCAGAGAGATCATAGGCAACCAAAGACATATATTCTTTAGTATTCAATACTCTTATTGAATTCCACATGTGCAAGGAAGCACACATGAAGGCAGGTGAAAGAACATAATCAGGCCAATCAACAGATTATTCTAACACACACAAACCATGTGTAGGTAAATATGTATGTAGTTGAAGAATTTAAAGCTATGCCAGCATGTTGCCATGGTAGCTCAGCGGTTAAGAGCATCCGCATGTAAAGCACAAAATCTGGGGTTCAAATCCTGGCTATGGCATTGAAGTTTTCATTCTTATTCTACCTTTCAAAGGCAGGAAAAGCTACTGCATTGAGTAAGAGAAACCGAGATGGTACACTGTCTCTTCCTTCTTGCTCACTATGCACTGGCAGGGCATCTAGCTTAGAACTATGCTACTGCACAACCCACATTCAAGTGTGCTCCTGAATCGAGCAACCTGTGCTAGTTTTGTTGCTCTAATGGGTGATCCAAAAGACTGAACCGTCTGCACTCGTCGCCAACTGCCGTTGTCATAGAACAGTATGGATAAAACCATACAACATTTTTAAAACTACTTTTAAAGGCTTTGACAGATATTTTATTTTAATTCCTCCAGGGTGTATGGGTTTGTCTTGTACACTTTATGCTTTTAGTTACCCCAGAGATAGAAATCGTAGGGGGGGTAAGGTCGGGGGACCGAGGGGGCCACAAATTTCTACTGATAATTCTGTTCTAAAACACATCGAAAGGTTGTCTGTATGAGCTGTTGCAGTCCTGTTGAAAAAAGGCAAAAATCACGCTCCCTGTCGGTTAATTCTCTGTACGAGTGTCAACTGTTCAATTGAAAAAGATTGGGCCTATAACTTTCTCCATTAATGGTGCACCATACACCAAATTTTTCACCATGAAGGGGTATTTCATGAACAATATTAGGTTTCTCAAAACTCCAATAACAATAATTTTCAGTACACACATATCTATGAACTAAGCCTCGCCCATGAAAAATATTAAATGTGGGTCAGTTTCCCTATTGTATACACTATTGAGAGTCCACTCACAAAATTGCGCCTAATTATAGGATCACCTAGTTGAAGAGAATGTGCCAGTTATTTTATATGGTTTTAACTTCAGTAATTTAGTAGCTCTTTGCAAAGAACCATAAGAAATGCCTGCCTGTTGTGAAAGACGCCTAAGCGATTTTTGGGGGGAATTCTGTAAATTATGACTGATGTTGTCTGTTTCTTCAGTAAAAACCATACGCCGTCTTTTAGATTTCTGAGCCTGAATACTTCCTTCCACTTCCTGTGGCCTGAAATTTATTGTAAAGTTTATGGATTGTTGTACGACCTGGAACTTTTACACCTGGAAATCTTTTTGCAAATTGCACTTGCACCTGGCGAGCTGAGTTAACACATACAAATCATAAATACATGCTGTGCAGTAGAAAACAAATGCTGAGCTATAATACACTTTGTGACTAAGTACAGGACTAAAGAATAACGCACACTGGTAATAATGCAGCCGCACAAAATCGCGTCAGCTCAATCCTGATTGTGAGCAGAGCAGAGAAGAACAAGTCATGCTCATGACCTTGTGTATATCAGGTGATGTCTGCACAATGGAAAAACACCGTGCAGCGGTTTCCATGTATTTGGATCTCTGTATTATCCCATGACTTGCATTTACACTTGTGTGTTCAATCACTGTGTGTATCGAACATCAAAAATAAAGTTTACTTACTTTTTAGTCACCTTCTGTCACTGCATAAGAAACGTTCTAAATATGTTGTTGACTATAAGTGTTTCTATGAACATTTCTAGTAATTTGTAATGCATATGCTTCACTGTTCTTTCGCCTTGCCGTGGCGGAGGGGCTCAGTACCCGATCCAGACGGCCTACTAAGTGTCTTTGTGACCACTGGTAGGCAAGAGGTGAGAGGAAGCAAAGAACATTCCAAACGGGTAGATGAGGCTCGTTAGTCTTGGTCGACGACTCATCTAGGAGAAGAGGACTCCGAAATCAAACTCCCCCAGGGGCTCCTACTACGGTAGAGATGGGTTTGGCGTACCCGGTGCCCCAAGCCATACTCTCGATTGGGTTCCTCCAAGAGGTGAGGGGGCACATGCCAAACACCCAATCAACTTTGGTCCACTTTTGTGTTTGACCTCCCACCTGTTACCTCCCTGTACACAGTCTGATGGATAACCTACGCGTGGGTTGGAGGATGGGGTGACTGGGTAATCGCGTAAGTCCCAGCCCCTGGTTATCATGTAGGATCTGTTTGCATATCCGCTGATAAAGGTCAGTCCCGGGGAGGGGCCATTGCATGAGCTGATGCACTCCTGAAGGCGATTGGGTCCCTCTGTCTATACATTGGGAGGTGAGACCCTAGGGTGAGGAAGGTCCAGGCCAGGACTCTCACCTAAGCCGGGGTGGCGCCCAGGATGTGAGCATGCCATCGGAGACATTTGCAATGGTGGAGGATTAATGCGCCATGAGTACGAAAACTCATAATAAAACAAAACCAATTAAAGTAAGTGTAAAGGAAGTAGCAGAGTCGAGTGGTCCTCGCTACTTAGTTATATCTCGAACTGAGGGAGATAAGAAATTTTTATCGGTGAGCCCATTTACCATTCAAAAGGGTTTGGATAACATTGCTGGTCCAGTAAAGTCATGCACTAGATCTCGCAATGGCACACTCCTGGTTGAAGCACATTCAGCTACCCAGGCAGCTAAGATATTGAAAGCGAACATGCTAGCAAGTTATCCTGTACATGTCGAGATGCACAGAACCTTGAACTCCTCGCGCGGTGTGATCAACACCCGTGCATTGGAAGGGTTATCAAATGAGGAGATTCAAGAGAATCTGATAGAACAAGGCGTCATACACGTTTACCGGGTTCAACGTAAAGAAGGTGGTGAGTTAAAGCCAACTAATACCCTGTTCCTGACCTTTGATCGGGTAGATCTCCCGCAAAGGATTAAGGCAGGGTATGAATCCATCGAAGTTAGGCCATTCATCCCGAACCCACTCAGGTGTTTTAAGTGCCAGCGCTTTGGACATACAAGTAAGCTTTGTAAGGGACTAGCTACATGCCCTCAATGTGGAGATGAATCCCACGATGGTGCATGTACTACAGCTCCTACATGTGTGAACTGCAGAGGTGAACATCCATCTAGTTCCCGAGACTGCCCCCGCTTTGTAGAGGAAAGAGCGATCCAAGAGATACGGGTTAAAGAGAAGGTGCCCTCAGAAGCCCGGAACCTCTTGCGTCTACGCCAACCCTCTGTTCCCAGATCCGGAACCTATAGCTCAGTTGCAGCTAAAGCGGTAGCGAGCAGAGAGATCGCAACTCAGACCAGCGATTTCAATGGGGCAACAATTTCTGAAAAAAACACTTGTTGCCCGTAGCTCTATACCAAAGCCTTCAACATCAGCGCGCACATCTGTATCAACGTGTACAAAATCTGTTGGTGAAAAAAATTCAACTGTTCGATCACCAACGAAAATGCCAAACTCAACACAGAAGACTAGCAAACCTGTTATTTACAATGCCTCGCCGATAAAGTTTAAGAAGAACTACACAAGGAACGATTTCCTCAAGGAAGATAAGGCTCATCCCAGTACATCAAAGGGATATAAGAGTCCAAGGAGATCTCCTCGAAGATCCTCTTCAGGGGTGGACTCAGACCGGCGTCTTTCATCCTCGCCGGTCCCCATTAGCAACCGGTTCGAGACACTCGAACCCAAGTTTGCTATGGGAAAACGCACGTCCTCGGCAGAGGATATGGAACTAGAATCTGCCCACACTGGAAGACCCCCAGTGGAAAAGAGGCGCGAAAAAGCGTCTGACAAAACTATAAGCCCAAGAGAGAAGAAAAGGGCGAAATTAGTTCGACAACCGCCTACTCCAAAGTAATGAAGAGTTACCTTGGAATTACCTATCCCATACACAATGCAATATGACTATCCTACAATGGAACATACGTGGAATTCGAACTCAAAGACCAGAACTTGAGCTTTTGCTCAAAGAAAACGAACCTCTGGTTGCATGTTTGCAAGAAACTAAGCTGCGTCTTCAAGACGCTTTCCATCTAAGGCGATACACCCCAGTACGGTGTGCTGTTACACCAGAAGAGGGTGTTCCGGCACATGGCAGCGCTATGATACTTGTGAGAGATGACATATATATGCAATCTGTACCAATACAGTCTGATATCCAATCAGTTGCAATAAGGATTCTACTGCCAGACATCCATTTCACCATCTGTAATATATATTTGCCTCCGTCCTATGACTTCTCACACATTGATTTAGACGATCTAGTTTCCCAGTTGCCAACACCGTTTCTGTTGGTGGGAGACTTCAATGCGCACCACCCACTTTGGGGTTCAAGTCGCGCTTGTGCGAGAGGTACACTCGTTTCCGATTTCTTAGACAGCCACAACCTAGCTCTCCTCAACACTGGAGAGCCTACATTCATTTCTGACTCTCATAACAGCTTCTCACACCTTGACCTTGCAGTTTGTTCACCTCAGTTGTCAGTCTCCTTACAATGGAATGTCATCTCTGATTTACACTCTAGTGACCACTTCCCATGTCTTATTAGTCTCTTGGCGCAACATACATATTCCACACGTATGCCCAGATGGCGTTTGGACCATGCCAACTGGAACCTTTACACCCAGTTGGTTGCCTTTACGTACAACGAGCACGACTCAGTGAATAATTTGGCGCAGCATCTCACGGAGACGATTCTCTCTACTGCTGAACAATCGATTCCGCGGTCGACTACACACCCCCGTCGATTTCCCGTCCCTTGGTGGACGGAAGAATGTCGGAATGCCATTCGTGCTCGAAGGCGTGCACTTAGGATTTTTCCAACGTCACCCTACTTTGGAAAACCTAATCGAGTACAAGAAAATGCGCGCCAGGTCCAGACAAGTCATTAAGGATAGCAAAAAGTCATCATGGAGCAAATTTGTAGCTTCATTTAACCGACACACACCTTCCTCGGTTGTGTGGGATAGATTAAGGCGTGTTGCAGCTGAAACGACCCAAATACCAATAGCGGGACTAAAAACAGCCACAGGAGCTGTTGTTGATTCATTTGAAGTGGCCAATACCTTTGGCAGTGCTTTCGCACAAGTGTCTAGCTCGGAAAACTACTCCCCTGAGTTCCTTCCATTTAAAACTCAGGTGGAATCTCAAGGCTTCACTTTTCGTTCTAGAAACGTAGAAGATTACAATCGCCTTTTCACCATGGCGGAGCTGGAGCATTCCCTGAAATCTTCGCGATGTTCAGCACCAGGACCGGACGGTATTCATGTACAAATGTTACAACAGCTCTCTCCTGAAGGTAAGGCATTCCTGCTCGAGGTCTATAATCGTGTTTGGGTTGACAGTATACTCCCAGAAAGTTGGCGGGAGGCCACCGTTATTGCCATCTTGAAGGCTGGGAAGGACCGTCATCTTCCCTCCAGCTATCGTCCTATTTCCCTCACCAGTTGCGTTTGCAAGGTGATGGAACGCATGATCAATGGACGATTGGTATGGTGGTTAGAAAGTCGTAACCTACTGACTAACATCCAGTGTGGTTTTCGACGACGCCGTTCAACTGTTGACCATCTTGTGTCAATATCGACACAGATAATGGACGGCTTTATAAAGAACTGTCAAACCGTTGGCATATTTTTCGATCTTGAGAAGGCTTGATACGTGCTGGCGAGCAGGGATTCTACATTCCCTGTATGCCTGGAACATACGTGGACGCCTACCACTTTTCATTCAGGAGTTTATGAAGGACCGCTTTTTCCGAGTAAGGGTCGGCTCGGTTTTTTCTAATTCTTTTGTTCAGGAGGAGGGAGTACCTCAGGGTTCGGTGCTAAGTGTCACGCTCTTTGCTATAGCAATTAACTCCATCTGGAAATGTGTTCCACCTGGAGTTTCGTCATGCCTATTCGTAGACGACTTCGCTGCCTATTGCACTTCTCAGCGCACGGCGTTCTTACAACGGCGCCTGCAGCAATGTTTGGACAACCTTAGAGAATGGAGCGTGAAAAACGGCTTCCGTTTCTTAACTGAGAAGTCAATCTGCGTTAATTTCTGGCGCCGTAGGAGACGATTACCACCTTCGCTCCGATTTGGTCCAGATTCACTTCCCTTCGCAGAAGAGACGCGCTTCCTGGGTTTGATCTTGGACAGGAAGCTTAGTTGGTCGTCGCATATTGCACAGCTAAGAGCGAGATGTGACCGTTCCCTAAATATTATGCGAGTACTGAATGGCAAATCGTGGGGAGCGGATCGGACAATTTTGTTGCGAATATATCGCGCATTGGTCCGATCCAAGCTAGACTATGGGTGTATTGTTTATTCGTCAGCACGACCATCTGTGCTGAGAAGATTAGACGTGGTCCACAATAGGGGCATCCGCATTGCAACAGGAGCTTTTCCAACAAGCCCAGTGGTGAGCCTTTACGCCGAGTCCGCAGAACCTCCTCTGCATTATCGGCGTGAGATTCTCTTGGCAAATTATGGTTGTGCGCTTAGATGTATGCCTAAGCACCCAACGTTCGCTTCTTTTTTCACCACCACGCTAAGAGAACGATATAGGAATAGCACCCTTAATCGTAAGCCTGCAGGGTTCCGTTTCCAAGAGCTCCTAGTGAAGCTTGGATTGGAACTGCCTACGATGTTCGCCAAGGGTGAGAGACTTTACCCCCCTTGGCTATCTGGTACGCCCCATGTAGATCTTGGGATGACCGTACACCAGAAGTCCACGATGCCTATTTCAAGTATCCGCACGTGTTTCTTAGAATTTTTGTCAGGCTACACTGACCGTCGATATATTTACACCGATGGGTCAAAGGGCTCCAACGGTGTTGGATGTGCTTATGTTTATGGAACCGAACCATATACATTCGGTTTTCCAAATAGCACCTCCATTTTTACTGCAGAGCTTTATGCAATTTATCGAGCCGTTTTGTATGTTCGCCGTCGTAAATTAGGTGACTGCCTGATTTTCAGCGATTCCCTAAGTGCACTGCAGAGCCTTTGTCAGTTGTACAACCCCCACCCTATTGTACAACGTATCCAGGATGCCCTCCATGTTTTACACGCTTCTGGCGTTGACGTGGTGTGTGCATGGATTCCCGGTCACGTAGGTTTGCCGGGGAATGAAATGGCAGATTTAGCAGCAAAGACGGCAACTACAGAACCCAGTATTACCATCTCACGTGTTACTTCGGAAGACTTTAGGCTTGAAGTGCGGAGAGCGGTGCTGTCGTCCTGGCACGACGAGTGGTCAACTCTCCGCGGTAATAGGCTTAGAGAAGTGAAAGAACTTCCGATAAACTGGGTAACTTCCTGTCGCACATCTCGTCGCGAGGAGGTTAGTTTGGCTCGATTAAGAATAGGCCACTGCAATTTTTCGCATGGTTACCTATTTAAAAGGGACCCTGCGCCTCTATGTCCGCTGTGTGACAACGTTTTGTCAGTTCGCCACGTGTTGCTCTCTAGCGCACCTTCGGGATTCTCTGCAGCTGCCTGCCAGACTTGCAGAGGTCCTAGCGGACGACAAAACAGCGGTTGATAGAGTTTTTAATTTTTTAGCGGAGTGCAATATCAATTTGAGGATTTAAATTTTTTTAATTATCTGTTTCTGCTTTTGGACATATTTATCACCTTGTCTCATATCTGGCTATTGCCACTGCTTTTTACCTTTGTAAACTTTTCTTGTTGATAGTATTTTTATTTTTTTGAGTGAAATTTATATCTGGCTATTGCCATGAATCTTGGGCGCTGATGACCTAGAAGTTGAGCGCCCTTAAACCAAACCAAACCAAACCAAACTTCACTGTTCTTTTAAATAGTCATACAAAAAAATAGCAAGAAACATAAAAAGATTATACACTTTATAATCAGTGTGCTCAATATGATTCAAATATACAATAAAGTACTTCTAAAAGAATTTCAAAAGCAAAGAAACACAAGCAAACAGGACTTTTCCTTATATGTCTTAAAAGTAAATTATGAAAATGAAGATCTTTATCATACTTTGTCACACTGTATACCAACATCTTTAGGAGCTTCAGCTTTTGTGCTATGACTTTCTGGAGGTAGCAATAACACATAGACATTTGATACTACAATGTGAACAGATAATTTCTTCTTTTGCAACAAGCTAGAATTTAGGTAACTCAGTAAATTGCCAACAGGGCTACCTGTACTTGCACGTGACTCCACCTGTAAAGTTTGTATGTTTGGAAGATGAAGCAATAATATCTCTATATATATAAAATATAGGATGGAAGTGAAATAATTTGTCAAACTTTAACAGCGAATTTCTCTTTTTGTGAATAACAAGAAAGTCTATTACCAAAAATCTGAAAAGTTTATAGTTTTCTAGAAAAAAAAAATATCTTTATCAAAGAAAATGCATCATTACTTGGCTATTGATTAAAGGTTCTTGATTTATGGGTATATTCATAGAAAATTGAAAAAACAACTTTTTTTTAAATTAAAAAAACCCACAATTTGTTGCCTTAATTCTTGTAAAACTGGCAACATTGCATCAACTGTGTTTACTTTCTTCGTATACTGTTGTAGATCGCATGGAGCGTTTACTTAATTGCATGCAATTGTTTCTTTATCGAAGCTGCAAAAGATGTGAATTCTTGCTGTAAACTATTTCAAATTAATCCCAATGTTATTGCATACCTGTTACTGCTAATAAATGTTGATTATTAAAAGTATGGCCATTTTTACTTTCTCTACTGGTAAGTAGAGGAAGTATTGTGTTCCACCCAAACATTTGATGTCGAGATTTCACCTGAAATATATGTTTTGAGGCCCCCTGAATCCAAAAATGCATTTTTGGAAAAAGGTCCGTGTGTGTGTCAGTCTGTGGACAGCCTAACTAAAAAACGAAAGTCAGTTAAAAACCAAAGTTGGTATTTAAGTTTAATGTCTTTCAAGGATGCGACACGAAGATTTTGAAGAAAATAGCCCCACCCTAAACTACCCTTTACATGGAAAATTTTGATTTTCTTGAAAATGGTAACAATTTTGTTTAGTCTGGATGAGTTTTGAATAACTTGTAAACCGTATAGACAAAATCTTACTCTACAACAAATGTAGATCTTGCTAAAACACACAATTTATGTCTCAATAAATTTTTTTGTAGAGTGAACCATTTCGGAGATATTCCTAGTTTTGTGTGTCAGTTTCAGAAAACTTTCATGCAATGGAACATCATTGTTCATTTTTTATATGTTGAGCGTGCAAAGAGAACAGGATCTCAAAGCTTTAAAAGATTTGACTATCGCACAAAGCCTACTGTATTTAAACATTCCCCTTGCACCTACAAGGAAATTGCAATAAGATAATTTCTACAAATGTTAATCTTAACATGAAGAAGATATAGGAATAAGAGTTTGTAAGAATGGTTAGTACAAGAGAAGAGAAAGTCATGTGAGTGCAACACATCAGATTTTTTGTTTCTAAAGCTACCATGTAAATAATGGTTAGTCTGTGACTGTGGAATTCATTGGGTGCAAACACCATTGTCAAACTTGTTTACCTACATTTCTTGAAATATTTTTATATCTTTTCCACATACTCACGTGCATCTTATCAGAAACTTTATGTTGCAAATTTCACTAACTCCAGTTCTTTGGCACTTATAAGATTCTTGTTAAAACTTGGAATAATTGTTGGAAGCGAAAGTGCTTCCAAAAACTTATGCATCACATTATATAAATTCCTTTTTTTTTTTTAGATGTAGGTACGTGCTTGCATAAAGCATATTAGTACTGTTTTAAATCTGGTATACCAAAAATTAAAGAGAATTGCACACTTACTGGGCCAAATATGTAAATAGTTACACATACATTTTGTTTAAACATTTTGCAGCGTAAATTCATATTATAAGTTATGCTTTCCTAAAGATTTAGCAATTACTAGTACCACATTGTTACATTCAGTACGGAATAACGGTATTAATAACGCAAGAGGTGTTTCACACAAGAGTGACATAACCTTTGGAATGCTCAATGCAGGTAACGTTAACATCCAGCCGTTAGCTGCCAGCCTCGGCACCAATGCTTCATAGATACGTCTTGCAGACAATATTGAAACTATGTGTTCACCACATGTGCAACTGTTAGAAACAAACTACTTTATATTTATTGTGAACATGAATATCGTGTTAGGTCTCTATCATTCCGTAAATAAAGTGAATAAGGCAACTCAGTTTTTGCTCAGCATGCATGCGCAGTAAGTAGCCTAGGACTTAGCATTTATTCATTTCATTTCAAGTGAATTTATGTATTTCTGAGCCATTGGAGCATATTTAAAGTTTCTTTTTTATGTTTCTATCATACTTGTGACTTCCTAATGGATGTAATACTGCATCTGGTGTCGGAAGTTAGTAAACAATTTTGCGTTTAAAAGAACAATCTGATTCCAAGCGAGGTCGTTATCTTATGGTGTAAGCCTCTCAACTACAACAGTCAGATATTCAGACCTTTAAATGTACCAAATAAAATATTTGTAATTACGCGAAAATGTAAGATTTGAGGTAATGTTTTCATATAGGGTGATCAGCCATAACCTTAGTTTCTCACGTAATTTTCTAGTGTCTGGCGCAGCGTGACAAAACATCTGAATTCAATATATGGCTAAGGTTACTTAAATGGTTTTTACAGAGCATTAGAATATTTCATTGATCCCCCAATAGAAGCTGAGTACCCAATCAACAGGTTGCACCATGTTGCCACAGACTCTCACTTTTAAACGCAATTATCTATTTAATGGTATATTTAATTTAAAAAAGTTATTGGAATTTTTTGTTAGTTTACATCTCTCACCTCCTTCAGCCTGGTGGATTATTTCACTTCCACCCTGTATACAGTTTTTTTTAAGCCAATTGCATCAAATTGATACTTAGTTTATCCACCTGATGCAATACTCAGGAATAATGCAGTGTGCTTTTTCCTACTGCATGTAAATAGACTTATGAATATCAAATATTTTCCTGCACAAAGTAGGCACCATTTATGCAGACAATTTCATGATGTGCAACCTGATCTAAAAGTACAAGTTTAATGGAAGCATTTATACCATATGGCACAACAGACATACAAATTGAAAAACACATTGCATGGTCTTTAACTCATATAACCTCAATATACTATTTGCACACTTTAACTCAAGTACTCAGATGGCACTGTTGTCGAAGGTAGCAACAGGACTTTTCATGCCTTTGCCTTTTACACAGTCATACTTTAACCTCTTGAGTGATGGCCATTTAAAACGTCAGTGAGCCGAGAACTGCTACCCAATATCCAGTGAAGGGCATTTAAATTGTTAAATGTGATAAAAGTGCTTCATATGTACACAGCTGTATTTTGTGTAAATATTAAGCTATTTTAATGAAACAAAAACTGGTATAAAACTCGTTATATGCAGTATACATGTATGTCATCAGCAAAGTTGAGTTGCATGTACAAAATGTTGAAATGGCACTATTTTGTTTCACTGTGGTGAAAAGTTAACTTTGGTCTGTCGAACGCATCTAATATAAGTTCTCTGAAAGAAACAGTAGTCAACCCATTGTATGTGTGGTCTTTGCGTCAGCAAAACAAGGCATAATGTGAAATAAAGCACTAGTGTATGCGTGGTCTCTGAGTCATCAGAATAGGGCATGTTTGCAACTTTTGCTTACGCATTTTTCGTAACTTAGTAGACTCCGTTTCTTTCTTTGTTGAAATACATACATATACTTTCCTGCTTGTAGCTGAAGTGAGAAGTGGTATAAAAAGGTAATTTTGCACCAACTGGATATAACATATACAATTACTTGGTAATTTGGAGAGCTCTAAACCCACACAGGACAATGACCTACCTGAACTTCGGACTATCAATATCTCGCAGCCTAATTGAACAATACCACGTTGGAGGTAGAAAATCCAGAACCCCTGCACCCCTCAGGCTTCAAGGAAAACATTATCCTCAAAGGATACCACCAACAGCAAAGAAGTCCCGCCCATCTCAAAAGTGTTTCGTGTGCTGCAAGAAGGGAATTTGCAAATGTGGAGATGTACCCTTGTGTGTTTATCCCTGTTTTGAGGCATATCACTGCACAAGGAACATATAAAGGTAAGCCAGTAAAGTATATAGACTTTACTTAAATGTTTCATAAAGGGAAAATTAAAATAAGTTGAGTTAGATAAAGGATAAATATGGGTTAAATGCACAGGACGTGTATACACGCCCATTACGCTTATCCGTCATTTTAAATGGACATGATTTCACGTCCATATCGCTTAAGAGGTTAAATTATATTACAGAAGGCTATAAATTGTACTTTCTGCAGTTGTTTTTCCATGTTAGCTAATGGTTGAAGTAAGAGGCTATTGTGGCAGTTCTTTTGTGGTTTGCTAAGAGCCACACATACATTGTGTGAGCTCCTCAACTACTTCTGATTGGTTGAGAATCTTCCAAGAAGATTCTCAGATTGGTTGAGTTGAGAATCTTTCGATTGAGAAACCTGGACCGACACTCAACGCTGGACGATTGGGCAAAATATTCAGCGTTGTGATTGGTGACTTTAAATTCACCGCAAATTGCACCACGCGTGGGTGGATTTTTGGGCTAGTTTAGCACACTTTACTTAACAAACTTAACCAGCAGGTAAGATAGCAAGGCCTTAGCCATCAATCTTTTGACTGGTAAGGCGCCCTCGGGTTCTGGCCCTCTGCTATCTGTGCCAACCAGCACTCGCTGTACTACACTGACTGGACTGACTATGGACACTTTGACTTCTAATTTTGACATGGCGGCGCCAGCAACTTTCAGCCAAGGACCAACACTGTCACCCCATCCTTCTGGCATTCAAACACCAACAACACAAGCAAATGCTGACCTCTGCTACCTCGAGGGTGGCAATCTACAACTCTATATGGATAAACCATTAGTAATGAACCCACCATCTCCACTATCACCAGATATATACCATCCTGGTGAATGAAAAGAAGGTACGCAATTTATATATTATGCAGGCTGATCATCACCTCCTGCAGACTCTACCTAATGACAATGTGTCGTGTGGAGATCTAGTGATATTGTATAAAACTATGGCCGTGCATAAGCTGCGAGTCAAGGGCATAGATACTTACATAGCACAGCATGAAAAGTCTAGCTCAAACCAAGAGCAACAGTGGCAAATTTCTACCTCAAAGAGGAATGTGCGACCCTCTTCAAAACAAACATCTGTTTCAAACAGGTTCCAGCCGCTTGCCGCTATGAGCAACAATGCACATCCCAAGCTACTGCTCCACCAAATTCTGCCACCACTATGGACACAACAAACGGCGTGTCTGCAAATACTTCTCAAACCGCCGCAGTACCAAGATCACACAAGACGTCTATCTTTCACCGGGATCCTAAGCAAGCCCGTGAGTTAACGCAGTTCCTTTGCACATCCCATCCTAATGTGCAATACCATAGAAGAAACATGAGCGGAACAGTGGCATTTCTTCCTAGTACTCCTGACAACCACCATACAACCAGGAAAGTGCTTAGTGAAGCTTCAGTACAGTACCTATCCATGTTGCTGCCTGAAGAAAAACTGATGTACATCACAGAGGCAGAAGTGGCAGAACACCTCAAGGAATTAGACTACCCTGTGGAGCACGTAGGGCAGCTGTGCTCAAATCGCAGTCAGCCCCCATAGCTCCTGCCACACTTTAGAGTGGCCCTAAAAAAGAAGGCCCACTCCAACAACATATATGAGGAGACTCGCATGTTCAACGCACTAATCCATATTTAAGCATACCGCCCACCTGCACAGCTGCTGCAAACTACCAATCGCCAGCAATTCCAACATAGTGCCGCAGGATGTCACCTGAGGCCAAAGTGCTCCTTTTGTGGAGAACCAGGGCACAAATGTCAGGCCTGTCAACTGCCTGGAATCCAAGGTGCTAAACAAAGATGCTACAACTGCGGGGGAGAACACTCCTGCAGATAAGCCAAATGCCTTGTCTGGCAGGAAGCGCACATTGAGATGCACTTAAACAAGAACGGGCAGTGCACCCACTTTGATGTTGCACCTAAAGGTGGTAACCCCCTGGGCCTGTCCAAGGAGGCATTCCGAGGCACCCGATTTCTAGGATTGGGTCCATTTCAGCCTGTGCAGCACACCAACTACACTGCAGCAGTCAAAGCGACCAATACCCAGCCACAAATTGTTGACACCAAATCTGCAGAGTCAGAGCAACCTCTGCATCCAACTACCACTGCACCCACAGTCTCCGCTGCTGCTCCACAGCAGTTACCAACTCCGCCAAGCACCACCAGGGCTGCTCCTAAAGGCACTCCAAGAACACATAGAGGTACTCCAGCTGGGCAACTCCTTCCACTACCACCTTGGCAACCAGCCCAAAAACGTCTGCTGGCCTACCCACATCTACATCTCCATTAGTGCCTGATGCTCAAGTCCTGAGCCTAATGGAAAAAATCCCACTCCACCTTCAAGCGGATTTTGCAAGAGTCCTGACTGAGGCTCTCGCTCTGAGGCCTGCTTCAATTGCCTCACAAACAGTGCTGGTCTACACCGTGTTCACTTTCATGAGCCAATATGGTGGACAGGAGTGAAGTGATAACGAACTTCCTAGGGATCAGGATCTGTTCCTGGATCGCCAACAACATCCGTGGCAAACTGCAAGAAATGAAAAACTTTCTTGCAGTTAATAAAGTACAAGTTCTTCCAGTCCAAGATACCCATCTGTCTGGCAACCAGAAAGAAGCCACAATTCCAGGAATGGTCTGCCACAGGAACGACCGTGATGACGGTTTTGGCAGCACGGCCATCTACATAAGCTGCACTATCCAGCACCATCGTCTTCAACTAACACCCACAGAAGGCTTGGAAGGGACGGGTGTACAGTGGCCACCAACAGAGGTCCACTCAACATATACTCGCTCTACATACCACCCAGTAGACGCATCAGTGAGCAAGATCTGGATGCTATGTTCACACATGGCTTGCCCACCATAGCCATGGGTGATCTTAACGCCAAAAGCCCGTGCTGGAATTCCACCATCAGGAACCATAGAGACATGATCCTGGAAAGATATCTGCAAAGAAAAGGCCTCGTTGCACTTGCTCCAGCATCTCCGACCATCAACTATGGCGACCGTCGACCACTTGATTGGTTGGACACCATTTTACATAACATCCGCTGCCATCCACAAATCTTCTACATCCACGAGCTCTCTTCAGATCACTATCCTGTTCTTCTCATCTTCAGGGCACGGCCAACCGCCAAAGCCCCTCCAAACTCCATCAATCCCTGGAGAACCGACTGGAGCAAATACAGTGTACTGATGGCTGAACAACAAGCCGAAATGCAACCATGTCTCAACATGGCATCTTATCTTCCTCAGACCCATCGATTGAAGCTTGCTGAAAATTCATACATTGCTATGACAATAGCATTTGGATATTGTCTCTTAACAACACTTTATTATGATGTCTGATGTCATATTTTGCATATTATATTTGATTTTATAATAATCTCGGACATGCCAAGAAAATCCTATCGATTTATATTTTCAACACTTCTAACGTGATATTACACAAAATAATCACTGGTTATATGAACATAATTGAAATACAGAAATTGACTATCTCAATAAATTAATATTCCAGATAACAAAAGAATAATGCTGAATAAACAAACTCAAGTTCATGTTTGGTTTGAATATTTCTGGCGATACATATAACTATCTCATATGGTCCTGGTGTTCTGTTTTAAATTTTCACCATGTATTGAAAACTTTATATGTCACACGACACCACCTCTTACACTTGTTTGCATACATTACGATTTCACACTTTATTTTACAAGTCCAAATTTTATCCCTTGTAATGTGGTTACATGTCCATGTACAGTGTTGCTTGCTGGTGATTTGAATATATGAAAATTTTAAAATTTCAAATTTTTATTTTTTCTAAATTTTGAAAATAGTATTAAATAAAATGACTTTGAATTGTTCTCTTGTTTCTTGAACAAAATTAGGCAAACAAATCAAGTATGTGAAACAATAATTAACCTATGAACATATTTTACAAATTTTTACTTATGCACGTGATTACGTGCTCCAAAAAACATATTCCTTTTTTACTTTTCCAGAAGTTCCAAACCTGTGGGTATCGTGCTCCTCTCCTCTTGCGTTTTAATCTACTCTTTTAAAATCATTGTGTGCGTGAATTTTGTGTGTGACCCTGAGTTTGTTTGTGTGGCAATTGCATTCTACTTTGAGATGGTATTTATACCGTGCCTGAGATATCAATGTTATTACATATTTATAATTGACATATCAATAATTATTATGATTGATAGAGATCATGAATTAAACATATAAATGTAAATGGAATGTTATGAAACATGCCTAGTTCAAGCATTCGCCTAAGAACCCTCACAGGACAAATGATATGATTTATTGTGCAAACATGTGCATATAAATATTCATATTTCAGTGTATATTTGTAAATTTATAAGAAATCACCAACGCAGATTGTAGTTTCTAGGTCTAAAATTCGGAAATTTCGCTTCAGAGGCACCAGACGGGGTCTTTGAACTGAATTAGTTCTGCTTGGATGAGCTACAGCCTGTCGCCGGCCGGATGGTAAAACCCATTGTTAGGCAGGATTAGCCCTTTGTTGAGCAAAAGTCATAAAACTGACTATCAACAGTGTTCGAAACTTTCCCATTAGAGGGAAGACAAGTCTTCAGCAGCAATTTCTCATCTTGCCTACCGACATGTTTGGTCAATAGCCAATCAGAGAATTAAGAAATATGAAATTTTGAACTAATCAGCAGAACCTGCTCCAATAAGAGTAAAACTAAAAATTTTGATGTGGAGGGGAAGTGAATATGTCTCATATTTTCGTGTGTAACAGCAGTAGCTAACACACACACCAATTGCCAACACATGTAATTCCAGCAAGCAACGCTGAGGTCGCCATCATATATGTCTAAGTCAGTGCAGTGAACAAATATAATTCTTCAAATCTAGCAACACCGAGACATGACTTAGAACACGCGCAAATTAAGTGCAATAGAAATTTGATAGGCTAAATTAACAGCAAGACTTATCTGACAAAAATATTGCGTAGAATAGCAAAATTTACAACTTCAAGAAAGTATGGCATTGAATTTTTCAGTCCAGATTCAACCTCTTAAAACATTGGCCACACACGGCTTGTGTGTTTAAAAAACACCAGCAGTAAGCTTGTTGGCATAAACAAATAATAATTACCATCTTCAAGAAAGTATTTCAGCTCATCACAGAATAGGCTAAATTAACATAAAAATTATTTCGGCTCTCACCTTAGTGAATTTAATTTTTGGCTTACGTATGACAACTCATACAGAAACTTAAATCTCGGTACAACTATAAACTACAACCTTCGTCAATTCATACTTGTGTAGTAATTGTAAAATTTCAACTTCCTTTTGCCTCTTATATAATAAATTAACGTAATTCTATCCTACACAAACTTGTTCTAATTGGTAGCTTGAAAACCTTTATTTGTAAGTGATTCCACACCCTTTCTAGCAGTCTCTGGCCGGGTACAGCTACTGGAACAAGTAATAACAACTTAGCAACTGAAAGAGAAGAAGAGAGTCTTCAATGCTAAGTAATTATAAGTGTCAGGACGATTGAGTGGCTCTCTAGTCAAACAAAGTTTTCTCAATCTCTCCGATAATACTGTAATTACTTGCAGTGGCACTTCTGTGTACAACAAATACTTATACAATTACAATTATAACGCTTAGTAAGTGGCTTCCCAGTGTTGAGGCAACAACCCAACAATTAGCCTACACTTATAAAGAAACGTTTAATAAGTGGCGACCAGCTTTGGGGCTCGATAACTACCATAACTCGCGAGTAGGAAGAATAAATTTGAATTAAAACGAGGCAAAAGATGCAAGTAAAGTAAAAGTTAGGTAGGAATTGACTGACGATAGACTTAAAGATTGACCAGCTGCAAGCAACGAGACATTTTCTTACAGATCAACACTCTTCAAAAACGAGAAGATAAAAAAAGTGAATAAGTGACAGTGACGTTTATTTAATTGTGTAGTGAGTGAAAGCATCAAGACATCAAAAACTGTAAGTCACACAAAACTTTGTCACTTTAATTTAATATTGTATGATCCTCAGAAACAGAAAAATTATTAGATTATGGAGAGATCACACAGTGTAAATGACCTGACAGCTGTTGTTGCATGTCTGGCTGAGAAAGATAATAATCTTACAATAGAAGGCGAATGCCAGGTAGGAAGTCCAATTGTCACAAGAAAGGACAGTGCTGCCATTCAGGTAGCAAATTCCAGTAAAAATGACAATGTTAACGTCCATCAACAGGTAGCCCAACTTCTTGCTATAATGAATGTAATGCATGAACAGCAAACTCAGAAGAACAAGTGAAATCTGTTAGAACTGAAATCATGCCTAGAGAGGAAGTCTTAAAAGCAATAAATGAGAGCAACATCCAGAATAGAAAGATCATAGCAGCTCAGCTGAGACAAATAAAGGACATGGTTCATGACAAAATTTCTACACAGAGCCATGAACTGAGCGATAGGATAGACAAACTCAGTAGTAAAAATCAGGCTAGCTGTAGTAACTTAAATAGGGAAATAGATCAGCTCAAAACTAATGTTGCATCACGGAGAGTAGGTTAATAGAAAAGTTTGCAGATGAAATGCAAGTTGCTCGTGCATTCACGAATGAAAGGCTTAACACAGAAGTCACAGCTATTAACAATGCACAGCAAGAGCGAATCGCCGAGCAAGCTGCACTCCAGCTGCAAAATAAACCACAGATAGTCTCATAGAGAAGGTTAATGCTTTGCGTGTGCTTCACAGCAATAATGTGTCTAGTAATCCATGTCATAATTCAGTGTGTAGAGAAAGTCCTAGATTAAGCAGTGTGCATGAAACTAGAGAAACCAATAATGTGTCTGAAACATGTGCCTCGACTTCGACTCGAAACTTTGAAAATGTAAATGTACCTCGCAACCCAATAGTGACATCTTGTCAGAGTAGCTTGAATCTCAATATAGATTTACTCTTACTGAAGATCTCAGGGTCTGAGTTCGACGATTCTTTGCAATACCTTGATCAGCTCCAGGAGTATTTTAGGTTACGAAATATCCTGGAGGAATCCAGCAAGTCTATTGTCCGAAAAACACTGGACCAACACTCCCTAAGCTGGATCAACATGGCAATGTCACCTCACCAGGGGTATGAACACTTCCAGCACATCTTTCTAAACAAGCATTGGAGCTCCGCACGGCAACATCATATTAGAGCTAACCTGAGTTATGGGCAATATGACATTAATAGCAACATAAGCATGGCTGATTACATACTCCAGTTCTCTCAATACTTGCGCCATTTGAAGCCGAGAATAAGTGATGCTGATTTTATCATGCTGATGACCGGACATTTTCCAATGAGGATTCAAAATTCACTGCTAATTGCCAAACCCCGGACGATAATGCAAATGGTCGACTTAATCACTGCCTTAGAGGGACAGGAAGAGGAAAGTAGGCAATATGCCGAACGCCGACACCATGATAGATGAAGCCGCAACCCACATTACAATGTAATGTACTCCGTCTGACAGCATCAAGGCGGATGAACATGCGAGGGATTGATATCATTCTGCAGTTCCACAGCTTTCTCTAAGAAATTCACGAGAGACGAGAGAGCACAATCCTTGTATGCAACAATTAAATATGGAAACCAGAAACCCACAATGGAGCAGATTCCACCATGGCAATAGGAGAAACAATAGGCAGCATGGTTACAGACAACAGAACTACAACAATCACCGACAATGGAAACAAGTCACCCAATAGAGAACGAAGCTCACCCAGAAACGGCTCGCTGCAACACAATGCAAGGAACACTGAACAAGTCAAAGAATGCCAAGAGATACATTTATCGCCAGCTGCAGAAGCGTATTTCCCTACACAAGAATTCCAAAATTCCCAGAATCATATCGCAGAATGACAGGGAAACTAAAAAGCAACAACACCATCATGGGGCAGCGTTGTACCACTACTTCAAAAGACCCTGCAATTATAAGGAACACAGAAATAAAGACTGGCAAATTAAAAACTAATCAGAAGAGGGAAGGATATTTTGACACACCCTATATTAAGGTTCAAATAGACAGAATTATAATGCTTGCATAGATTCGGGAGCGTCACTGTGTGCCCTATCTTTAAAATTATACGAGCATTTAAAGAACCCTCGTAGAGAAATTATGAGCCTTCCAACTTCGAATTTAGTGTGTCGAGTTGCTATTGGAAAGTCCACCCAACCTATTAAAATACAATGTATGCTAAAAGTTAAAATTGAAAATGAAAATTTTGACATTGTGTTTCTAGTAATTCGTAATTTGAACAGTGATATAATTCATAGATGTGACTTCTTTGACGAGAGAAAAGTTAAAATTTCTTAGGCTTCTTGATACATGAAAAAGGAATGCGTCCAGATCCTAAAAGAGTTGAATCAATCCTCAAGATGCTACCTCCACGAAACCCGAAACAACTTAGAAAACTTATGGGCGTTTGGAATTTTAGTAGCAAATTCTTAGCTAGATATTCGCATGAGATAGCACCACTGTGAGAATTACTTCAGAAGAATATTCGATGCTGGTGGACGGAGGAACACCAACAATGTTTTGAGCACGTCCAAGATTTATTTGCAAGTTACCTCCTACTAGAGAGACCGTGAGATGAGTGGCCATACGAAATGTATGTGGATGCAAGTTCCAGAGGACTGGGCAGCCTCTTGTGTCAACGAGATGAAGAAGATGACATTCATGTCATAAGTACTGCTTCCAGAGGCCTAACACCGTTAGAACAAAACGCATCAGTAACTGAATTAGAGATATCAGGACTATATTTTGGACTTACAAAATTCAAGATCTACATTTATCAGAAACCAATTAAAGCTTTCTCCAACCATATCAGTCTCACATTCCTCCAAAAATGCAAATTGACATCAACAAAAATTACACGGTATATCCACACAATAATGAGTTAACATCACTATCCATTATATGCCTGGAAAGAAGAACCACTTTTCCGATTTGCTCTCAAGGTTAAATTTTGCTTCGGGAATACCTGGAAACCTTTCGAAGCCTAAGCGAGAAGCAAAGATATTTTAAATAAATGTACGGTTCACAAAAGAGACTATTAGGAAAATCAAGCACCTCAAGGAACTTCAACAAGACGATGCAAAATTAAGACCTTTATTTGATAACGCTCCATTTGATAACTGGAGCAGGAAATAATCTGATTGCTGTACAAGACGAAGCTCTTTATAGACTGCATGGCCAACATAAGAAGGAATGGAGGGTCATTATTCCAAAAGACTTATAAAAGGACTGATAAACGAGTTCCATGAGAATTTATTTCATGCGGAAACTAGCAAAGTGACCGAAACCATGCTAGAATATATGTATATTTTAAAACTCTGTGAGAAGGTATACAAAATCATTGCTTGCTATGACATGTCAGAAATGTAAGCAGAGAAATGTTGCTTATCGATTTGGCATTAATGCTGTTATTCGAGAGAAACCCAGAGATTTCGTTTGTATAGATATACATGAAGTGATTAGCACTAGCCTAGGTTATAAATATGTTATGTTGCGTTACGATATATTTTCTAAATATGTTTGCTTATATCCTTTGAAGTGCGCAAACAGCAAAATATGTGCCAAGAAATTCATAGATGATTTCATAAAAGATGTTGGGGAAGTGCGTGCTATCTTAACCGACAATGCTACGATCTTCACAAGACAGCCTTTCACAGAACAAATCAAAGCAAAGATTCGTCATTACTACTGTTTGAGATATTATCCTCAAGTAAATGCTTCAGAACGAGCCATCAAAGAGTTAGGAGTGATGCTTTGAATTATGTATAATCGTCATCAAAAACGATGTAGAGAAATGATAGGCCCCAAAGAGTCAATTTTCAATGAAACCGTTAACGGAGTAACAGGCTTCAAACCCATTGAGGTCATGAGAGGGAAGAAATAAAAAATGCTGAAAAAAAAAAAACTCCCTGAACCAATAGTATAGTCAGAAGCGCAGAAACTAAAAGCATGGGAAATGCATCGTATAGCTCTCAACGTCGCCGAGAAGAGAAAGAAGAAACATGATCAGAAACGTCAAGGAGTGATATGGGAACCAGAAATCAGTGCAGAAGCCCTCCTGAGGAACAAACATCAAGTAAAGCAAAGAGAAGAAACAAAAGACTATTGTTGTACTAAGGAGGACCTTATCGAATCAACAGAAAATTTGGAACAAACACCTACGAATTAAAAGATGACAAATCATACAAAATCATTGGAAGATATCATAAAACGATGTTAAAGCCTTACAGAACTTTAACCCGTACAGAGAAGGTAGTCTGAATAGCAATGAAGGAATCAACAATATTCTATAGTTCAGCTCTCTGACAGATGTGGATTAATTAATGTGTATCATGTATGTAACTTTAGGATACTTATAATGCTATAATCTTTCAATATTATATGTCAAGAGTATGGATCTAAACATGTTTTATAGTATACTGTTGTCAGTTAATGCTGGATTTCTCACAATGAAGTCATTAATCCTCTTGCTTTCCAATATTTTTCACTGATGGATGGGGTGTTAGAAATCGCCGGGCATATTTGAAGGTGGTCTCAGTCCATTTCCTCTTGCAGATCACATAGAGGACAGAGTGGTGAAGAATATATCCCAATTCTGTTTAAATGTTTTGCCAGACAATCATGTCCTGTAATCAACCAGAAGGTTGCAACTGCCGTTTTTCGAGGATACTCAGGAATTACTGTTTGAATGTTTGGTAGTTCCCATCTTTTATTTTTTGATTTTTCATAGTAATATTTTGCAATAATTTTTTTGAATTCAGAGTTGACTAATCTTTTAGCTGCATAAAATGGTAGATTAACTATAGATTTCTGTACACTGCCGGTACCATTTTTGCAAGAAAATCAGCTTTCTCATTACCACTCAGTCCACAGTGAGCTGGTATCCATTGGAAGACTAGGTGTTTTTGAAGTGCTGTTAGATGGGTAAGGATTTTCCAACATTCTATAATTATTATTTATTTATGCCAACAAACTTACTGTTGGTGTTTTTAAACACACAAGCCGTGTGTGGGCAAAGTTTAAGTTCCAGTTCTACCTCTCAAAATTCTATAATTGTTTGGTTTTTTGGTGACAACTTGGAAGTAATTGCTATAATTGCCACCCTGGAATCTGAGAGAATAACTGCTTGATGAAAATGTGAAATTCTATACAAAAGATTTTGTAGGGCCATTCGAAATGCTTCAATTTCTCCATCAAAGTTAGTAGTTCTATAACTTAAAGATTTGTAATAGGAAAAGAGGTGACTTGTGACTCCAGCCCTTGCTCCATCTCGGTTTGATATCAATGATCCATCACTATAAATATAGAGCCATTCGTGTTCTGGAAATCTAGTAATGGATTGCCTCTATTGCCAATAATTTTAGAACACTAGTTGGAGTATCACTTTTCTTAACGTCTTCTGTCAGGTGTAAATAATATGTGATGTCTAATGTTTGTGTCGGATTGACTTTAGATATGAAGTTTTCCTTTGAATTAGGAAGGTATACATTCTTCTTGATGTCTTGAATTTTGGAAAGAAAGCTCTCCTGAATCTTTAGTGTATGTGTAAAATTTCTCTTGTGCCATGTATTGAATGGGAGTCTGATCAACTTTTCGTGTTGAATAAAAGCCGCTTTTTCTATTTCATATTCAATGGGGTATTGGTTGGTTAGTATTTCCATAGCTGCTATTGGTGTGGTTTTGATAGCACCTGTAATTAGTCTCAGGCTTTGGTTTTGAAAGGTTTGAATATTTTTTGTATTTGCTGTTACAAGGACTTCGCTGCAGTAAGCAAATAATGGCTTTATATATGTGTACATTGTATGTTGTGTTAAGAGTTGCTCTGGAACATCCACACTTCATTCCTGTTAGACGTTTTAACAGTAAAAGGCGCCTCTCTGCTCTATGTATTACATTTTCTATTTGTTTGGTCCATGTGAGTTTGGTATCAAATGTAACTCCTAAATACTTTGCTTCCTTTGTTTCTGGTAATTGTGACCCTCAAAATTTAGTTTTATTTTTAGTGGTTTTTTTCTTATTGAAAACATTTGGTAGTTTGATTTTGTTTTATTAACAGTCATTAAATTTTCTTTGCTCCGCTTTTGTAGGTTGTGGTGCTGTATTTTTAAGAAATTATTACTTTGCGTTGAGCTATGAGACTCTTTTCTTTCTCTCTGGGCGTGGTACTGGGTGCAATGAATGAACATTCAATGTAACTTCACTATATATCACTTTATTTAACACTTTTTTCATCCCTTATTACACTTGTTATAATTGAATTTACTTTCGTTGCACCTATTTGTATTTTCTTGACAGTCTTTCCACTTTTATAAAGTCTCTTAGACCCTCATCCACGTGCGATACAGAAACGCATCTTCACCTTTCAAACATACAGACACTAATGACAAAATTGGCGCTCCTTTACATAATGCTCTTTTTATATTCATGCGCGTATGCGCTCATTTTATGTTTTCCTACGTTAAATAGTTCCTGTATTGTTAGGGAAGTGATCTTTATTTATTCTCCCTACACTTTTAACGTTAAATATATATGGTTCTTATACTTATGCATATTGAATTTAAACATGAAACTTAACATTTATGACATTTTTAAACAATTCTATTTTCCTCAACAATAAAAAAATAGCAACACGTTTTCGTTACTCAACTAATTCTTATCAACATGAAAAATAAATTACATTTGCAATAAATATTTACATAAATGATTTCCTTTTGGGGTCTAATCGTATATTCTGTCTCAGTTGTTTAAGGATTGTTGCATGTTTTTTTGTAGTTCTGTAGTCTTGTTTTTTGGTTTTGAAGTCCACATTACTAAGTCATCAGCAAATAGTGCATACTTCACACTTGATTCTTGTATTTGTTGTGGCAGATCATTAATAAATATATTAAAAAGTGTAGTGCTGTGCACTGCACCTTGTGGTAAGCCGCGGTGTACTTGTTTATATTTAGATATATTTCTTCCATATCTGGTAGCAATAAAGCGTTGTGTTAGGAAATGATATAGCCATGAAAACATTGAACCTTGTATCCCTATTTTTCTACTTTCTTTAGCAGTTTTGTTCTCCATATAGAATCATATGCACTTTGGAAATCAATAAAAAGTGATACATTATCTTCTTTTCTATTGAAGGAGTCTTTGATTTCTTGACTGAGAAGTAAGACTTGTTCATTTGTAGAGTGCAACTCTCCGAATCCAGCTTGACATGGGGAAATTAAATTTTGTAATTCCAGAAACCAATTTAACCTATTTGACACCATTCTTTCCATCACTTTTGCTATTATGCTAGTAAGAGCTATTGGTCTATAACTTTTATTTCTGATGCTGTTTTATCTTTCTTCAAGAGTGGGACAATTATTGCTTTTCGCCATTCGGCAGGTATAGTGGTGTTCCAGGATAGAATGTAGAGTTTTAGTAGTTGTTGGTTTTATAGTATATGAGTGTAAGCATGTTTCATTTTTCAGTGTATGTTTTGATAAATTGTTACGTGTGTAAATACTTGGAACTGGTTTCGACTGTAAACACAAGCGTAGTGGAGTGAGTCCATTGACGAAAGATGGAGGTAAAGAACCCTCAAACCTGGTTCATTCATAAACGAAGGATCGCACACTAAGGTTTTCACACCCTTGTGTGAGTCAAGTGTCAAAGAAAACTGGGAACATAGCAAAAGTTGTAGAAATATCTTCATAAGTATTTCTAGACAAACTTCTGCTCGGGACTTATCAGACGGTATTTATACCGTGTCGTAGATATCAATGTAATTACATATTTATAATTGACATATCAATAATTATTGTGATTGATAGAGATGAATTAAACATATAAATGTAAATGGAACGTTATGAAACTTTCCTAGTTCAAGCATTCGCCTAAGAACCCTCACAGGACAAATGCCAGTGATATGATTTATTGTGCAAACGTGTGCATGTAAATAAATACTCATGAATTTCAGTGTATATTTGTAAATTTATAAGAAATCATCAATGCAGATTGTAGTTTCTAGGTCTAAAATTTGGAAATTTCGCTTCAGAGGCACCAGACGGGGTCTTTGAACCGAATTAGTTCTGCTTGGATGAGCGACAGCCTGTCGCCGGCCGGACGGTAAAACCCATTGTTAGGCAGGATTAGCCATTTGTTGAGCAAAAGTCATAAAACTGGCTATCAACAGTGTATGAAACTTTCCCACTGTAGGGAAGACACAATGTTTTCAGTGGCAATTTCTCGTGTTGTCTACCGAAATGTTTGGTCAATAGCCAATCAGAGAATTAAGAAATATGGAATTTTGAACTAATCAGCAGAACCCGCTCTAATGAGAGTGAACACCAATCGCCAACACATGTAATTCCAGCTAGCAATGCTGAGGTCGCCATCATATATGTCTAAGTTGGTGCTGTGAACAAATATAATTCTTCAAATCTAGCGACACCGAGACATGACCTAGAACACGTGAGAATTAAGTAAGTACAATAGAAATTTGATAGGCTAAATTAACAGCAAGACTTATCCGGCAAAAATATTGCATAGAATAGGAAAATTTACAACTTCAAGAAAGTATTTTGGCTCATCATAGAGTAGGCTAAATTAACATCAAGATTAATTCAGCTCTTATCTTAGTGAATTAAATTTTTGGCTTACATGTGGCAACTCATAAAGAAACTTAAATCTTGGTAAAACTATAAACTACAACCTTCGTCAATTCATACGTGTGTAACAATTGTAATCTTTCAACTTTCTTTTGCCTCTTATATAATAAATTAACGTAATTCTATTCTACACAAACTTATTCTAATTGGTAGCTTGAAAACCTTCATTTGTACGTGATTTCACACCCTTTCTAGCAGTCTCTGGCTGGGTACAGCTACTGGAACAAGTAATAACAACTTAGCAACTGAGCGAGAAGAAGAGTCTTCAATGCTTAGATTGAGTGGCACCTAGTCAAAGAAAGTTTTCTCAATCTCTCCGATAATGCTGTAATAACTTGCAGTGGCACTTCTGTAATTAATAAGTACAACAGTTACTTATACAATTACAATTATAACCCTTAATAAGTGGCTTCCCAATGTTGAGGCAACAACCCAACAATTAGCCCACAATTATAAAGAAATGTTCAAACTTTCTGTGTGTGTGTGTTTTGGGATTAACAATTCTACCAGTTGTTGTACTTGCTGAAATCTTGGTTTTTATTTCGTAAATTGCAGTTCTTGTTGTAATTGATTCTTTACAAATTACACTCTCTCACTGTTTTGAATCATTACTACGATACATTTCGTTTTCACATAATCCAACCTGTTTCTCGACGTCATGTGGGATGGTTTCTTGGTCTTACATATATTTCGCAATTCTGCCATCTGTTGTTTTCCTATCAGTTCCTGTTACATCTATTCCTCTGCCTATATGGTATGTTTTATTTCCCCTAGGTTCGATTCCAAGTACCAGCATGGGGATTTTATCCCCTCTGGGAGGTCTGACACGTGGTGCACTCAGCCTCATCAAGTGTATGATTGTCTTTCAACTTAAGTTTCTGAGCTACCTATCTCCCCCTCTAAGCTAATCTCATGATCTACTATTTCTTTGTTCTTACTATTATCAGATTCTTCCCCATTTTTATGTATTTCTACTTTTCTATCCTGTTCTAATTTCTCTCTACTAGTATATACATGTTTTCTGTTCTAAATCCTGTATTGACCTAGTGTAGATTCATCCATTCTTTGAAATAATCCTTGTTTCAAGTCTCCATAGCACTGGTCAACCATCTGTTTCAAATCTTCATGATATTGGTCTTATCATCTGCCCTAACCTTGTTTTAAGTCCTACCTTAATTCTTCCTTATTCTGTTCTATTTTCTGTTCTAATCATTCGAGAATCATCAATTTTCAGTTTTCCTCCTATCATTTGCTACTCCTTTTTCTGTTCCTATTTTGTCACTAGGATTATTTGCCTTCTCACCTACTTCAATACCTAATTCCTTCTCACTTTGTGACATATTCACACTTTGAATAGATTTAGTTATTTTTAAAAGTTCTACTTTCTTGCAACTTCTGGGCAACAAATTAGATAAAATTAAGTTAAATAAAAAAAATCCTTGACCCTGCTTTTTGTTGTCTTCTTACACGTGTCCTCACAATGTTTGATTCCGGGAAATCTGCGTGGTAGTAGTTCTTATCCCTTGGAACTCCTTACGTAAGTACATATGCTGTCCATCAATGTGTAATCTGGATTGAAGACAAGTTCCCCATCCTTGGACTTCTTACCGAGCTGCCTTCCACTTCCTTGCGAAAGTTCTCATAGCCAATTCCTTCCTTTAGGAAGTCCAATAAGTATTTAGTAATTTAAGTTTGCCTTGTTCTTATTGGTACCTGACGTTGGGCAAGCCATTTGGTGAGGTTTTTTTAAGGAAAATGCAATCATGGCTATGAAGACTTATGCTTTTTCAGAGCGTGGTACAAAACAAGGCATATTATTGAACTCCATTTTAAACGTGATATATTTATACGCACCTTCGTAAAATAACACAATTACTGAATCGTTATACAATCTCAATACTTTTCTTTTATACTGCTTTGTAACATATGACACATCCAAAGTTATATTTTATGATTTAGCGGAATATTACTAAGAATGGCTTTTAACTTCCTTGATCTCGTTGATCCAAGAGTATTGTATTATCTATAAATGTACTCCAATTTCTCAGAGTATCGTCACAAAATAGCCTCTTTCTTATAAGAATGCTTCAATCCGAAAAGATTAAACTATATTATTTCCAATTTTTCGGAAGGATGCGTCTATCTTCCTCAGACCCATCAATTGAAGCTTATTGAAAAGTCATACATTGCTATGACAAAAATGTGTTTGGATATTGTCTCTTAACAACACTTTCTTATGACGTCATGTTTTGCATATTATATTTGATTTTATAATAATCTCGGACATGCCACGAAAATCCTCTTATTTATATTTTTAACACTTCTAAAATATTACACAAAATAATTATTAGGTATATAAACATAACTGAGTTATATAAATTGACAATGATCATCTCAATAAATGAATAATATTCAAGATAACAAAAGAATAATGCTGAATAAACAAAGTCAAGTACATGTTTGGTTTGAATATTTCTGGGGATACATATAATAAATATCTTACAACCATAAAAGCCAGTGAAGAAGTGGTTATATTCTGCACCAACACAAAATAAAAAATAACATAATTATTGTGATGGGTATTTCTCACAGTATTTTGTAAATAAGTTCAAAAATAATTCACTTTTTACCACTTAGTAATGGTTTTCCTTGGCAATGCTTTACGTACTCCAAGATAGATGCTATTTTGAATTAACTGTATGTTCTGTTCCTTCAATCCCTTATGCATGCAAATGCATTTCATATCACAGTTAAATGTGTTAGTAACAATGCATTTGCATATTAATGTATTCCATTTATTCTTGCTAGAAACTTTTCAAATATTTTTTGTTAATAATTCTTGTAATTGTTTTAAATTAAATTCCATTTTGCATTACAGACTATATTTTTATTTGATCCTGCTGACATGGAAAGTTGTGCAGTTCAATCAACCGAGGAAGAGCTATTCAAACACATGCTGTTGTTTACATTGCTACCTAAAGTAAGGCTAGGGAAGGTATAGGAATGAAGAATATACAAAGAGGAAGCAAGAAGTTCAGCTGTGGTTGTTGTTTGAATGTATTATTGTGTCACAAATATTGAAGACGTAATCAGTATTGCCTTTACATCAAAACTTTCAGAATAACTTACTCTCTTCAAACTTCAATTCATACATTATCTTTCTAGAAACGTTATTGGAAAACGGTCATTTCATGTAAGACTGCACTGTTAATGTAATGTCTCGACACCATTGTCAAAATTAACTCATGTACAAGAGCATGTACCATTTAAGAAACAATACAACTTTCCCAAATTTAACTTCAGGAAGATATTGATTTCCATTATTCTAGTATTTAGTGCATTTTGTTTTAGGAGAAATACTAGTAAATATTAACAGATATATCATGTTACTAACATAGACAATAACATGAATGCCATTATTTTCATCAAGCTAACTTCAGCACCTCACTCGAAATTACAGTTCATATCTCATTTCTTTTCTTATTTAACAAGAATATAGAAACCAATAATCAGTCATAGCGGATAGAAGAGAAAGTGTGAGCTCTCCAGCTAGTTCACTGCATGATCCGTGGTCCCGTGGCAACTGACCGAAACTGCGGCGTGGCGATCGCAGTCGCCTTAAAATGCGGCCGAACTGCCTAGTATGTGATTCGGAAGTACAGACAATTTTATACGTATGCGTTGTGTGTTGTGAGTAATTAGGTACATAACTTGCGAAATTGCTTCTAATTTTGTGCATAAATGT
Source organism: Tenodera sinensis (assembly GCA_030765045.1). Taxonomy (NCBI): domain Eukaryota; kingdom Metazoa; phylum Arthropoda; class Insecta; order Mantodea; family Mantidae; genus Tenodera; species Tenodera sinensis. The sequence goes on along the minus strand of CM060964.1, from coordinate 247,120,099 downwards.
GTGTGTTCTTCAAAACGTAAGTTTCAAGCAACATCAATAATTGATTAAAAATGCCAACTTGTTTTGTACCCGGGTGTCGTTCAGGATACACAAACTGCTCAGAAGCTAGACATTTTTTTACTCCTCCTAAAGATAAAAATCTGTTTTACAAATGGGAAAAGTCTATTCCTAGGAAAGACACTAAATTATCTGTTAAATCTAGTATTTGTGACAAACATTTTCCAGAGGACTTTTTAGTGAAAGTTGATTCATTCGTTGTGCATGGAAAACTAGTTGAAATCCCTAGAATTAAATGGCAGTTAAAGCCAGGGGCAATTCCCTGTATATTTCCTAATTTACCCAGGTACTTAACTACAGTGCATAAATCCCGAAAATCTCCACAAAACAGAGACAAAAAATTACTGAAAAAGCAATATTCAACGATCAGTAAATTACCAGATGCAGGATCCAGTCAACCAGTTCTTATTTTAAACGCGCCGTCCTTCAACAATGAGGAATTCACAGAAAACAGTTCTAATTCCTCCAAGGTCACAAACACAAGTGCCAATAATGAAATTGCTACACTGAAGAAAAGAATTAGAAACCTCAATAGAAATTTAGTTAGAACTAAAATCCTGCTATCTAAAGAGAGGGCTAAATTAAAAATAGTAGAAAAGAAATTCGCTACTAATTGTTGCAAACATAAACGCAATTTAAATTATTTAAGTAAAAAACAAAAGCTGGTTCTAGATACAATGCTTAAAAAATACATAATTTGCATTATGGTTTAATTTTTCAGCGTAAAATCATGTAAGCAGATATTTCCCACTGTTCTTCGTTAAGTATAATACCCATTATTGTAAAATACCATCCTATATTATGTGTCAAGGAAAGACAATGTTTCAAAACAGTATTTCCAATATTCCTGCTTACGATTTTAGGTATTTAAAATGCTAACTGATAATATGAAACCCATTTTCACCATGCATTCGTGAACTAAAGTAAAGTGACCGCGACACCAGTGCCATCTTGCGAGCGAACCATAGTAACTCCCGAAGAGCTCACACCATCTCTTCTACCCGCTATGTATCAGTCAAAATCAAAAATAAATACTGTATGAGAAATTATCTAACATGAAAGAAAATAATGTACTATGTGAAAAGCGACCAGGAGCGTTGGAAATTAATCAGTCAAAATCAAAAATAAATACTGTATGAGAAAGTATCTAAAATGAAAGAAAATAATGTACTACGTGACAAAGCGACCAGGAACATCGGAAATTATGCACAACAGGAATGATGTTTGCATCCTTTGTTGGGGAAGTGTGTATCAGTTGAAGTACACTTGCTGCAGATGCAATAGTTGCAATTATGTCATAATGTAGGCAGTTTTATTCATCGACAAGTGCCAAGATACAATATATAATGTCTAAAGTTTTGCCACTAAGAAGATTAAAAGAATTGATCATTACTGAGAAAAAGATGGATTATCAGAACAAGAAGTTGGGAGGTTGATTTCTGTAGAATAGCAACAATGGCAGTGAGGCATACTTCTGTTACAACACATTGCTGTTGAAATGTTTGACCTTTCACCCTTATCACTTGAGTACATCACCTTTTTAGAAATTATTCCAAGTGTACAAATTGATTGCCCTTTGGAAAATTTCACACGTATTACTATGCACTTCCAATAGTTACAGAAGTTATTTAATAAGAAAATTGTAGTGACTAATTTAATACATTTTCCTTATTTATTTTTGTTTGTTATGGAAATTGCAGAAGATAAAGAATGTTTAGCCACATTTTCATGCTTTCAAAAATATTACAATAAATAATTACATAGGTACATTGTATGTAATACACTTCCCATTATTAAGGCTATTTTATTCCTATTATGTACCTGTGCAATTACAGTTGTATATAACAATTACCTAACCTTTAATATCAAACATACCCTGCTCCAGTTCTCCATTTGTATTGCATTATTTACTGTACGCCAAATTATTGGTATTTTGGTGTTCTAGTAAACACATAACAAGCAGATGCAGCACTCTTGACAGTCAAGATCAATAAACCTGATCGCTTTTCCAGTAAAATCAGCTTTATAGTAAAATCATCTTCTGCGACCAATTTGACGTCTGTATGGTTTTGAGTCATATCTTCCTCTGGTCCTATATCTTTGTGAAGAACACTGTTGTGATGCGTTGCGTGATGGTGCATGTAAAACTCCAGCTGGAGTGTTGTTTACCTCAAAATCATCTACAGAAGTGTGTTCCATCATCTTCAGCTTTGCTTCTATTGCTTGAATTGTGGTCTGGCGACTACAACACACAATATAAAGATTAAGCAGGTTTTGCAAGATGTGTTGTACCTGCAAAAGGAAAATTCTCAGAAAAAAAAACATTCTCAAGTGTTACATGCATATGACTTTCTCTACCCTTTATTGCTTTAGTGGATATACAAATTATTCTTATGTAAGTTTATTTTTCTATTTACTGCACTTTGAGATAAACCTTTACAGAAATAGCTACATTACAGATTTTGTTATAAATGCAAATGGAATAGCAATAGTCAAACATTTAAAAACTGGACACTTCATACTGGCCTAAAATTGTCAGTCTTTCCATGCAATCACAAGAAACTGAGTAGGAATCAACAGAACTTAAAAATATTGAATAATTCAGACCATTAATAAGGGATATCTCAGATATGACCAATAAACTGTGTGCTTTAAAAAGATCTACATTTTTTATGTAGTATGTTTTCGTCTATTGGTTAAATAACATTATATAAAATTCCTTCTAAATAAACAGAACTTCAGAGGCTACTCCCAGAAAATTCAAGATATACATTTTGCAATGTACTTATATTAAATATGTTGTTAGCTAATGCTGGATTTCTGACAATGAAGTCATTAATCCTCTTGCTCTCCAATATTTTTCACAGATATTGAAGAGACTTAGCAGTAAATGTAACTGCTTTTAGAGAGCACCATATTTTTATGTTTTGGCGGTCACATTGCTCTCTCACAACCCCCAGAATGTCTGGAGGACCACACCTGTCATTGGTTTACAGGTCTTTCCGACCTGACCGGGAGAATTATCAAAATAAATTCACCGACCATATCCTCTGGTTACCAATCAGAGGACGTATTACATGCCATGACAGGTCAGCATATTAAATATACAATATTTTAATCAAAATTGCTGTCATTTTTGAGAAAACATATGTTGCATGTAAAGAGTAATTTGGGGTTGGGGGATTATCTTGAAATCCTTTCTGTGGGAACTTAAATAGCAAATTTGGTATTTATTCAACTTTTTGTTTTTGGGTTATGACACACAAAACCTTTTTCTAAAAATGCTTTTTAGATTTAAAGGGCCTCAAAACAACAGGGTGAAATCTTGGTATGTTTGAGTGAAATGCAGTATCTTCTCTCGCTACAATGGACATGGTTAAGAAAGTAATGATCTGAAGGAAGCCAAGCTTAAGATTTTCTATTGCTGTTCAAAACTGTTTCCTTCTAGGTTTTCAAAACATGAAAACTACAGAAAACTGCAAAATAAATATGATTTGAAGTTTCCTGATGGCATGATCATTATATGTATGTAGAGTGCATTAAGTCATTCCATACTTGAAAAGTTTTGAAAATTTGCCTGTGTTAATTTTTCCTTGTATTTGCTAAAATACAGAAAATTCTTTGTTTAGGCAATTTACACACCTAAAACTATTAAAGTGTACACAGGAATACAAATCTTGCCAACATCTGCTGTGTTGCACAGTAATTTTATAAATCAATGGGCTTGCAACACTATAGATAAACACATGCATTGGTAAAAGCATGCTTTTGATTCCCCCCAATCATTTGTTACTACCATAAAATGACTTCAGAGACTGTTCCTAGAATATTCAAGCTATAAATTTAATTTGTCTTAAAAATATCTTAGACATATGGAATTTCAATCAAAATCATTAAAAGCCATTTTCCAGAAAATCAAAATTTTTAAAAAATGTCCCTTGCACAGCGTAGTTTGGGGTAGGGGGATTTTCTTGGAATTGCATCCTTGGAAGATGCTGAACATAAATACCAAGTTTGTTACTCAACCAACTTTTTTTTTTTTTTTTTTTTTTTTTTTTTGTGAGTTACATTGTTCACCCACAAATGCACAGACAGGAAAACAGGCACAAGCAGCCCTTCTTCTAAAATTGGTTGTTTTTAGATTTAGGGAGTCTATTTCCGGTGTAGTCTCAGTATCAAATATTTGAATGGAATACAATATTTCTTGTATTTACTATTAGTATTGTGTAGAGAAGGTAAAAATGGGATCACATAGGATTACAATGAAGCATTACAGCAAAATAAAAGACTGTAAACTAAAAAGAGCTTCAAATGTGTGCTTTGCTAGATTTTCAACTTACATATAGTAATTCAAATTTCTCTGATAACTTCTATGTCCCCACATAACTTGTGCAAAGTTAAATCTTACATAAACGGTTCATTAAACTTCGGTGCAAGAACAGTCATGTTCAAAATTAATAATGATTATTGCTTCAAAAATTTAGTATATAGTTATGCATTACAGGTATAATAATCCATCTTTATGCAAATGGTTCCAGAAAAGTATTCTGTTTCTAAATTAGGCTGTTTTCTGGCTTAGCATAGCATAGGAAATAGCATAGGAAATAGTTGCATTCTGAGATTTATTTTTCTTTTACCTCGGTTTCCAATATATAGGGGGTCCAGTTTAGCAAGTTTCACTGTAGTACAAAGTTAAATATAATGTACGTATGTTTAGTCATCACTAGACACTACATCAGCATGTACCGCAACACCATAAAACATTTTCTATACCACTCACACAAATGCATACATGTCATTGGCTGCCTGGCCAATCTAAAAGATTTCCTATCCTACTCACTCATATGTATGCATGTCATTGGCTACTGATACCCACACCAGTTGGACTAACCAAGTATGGACCAAAATAGTAAACAAGAATTTCAAATTTCAAATGCAGTAATCCGAAGTGGGAAAATGTGCTATATCAGCAATTTTTTATAACTTGAGAGGTAGAACTGGAACTTAAAAATTCAATATCACAGCTGGGATTTGAACCACAGACCCTCCACTTACCGGGTGGGTGTTCTAACCATTAAGGTACTGTAACAACCTGCCAGAATGACACTGAATTCTCAAACCAGTTCGTATTTCTCCCGGTAAACCACAAAGGCAGTCTCACATCAGAGACAATTACCCCAATGGTGACTTACTATTACAAATACTTTATGTCCCGGGATTAAACAACCTTCAGATGGTAATTATTTATTTATGCCAACGAACTTACTGTTAGTGTTTTTAAACACACAAGCCGTGTGTGGGCAAAGTTTGAAAGGTAGAACTGGAACTTAAAAATTTAATGCCACACCTGGGATTTGAACCACAGACCCTCTGCTTACCAGAAGGGTGCTCTAACCATTCAGCTACTGTGACAACCTGCCAGAATGACACTGAATTCTCAAAGATGTTGTTATTTATTTTTGCCAACAGACTTACCGTTGGTGTTTGTTGGCATAAATAAATAATAATTACCATTTTTACCCACACACAGCTTGTGTGTTTAAAACACCAACAGTAAGTTTGTTGGCATAAATAAATAATAATTACCATCTGAAGGTTATTTAATCCCGGGACATAAAGTACTTGCAATAGTAAGTCACCATTGGGGTAATTGTCTCTGATGTGAGACTACCTTTGTGGTTTACCGGGAGAAATACAAACTGGTTTGAGAATTTAGTGTCATTCTGGCAGGTTGTCACAGTAGCTTAATGGTTAGAGCACCTGCCTGGTAAGCGCAGGATCTGTGGTTCAAATCCCAGCTGTGGCATTGAATTTTTAAGTTCCAGTTCTACCTCTCAAACATTGCCCACACACGACTTGTGTGTTTAACAACACCAACAGTAAGTTTGCTGGCATAAATAAATAATTTTTATAGTGTTTGGGACTTTTATAATTTTATGTCATATACAGGAAAATGTGTTACTGAGGACTGTGTACTAATGACATTCCACTGTAATAAGTAGGGCAAGGCAATTAATGATTTTGCATCCTTTCCTTATGAAGGTTGAAACATTGCTTGCCCATACAGAAAGCTTTCTGACTAACAAGTTAAATAAATTTAAGATTTGAAGCTTTCACGGTGAACGTTATGGATCAAGGCTTCACGGGTGATCAGCCATGTTAGATTTATGAAGGTCGAGCTTTCGGCCACTGTAGACTCCATGGCCATCTTCAGGATGAAAAAGTCTCCTCAGTTTTCCAAATATATCCTATGGTTTGGAGGATGTGGGTTATGTTGTCCTAGCCAATGAGCGGGTGATGGTCTGTGATTGGGCCTGCTGTCGTGAGGTATGTGTATCCTTGGCTGAAGTGTTTCCCCTAGGGTACGAATTTTGTCCGGAGTCGCCGGTTGGGGTGTCTTCCCACGAGTACGCATTTTGTTCAGGATCCATGGTGTTGCTGTTCCTGTAGGTGTTTCTGATGGCTGTTGTCCACGAGGAGCTTAGTTTGAGTCCACCATCTCTGTTGTAATTGTTGGGGTGTAATTTGATGTGGATGGCCTCCTTCATGAGTCTGTCCCAGTAATTTTCTGCATGTTCTAGAACTTTCGTGTCTTTGAAGTTTATTTTGTGGACCTGCTCTATGCAATGTTGGGATACTGCTGATTTTTCCGGATGGAGAAGTCTGGTGTTCCATTGATGATCTTTGCATCTTTCCTCTATTGTGCGTCCTGTTTGACCCACATACACCTTCCCACACTCGCAAGGAATTCTATATATTCCTGGGACCTTAAGCCCGAGTGGTTCTTTCACCGGCCTGAGGTATTGTCAGATCTTCTTGGGGGCCGTGAAGAAGGTTTTGATATTATGTCTCGCGAGTATACAGGAAACCTTGTTGGAGACAGAACCATAGAAGGTTATGTAGGCCTTCTCTTGAGGGCTATCCTTCCCTTGTGTGAGTTGTGGTGGGTTATTCTTGTTGTGTTCTACTTTTCTATGGGCCTCCTTGATGTCCTGGTTACTATACCCATTCTTGCGTAAAGTATCCTGTAGGTATTGAAGTTCTAGGTGTAAGTGGTCCTTGTCTGCAATGTCAAACGCTCGGTGAAGTAGAGTAGAGATGATTGTTTTCTTTTGAGTGGGATGATGGTCACTGGAGGCATCCAAGTATCTGTTGGTGTGTGTGGGCTTCCTGTAGACTGTGTGTCCCAGGCTGCCATCCGGTTTTTTGCACACTAGAGCATCCAGGAAGGGAAGGGAGTTGTCGCTCTCCACTTCCATGGTGAATTTGATATTTGTATGTAGACTATTGAGATGGTCCAGAAAAAAGGTACGTTTTTCTGTCCTGTGTGGCCAGATGACAAAAGTGTTGTCGACGTACCTATAGAAGGCTTTTGGTTTGTGTGTGGCGGTGTCCAGTGCGGTGTGTTCAAAGTTGTTGTTGTTGTTTTCTAGTGCCTTGCATCTGGCAATGAAGCCATTAGCATTCGTGCTTTCCAATACTTTTGAATTGTAGTTTCTTCTGATCTTAATGCTTCACAGGTCTTCAAGGTGTGTTCAAAGTTTTCCATGAAGAAATTGGCAATAGTCGGTGATAATGGTGAACCCATGGCCACTCCATCGGTTTGTTCGTAAAACTGGCCGTTGTAGCAGAAGTAGGTGAATGTGAGACTGTGTCTAAATAGTTGTGTGATGTCCTCCAGAAATTGTTCTGCTATGAGATGCAGTGAGTCTTCTAGAGGCACTCTGGTGAAGAGGGATTCGACATCGAAACTCACCAAGATATCCCCCGGGTTCAATCTCAGGGTTGAGATCTTTTGTATGAAGTGGCTGGAGTTATTAATGTGATGATGACAGGAGCCCACTAGTGGGTTCAATAGGGTGGTGAGGTGTTTGGCCAGCTGGTACGTGGGTGAGTTTATGGCGCTCACAATGGGTCGGAGTGGTATTGTAGGTTTATGGATTTTGGGAAGTCCGTAGAGTCTGGATGGAGTGGCTGCGTGTGGGATGGTGCTTTTCTGGGCTTCGGTGGTTAGGCTGGAGTGTTTGATGAGGTTGGTGGTGATCTTGGTGATCCTGGCCGTCAGGTCCTTGTCCAGTTTCTTGAAGGTAGGGTCTTTGAGTAGTAGCTTAATTTTCCGGTCGTAGTCCGTGGCCTCCATAATCACTGTGGCATTGCCCTTATCTGCTGGAAGTATAGTTAGGGACGCGTCTTGTCATAGTGTTTTTAGTGCTCTGGATTCTGAAGAAGAAATGTTTGCTCTGGGTTTCTTGGCTTTCATCAATGTGAGACTGACTTCGGTTTGCATTTCAGCGGCAATGTCCGCCGCAAGGCGGCTTAGTGCTTGCTCGGTGCCACTGATGAAGTCCTGAGTTGGTATAGACTTCGGTGCTGGTGCGAAGTTGAGTTGAGTTAAATAAAAGCAATTTGTTAGGGCATTTTTATGCATTTTCTTCCTTTTCTTGCGGATAAGTCATTTTTTTGGCAATTTTTAGGACATTTTGAGCATTTTTAACACTTTTCCAGAAGGTTGGGAGATTATTTGTATTCAATTCATTTTTTTAAAATTAAAATTCAGTATTTTTCCTTGTCAATACAATTTCTTGGATTTAAGTAAAAGCTATGCTAACTCCTACCCCTATTTTCAAGGAACATGCATTATGAACTGGGCCACTTCTAGGAATTCAATTTCTTAGAGCTTAAGCTACCTCCTACCCCTATTTTTCAAGGAATGTGGTTAATGAACTTGCCCACACTCCAAAGGAAATTCCCATATCCAGGTAAACCGGCATTGTTGTGCTGTTAAGTGAGGTGATCAGTTGTTCCTAGCACCTGTATGAGCACCATAAGAGCCAAATGCCTAAAGTGAAGGGAAGTAATAGTGCTAAATTGAAGGCACTTGTTTCAAAATATGGAGAAAACTTTTTTTCTGCGGATGGTCATATATTATTCTGCAAGATCTGTGATGTGAGAGTGGCTGCTGAAAAAACATTTACGGTAGAACAACATGTGTCACGGGAGAAGCATAAACCTGGCCTGCAACGACTTGAAAATAAATCCAGTGTAAGTTTACAGCAGATGATTCTGAGCGAAACTCGTTCAACATTTTCACCATTTTGTGATAAATTAAGTGAAGCATTTTTATCTGCTGATATTCCACTTTACAAGCTGAATCATCCTAAGCTGTGCACTTTCTTAGAAGAGGAGATAGGAAAATTAATTCCAGATCCCAGAACATTGAGAAGAAGCTACGTGGATCGGCACTACAACAAAACTTTGCAACAAATAAGAAAAAGGATCGGAGAAAAGAATATATTTGTATCCATCGACGAGACAACTGACTCTGGGTCGTTATGTAGTGAATGTTATTGTTGGAGTTCTAGAAGCACACAGCCCCAGAGAACAATTTCTATTACATTGTGAGCAGCTGGACAAAGTGAACTATTGAACTATCAGCTTAATATTTGACCATGCATTGAGAATACTTTGACCTAATGGGATTCAAAATTCCAATGTATTGCTTTTTATAACACACGCAGCACCCTATATGATGAAAGCTACTACTTCTTTAAGTGCACTCTACCCAAAAATGGTACAGTGACATGTTTAGCACACGCATTACACTGGGTCATGGAAGACGTACATGCAAATTTTCCTGAAATGGATAAATTAATTGGATGCATCAAGAAAGTACTCTCGAAAGCCCCCTCTCGAGTTGTAGCATTCAAAACAGAAGCTCCAGAAATTCAACTGCCCTTTTCACTTATTTTGACTAGATGGGGAACATGGCTCGAGGCTTGTGGTTATTATTGCAAGAATTTTGACGTTGTGAAGAAAGTAGTTCTTTTGATAATGTTGAGCCTGTGTCAATCAAAAAGGCGCAAGAACTGCTGGCTGATAAAGAAATTGCTTTCAACATAAACACCTATTTTGGATTCCTTCCAGATGCAATAACTTCTCTGGAAAAATCCCAAGTGACATTAATGGAACAGCTAAAAATAATGGATAAAGTAGTGAATGATTTGAGCAATGCATATAGTAAAGTGGGTGACGCAGTGGCAATGGAACCAAAGAAGAGTATAGACAAGAACAGGGGGTACAAAACATTGTGTTCAATTGGCAGTGCTTTGTCTGGTGAACAGTTTTCTCTTGCCGACTGCGAGTTAAATCCAGGAGATATTGCTTGCTTTCAGTATGCTCCAATTGTTTCCGTTGAAGTAGAGAGGAGCTTTTCCATTTATAAGTCACTGCTAGCAGACAATAGACAGTCATTTTTGTTTGAGAATCTCCAATTTGTGATTAACTGCAACTCAAAATTACTACAAAAGTGCAGTGAAATGGAATTTCTTCAATAAAAGATACTCTAACATGTACATTTATAATTTTAGGTTATATTTTATGTAACTTAGTAACAAAGTGAGTGCTTAATGTAATAATGATGATAATAATAGTAATAATTGGTCGTTGTGGTGATCGTCGTCGTGGTGGCGGTGGCAGCAGGAGTAGTAGTAGTAGTAGTAGTAGTAGTAATAGTAGTAGTAATAATAATAATAATAATAATAATAATAATAATAATAATAATAATAATAATAATAATAATAATAATAACAACAACAACAACAACAACAATAATAATAATAATAATAATAATAATAATAATAATAATAATAATAATAATAATAATAATAATTAACATTTTTATTGGCAATTCTTTATTTTTTGGTAACTAACATTTTTGGAGTCATCTTTTTGGGTCATTTTTTGTAATTTTTATGTCATAAATGCATTTTTTATTTTGCATTTTTTTACCAAATTATAGGTCATTAAATGCCTGGCCCTAGAAATAAGTTTCCATGAGTAATAACATAGAAGTTGTAATTAAATATTTCAATGACACAGTAATTTCTGTGATACTGGCACATTAAACTGTTATCACACTTAACAGTCCTATCCGCACCATTTAATTTTCTTTTTAATTTCAAATTAACTGAAAAAAAATGTAACTGTTGACATTACATGATCTTTCAGAGTAATGCTCCAATTTTATTAATGTTTTTGATGTACAGAATTTATTTATACAAGGTGCATCCATAAAGCAAGTTTTCCACTCATTTCACAGCTAGCAAACCACATATTACATGAAGCAACTATGTGTATGTGACAGAGTAGTGACTTGGCATGACACATGCACTAACAACTTCACAAGTTCTCACCCTAGCATCTTGCACTGGTTAAAGATTGGAGGCTCTTATTATAGCTCTCGCCAAGTCTGAAGTGCAGTTTCTGATTAAATTTTTAATGCATAGAGCATAGTACTGATTGAATTTCATTGTCAGCTATGCCAGGTCTATAGGTCTAATGCCACAAGCAAGCGAATGGTGCATCACTGGTGCAGCCAATTTTCAGCAGGTCAACAAAATGTGCATGATGGGCACAGTGGGATGCCATCCATCATTACAGATGACCTTATAGAGCTTGTACAGAAAACATTATGGAAAATAGTCATATTACAATTGCAGAACTCAACAGCCATTTCATGTTGATTTGCTGCTCCTTATTGCTTGAAATTGTCATGGGGCACCTGTTATTCATGAAATTGTGTGCCAGGTAGGTGCTGAAGCAACTGATACCAGAATAAAAAGCAAAGCATATGGAGTCAGTCTTCACTTTTCAGCACTATACCATAAGTTTTTGTACTGGATCATCACAGGTGATGAAAATAGGTTGTACACAGTACCTCAAAAACCAAGCAGCAGTCAATGCAATACTCCAAAACACTACAGAAAGTGTGACAGGCCATTCAGAACAAACAGTTTAGGATGCTTACTGCCAGTTTTGTCTTGCTGCACGATAACACTAAACCATACACAACTCAATGGACAACAGATCTTCTGCAGAAGTTTGATTTGGGAAGTGTTTAATCAACCTACCTATAGCCCAGGCCTGCAATTCTCACCTTTTCTTACACCTCAAGAAATTCTTGTCTGGTCAGTGTCAGCATTTTCAAAATGAAAGAGAACCAGATGGTTCCAATCCCAGGTGGCAGACTTTTACAACATAGTGATACAAAAGTTGGTCCCACAATATGACAAATCTTTGAATTTCTGTGGTCAAATGTTGACAAATAGTCTTAACATTTCCTATATATGTTCCTATAAATCTTTCCATTAAATTGTGTTGTGTTTCTGTAAATGGCTCCAGCGAAGCTTACTTTATGGATGCACATCTTGATTTGTCTGTCTTTGTTGGCAGCCTGTAAATACAGGAGGTTCTATTGTTACTGTTTCACTAAACACCCCACTGTTTGTTTTCTATTCTGTTAATACACTTGAGAAGATCAGCTTCTGTAATCAAGAAATTACAGTCAAACCTCAATATCAAGTTGTTAGGGGGTGTCAAAACAAATTTGGCTTATTGAAAATTTGAGTTACGGAGATACATAGCAAAAATTATCTATTTATGCCAACAAACTTACTGTTGGTGTTTTTAAACACACAAGCCGTGTGTGGGCAAAGTTTGAGAGGTAGAACTGGAACTTAAAAATTCAATGCCACAACTGGGATTTGAACCACAGACCCAGATATGGCACTGAATTTTTAAGTTCCAGTTCTACCTCTCAAACTTTGCCCACACACAGCTTGTGTGTTTAAAAACACCAACAGTAAGTTTGTTGGCATAAATAAATAATAATTACCATCTGAAGGTTATTTAATCCTGGGATATAAAGTACTTACAATAGTAAGTCACCATTGGGGTAAATAATTTGTCTCTGATGTGAGACTGCCTTTGTGGTTTGCCAGGAGAAATACGAACTGGTTTGAGAATTTAATGCCATTCTGGCAGTTTGTCACAATAGCTCAGTTGTAGAGCAGCCGCCCGGTAAGCGGAAGGTCTGTGGTTCAAATCCCAGTTGTGGCATTGAATTTTTAAGTTCCAGTTCTACCTCTCAAACATAGCAAAAATGTTAAATTTGTGTTATGCTCATCGTAAAATACTGTAGGTAGACTTATAACACATAGTTGTCTGAATTTACGTAATAAACTTTATCCAAGCAAGTTAAATTTAACAATACAAAATGCAAACAAGCCATATCTTCCTTTTTTGACTTGAAGAAATCAACCATCTTCTTTCCCAGATTACCCTCCCCTTATGTAGGACTTACACCCCTTTGGACTTACAAGCCAGTGCCTAGGGTCAGACGTCTCTCGGGGAGCAGAGGGACCTCTGGACCAGATAGAGTGAAGACCTAAAGCAGGTAGCCAGCCACACACCAGGTATGAGGGTGAGGAAGAGGATGACATGAAATGCAGGCAAATGGAAGATTGGAAAGGTGATAATGGAGCAATTGGTGGAATGAATGGTGGGGGAAACTGGAGAACATGGAGAAAACCCGTCCAGACGCCGCTTCGTCCACCACAAATACCACATGCGGGTCCTGCCAAGGAAGGATGAGAAAAATTCCTACCCCCCTGCCAGGAATCGAACCTTGGACCCCTTGCACAGCAGGCAGGTATTCTACCAACTGCGCTATGGGGCCAGCCTCAATCATCTTCTTGAGCTTCATTTTCTGTGCACAAGCTTCCTCCATAAAGTTCTCAACCACATTTAGTGATGTAGATACACAGTCACTCACTTATGATTGTCCCTGAATAAACATTCTCTAAGACTTGCAGTGCCTGATGTGATGTTGGCTGCACATTTGTCACAACTTTGTGTCCTTGATCAACATCTTCTCCAGCATCAGAAGCCTTATGTGTTACAGTGCTAATGATGTCTTCATTTGAGGGTTGCCCTGCAACAATGAGATCAGAATCTGCCTTTATATATGCCTTGAAGGCAGTTTCCTGCCACTCAAAATGCTCCTGGAAGATAGACCACTCTTAAGTAACTGGTGTGGCTGTACAAACTTCAACTTTTCCATTTACTCATTCATTACCAGCAAAACCAACTTTTCTGAAGCAATTTGCTATTGTTGCAGGTTTCATATCTCCCAAAGGGATTTGCAGAATGTGGATGACATCCGGGAGATTAATATGTCATGTTTACCCATTTTCATGCTCTTGATGATTCTTTTTATTGCTCATTTCTGGTAGTAATGTCTTAAATTCTTAACCAATACCTTGATCCATTGGCTGGAGTTTTGATGTGGTACTGGGAATAAGGTAGGCAATTTCCACTACTTTTACATTGTGAACAAGAAGTGGGCAATTGTCAATAAGTAACACCTACTTTACCAATTAAACTTTTGGTCAATTTTCTCTAAGATTCAAAATTGGAATTCTTTTCATAAAAAACAGGTTAAGATTTAACACCTGAAAAACATGCTGCCATTTCTTTACTCCTTTTTCTGCCAGACACTTCTCACTTTTAGGCCAGTGTTTTATCTGGTAGGAACTTAAAGAAAAGTCCAGTCTCATCCGCATTGAAGATGTTGTCTGGCTCCTATCCTTCTAGTGTTGGCTGTTCCAAATTCGTGAGTACATGAGTACACGCGAGTACGCAGCAGAGTTGCACAGCGCATGACTGTAGAGGGAGGGTGGCAAATAAATAAATAAATAATAATTTTATTGTCGTTGAGCTGTATAGCGATAGACGTCAGGATATAATCTACTCCTATATGTTAACCTTAATTACATGAGGACATTTATTGCTTATGAATATTGCAAATTCTGGACTAAATACTTACAGTTTTATATACACATCACTATACAGGATATTGATAATTCTAAAGTAATTCTCTTAAACATATATATAAACACACTCGCTTGACGCATAATGTACACATCTCCACACAGAATATCAAGTTCAGCTAACTATATAAATATTTCATTTTCAAAATCAACTTACACAATCTTGCCATAAGAGTTTCGGAATACAAAAAACTGTTTAACGCTGTGTTTCTAAATATTCCCCTACTGAATAACAAGGTCTAGGTACTAACCATTCATACAAAATAAGCTGTTACACTACATTGTCTTATTTTTAATGGTAACTTATTGTAGAGTTTTATGCCCAGTATTTCAAAACTCTTCTGAGTCGTCGTCAGTCTGTGATTTGGAACATTAATGAGTTTATGGGCTTGAGTATTATATGAGTGTATATCTTGTCTTATTTGAAATTCTGATAAGTGATTTTTTATACACAGTAGTATAGTATAGATGTATAAATTTGTAATGGTGAGCATTTTTAACCTGATAAACAAATGTTTACAGTGTGCTAGTTTTGGTGCGTCTGAAATAATTTGAATAACCTTCTTTTGCAATAAAATTATCTCTGAGACATGCGAGCTATTACCCCAAAGTAAAATTCCGTAAGATATTATGCTTTGGAAAAAAGAAAAATAAGCTGATCTAATGTATGCCTCGGGTATGTGGAGTTTCACGTTTCTGATCAAATGAACAACTCTGGAAAGTTTAGATGTTATGTACCTAATATGTGGTGCCCACGATAGTTTATTGTCAATTACTATTCCTAGAAATTTAATGTTATTTGAATCATTATCTATCGGGACTCTCTTAAGTTAAATATCATATTCTGGATTTTGCTTTCATTTAGTAAAAAACCATTGTTTCTGAACCATTTGTTGGCTTGCGCTAATGTATTTTCTGCCGTGACTTTCAGTGAATGTAGATCTTTGCTAATGTCTACAAAAGTGGCATCATCTGCATACAGAATTGAGTGGGTGGCTATGAATGATGGTAGATCATTTATCATTAAGAGAAAAAGTAATGGTCCGAGGACTGAGCCCTGCGGAACACCGCATTTGACCTCTGTTATTTTTTACCTATGCAGACCACTTGTTTACGATTTTCCAGGTACGAGCTCAGAAGTTTTATGGCAGGGCCCTTTACTCCATAGTAATTTAATTTGTTGATTAGGTGAGAATGCTTTACATAATCAAAAGCCTTGCTTAGATCGCAAAAGGTTGCCTCTGCACATTTTTTCATTTCAAACATTTCGAGTATTATCCTTACCAAAGAAGCTATGGCATCAGCAGTTGGCTTTCCTTTCCGGAAACCGGATTGTGAATCTGTCAGTATATTGTTTAGGTCTAGATAACTATATAATTGAACATACATTAGTGATTCAAAAACTTTTGCAAATATGGGAACCAGTGATACTGGGCGATAACTAACTGCCACATTTTTATCTCCCTTTTTGTAGATTGGAATAACTCTTGACACCTTTAGTATGTTTGGGAAAACACCCTCTTGGATACATTTATTTAAACAGTAAGTGACCGGTTGTACAATACAGTCTGTAGCTTTTTTAAGTATACTACTGGACAGACCATAGATATCAATGCTGTCCGATGATTTGAATCGGCTAATAGTGTTTGACACATGCTCTGGATTTACTTCAGAGAAAATAAAGCCTCCTTGATTATATTCTACCTTGTGATGTATTATTAAGTCTGATACAGTTTCTTTAGGCTCTATAATATTGCTTCTGATGTTTTCCACAGAGTTTATAAAAAAATTGTTGAAATCTTCAGGAGAAATTTCTATAGGTTCCTTTTTGCGATCCCTAGCAATGGAGTTGATCAGCCCCCATGCTCTCTTGCATTTGTTTTTTGCCGATTCTATGCTACTAAGGTTTTGAGTCTTTTTACGTCATTGACCACATTTTTATATTCGTTTTTTGTGTTTGTGTAGTATTTTCTAGCCAAATTTGATTTTGTTTTCCTAAATATATCCAGAAATATTAACATTTTGCCTTTCATTTCACCAGTTTTGGGGTATACCAACTGTTGAGTTTTTTTTTTTTTGTAATGGTTCTGCGATTAGAGTTGACAACCATACACTTTCTTTCTGGTAAACCCTTTTCAAATGTATTTATAAAGATTGTGAAAAATCCTACAAAAACTTCCTCTGCTGATAGTAAGTTAGAGAGTAGCGATTTACTGAGCAGATTTTCTCACTCGATATTGCTTAGAGCAATTTTAAAATTTAATATATTGTTGTCCGAGATTGGCCTTGTTATCACGGTTCTTTTAGTGTGACTGGGAAACTGTCTATCTGATCTATGATTTATCTTTAGCCAAACTGTGTCATGATCCGAGAATGGGAAAATGACGGAGTCACATATTACATTGGTTTGACTAATATTGGTGAATATGTTGTCTATGCACGCTAATACTCTTGTGGGTTTGTAATTTGTGCACTTAAAATTAAATTGCCTTAAAAGATTCTGAAATTCCTTTGCACTGGGTTTGTCTGTTGATATATCAAAATACAAATTTAAATCACCATCAATTACAATGCTATATTGCTCCCATTTGGAAATTGCCAATGAAGCTAGCATTTCCTCAAGTTTCTCAAGAAAAATTACGGGGTTACCCTTGGGCGATCTGTACAGTGCTATTATAATTAATTTACTTTCTTGAACAAATACACCTGTTGCTTCAAAGTCTAGTTCCTTACACAGCGGTTCAAGCTCCAATATATTGCAATGAGATGTTTGGTTATCCCTTGCATATATAACCATGCCTCCGTGTATGTGGTATTGTCTACTGAAGCTACCCACTAAGTTATAGTTATCCAGTTTATTAAACCTTATTTCATCACTTTTACACCAGTGCTCTGAGAGACAAAGAAAATCAAAACTATTATCAATTGCAAATTCATTGATTAGAAGGCACTTGTGGATTCCTTGGACATTAAGATAACCTATTTCAATATTCCCATTGATGCGTGCTCTATGTTTACCTAACCTAACCATGTCTGTGTTGTTCTTTTTTACAACATTATCGTGTACCCTTAACCTAAAAATCTGATGTGTTGCACTCACATGACTTTCTCTACTCTTGTACTAACCATTCTTACAAACTCTTATTCCTATATCTTCTTTCTTGTTAGTTGAGACAAACATTTGTACAAATTATTTATTGCTTATTTCCTTGTAGGTGCAAAGGGAATGTTAGAATATAGTAGGCTTTGTGTGATAGTCAAATGTTTGAGATTCTGTTGTCTTTGCACACTTGACATATAAAAAAATGAACAGCGATGATCCATTTCACGAAAGTTCTAAGTTTTCCGAAACTCACACACATAACAAAGAATATCTCCAAAATGGTTCACCCTACAAGAAAATTTATTGAGACACAAATTGTGTATTTAAGCAAGATCAAAAAACCATGCGACAACCCTTAACCAACCTACAAAGGTGGATCAAAGAAAATTTAATGACTGTTAATACAACAAAATCAAACTACCAAATCTTTTCACTAAGAAAAAAACCACTAAAAATAAAACTAAATTTTGAGGGTCAACAATTACCAGAAACAAAGGAAGCAAAGTATTTTGGAGTTACATTTGATACCAAACTTACATGGACCAAACAAATAGAAAATGTAATACAAAGAGCAGAGAGGCGCCTTTCACTGTTAAAACGTTTAACAGGAATGAAGTGGGGATGTTCCAGAGCAACGTTAACACAACATATAATATATATATATATATAAAACCATTGTTTACTTACTACAGCGAAGTTCTTGTAACAGCAAACACAAAAAAAATTCAAATCTTTCAAAACCAAAGTCTGAGATTAATTACAGGTGCTATCAAAACCACACCAATAGCAGCTATGGAAATACTAACCAACCAATACCCCATTGAATATGAAATAGAAAAAGCGGCTCTTATTCAACACGAAAAGTTGATCAGACTCCCATTCAATACATGGCACAAGAGAAATTTTACACATACACTAAAGACTCAGGAGAGCTTTCTTTCCAAAATTCAAGATATCAAGAAGGATGTACACCTTCCTAATTCAAAGGAAAACTTTATATCTAAAGTCAATCCAACACATACATTAGACATCACATATTATTTACACCTGACAGAAGAAGTTAAAAAAAGTGATACTCCAACTAGTGTTCTAAAATTATTGGCATTAGAGACAATCCATACTAGGTTTCCAGAACATGAGTGGCTCCATATTTATACTGATGGATCATTTATATCAAACAAAGATGGAGCAGGTGCTGGAGTCACATGTCACCTCTTTTCCTATTACAAATCTTTAAGTTATGGAACTACTAACTTTGATGGAGAAATTGAAGCAATTCGAATGGCCCTACAAAATCTTTTGTACAGAATTTCACATTTTCAGCAAGCAGTTATTCTCTCAGATTCCAGGGCAGCAATTATAGCAATTACTTCCAAGTTGTCACCAAAAAACCAAACTATTATAGAATGTTGGAAGGTGCTTAGCCATCTAACAGCACTTCAAAAACACCTAGTCTTCCAATGGATACCGGCTCACTGTGGACTGAGTGGTAATGAGAAGGCTGATTTTCTTGCAAAAAAGGGTACCAGCGGTGTACAGAAATCTATAGTTAATTTACCATTTTATGCAGCTAAAAGATTAGTCAACTCTGAATTCAAAAAAATTATTGCAAAATATTACTATGAAAAATCAAAGAATAAAAGATGGGAACTACCAAACATTCAAACAGTGATTCCTGAGTATCCTCGAAAAACAGCAGTTGCAACCTTCAGGTTGATTACAGGACATGATTGTCTGGCAAAACATTTAAACAGAATTGGGATATATTCTTCACCACTCTGTCCTCTATGTGATCTGCAAGAGGAAATGGATCGAGACCACCTTCAAATATGCCCGGCCACTTCTAGTGCCCCATCCATCAGTGAAAAATATTGGAGAGCAAGAGGATTAATGACTTCATTGTCAGAAATCCAGCATTAGCTAACAACAACATATTTTTTACCATCCACCACTTTGTTCTCTAGTTTCCCTTTAAGAGAGAATAGATAACATCACACATTAAATTTCCAAATTTTTGTGACCCCTTTCTATTTAAGTGTACACCATCTCTACCAATATCATTGTCACTTAACCAAAAATTACCATCTACAAACAAACATTTTTTTTTTTCTTGCATAACCAGTTTAACTCTCTATTTATTCTAACTATTCTACCCATGCTCACATTTCTCCTACATAGTACTCCACTTATAATTATTTTAGTTTCAGGTGTTTGGGATTTAACTTTATTTATCATATCCATAGTTTCCCCCATAATTTCTTTAGCACTAGTACCCCTGCCAATGTTATTGGTGCCCGCATGTATTAGCATTACATCAGGCTTTGCTTCCTTCAATTGAAAGTCATTTACCTTACCTTGTAGTTCGTCCATTTTTATGCCTGGAAAACATCGTACTTCAAAACCCTCTTCCTTGCACTCTTCACCCGCAAATTTTAACATTGAGTCCCCTACTATTAACACACGCTTACGCTTTCCAGCTGGCTTTGGAATGTATCTCTTTTCAATATTCACAGCACTTTCCACTATTTCTTCTTCCATGTCAAGAACTTGATATCTATTGAAGCTCGCAAAATTTGCATCTTGTTTTGGCTTGCATTCGGCTCTCCCTTTCTTGGTTACCGTAGTATACGCAGGTTTTTCAGCTTCAGTCTTTAGATTCTTTTTGAGGTCCTCATTTTCTGATTTTAATGTAGCGATTTCTCGTTTTGCTAACTGAAGTTCTCTATTTAGTAAATTTATCACTACATGTAGCGACGCAATAATCTCTGGTTCCCACTCTTGGCGTCCTGTAGTGTGTTGATGATCAGCCCTATCTCCATTCACTCTGGATTCATGATTTACGTCCTTCTCCGAGTTACCTTCATTTTCTACACTTTTGCTTCTGATATATGTTTCATCTACTCTGTAGGTTTCTTCACTACCATCTCCCTTTCCATTTAATTTTGATAATTGATGTTTACTGGATCGCGTTAACATACCGACCGGCGCCAGGAAAACAATACCTTCTCTACCTACTATGTATGTGGTAGAGAAAATAAATATCTGCCCCAATAGGAATTGAACTGAGGATCTTTGGATTGAGAAGCTTTAATGCTGACCACTCCACCATAGAGCCAGTCAAATCTTGTTTAATACAATATAAGCCTATATGTTTAAAGATCAATGGAAAGAGTCATAAGGCTGTTAATTTTCTCTGGTGATTTTACTCCTTACAGCTCATGCATAACTCAAGTGTCCACTTTTACACAATTTCTTGGAGTAGGAACTAAAGGCTGTCATACTTCACTTCTCTTACAATGTACTCACTTCATTCCCCACTGCATAGTGATTAATATAGACTAAACCTTAATCTCCCAAGCAAGCTGTTGTACTGATATAAATATCCTAGATTCCTAATGCAGAGCATTCTCCCTTCTTAATCTGATCTGGAAACTTATTGCTTTGGTCCTCCCATACCTTGCCAAAGTGCAACAGGCAGAGTGGGCTGCAACAATGGATTCAACAACCTGTCTCTGCTAATTGATAGGCTTTAATTTAACACTGCCAAGACAAAGGCCCATTTCTCCTTGAGAACATTAATGCTTGGATATAAAAACTATGGATATTGAAGCAGTTATTTATAATGGATTGAAAATAATTTGTAACCCTTACTAAATGACCAAAACAGAAATCCAATGGATTGGATAGATATTTTGTGCAATTGTATATTTATTTATACATTGTAAATGTTATTACTGTATTATTTTAAAATGACTTTTAAGTAATTAACTTTACCTTGAGTAATTATTTTAAATGGGATTAATAGAACTGTAATCATTTGCACAGAAAGAAAGAAAAAAAATGAAAAGCACTGAGAATATGCTAAACCATGATTTAAAATAAAATAACTGAAAAGGATTGTTTTCACAGCACTATTGTGATAAAAATTACTATTTAATCATTAATGTTTTATACATATGTGGCTGTATATATGTTAATTGTAAGAGTATATTTTTTATTTCATGTACAAAATTTAAACACCTTAACTTGTTTAACCCTGCGGCAGGCATGTTGAAGATAGGTCAGCAGGCGCGTGTGGCATCCAGTGTTAAATACCATTTTACAGGAAAATGTTCTTGTTTTCTGGTATAATTAAAATTGAAGTCATAAAAAATAAGTGATATCATTGTTAAGGCCAGTGTTTAATACCTATATGTATATAAATACATAAGCTGGAATAAATGAAAATGCATTATATTTATTTAAGCCTGGCAGGCTTATTGGGTATGTACTGAACAAAATCACTAGGTCCACGAAATGCAACAAGCATTTTGTGTGTGGATGTGAGCTTCCCTGAACTGTAGTTGTCTCTGCAGTTGTTCAAAAAATGCATATTGGAGATTGCGTATGTCAATAACTTTATCAATTGCAAGTATCGTTAAACCTCAGTGACTGGAGCAGGAACAGAAAGCACTTGTAAGTAAATTCTGTCCATAGAATGGTTAATCCTGTTCCATTTGATACCCACAGCTCTAATAACTTTGTGTCACCTCTTTGTAAGCAATGAGAAACTGCTAATAGAGCCATTATTTCAGAAGCAGAAGTATTTCTGCAATCTCTATCCCTTGTGTAATTCAAAGGTAATCTTGTATTTATGTATCTGTTCATTTTTCCAAAAAGAGAATCAGTTATCTCAGGATCAAAACATTTGAGAAAACTTTCAATTTCAGTTTTCATTTCTGTAGTATTCCGTTTCGGGCCAGGTAGAACGTTGAATATATCCTTCCACCCTGTTTTCCGTGAGACTGCTAAAAATTATGCATCCATAAAATTTCCTGGTCCTTACCACAATATAAGGATGGCAATCACTACTTGGTATTTACTTCACCTCATTCTCGTCATCACACGATTGCTTAGATTTACTGGAATTATCTTGATTATTTCTGCTTCGTCATCACTATCAAAGAAATCAGCATAATCCCCTGTCAGGTGGTTCCAGAAGACGCTCATTTGTATTGTCATGCTTGAAATTAAATCAATGCTATCTGATATATGGCAAATTCTAACTCTCAAATATGAAATATATGGCATCCAAGAACTACAGGAAAGTCAAGAGCTTCCACCCAATCACCCCACCCACAAATCCAACTTCAACTGGCACCAACATGGAGCACAATGGATGCTAATCCAACTTCAATATTGACAAATACTATCTAACATACTGATGGTGATAAATGTTTCCTTCAAGATTGTGGCTTTATTAAAATAGAATTGTACCAATATTGATGTTTTTATTCCAGAATTTTCAGTGTAATTCAAGAATTTGAGGCAATCTATACAACTTTCTAGATTACTTATCTTTCTCTTAAGCACATGAACAGGGCTCTTCATTTTAAACCTAATGGGCGCACAGCATTTCACTTGTGCACGATTGGGTATGCCACAGCCAGCTTTGCTTCCACTTAAACTCTGCACGTAAATCATGTATAATACTCTTACCTTAAAAGTATTTGTCCTCAAGGTAATACATATCCTATAAATGCTGTTGCTAGAACTAGAAATAAGATGTAACCATTTTAAATTTTCTAAAAATAGTACTAAGCTTTATTTGCTTAAATCTACTGCACTATTCTGCCATATTAGGTAAGATGCTAGAAATGTTGTCCACCCTCGGCTAAACAACCGTTATATCGGGAGAACACATTCTGATTCACAAGTTGGGCCACTGTAATGTTTCCAATTTCATTTCTAATATTTTGTTTTAGTTGTTCTATTGTATGAGGATTTGCCTTGTAAAGTTTGTCTTTCAGGTTACCCCACAAGTAAGAACCACACACCATTAGATCGGGGCAGCAAGAGGGCTATACACCAGCACTAATCACTATCTCCAAACAGTTCCCTAACTTTATTCATGGACTCCTCTGCTGTATGGGCAGTAGCAGAATCTTGTTGAAAACACCCATATGATTTCTCTTCTGTCAGTCCATGATAAAATGGAGTCAAAATGTCACTTCGGTACCTCTCTGCATTTACAGTCTGCTCGTTGAATATTGGACTGATTATACATTTACAGCTAACAGCACACCAAACTCCAACTCTCCAATCATGCAGCCAGTAGTGGCAGAATCCAGCAAGGTCATAGGAGAGGCAAAACGCTGTGTGCTACATTAGGCTTAAAATGAATCCTGTACATGGACACTCAAATGCAAAGAGTAGCTACAGAAATTACTTAAAGACAATAAGCAGCCACATACAGGTACCTCTTCATTAAAAATCTTATTAGTGCTTTTTTATAATTCTTTTCAACTAATTGCAGAATCGTTGGCCTCAAAAATGTGTTCTGTTATTAGTGTGTGATAAATGATATTTTGTTTATTCTGGAAATGGACTTTGCACATACACACACACATATACATTAATAACTTTTCTGTCAATATGTTAAGATATAGAAAATGAAAATTGGTATTTCTTTTGCTTATTCACAGGCTATCACAAGTTTCTCTAACTCACCTTACTTTCTTTTCATCTTTAGCTCCAGAGAGTGCTGGGATTGTTATTTCTGGTTTTGGTTTATCTAATTCATCCTGAAAAATAAGTGAACAAAAACAAAAAGTGACATAGTGCATGTGTTATTTTACAGTTGGTAAAGCTATTATAAATGCATACTTTCAATTTGAAAAATCAGCAATGGCAAACTACTTTTTGAACTATAATTATGAAATAAATCTGGAAGACAAAATATTATAAGAAGTAAATAACTAAATGGAAATGACTGAAAAAAATGTTTATAATGAAAAACAGAAGAGTTACCCTGACTATTGACATTCAGCTTCAAACAACCTAAACTTTGCTGGTGAGAAGTATTTTTGGGATCTTCTAGGTTTTGCAAATCGTCTTTCAGCAACCAACAAAATGAAAGCAGAAGCACAGAAACATGCCTGTGTGAACTTAATGACTTCAAGTCATCTTTTAAATAACAAGGTGCCAGCTATGATGCCTTAATTGAATGCATATTAAGTATTAAAATGAAAGCGATATGTAACCATCAGTACTGAATGGGAAGGTTTAACAAGTGCATAACACATGCTTCAGATGCTTCCACTGGAAACCAGAACATCCAGATAATCAGCATCCAATAAGCATATGTTATCCAATAAGCATGTTCAGGTATTTAAGAACCAAGTGAAGGGTAATAGTTCATACTTACTTGTAACCAATTACGTAATACCTTCACTGACAATAGCTTCAAAATAATCATTTGTAAGAAACCCAATAATTTGCAATCAAAGGCATGAATATGTGCACATTAACACAAGCAGAGCTCACCTTGCTGACGCTGTTAGCCCACCTAACTGTCACATGCTTATTGCCAAGCAACAGCCCGTCAAGTACATTTTTTGCTTTTTCCGCTTCATCACTTAATGAGTATGTCACAAAGGCATAACCTCGAGGTTGGCCAGCCAAAGGTCCCGAACGATGAAAGAGCAGGTCAAACTTCTCAATGGTTCCATGTTTTTGCACAAGTTTTAAGAGGTGGTACCGGTAAGAGAATACACATAAAAGAGAATTAATTACAAGTGAACACAACTCTATTTCCATTGTTTATGAACTAGATGAAAGTGAAGCTATGGTAAGTTATCAAGGGTTGGATCAGTATAAAATACTGAATATGTGTGTATATTCTACTATAGAGTAGAGTAGTACATTACTTAAAATTATGTAATCTTCATGTGAAAAATATAGTTACAGAAATATAAGGATTATGCAGAAAACACACTTTGATTTGTAAAAAGAAGATAGCTCAGACATTTGTATTTTGATTTATTGTTTAGTAATAAAACTCACGGCTATCAAAATTTTCATTCAGTATGTTGGTATACTTCTGATGGAATAGTGCAGTGCCACTATTTTTGTGCTGCACTGTTGAAGCATTCTAGCAATCAAAAATTTTTAAAAATTTTCCCTGTAAAGAGTAGTTTAGGGTGGAGGAATTTTCTTCAAAATCTTTGTGTCACATCCTTGAAAGATATTAAACTAAGTACCAAATTTGGTTTTTAACCAACCTTTTGATTTTGAGTTACACTGTTCAAAGACAGACATGCACACAGACCTTTTCCTAAAAATAATTTTTTGGATTCAGGGGGCCTCAAAACATACATTTCCAGTGAAATCTTGACATCGAGGTTTTGGATGGAATACTTCCTCTCATTACACATAGTAGATAAAGTAAAAATGTAAGGTGTGTGTGCATGTGTGTGTGTTTTTATTAATGCATGCCCCATTCTGTAGGAATACTACATGCTTGCATTTATTTACATACAATTTACATTTTATATACATGTATTAATAATAATAATAATAATAATAATAATAATAATAATAATAATAATAATAATAATAATAATAATAATAATAATAATAATAATAATAATAATAATAATAATAATAATAATAATAATAATAATAATAATAATAATAATAATAATAATAATAATAATAATAATAATAATAATAATCTTTATTAGCTTATAGACTTTGTTACAAGTTTCAAGCCTCGTCAAGAGATAAACAAGCAAGATTTACAATCTATATACAAGCAGTTTTATACAATCTAGTATTTCATTTACAAATTATTTACATTTCATCTATTCTATACAAGCATTTTTTAATTAAGTATGTTTTAAGCTCTTTTTGAAATACATTACCACTTAGCACTTTTAATTCATTTGGTAGTTTATTGTACAAGATTTTACCCATTATTAAGGGATCCTTCTCTGTGGCTTTTTTATTTACATTTCCTCTGTAATAATTGTGTTGTATTCTAGTACCATACTTATGACTGTCTTTTATTTGTAGAGGATTCTTATTTGCTACAAACATTATTACCTTATAGACATACAGTGACACTACAGTTTGTATTCTGGCTTTTACAAAACTATCTTTACACGATTCTCTATTCTGTAGATTGAATATACATCTTATACATCTCTTCTGCAATTTCAATACTCTATTTACATTTGTGATACTTGAGTTACCCCAGACCTCGATTACATATTGCAAATGTGGATGAATTAGACCATAATAAACTTATTTTAAGTAGTCTGGATTTAGATATTTTGATAGATTTCTTAGTATATATAAATAGGAACTAATTTTATTGCAGATATAATCTATATGCATTTTGAATGTCATATTTTCGTCCAAGATTATTCCCAAAAATTTGGTGCTTTCTATTTGTTGAATACTTTCATTGTTTATCCTTACACTGAGAACATTATTGGACCTATTATTTCGGTGTTTGAACATGATTATATTGGTTTTTTAAGGATTTACTTTCAGCTTGTTGCATTTTAGGTAATTACAAATATTATTTGATTTAACATTTATTACTCTGTTTAAATTATTTTTGTCTTTATTGGCAAATACAACTGAGGTGTCATCTGCATATGTTATTATTTTGTAATTTGTAGATTTTGGAAGGTCATTTACATATAGTATAAATAAGAGAGGCCCGAGTACTGATCCTTGAGGGATGCCAACTTTCACTTGTTCATAACATGATTTAACTGATTTTAGTGTACATCCCTCTTGATAGCGGATTTCAGTGCATTGTGCCCGATTTTTTAGAAAGGATTTTATAATTTCAATGCATTTACCTCGAATGCCGTATTTCTCTAACTTCTCTAGTAGCAATACATGCGCCACACTATCAAACGCCTTAGATAAGTCAAGAAATATTCCAGCTGTTTTGCCAGAGTTTTCAAGTTCTTGTAATATTACATGATACAGCTCGGCTACAGCAGTAGTTGTGGAGAATTTCTTCCTAAAACCATGTTGCGATGGGTAAAACAAGTTAAATTTATTAAGGAATTCTATTAATCTACTACTTAATATACTCTCAAATACTTTAGCAAATACTGAGGTCAGTGTTATAGGCCTGTAGTTTCCAATTTGATATTTATCTCCCTTCTTGAATATTGGTCTAACTATACTAAGTTTTAAGGTTTCAGGAAATTGTTCATCATTTAACGATGCATTTATTAAATGGGTTAGGATACCAGCTAATGTATCCCTACAATATTTTAGTGTTTTAGTTGAGATTTCATCCCATCCACAAGATGCTTTATTTTTTAATTTATTTATAATCTTTTCCACTTCTTCTTCTGTTGTTTCTTCCAAGAAAATGGTTGGAACCATCCCAATATTAACAGATGGTGCACCATCAACCTTAGGTTCATCTTTTACTACATTTAGAAAATATTTATTAAAGAGTTGACATATTTTCTGTGGATTATCAATCACTTGATCATTCTCTTTTAAAGTTATATTGTCAATCTTATTTTTACTTATACTGCTTTCATTTACAATCTCCCATACCGTCTTAACTTTATTATTTGAGTTTACTATTTTCTCTCCGTATTGTTGCTTTTTTAGGTTAGGCAATGTACTTGAGTACTGTTTTCTTTAAGTTTATGTATCTGTTTTTATAGGCTACGAGATTTGTAGATTTGTAAAAAATGTAAGAATCTTTCATTTTCTCTCTCAGTTCTTTTAATTCCAAAGGAAGTTTAATCTTCTGTTCACCCCGTTTAGTTATTTTACTCTTTTGTGTCGGACATGCTATGTTTAGATGCGTATTTAATATTTTATAAAAATTGTCCCATTTTCTGTTACTGTTTAGCTCACTATATACTAACCTCCAATCTTCTTGGCTTAGGCTTTCCTGAAGCCACATTAGGTTATTTTCATTAGTTTGTCGTTTTGTTATATATATTTTTTTTTCTGGGATTATATTTCTTCCTGATATTGACAATATTTGAGCGCAATGATCCGAAATACAAAACTCCTCTACTTTCACTTTATAACTGTCCTGCACTAGATTGCTAATTACATAATCTATAGCAGTGGATGAAGTAGGTGTGATTCTTGTTGGCTGTCTAACGGCATCATGTAGGTTATAGCTTCTTAATATATCATTTAAACTTTTATAGTCCCCTGTATTTTCACAAGAATTTATGTTTAAGTCACCCATAATTATTATGTTTTTCTTATTTATACAGGTTCTGTTTAGAAAATTATCCAGGCTCTTTATGAACTCATTAGGCTTAGTACTTGGCGACCTATATAGTCCAATAATCAGATATGATTCATCTTTTATTTGTATTTTTATTCCTGCTACCTCAAACACCATTTCTGATTGGAAATCCTCAACCCAGTCAAGTACTGTGAAATTTATTCCACTTTTTATGTAGATTGCTACCCCACCACCCTTATGAGATTGCCTACTATAGCTTGCTGCTAGCTCATAGTTTACTAACTTAGAATATTTAATCTGATTTTTATTAAACCCATGTTCAGTCAACACCAAAATATTAGGTTTACATTCACTTAACATAATTTCAAGTTCCCTTATTTTGTTGGATGCATACTGAGCATTTTGATGCATTAGGTAAAAGTTACCATTTTCCCTGTTTTTATATTTTTTACCATCCACCACTTTGTTCTCTAGTTTCCCTTTAAGAGAGAATAGATAACATCACACATTAAATTTCCAAATTTTTGTGACCCCTTTCTATTTAAGTGTACACCATCTCTACCAATATCATTGTCACTTAACCAAAAATTACCATCTACAAACAAACATTTTTTTTTCTCGCATAACCAGTTTAACTCTCTATTTATTCTAACTATTCTACCCACGCTCACATTTCTCCTACATAGTACTCCACTTATAATTATTTTAGTTTCAGGTGTTTGGGATTTAACTTTATTTATCATATCCATAGTTTCCCCCATAATTTCTTTAGCACTAGTACCCCTGCCAATGTTATTGGTGCCCGCATGTATTAGCATTACATTAGGCTTTGCTTCCTTCAATTGAAAGTCATTTACCTTACCTTGTAGTTCGTCCATTTTTATGCCTGGAAAACATCGTACTTCAAAACCCTCTTCCTTGCACTCTTCACCCGCAAATTTTAACATTGAGTCCCCTACTATTAACACACGCTTACGCTTTATTGTTGGTGATGTTCTATTTGAACATTTACACTTTTATTTATCTCTAATTTTTTAACTAGGTACCTTAGTCTAATTGAATACTTGTCTATTATGTGTATATTTAGTTTTTTATTTGATGTTTGTTGCTTAATGCTATTTTATTTTGTTTGTTAGTTTGACTTTATTTCTTTAACCTAATGCTATTTTACAAATCATAAATCTAGTTATAGAGTAAACGGCAAATATAATTATAACAGCAGTAGAGTGTTGAAATGTGTTTGGACAATGATACTGGTTGCAATCTTGGTAAGGAGTAGAAATTATATATATTTGGAGTTAAGTCATTCTATTTCTGTGAATTTTATAGAATTAATGAAGTTAGCGAAAGGTTGTATGAAATTGTTTCCAAGTTCTTCTTTGTTTATGGGCCAAACAGCACCTTTACTTTGTATTATCCTAATCATGGCGTTTCTCTGGTTGTTTAGTATTTTGCATCAAAATATAATGTGGTTTACTGCTTGGTCCTCTTCTTCACACCTGCACATTGGGTTATCTAAAAACCCAAAGCTTATCTTAGCTTTCCAAGTCCTGTTATCATTGCTGTGAACTCCGGAGATATTGTTAACTGTTGCTTCAATCTTCTTCTCACAGATGGAAAATGTTCTTTGGTTACTGCTCCTTTCCTTGATGGTGTCCATTGATGCTGCCATTCTTCAAGTCCAGTTTCTTTCTCTCTAGTTACTATAACTTCTTTTGATACTTTGTCATATATTATTTTGGTGTCTTCCGCGGCAGCTTCTTTTGCGAATCTGTCCACAAGCTCATTTCCGTGTATACCCGAATGTCCTTTCACCCACTCGAAATTTAGTGTCCACTTTGGTTTTGACAGTTCAAGGATTTTGGTTTTGATTGCTTCTATCAGCTGGTTATGTTTTATGTTGTTCCTGAGCAGATCTAGAGTTATTTTACTGTCTTATAATAATGCAGCTCGTTTTTCATCACATTCTCCATATCCAAGCTCATCTAGTTTTTTGAGTGTTTTTAATATTGCCAGTTGTTCAGCCTGGTTATTTGTGCATCGAGGATGCAACTTGAAATTTAATTTATATGCCAAAGTGCCATGGATGAAGATGATCCCTGCTGCCCCAACTTTATCTCCAATTTTGCTACCATCGATGTACATTTCAACTGCATATTCATTGTTGTTATCTACCTCATCTATTAGGGGTATTTCCGCAGGGTGTCTCCAATACCTGACTTCCAGCGGTGCATCATATTCTTCATTGTTGCCTTTTGTTGCCAGGTAGGTTCTTACATATTGTTCTATGATTACTTGTAAGGGTGGAACACCCGCTACTACACATGATGCCTCGTATGAGATAGTACGGTAGGCTTTAGCAATTTTTATATTAATCAATCTTTGTATCCTTTTATATTTTGTTAGATTTTTGTTTTTTCTTATAGCATCTATCCACACTGGTGAGCCATATGTCATTATTGGGACTACAGCTCCTTCGTATATTGTTTTCAGTGCTTTGTGTCCTAATCCCCATTGTAGTTTAGCTGTCCATGATAACATGTTGATGAGTGTGATTGATTTCCCTGCAGTGTAGTCTATGTGTGCATTGAAGTTAAACTTACTGTCAAACTATATGCCCAGGTATTTCATTTCTT
The DNA here is from genome assembly GCA_030765045.1 of Tenodera sinensis. Taxonomy (NCBI): domain Eukaryota; kingdom Metazoa; phylum Arthropoda; class Insecta; order Mantodea; family Mantidae; genus Tenodera; species Tenodera sinensis. Next base: position 247,088,620 of record CM060964.1, on the reverse strand, counting down.
CAGTTTGGTTAAGCTTCTTGTTGTTTAAGTTGATATTGACATCCCATCTGTCCGTTCGCTTCCTTGATATGACTAGTCTTCAACTTCTTTTCGTTGAATTCTATTTTGTTGTCAGTGGCCGTGTGTGTGTGTGTGTGTGTGTGTGTGTGTGTGTGTGTGTGTGTGTGTGTGTGTGTGTGTGTGTGTGTGCACGCGCGTGTGTGTCATGCGCACCCCAGTAGTATAACTCAAACACGAAAGGTTGGTTAAAAACCAAAGTTGGTATTTAAGTTTAATATCTTTCAAGGATGTGACACAAAGATTTTGAAGAAAATTCCTCCACCTAAACCACCCCTTTTTGAATATTTCGAATATTTGAATTTGGAATATTTTTATTTTCTCAAAAATGGCTCACAATTTTGATTAAAATTCCATATGCTTAAGATGTTTCTTTGGCAAATGAAATGTATATCTTGAACTTTATGGCTATAGCCCATATAGTCCTGTTTACTCTTGATGACTTTTGCATAACTGGTAAACCATAAGAGATAGACCAAATCTCACTATACAAAAAAATGTAGATCTCATTAAAATACACAATTTATGTCAAATGACCTTTCTTTGTGAAGTGAACCATTTCTGAGATATTCCATGTTATTTGTCAGAATTTTGCAATACTTATAGACCGTTCTCAAATGGGAGGTTATTATTTATATTTTTATCTCTTGGTCATGCAACGAGAACAGAATTTTGAAGTCATCATATAGCGACCACTCTTAAAACATTTGACTATTGTTTAAAGCCTACTGTATCCCCCTTGCACCTATAAGAAAATTAGCAACAACATAATTTCTACAATTATTATTTATTTATGCCAACAAACTTACTGTTGGTGTTTACTGGGAAATATACGAACTGGCTTGAGAATTCAATGTCATTCTGGCAGGTTGTCACAGTAGCTTAATGGTTAGAGCACCCGCCTAGTAAGTGGAGGGTCTGTGGTTCAAATCCCAGCTGTGGCATTGAATTTTTAAGTTCCAGTTCTACCTCTCAAATATTTTCTGCAAATTTTTATCTCGATTAACATGAAATAGATAGAGGAATAAGTACTTGTAAGAATAGTTTGTGCAAGAGTAGAGAAAGGCATGTAAGTGCAACACATCAGATTTCTTTGAAGTCCTGATCATACCTTATCTTGAGTTTTATTGCTTTACTACCATGGTCATTCAATGGAGTAGAATCTGTTGTGTGAGAAGAGAAGTTTGTGTGTTGTCAGAGATAATATCGCAGATAAAACTTTTATAAATAGCTCATCTAATTAATAAATCGGACCTGTTGGTTTACCTAAGAGTTACAAAGAACACATGGATGCTAACATCTGTGCATATTTGTGGCATGCTGACACCAAGAACCATTCGGCAGACCCTTTCCAGGAACTAATGGAAGACATCAGGCAAGCCTACAATGTGGTGTAGCAATTAGATTTAGTTAAAGTTTAGGTTAGGCATAGTTAAGTTAACAAATCAGTGTTAAGTGTACATAGCGTAATTTAGGGACAGTGTATATATTCACACAGTTAATGTAATTTGGTGGCAAAAAGAGTGTTGGCTGCATTGCTTTGAGCAGTGCAGGATGGTGAATTTGGCTGCCCTACATTGTTCAACATGGCTACATCAAAAAATAATTACAAAGCTTAACTTATGTTAATAAACCACTTTCCAATAAAAAATTGCCCAAATAAATAATTCTAAATACATATTACATCAAGAAATGTGAAGCTGTACTCCAAAAGAATGTGTGACTACCATTGGATTAGATAAATAAATTATAGTTTTAAAAAACTAACAAAAACAACGCTTTTATAATAAACCAAACTTTTTAGATATTTTTATCATATCTTTACTTTTATAAATAGCTACCAATGAACTATATATACCATTTGATGTCAGACACCCCACGCTTTTTTACAATAAAATGTATTATTTTATTAATATAAATTAGTTTTTATTTGTAACTTGTTACAAAATTTTGAAATATAATCAACCACTTTTGCTAGTTTTTTAGAACTATAATTTATTTTTAACTTTTTAGTCTCAAATTTTTCTAATCAATTCTTTTTCAAAATTTTGAATTTGAAATGTTTTTATAATTTCTCAGTTTGAGAAAGAAATAGTATTAGATTACAATTACTGTTTTAACTACACTATCAGCTATTGTAGACTTCCTACTCCTGGGTAAACTTTGATCCGCAATCACTTCCCCGAAATCTTGTGTCCCTTGCAGGTCCAGGTCCTTTCCTCGGGCATCTCCGTCTTTCAATATTTTCAAGCGATTTAATTCCTCTGTCCAGTGTAGCCTGTGTCGATTACAAAACTACCAACTGTTGTGGGTGTCTTGACCCTGTGTGAATGCCAGTCCACGATATTTCCTCTGGGTCTTGTGTACCTTTCAGGTCCTCTCTCTGAGCATCTGTGTCATCCAATATATCAATATCTATTTAATTAAAGCAATTTTCAGGGTGCATGTAGACATGTTTCCTAGCGACATCTAAGATGTCATAACTGTACCATTTTCTATAATTTGCTTAGTCATTCTTTATCCTCACAATCCTGGTCAGGGCATTGGGACAAAGTCCCGATGATATTGTACGAAAATTCTCATCGGTCCTTATCACATGTGCAAATTTTTAAGTCAATCAGAAAACTCTAAGTTGGTGAAAATTAGTGAAAGATTCTGTTACATTGATAAATGTATCTAAGTAATTTTTTTATCTTGATGATCCTGGTCAGGACATTAGGACAAAGTTATGCTATTATTATTGTATTGCCATTGGTCCTCGACATGTGTGCAAATTTTCAAGTCAATCAGACGACTCTAAGATAGTGAAAATTACGTCAAAAGATTCCTTTGCATTTATAAATTTAGCTTAGTCATTCTTTATGCTCACAATCCTCATCAGGACATTAGGACAAAGTCATGATATTGTTACATTGTCATTGGTCCTTGACATGTGTGCAAATTTTCAAGTCAATCAGATGTCTCAAGTTGGCAAAAATTACGTTACATTGTTAAATTTAGCTAAGTCCCCTTTTATCTTGATGATCCTGGTCAGGACCTTAGGACAAGGTTATAATAGTATTGTCATTGGTCCTTGACATAGTAGTAGTAGTAATGTTTTAGGGCGCACAACTGCTGGGGTTATTAGCGCCCGAACAACACAAAAACTTAAAAAGTACAGGTGGATAACCTGTTGTCTAAAATGTTACCGGAATTAAAAAGTCACCAAGACAGTGCCAATAATGCTAAAAGTAGAGCTAAAATTAACACTAAAACCCACATGTAGCTACTGAAGTAGCAAACTGCACCTGTGATCAACTAAAAACAACATAAAACTAGCGGTTTAAACACGACCTCCTATACCACTGAGACGAATAAAACTTAAGAGACACTCTACAGCACTGGAATTATCTGCCAGAACCTCGACCAGGGTAGCCGGCAGTCCTAGGGACACGTGAAAGTGAGATAAAAACTGGCACTGAATTAATACATGGCGTACCGTCAAAGGCTCGTTACAGTGATCACAAAGCGGCGCCGGGTCAGAAGATAAAAGGTGACCATGACTAAAACGACTGTGCCCGATACGAAGTCTAGCTAAAATTACTTCCTCGTGGCGACAAGCGCGAGAGGAAGTCCTCCAGGTAACCGGGAGGGGCTTAACCTCCCGAAGTTTGTTCCCCTGAACAGCACTCCACTTAGCACGCCACCGCGAAAGGATAACAACACGTAAAACGGTGCGAAAGTCTTCATAGGGAACACAAGAACTGTAACACCTGGGACCTAAAACTGCTGCCTTCGCAGCAGCATCGGCAGCCTCATTCCCTGTAAGGCCTGCGTGTCCAGGCACCCATACAAAGGACACGCTAATGCCAGCACCAGCGAGTGAGTGCAGGCTGTCCTGGACACGCTGCACGAGCGGATGGTAGCTGTACAGCATCCTTAGGCTCTGCAAAGCACTCAGGGAGTCGGAACAAATAACCCAGTGCTGCGAGGTTTGCCGATGAATATATAAAAGAGCTTGGTAAATACCAAACAGCTCAGCTGTAAAAATCGAGCACTGTGCTAAAAGACGAAAGCTAAAACTCTGCTGATCATGGATAAAAGCACATCCTACTCCGCGATCATCCTTAGAGCCATCAGTGTATATAAAATTGCAGTGAGCAAAATTCGCTCTAAGAGAGGAAAAAGCCGAGCGAATAGACGATGCAGGCGTCGTCGACTTCGGCAGGGACAACAACTCCAGATCCACGGTAGGCGGCGAACCACGCCAGGGTGGAAATCTGGTTACTCCTCTGGAAAAGGTAGCCGGTAAGGTCATGTCCAATGCTCGAAGCAGGCAGCGAAACCGAACGCCTGGAGGGAGTAGGGCCAGGGAGCGAGCCGAGTATTGACGGTCCAAGGAATCGTTAAAAAACATGGTATAAGACGGATGTCCCGGCAGACTAGAAAGACTGCAAGCGTAACTACAAAGAAGGACATCACGCCGAAAAGAAAGCGGAGGTTCGGCAGCTTCCGCACACAAGCTAATAACTGGACTCGTTGGAAAAGCACCAATACTCAACTTGATACCACGGTGATGAATCGGATCGAGACGCTTTAGAATAGACGGCCGAGCCGACGAGTAAACAATAGAACCATAATCAAGTTTCGATCGGACAAGAGAGCGATATAACCGTAAAAGAACAGTCCCATCGGCTCCCCAGGATGTGCCACATAAAACGCGTAAAACACTAAGAGAACGCTCGCACCTTGCCTTCAAATACGAAATATGAGAGGACCAGCTGAGTTTCCTGTCGAAGACCAACCCTAAAAATTTCGCCTCGTCTGCGAAGGGAAGGACGTCCGCACCGAGATGGAGAGAAGGTGGGAGGAACGCCTTCCGCCGCCAGAAGTTAACACAGACGGTTTTCTCGACGGAGAACTGAAAGCCATTCTCAAAAGCCCAGGTGTAGAGGCGGTCAAGACAAAATTGAAGACGGCGCTCTAACAGACAAGTCCGTCGAGAACTACAGTAAATAGCGAAATCGTCGACGAATAACGAAGCAGAAACTCCAGCAGGAACACACTCCACAATGGAATTGATGGCAATAGCAAACAAGGTGACCGCTGAGTACCGAGCCCTGAGGTACTCCGTTCTCTTGGGTAAAAACACGAGATAAAATCGAACCAACGCGAACTCTAAAGACCCTATCCCTCATAAACTCGCGAATAAAAAGAGGCATGCGTCCACGAATGCCCCATTTATGGAGGGTTCGAAGAATACCGTGCCTCCAACAAGTGTCATACGCTTTCTCAAGGTCAAAAAAGACTGCAACTGTTTGACTCTTCCTCACAAATCCGTTCATGATATGTGTGGATAGTGATACCAAGTTGTCGACCGTTGAACGGAAGCGACGAAAACCGCACTGGACGTTGGACAGCAGAGTTTGAGATTCAAGCCACCACGTCAATCGCCCGTTAATCATGCGCTCCATCACCTTGCACATGACACTGGTGAGGGAGATCGGACGATAACTGGAAGGTAGATGGCGATCCTTACCAGGCTTCAAGATTGGGACGATGGTGGCCTCGCGCCAAGCGGATGGAAAGGTACTGGTGCGCCAGATGTGGTTATACACTTCCAAGAGAAAGAGTTTAGCAGCCGAAGAAAGGACATGCACATGTGATAAGGACCGATGAGAATTTTCGTACAATATCATCGGGACTTTGTCCCAATGCCCTGACCAGGATTGTGAGGATAAAGAATGACTAAGCAAATTATAGAAAATGGTACAGTTATGACATCTTAGATGTCGCTAGGAAACATGTCTACATGCACCCTGAAAATTGCTTTAATTAAATAGATATTGATATATTGGATGACACAGATGCTCAGAGAGAGGACCTGAAAGGTACACAAGACCCGGAGGAAATATCGTGGACTGGCATTCACACAGGGTCAAGACACCCACAACAGTTGGTAGTTTTGTAATCGACACAGGCTAAACTGGACAGAGGAATTAAATCGCTTGAAAATATTGAAAGACGGAGATGCCCGAGGAAAGGACCTGGACCTGCAAGGGACACAAGATTTCGGGGAAGTGATTGCGGATCAAAGTTTACCCAGGAGTAGGAAGTCTACAATAGCTGATAGTGTAGTTAAAACAGTAATTGTAATCTAATACTATTTCTTTCTCAAACTGAGAAATTATAAAAACATTTCAAATTCAAAATTTTGAAAAAGAATTGATTAGAAAAATTTGAGACTAAAAAGTTAAAAATAAATTATAGTTCTAAAAAACTAGCAAAAGTGGTTGATTATATTTCAAAATTTTGTAACAAGTTACAAATAAAAACTAATTTATATTAATAAAATAATACATTTTATTGTAAAAAAGCGTGGGGTGTCTGACATCAAATGGTATATATAGTTCATTGGTAGCTATTTATAAAAGTAAAGATATGATAAAAATATCTAAAAAGTTTGGTTTATTATAAAAGCGTTGTTTTTGTTAGTTTTTTAAAACTATAATTTATTTATCTAATCCAATGGTAGTCACACATTCTTTTGGAGTACAGCTTCACATTTCTTGATGTAATATGTATTTAGAATTATTTATTTGGGCAATTTTTTATTGGAAAGTGGTTTATTAACATAAGTTAAGCTTTGTAATTATTTTTTGATGTAGCCATGTTGAACAATGTAGGGCAGCCAAATTCACCATCCTGCACTGCTCAAAGCAATGCAGCCAACACTCTTTTTGCCACCAAATTACATTAACTGTGTGAATATATACACTGTCCCTAAATTACGCTATGTACACTTAACACTGATTTGTTAACTTAACTATGCCTAACCTAAACTTTAACTAAATCTAATTGCTACACCACATTGTAGGCTTGCCTGATGTCTTCCATTAGTTCCTGGAAAGGGTCTGCCGAATGGTTCTTGGTGTCAGCATGCCACAAATATGCACAGATGTTAGCATCCATGTGTTCTTTGTAACTCTTAGGTAAGCCAACAGGTCCGATTTATTAATTAGATGAGCTATTTATAAAAGTTTTATCTGCGATATTATCTCTGACAACACACAAACTTCTCTTCTCACACAACAGATTCTACTCCATTGAATGACCATGGTAGTAAAGCAATAAAACTCAAGATAAGGTATGATCAGGACTTCAAAGAAATCTGATGTGTTGCACTTACATGCCTTTCTCTACTCTTGCACAAACTATTCTTACAAGTACTTATTCCTCTATCTATTTCATGTTAATCGAGATAAAAATTTGCAGAAAATATTTGAGAGGTAGAACTGGAACTTAAAAATTCAATGCCACAGCTGGGATTTGAACCACAGACCCTCCACTTACTAGGCGGGTGCTCTAACCATTAAGCTACTGTGACAACCTGCCAGAATGACATTGAATTCTCAAGCCAGTTCGTATATTTCCCAGTAAACACCAACAGTAAGTTTGTTGGCATAAATAAATAATAATTGTAGAAATTATGTTGTTGCTAATTTTCTTATAGGTGCAAGGGGGATACAGTAGGCTTTAAACAATAGTCAAATGTTTTAAGAGTGGTCGCTATATGATGACTTCAAAATTCTGTTCTCGTTGCATGACCAAGAGATAAAAATATAAATAATAACCTCCCATTTGAGAACGGTCTATAAGTATTGCAAAATTCTGACAAATAACATGGAATATCTCAGAAATGGTTCACTTCACAAAGAAAGGTCATTTGACATAAATTGTGTATTTTAATGAGATCTACATTTTTTTGTATAGTGAGATTTGGTCTATCTCTTATGGTTTACCAGTTATGCAAAAGTCATCAAGAGTAAACAGGACTATATGGGCTATAGCCATAAAGTTCAAGATATACATTTCATTTGCCAAAGAAACATCTTAAGCATATGGAATTTTAATCAAAATTGTGAGCCATTTTTGAGAAAATAAAAATATTCCAAATTCAAATATTCAAAATATTCAAAAAGGGGTGGTTTAGGTGGAGGAATTTTCTTCAAAATCTTTGTGTCACATCCTTGAAAGATATTAAACTTAAATACCAACTTTGGTTTTTAACCAACCTTTCGTGTTTGAGTTATACTACTGGGGTGCGCAAGACACACACGCGCGTGCACACACACACACACACGGCCACTGACAACAAAATAGAATTCAACGAAAAGAAGTTGAAGACTAGTCATATCAAGGAAGCGAACGGACAGATGGGATGTCAATATCAACTTAAACAACAAGAAGCTTAACCAAACTGAAGAAATGAAATACCTGGGCATATGGTTTGACAGTAAGTTTAACTTCAATGCACACATAATTTTCAAATCTCCTCTTTTGGAACAGTATTACATTACAATTACTGCTTTAACTACACTATCAGCTGTTTTGGCTTTCCTGGCCCTGCGTAAACTTTGATCCACAATCCTTCCCCCGAAATCTTGTATCCCTCTCAGGTCCTCTCTCAGGGCATCTATCTCCGTCTTTCAATATTTTCAAGCTATTTAATTCCTTTGTCCAGCGTAACCTGTGTCGATTTCTAAACTGCCAGCTGTTGTGGACATCTTGGCCCTGTGTGAACTTCAGTCCATGATACTTCCCCTGGGTCTCGTGTTCCTTTCAGGTCTTCTCTCTAGGCACCTACGTCATCCAATATATATGTATTTATTTAAGGCAATTTTCAGGGTACAGTTAGAAATGTGCCATAGCGACATCTAAGATGTCATAATTGTACTATTTTCTATAAATTTATCTTAGTCACTTTTTATCCTCACGATCTTGGTCACGACATCGGGAAGTGATATTGCATTCTCATCGGTCCTTAACATGTGTGCAAATTTTCAAGTCAATCAGACAACTCTAAGTTGATGAAAATTACGTTGAAAGGTTCCTTTGCATTGATAAATTTAGCTTAGTCGTTTTTTATCCTGAAAATCCTAGTCAGTACATTAGGAGAACTTCAAGATATTATGGTACTCTCATTGATCCTTGACATGTGTGCAAATTTTCAAGTCAATCAGACGAAACTAAGTTGGTGAAAATTGCGTTATTTTGATAAATTTAGCTGTCACTTTTTTATCCTAGTGATCTTGGTCAGAACATTAGGACAAAGTCATGATATTACTGTATTGTTATCAATCCTTGACATGTGTGCAAATTTTCAAGTCAGACGATTCTTAAGTTGGTGAAAGCTATGTTACATTGATAAATTTAACCAAACCACTTTTTTATTCTGATGATCCTGGTCAGGACATTAGGATAGTCATGATATTATTGCATTGTCACGATCCTTGACATGTGTACACATTTTCAAGTCACTCAGACGACTCAAGTTGGTGAAAATTACGTTACATTGTTAAATTTAGCCAAGTCACATTTTATCCTGATAAAGTTGGTCAGGACATTAGGACAAAGTCATGAAATCATTGTATTGTCTTCGGTCCTTGACATCTTTGCAAATTTTCAAGTCAAGTCAGACGACTCAAGTTGGTGAACATTGGTTACATTGATAAATTTAGCCAAGTCACTGATGATCCTGGTCAGAACATTAGGACAAAGTTATAATATTATTGTATTGTCCTTGGTCCTTGACATGTGTGAACATTTTCAAGTCAATCAGATGACTAAGTTGGTGAAAATTACATTGAAAGATTCCATTACATTGTTAAATTTAACTAATGCTTTTTATCCTGATGATCCTGGTCAGGACCTTAGGAAAAAGTCGTGATATTGTTCTATTGTCATCAGTAGGGCTAAGAAGTTCATGCATTTGCATGTTTTTTTCATAGGGGTTAAAAATGTATGCTTTTACATTATGTGCAAGTATTATGGAATTTTCAGTTATTTGGATATGATTTTATGGTGCATATAATTGCATATTTTCTTGATTTTGATAAATGCATATTATTTCAATATTACAGCCCCTATATTGCATATTTTAATGATTTTTATGGCTTTTTATAATTTTTTCGATCTGGATAATATTCTTCATATTGGTAGTATTGCACATGATGATGCAACTCACGAAGATTTCAATATTATAGCCCCTATATTGCATATTTTAAAGATTTTTATGGTTTTTGTATTATTTTTTCCATCTGGATAATATTTTTCATATTGGTAGTATTGCACATGATGATGCAACTCACGGAGATTTCATTATTATAGCCCCTATATTGCACATTTTAATAATTTTTATGATTTTTTATTTTTTTTTCCATCTGGATAATATTTTTCATATTGGTAGTATTACACATGATGCAACTCACAAAGATTTCAATACTATAGCCCCTCTATTGCATATTTTAATGATTATTATGGTTTTTTTAAATTATTTTTTCCATCTGTATAATATTTTTCATATTGGTAGCATTGCACATGATGCAATTTGCAAGGTGGTGAGAACTAATGCTGAGTCATGTTGTCATGCAGTGAATCCCCTATTTCCATCCTTTCATTATATGTATGTGCGTAGAGAATAATCAGTGCGTTATCTGAGAGGTTTATATTAACTAAGATAAAGTGCAGGTCAACGTTTTGAGCAGCACGATTATAGCAACGCTTGCCTGCCCACCAGTAGTTGAGTCGTGAACTGGTTCCCACCAAATTAAATTAGGTGTATAAAATGTTAAAAAGCTCTTCAAATGCTGAAAATAAAACCAACTTCGAGTGCTAGATTAGTTAACTTACAGAAAGAGTTTTTGGGTGACTTAATATCTGCAGATAATAGGGAACTGTTTTATGGAGCGTGTGAGAAAAATGTAGAGAGTGAGAAAAGATTTCAAATAGTTCAGCACATAAACAGAGCAAAACACAAGAAGAATTTAATCAGAAAACTCGCAAACAAGGAACCTGTTCAAAAACAGCTAGTAGTGTTTAGGAAGTAGGGTTATTATGACTTGTGCCAAGCATTTTTAGCTGCTGATATTCTCTTGTTCAAAATTAATAATCCGACATTTAAAAACTTTCTTGCCAAGTACACACGACAACATGTGCCTGAAGAAAGTACACTGCGTAAGACTTATGTAGGACATTGTTACAATAACGCATTGTCAAATATACAAAATGAATTAGCGGATCAGTTTGTGTGGTTGTCTGTTGATGAAACCCCCTGATTCTGAGCACCGTTCTATTGCTATTATTTAAAGCACCTATAATCGTAGGTGCTTTAAATAATGAACACAAGAGTACACCTTATCTTCTTAATGTGTGCGAATTGTCGGAAACTGACAATGTAACTGTGACCCAGTTTGTGATGGACTCTTTGAAATTGCTATAGCCATGTGGAATCAAATATGACTGGTTACTTTTATTTGTTACTGATGCAGGTCCTTATATGGTAAAATCAGGAGAAACTCTGAAAGGTAATTTTCCTAACTTAATTCATATAACTTGTTTGGCACACGCTCTTCATAGCATTTCTGAGACAATACGTGATTCTTTCCCATTGGTAGATAGATTTGGGTCCAGCACAAAGAGAATTTTTGTTAATTCTCCTAAAAGAGTTAAGTTGTTTAGATCAACAGCATGTAATATCCGACTTCTTCCTGCACCAGTGTTAATTCGATGGGGAACATGGGTCGATGCAGTTTTATATTATGCTGAGCACATAGAAATAGTCCAAGAGGTTGTTAACTCATTGGACTCGAAAGATGCTTCATCAATAGAAACTGTGCAAAATATTCTGTCAGGTACTGGGTTAAAAGAGGATCTTAGTTTCATATCTGCCCATTTTTCTGTCTTACCAACAGCCATAACAGCATTGGAAGCTGTAGGATCTCCCTTGCATGAATCAGATACTGTCTTTGAAAAAACAATATGTGATCTAAATTCAGTTCCTAGTAGCATAGGACAAAAAGTGAAAGAGAAAGTGAATTATGTAATTTTACAAAATTCTGGTCATAAACAGATGTGCAATATTCGAGGCATTCTCGAAAGAAAACTGTCACACCAAGAGACTTGATTCTCTGTGTGAAGCAGTTAACATCGTTTAAATATGCCCCGATAACATCTTGTGACGTGGAGAGAAGTTTTTCACATCACAAAGGTGTTTTGCGAGACAACAGATGATGTTTTACAGCTGAAAATTTGTGCAAAGTGTTGGCTGTGAACTGTAATTTAGCAGTTAATACTAGCAGCGGGACCACTTCTGCTTTGACCTCTAATGAATAAGTTAACTTTATTATTTATACTAACTCGTCTTGTCTACTTCAAAGGGACATTAATTGTTTTACTTAAATAGTGCATATTTCTTGGTATATTTTCAAGTTTTTAAGAGCATATTTGCTTGCATATTTCAGTGTTTTTAAGGCATGAACTTCCGAGCCCTAGTCATCAGTTCTTGACATGTGTGCAAATTTTCAAGTCAATCACACAACTGTAAGTAGGTGAAAATTACGTCGAAAGATTCCATTACATTGATAAATTGAGCTAATTCATTTTTACTTTCTCTACTGTAAGAAGGGGAAGTGTTGTATTCCACCCAAAAATTTGATGTCAAGATTTCACCGGAAATATATGTTTTGAGACCCCCTGAATCAAAAAAAAAAAAGGCATTTTTAGAAAAAGGTCCGTGTGTTGTCTGTCTGTATGTTTGTGGACAGCATAACTCAAAAACGAAAAGTCGGTTAAAAACCAAATTTGGTATTTTTAAGTTTAATGTCTTTCAAGGATGCAACACGAAAATTTTGAAGAAAATAGCCCCACCCTAAACTATCCTTTACATGGAAATTTTTTTCAAAAATTTTGATTTTCTTGAAAATGTCTAACGATTTTGATTAAAATGTCATATGTTTGAGATATTTTGATGACAAATGAAATGTATATCTTGAATTTTCTGGCTATAGCCCCTGTAGTCGTATTTACTCTGGACGGCTTTTGCATAACTGGTAAACTGTTAGAGATAGACCAAATCATACTATACAAAAGATGTAGATCTTACTAAAATACACAATTTATGTCCAAATAAATTTTCTTGTAGATTGAACCATTTTGGAGATATTACTTATGTGTGTGAGTTTCGGAAAACTTAGAACTTTAGTGAAATGCAACATCGTTGTTCATTTTTTATATGTTAAAAGTGCAAATAGAACGGAATCTCAAAGCTTAAAAAGATTTGACTATCGCTCAAAGCCTACTGTATTCTAATATACCCCATGCACCAGCAAGGAAATAAGCAATAAGATAATTTGTACGAATGTTTATCTTAACTAACACAAAGGAGATATAGGAATTAGAGTTTGTTAGAATGGTTAGTACAAGAGTAGATAAAGTCATGTGAGTGCAACACATCAAATTTTTTTATCCTGATGATCCTGATCAGGATCTTAGGACAAAGTTGTGATATTATTGTATTGTCATCAGTCCTTGACATGTGTGCAAATTTTCAAGTCAATCACACATCTCTAAGTTGGTGAAAATTATGTCAAAAGAGTCCCTTACATACATACATACAGGTGAAGCTAATATAAAGTGTGTAATAATATAGAGTAATCTGTCACACTGAACTGCACAAATCCAGAACAAGTAGTGAAATACATGGTCACAACATATGGAATAAATTGGATCACAATAGTTAAAATATGAAATCTATAAAGAAAGATCCTTTTATAATTGGCTTATATATGCACAATCGACTGCCAATTAAAGTAAAAAGTGACAGCAATAGCATCTGATTTAAGCAAAGTGTAAAAAATGTCTCCTAAAAAATTCTCGGAATAGTATTAATGTTTTGCTTATTTCCTTGTACCTGACAAATATGACTATTGCACATTCTGTGCTTCTGAATAGCATTATCATTAATATCATTGTTATTGTTATTACTATGTGTACATTTATATATTTTGTATATTCATAACTCTCTATATGCTCTTGACTTTGAAGACTATTGTATTAGTTATATTTTAATATTTAGGTCACTGTGGAATTGCTACATATTTACAATATTATACTGTAAACTATAAATACTGTAATTTGCTAAATTTGACAATGTCAGAAACTGTGTATAACAGTCTATTGACAATAAACAGTGTTAGCTGAATTGTGATAGGTAATAGGGCTAGTAGTCATTAGTAGTTTCAGTCTGCTTAAGCATGAGCATTAGGGAACTTTTGGACTTCAAATATTTCTCAAATCTCTCACAGCACATGTTCGAAAGCATCTCCACTTCTATTTACTTTATCTCATTCATGCTCTTAGTTGCTGTCACTATTCAGGTAATAATGCAGAATTGTGTCCCAAACTCTTTCTGCTGCAGCTTAGGCCAGTTTTGCACTCCCATGGAACAAGCATGGGAATGAGGGGTTATGAGTGGGGAACTGCCATAAGAAAAAGTAATTCCGACCTTACCATTTTCTCCCTTCCCCTCCTCTCTCATGTCCTCTCCCCCCCTTGACCTATTACACACTATGTTACACGATTATACATATGCATATATTATTTTACAATTACCTTAATGCTAGAAGACTCAATCTAACAAACTCCAACTTTGCAATCTAACACACTAACCACTATGCTGTAAAAGCTTGATGTCATGTTGTTCGTTCAATAATATGCATGACAAAAACTATTAAATTAAGAGTTTTATTTTACTTTCAGCATACATTTTCACTTCCTTTCCTTTATTTCTGATCATCAAATCAATGCTACTTGCTTCTGCTTCAAAGAGGTGTTACTCAAACTCTAAATATATTTTAGCCTGTATTCGCTTATCCTCCGTATTTATGACTTCATACATCACAAGATCAAAGAGCAACATGTGCTTGACCAAATGTCAAACTGTGTGACAGATAACACATGGCAGTTGCACTTGTGAAGTGGATAGAAGTACTTCAGAAGGACACGACTTCAGTTCCTGCAACAGGTGTATAGTTACGAGGGGGTGTCAAAAAATAACTGGAATTGTTTTTTTACTGGAAAATGCTGCTCACCTTTGTTCAAATTCCATTTCACACCTTCAAAGTATTCTCCCTCGGACACAATACAATGATTCAAGCGTTCAGTCCAATATTCAAAACACTCCCTGAAGCCCCTTTTTGATGGTCTGTTGAGTACACTCGAAATTTTATTGCTTAGCTCTCGATCACTCTGAAAATGATGACCCGAAGCTCTTTTTTCACTGCAGGAAATAGGTGGAAGTCACATGGGGCTAGGTCTGTTGAATAAGGTGGATGTGACATCACCTCAATGCCTAATTCAGTGATTGTTTCCTGAGTCCTGCTGGCGCGATGAGTGGGGGCATTATCCTGATGAAGGATCCATCCCATTTGAGCAAGATTTGGTCGTTTCAATTTTCCTTCTTAATGGTCCCTTCAGTACCTCAGAATAGTAATTCACAGAAACAGTACATTGCTTATCCACCACATGATCGTAAACAATGCCTTGCTTAACGAAAAAGACAAGATGTATCACTTTTCCTGCACTTGGTTGAACTTTCACCTTTTTGGGTCTTGGACTTGAAGGATGTTTCCATTGGGCACTTTCCTGCTTTGTCTCTGGGTCAAATGATGAAACCAGGATTCATCGCATGTGATGACTTTGTCTAAAAAATCTGGTTATCGCTGAAGCTTTCCCTTCCATTGTTGACACGCCATCACACAGTGAGCCTTGTGTTCATCACTAATCACACAGGGCATGCACTTTGCTGCAACTTTTCTATACCCCAGAACATTTCATACAATGTCTTCAGCTGATCCGTAGGATATATTCATAATCTCGGCAATCTTTGTCAATGATAAATGACGGTCTTCCCGCAACATGACATCAATTGTGTTGATGATGTCTGTTTTCGAAGTTGAAGGTCTTCCAGGAAGTGGAGCATCCTCAAGGTCATTTTTACCCTCCCAAAATCGTTAATATCATTCAAACACTTGAGTTTTCCCCATTGCTTGCACTTTGTAGGCTTGCTGCAACATTTCCAATGTTTGTGATGCAGTTTTGTCAACGAAGAACGCAAAATCTAATTGATGCGTGCTGCTGCAACTTGAAATCTATGTTGGGTACAGTAAACATGGCCTCACACTTCTGCTACCCTCCAACTGAGCACCTCCAGGCCAATGACATGTATGCCATTTTGTCACTCAAGGTCAGACCTCTCTGGTACTACCAACATCCATCTCATGTGCAGGTGCTTTAAAAAGCAAAAAAACAATTCTGGTTATTTTTTGACACCCCCTCATACTATTATGAAATTCATACAAACTGTGCCAAATGTAGAAAAATTCTCTTTCAACCACAGCGCATTGTCAAGCTCTCAGAGCTGTACAAATTGTCATGCTCCTCTGATTGCAAATTGGAACATAAAAAAATGTAGGTGTAGGAAGAAAGTTAATGTCAGCAAAAAGAAGAGAAAGAGTGCAGTTTCAAAGCCTGTGTAGATAACACCTTCCATGTGCATTACTAGAAACAGTCTGTTTGTTAGTAGTTTTTTGGACAACTATACTACACATAATTTGTAAAGGGAAGAGCTTTGAAAGATCAGTGCAGCTAAAAATGCTTTCACTTTTAACAAGCCAGGAGAACTTTTTTATATTCGGAAAGACATTTTATATAGTTCTTATCTGCTATTTCTCTGCCAACTGCTTGCACAATATATTAAGCACTAACATCAGCTTATATAAACACACTAATCTAACTTAGGGTTGAATTTCCATAACACAGGAATCTGTAATTCCGTTCCTATACACACAATAACCTAACCTAACACAACCTAATGCTGGCTAAATTATGAAAACAAAGGACCATGTCATCCCATTCATATAAACACACTAATCTAACCTAACCCAGGTTAAATTTTGATAACACAGGATCCTGTCATCCCATTCATATACACACCCTAACCTACGCATGGGCAAAATTTTGATAACATAGGACCCTGTAATCCCGTTCATACACACACAATAACCTAGGCATCATAACCAAACACAGACTAAATTTCAATAACACAGGATCCTGTCAGGCACTGAAGATTGGTCTGTTGTTAAAAAAAAAGCTCAAGTGCTGTAAATACCATTCCAGAAGAGTAAAACTCTTGATACAACTTCTGAAAGATTAAAGTTAAAGGGAGGGTACAAAAACCATAAAAACCATCTTTAAACTAATGATTCCAATTGTGTATGTGAATAAAGTGTTTCGTGAGAAATACTTATGTTAGCAAATCCTGGGTAGGCACAAAATTATCCTTAGTTAACAAGTAGTAGTTTAAGAACATGATATTGCCTTGTTGAAGTCGTTAGGCTCACCCACACTCCCTTTTAAACATTCTTACTTATATAGTAGAAACTAACAGCATTTTGAGAGGGAAGAAAGTTAGCAGTTGCCAAAGTAGTAAATGGTCACTAAATGAGCAATCGAGTGAATTCTCCTACTTTGGCAATCATTGCGGTTTGGCTACACTGATGTTCCTGCTATGCCTTGTCACTTCCATTTCTCTTATTATGAAAAATATTCCTCCGCTGTGCTTTGCAGCTTAGGGTCCTCAATATCCTGGCAGCACTTTCTGGTTTATGGAGTGTCACTGCTGGGAATGTTCCCATGATGCCTCAGGTGGAAATGATGTTTTGGATGTGTGTCACGGCTGTTATGTTGTGGCTTTACTGATTTATTTTAAGCATATACATCTATAACTGCATATACAACTATAATTACCATGTCCTGAATTTGAATTATCGTTAAATATGTATATTACTACAAGTTGCACAATAAAGGCATGCAATATAATTTTACATGTGCGCAATGATGTTGGAGTTGAACCGGATCAGCAATTATAACCAAAGTTAATGTTCTCTGTACATACGAAAAGCGTTCGTCAGAGGCCTGCAGATGGCTGGAGAATTATACCTACGTCTAAAACACGACGCGATGCATTAATTTGCCAATAGAGACACATGATATTCATGACACCAAGCCTTCCGCTATCCAGGAAAACAATGATAACCTGTATATTTAGGAACGCAGTGATTATGCAATGTTTTCAGCGCAAATGCATTACAAATCCATTTTCACGCATATAATACTAGTTTATATATAGCTGCTTGACAAATATCCGCCACATATGGGAAATAAAATCGTTGCTGCATACGTAAACAATTTGCTCATAAAAACAAGCTTGGCCGCCAAATAAAAACTTTGGTAAATGTTTACAAAATCGGCCACTCGAGAAAAAGAATGAAATATAGTGCAATGGATGCCGGTTTTATTGCTGATTACGATTTTGAACGTTTTATTTTGCGCTCAAGTTTCGTTTTTGATTTATGAGCAAATTTCGTACGTGCGATGCAGTGGTTTTATTTCGCCGGATATTTAGCAAATAAATGTATGTAAACGAGTATACTATGTGCTAGAATGATTAATGCATTTCTATTAATTGCACTGTATTTAACTTAATTTTTCGAGCGGCCTATTTTCTGCATAATAATCACCAAGTTTAACATCGTTACACATTACTCACAATGTAGGTACTTACTCGGTAACTCTTGGGTCAAGATTCCCAATCCAAAGACGCCTATCTTCAACCTTATTTTCTGGTGCTGGATCCGGAACAGGTATCAGCTTCTTTAAAGGCTGTGGACAAATGGAAGCAAGACGTTAGATTACCCTTCTTTTCAGAAAGGATATTTTTTTCGTAAAGCATACGTTTATTAAATCGAAGAAACCACACTCACTTCAATGAAACTCATTTTATTTTATTGGCTTCTCCATTAACCTGCTCCAATGGATTAAACGCACCACACAGCCAAATATTTCTTTCCACCCTGCCCTCCTTTAACCCCTTGGACCAGATTTTATTATTAAACGAGCATTGCGAATTGTTTTGCCGAACGGAAGAAGTACCTCATTTGTTTTATGAACAATCGAGGCTAGGTGGTGAATAGGTGTGCTAGGTAGTGACAGGATTGCCAAATCTGGAGACTTGTTACTACTGTCTGTTCATCAGCTCGTGGCTGTGGCTCGTGGTCATAGGGTGTTCTGTGGTCATAGGGGACTGAAGGGTAGAGGAGGGACGTTCCGCGATAGAGTAACCCGAGTTTTGAAATCTATAAAATGTATAAGTATCTATATTTATAAGTAGATAACGTTGCTGCTTGTTAGGTTGCCAACTTACCTCCAATGTTATCTCCGCTATGTTTGCTAGCTAATATGCTAAATATTTTTATTTCAGTTAAAAATTGTAGTCACGAGGGTTATCTCGGAAGTAAAGAAAAGAGGAGTGTAGAAGTGATAGATCCCCGCTTTGGAGTGTCGTAAATCTGCTATGATATTGTGGTTACAGAGCCAGGGGTTCAGAGTGACAGTTCCATGTGTAAGACAGATTTTTACAGGAAATTGAAACAAACAAACCTAAAGAGATTTCTAAAGCGGACGCATTTTGGGTTTTATTGGGCCACACTGTCGTTTGCTTGTTCCCATACATATGTGTTCTCAATCCCATAGAATTAATTTGAGTAAGGCTAAAACGAATAAACAAGTGTAACAGGTGACCTACTCTTACAGGAATTGCACGATATAACACTCGAAGGTATATCTCTTGAGACCGAAACAAGCTAGCAAGGTTTTTGAAAAACATATAGAAAATGATAAGTGCGAGAAAGACGGAGAAGTTGAATACACTATGTTTTATAGCCTGAATATACACTGCATGAACTAAAAATAACATTTAAGTTCCGCTATTTTGAGTGGCTTCTTTGCTTTAATCTAGTGTGAATACACATTCCAAAGTTGGCAATATTATCGCAGAGCGATTAAAAGCACAACTACCGCTACACGCATTCATTCATCGCTTCCCGCGCAATCACTCTTCCTAGAGCGGATTTCGAGGCTTGCGCTGTTTGCTGATGACGTCACGCGGGAGGCGGGCAGTACCGATATTCACACGTGCAGCTTACATTGTGCGGTATAATTCAAACCCCGTCGTACTATCTGAGTACCTCTGCTCAACTTACCTTGTTTTCTAACATGAAATGTCAACGCAGGCGTTGTTTTAATTGAAAGCACAGTTCTCATTTGGTAATATTTCGTAAAACAGAAATGAAAATAATCTGTAGGAAGAAGGAACAACAGTGTGCCACTGCTACATAATCGTGCAACTATTACCTACTTTGTTAAGAACTTCCAACACGATTTTTTCACTTTCTTCAACATTTCGCAACGCAGCCCTTACTAAAAGACCTCTTAATATCGCTTTCACCTACTGATTACTTCTTTACAATGTGCAATGAAAGTTTATCTCTGTTAACATGAATATATAGAAGGATAAGACTTGGTAAGAATACTTTGCACAAGAATGAGCAAGGAAGATCATTTGTATATAGCATATCAGATGTTTATCATTAAAATATAGCTGTGCATATTTTAATACATTAAACAACTATAAGTACATAATTCTAGTTATTCACGTTGCGTGTTTTCATGTATGGCCACAGTGAACAAAACTAGAGAAAATCTTATTTCAGATTGTAAAATAATGTAATATAACTGCAAATTAGTTTATTAGTGTAACATCATCAACGTATTGTACAATTGCAATGTTATTCCAGCATGTGCCGATTGTTCCTTTTCTTTAAAATGGGAAAAGAAAATATTGTCCCTATTTCCCGAATGTGAAAGAAGCACAGCATAGCTATACAGGAAGGGTTATTAGCCATTTGTTCATATTTTAGCTCAATTTCAGTACGGTTTGAGACAAGGCGGTGTACACTCTCTGATAAAGCAAAGCTCATTGTATTTTGCTTCCTTTTATCCTTCTGTTCACTTAAAAGGGTTAGAGTCCTTCTGTCTCAGACAGGCCGTATTTAAAATAGCACGAACTAGTGTAATAAAACGTGCCGAATTGGCCTGTGAGATAAATTTTGTGGTACGTGTTAGCGGATTAACTTCTAAGACAGAAAATTTCTAATTTTCTGAAAAACACATCTTGACGTCTGTGCAATTATTTCGACGAATCACAGAACAATGTTTTAAATAATATTTTTATTTGATTCACTATACTGACCAATCAGGTGTCCCAATTACGCGCTCCAGGACAGTTGCAAACAATGATCAGCTAGTATGTAGTTAGTTTTAATTGATGCTATTTGGAAATACAAGTGTGTGCAGGCTTGATAAAAATTAATATTTCGAAAAGCAAACTTAATTGTGCTATTGCTCAGTGTTGCAATATAGGAACAAAAAAGTTCCAGAATAATGTATTACAGATTCCCCAAAGATGACAAAGTAAGGCGTACATGGATATCTCCATGTAAGCGGAGTGATAAGTTCAACGCCGACAGTGCTCGAGTGTACTCCGTACATTCTCGTCTTGAGGACTATCAACGGGAATTAAGAAATGAATTACTCGGATTCCCTGTATGAAAAATTTTACGTGCCGATGCAGTGCCGTGTTTGCTGATTCCCAACTGGCATGGTGACAAGCTCCTGGGTTTGAGCTCAGAAAACAGCCCAAACATCACCCAAACTAATGATAAGGTATGTAATGTCAAAATGTATATTTATTTGGGCATGTTTACTGAAAGTTGAAACCGAAATTATGTCAATATATATGATAATAGAAAGAAACAAAAGGAGATTCTAGTCGATAGTTAAGGGGAAGACGTAATAAAGCTGAATAGATTAAAGTCTCAAGAATGGAAGCCTAGGCAGATTTAAATGAGTGATAAGGTTAAAATTGTTGTATGTACAAAGCTCTAACGATTCCGCGGGCTGATTCCTATCTTACCATGACGTGCTCTAAAGTTGGTCAATGGAAATTGCTTCCTTCGTGTCGCCCACGCATAAACAAATGCAATGCAACACACACTCGTCTTGAATTAAGCCGAGAGAACGCACGTGCAATTTGGGATTTGTACGTAAGCTAGCGCGTACACATAATTCGGCGGTTGCTAAAGGGTGACCAAGTTAAAGTGTTATAACGTTGTAGTTGAAGTTACAAAGTTACATTCTGTTTAAGTATCGTCGGCAGTTCTCTACAAATCTGGAAATTTGCAAATAAAGTTAAATGTTGGTTAATTCTTCGTTTGGTTCCATTCCTACCACAACTCACGCATATCCTGCAGATTAGGACCTCTTGCTAGAACTAGTCCGGACACCAAACACGAGATCTTATAGGTCTTAAAGGCGACGTCTTCGACAGAAAGGAACGTTTGCGTCAAAGTAATATAAGAATATGTCTCGTTCCATTCCTACCACAACTCACGCATACCCTGCAGATTAGGACCTCTTGCTAGAACTAGTCCGGACACCAAACACGAGTTCTTATAGGTCTCAAAGGCGACGTCTTCGACAGAGAGGAACGTTTGCGTCAAAGTAATATAAGAATATGTCTCATTAAGGGCAAATTGCAGCTCCTGAGGTAAAAAAAATATTATTTTCACTGTTGAAAACTTTATTTTTTCCTCATCAATTTATATATGATATATAGGTTGTTGTACATTTGACAATCGTCAGTGAAATTGTTTTGTAATCAGTAGAATGTGTTGACGTAAGTTTTCAATGTGTTTTCAGTTAAGTTATCTTTTATACCACATATCATTGCATTTTGCTACACTTTATTAATTATTGCTTAAGTGTTTATGCAATGGCACTGTTAGTCAATGCTTTAAGTGGTATATGTTAAAACGGGTTTAAAGCGCTCACTTTCAATTGCTATCTGAACTGGGCGTGCTCTTCAACCTCCATGTGACGTATGTTGCACAAAACCAATGACAGCAATTGTGCCGGAGTGGCCTACCTTCTTTCTACTCTACTTACCTTGGCATTCATTTACTGCATTCCTCTCAGGGACCATGAGGTGGTGAACAAACGGTAGATCTGTCATTCAGCGACAGAATTTCAAAAATAATAAACTAGGGACTTGTCATTCGAACTTCAGCAGCGTTGGAGTACGGTAGCATTCGAAGAATGTACCAAGTGTGCAGTGTTCAGTGACATTCGTTCAGTGTCGAGTCGTAGCCATTTTGGTTATTGACTCGTGATTCCTATTGTGTGCATATACCAAGATATTACGCGACTGTTTATGAAATTTATATTACATTACGGCGGGGGCGTCTCCCCCGCCACTTACGGACGTTCTCGAATATGAGAAAAATATTCCAGTGACTGTGGCTATCACTCCCGTAGTTGAATCGAACACACAAATAGTAAAGCACCATTTGTAATACTATTAACTAGTACAATGGGCACATTAACCCAACTATGTCCCCTTAAATTGGGCAAACTCATATTCGAAAATCACCAAGATCTAGTAATAGAGAAAATTATAAAAACAGGAAAAAATAGATTAGAAGTATTTCTACTCTCAGCAGCTGCGGCAAATGCGTTTCTCAATTCAGACTTCGCTTCGAAAAACCGTCTCAAGGCATACATACCATATCACTATATACACACTAGAGGAATTATACATAACATTGATCCAGAAATCACAGAAGAAATACATAAATATGGACACACGATAGAACGTTTTCCAATTCAACACGTATACCGTTTTAAAAGACGAGTGCTGTCACATACTGGGACCATAACCTACGAATCCACTCAAATATGTCTATTAACCTTCAGATCGCAATTATTGCACGAAATTTTCGCTTATCTTACAGTTAAGTTTCCAATTTCGCCTTACAAAGAAAGAGTGTTACAATGTTTCAAGTGTACTAATTTCGGACATTCCACCAAAACATGTCGTTGTAATACCACATGTACGCGTTGTGCACACAACCACTCAACTTCAGATTGTGAAAGCAACATCTTGAAATGTAATAATTGCACACTTCCACATCGTGGTAACGACAAACATTGTCCAGATTTTCTGAGCGAACAAGCGATCATGGACAAAATATCATCCATACGCATCTCTAGATATGAAGCTATACAGTTAATTCGCGGGGACAAACCATACGCTAGTAAACTTCATAGCCAAATACACACACCCACCACAAACCCCTCTCCACACAAAACGAATCAATTCATCCCAGATAAATCCACCATACCTCGCAATACAGCTCCAAGACCTTACAAACATAAACCCTTCGAGGTAATCCAGACATCACAACACAAACGAGTCAAATCGGCTACCACTAAACTACAATTCCACATTTCGTCCAAACAACGCTTCTACTTTACGGGCAGAAATAGTACCCGTGAATCACGTACTCACTTATCTCCAAAACCAACAGCGCCATGAGACTTCTTCTGAGACACTCCCTTCCTGCTTTGTCCACCCCAAAAGTGGACAGCCAACTTTTCTTTAATTATCTAGAAGAAATGGGAAAACTCGCCAGAAAAAAATGAACCTATTCCGAGTGAAGCCCTGAGACAACTTTTATGCAAACTAATATCCTCAATCGGAGCTAACCAGATTGTTCACACTCACAGCACGGCTTCTTTCACGATAGTTCAATGGAACGTCCGTTCCATAAAGTCAAAATTACACTATCTACAACATCTCTTAGAGCTATATCACACAGACATAGTGATTAGAGAAACTTGGCAGACCCCTCAGCAGACCTTTCAATATCGTCAATTCCAGGTTCTCCGACAGGATCGCTTGCATGGGGGAGGAGTGGGAATCATGGTTCTTCTTCAATCTTCTTTGTTAGTGCCCTCTTTCCAAACAATCAACAGCTTTGACGAGCAATTTCAGGCCATATTGCTTCAACTTCCTAATCTACAACTACTAGCAATCTACAATGCATCAGAACATTGTATTTCTCGAATATTCTGGATCAATCATCTACCATTACTGCCTAAAAAAGATACCATAATCTGTGGCGATTTCAATCTCGGCCTTACCCTAACCAAATGCGTTGTTCCCAACATAATTCTTCCTTTCTTCATCAGCTAATAGACCAACATTTCCTTTTGCTTAATGACGACTCACCAACCCGATTTGGTCCTGCCCATCAACATCCCTCATCTCCAGATCTATCACTAATATCCTCATCGGTATGGCAAAATACTCATTGGACAGTAAGACTTGATTCTATGGGAAGTGATCACTTTCCCATATTTATAAATATAGACAAAGCACAAATTTTAGATGCACGTCAACCTACCATCCCTCATCAACATATACAGGATTGGAATGACTTTACCAACAGTCTATCATCGACATTGTTAAAATCTAACATATACACAACACATCCTATGGATCACGTGTCTTGCCGTGACAGTACTACCCCATATATCCCCAACCCGGACACAATCTTCCGGCAGAACTAGGTACAAACCCATTTGGTGGTCTCCGAAATGTTCAGAAGCATTTGATAAACGCAGATTATCATTAAACCAACACCAATAGACACCAACCCGTACCCAATTTATAGTTTTAAAAGCACAATGCGCATCCACTTGACGCATCATTCTATACCATAAACGCAAAGATTGGCGAAAATTCTGTGCGGAATTGTCGCCTCCAATTACTACCTCCACAATGTGGCGTAAATTACGTTGGTTCACACGACATACCGGACACCCTACCACTCCCATAGTCATTGACATACATCTTCAACAACAATTTCTAGAATAACACACTCATACTCGGTACGTAACAACCCTCCTTTTCCGATATCCACGTCACAAGACGACCCTTTTTTTGAGGGTGAAAAAGCACTCATGTCACCCATTTCAACACACGAACTGACTAATGCACTCAATTCCCATCATAAATTGACCACTTTGGGACCAGGTAGAATAACATACGAAATGATCAAACACTTTCCACACACATGGGTATTCGTACGTTCTTTACACAGGTCACATCCCAGATTCATGGCAACACTTATACGTCCTCCCACTTTTGAAAACAAATAAAACAGGAAGGACGGCACTTCACTATGGATCGATTGTCCTAGCCAACACATTTAGGAAATTATTTCAACAAATTTTAAAAACCCGCATCGCGTTTTATATGGAACGATGCGGTTTTTGGCCCAAAGGATAATACGGATTCAGAAAACTCTTTTCCATAAATCACAACCTACTACTACTAACGCATGACATACACGTCAATTGTACTCGTAAACGAGGAATTCTAGCCCACTTCTTAGACATTTCTCACACATACGATTCCGTACAGTTAGACATCCTCATCCCTATTTTAAGGATACTTTCCATTCCAGCACCTATAGTCCGACTTATTTACCACCTGTTTACTGACCGTCAACTACAATTAACTCCACACTACTCGTATACCCAAATTCGCTAAGGCTGCCAGGGATTACCTCAGGGTACTCCTCCTCTTAGTCCGCTACTCTTTATTATTTATCTCCAGGAACTTAATACTCTTCCTTTTCAACAGAGCCAACTTCTCCTTTTTGCTGATGATATCCTCCTCTACTCCCCGGCAACGAATCAGGAAATCTGTTTCTCGACATCTAAGATACAACATGACATAGACTTGTTAGTGCAAAACCTCCTACGAGTAGGGTTACAACTCAATGTCAGTAAAATTCATTCTATTTTCTTTAAACGTGGCAGACCAATTTTACAATCACCGATACATATTGACGGACATCTTCTACCTTTCACGCAATCAACCAAATTCCTAGGCTTATATTTTGACTATAACCTATTCTGGAAAAATTATGCTATTTATCTTCATTCCACCGTTAGATCAACCCTTCCCATATTTAAATACATTCAAGGTAGACATTGGGGAGCCCACCCACGCTACCTCCATATCATATTCAAAGCTCTATGCCAACCAAAACTGGACTACGGAGCCATCACTATTACTATCTGGTTGGATGGCAAAATAAAATTACATCCATACTTTATCAAATTGGTAAACTCATTTTAGGGGTAGGCGGCAACCCGGCTACTCTTAAAGTTTTAATTGAACTAGCACTACAAAGTTTCACCGAACAACGGACAGCCCTTACTATTCCTTTTATAGCGAACATTTTTCTTCACAGAGAAATTCGCTATTCTCTAAATTACAACTAAGGTTTACTTTCCATTTACAGTGCAAAATAGGATGACGGAAGCTGACACCGATATATTTAAAAGTATTTAAAGCCTTCAAATCAGTCCAGGGAAGCAGGTCTCATAGGAGATCTCCATTATACTATCTCAGATATGATCAGCTGATCCCTAAAACCAAATTCATCGTATCTAACTGGCAAAAGCACGACGTTACCACCCATACATAGTTAGTATACTTCCTACACCAGTTTTCTCAATCCTTACGAACACCCCCCCCCCCCCAGATTATATATACTGATGGATCACTCTCTGTTCGTGGCTAGGAGCTGCATATTTCAACCAAACCACGGGTACCAGTGCCTTATTCTCTCTTCCCCCTTATTTCTCTAACTATTCAAAAGAAATCTACGCAATATGCCAAGCTATATTCTCTAAGTCATATCCAACATTCCACAATCCCACTCGGTATCGCTTCCAGCAGTGCTATATAAACTCTTACTAGATTTTAAATAAAACCTACACTTGACTGGTGTGAAACAGTATGTTTCCACGAACTAGATTCATTAGATCAGCGCCATAACACGACAAATATGATCTGGATTCCTGGCCATTCCAATATAACAGGTAATGAATACGCAGATAAACGTGCCAAATCAGCTGCCAATAGTTCTCCAAAAACATCACCAGTAATACACATCCAAGACGTCCGACAACATGTTGCTCATAATACCGATACTTATTTCCACCTACCCAGACCACCTAATCCACCCTGGTTTTCAGTCGGAAATATAGACAAAGACGCTATATCCCTGGCAACAAAATTGAAATTGGGCGTAGCACCCACCCCGGCCTATTTGTATATGATTGGAAAACGCGATACAGCTTGTGAGTGTGGCCAGTTTGGTGATGCAGATCACATATTCGTTCAATGCCCTAGAAATTACCATCACTCGACATCTCTGTACTCACACCTACGCGCACATATTGGCCCCGGCCCTTGGAATATTTCATCGCTTCTAAACTGGAACATACGTCATATAGCCCCACTTCTCCGATTCATCAGAAAATGCAAAATTAAACTATAATACTAATATCATAATAATAACATATCTGCACATTACATCCCATTGTACATCTACACCTCTTTAACATCAAGAACACAAGACACGGAAATCCAGATTTCACTGGATATAGCGTCAATAAATAAACCAACAACAACTACTACTATTACTACTGATGCTACTACTACCGCTACTGCTACTGCTGCTCCCACTGCTGCTCCTACTGCTGCTGCTACTACTACTGCTACTACTGCTGCTGCTACTACTTCTACTACCACTACTGCTACTGCTACTACTGCCACTACTGCTACCACTACTGCTACCACTGCTACTACCACTACTGCTACCACTACTACTGCCACTACTGCTACTACCACTACCGCTACCGCTACTACTGCCACTACCGCTATCGCTACTATTGCCACTACCGCTACTAACACTAGCGCTACCACTACCACCACCGCTACCGCCACCACCACCACTACCACCACCACTACCACCACTACTACCAACACTACCACTACTACTACATGTACATGGGTACTCACGTGCGATCCACCGTCACGAAGGCAAGCATGGCCGTGACTCATTTGAGCAGAATCATGCCGAATATTGGAGGCCCTAAGGAAAGCAGTCGTAGACTTCTTTTCTCAGTTGTAACATCTATCTTGCTCTATGGAGTGGGATTTGGCGCAGAGCACTGGACAGAAAGATTTATACCACACGGCTCCTCAGCGTGCAGCGCAAGATTGCCATTCGGATTACCAGCACATATCGTACCACCTCTATTAAGGCATTATTGGTCGTGGCCAGAACGCCTCCAATAACGTTAGCAACAGAACGTCTCCTAAGAGAGCAGAACGACATCTGACGAGATGAGGCCAGACAGCAGTTATTGGAACAATCGCAGGAAGCATGGGACTCGGATCACGGAACCACCCACTGGACTAAGCGCTTAATCCCAGACATCCTACCTTGATATTCACGTCGGAGAAGATGCGTGAATTTCTACCTGACACAGTTCCTTACAGGTGATGGATGCTTCTATATCGTTTTGGGCTAAGTGCTACTGAAGAATGCATTTACTGCGGCAAAATTGATAGGGTAGAACACACATTCTTTGAATGTGTTCAATGGCAACATTTGCGTACACCGGCAGAGTTTAAGCTGGGAACGTTTACGCCTTCTCAGGTAGTTTCTCATATGCCCACATCTACTGCGAACTGGAAGGTGGTTAACCAGTTGGCCCGGGAGATTTTATCTCGCAAGCGCCGAGAAACGAGTGACATTTAAGACCTACTCTGCCAATTGAGTCTATGGCTACCGTCTTGAATCTCCTCTTCTTGAAGAATGCCGTCTGAGCAGTTCCAAGGGGAAGTATTCACTTTGATTCATACAGAGCTTTTAGTTGGTAAGAAGCCATCTCGCCGAGGCGACTTTCGTAACATTTTTCCCCTGAAAAGACTACTACTACTACTACTACTACTACTACTACTACTACTACTACTACTACTACTACTACTACTGCTACTATCACCACCACCACCATCACCACCACCACCACTACTACTACTACTACTACTACTACTACTACTACTACTACTACTACTACTACTACTACTACTACTACTACTACTACTACTACTACTACTACTACTACTACTACTACTACTACTACTACTAGGGACTTATTTTTAGCTCTGTTTTTATTTAAACAGTGGCGACGCTGAAGGGATATTTGAGACTCTTAGGTTACCCAAACTAATTGCAGATGTTGTGTATGTCATATGTTGGGTGTAAATAGCAAAAAAAGTGACTAAAAGTCGACATAAATATTCACACGCTTGTCAACGCGTAAACATTTAGAAATCTGGAGAACGCCATACTCTCACATTCCGGCACGAGGGAGGGAATTGCCAGGTGTTGCTGAGTAAGATTAAATGTTCTGTGTGAGCAAGTGCCCACTCGAAGTCACGTTTTTGTAATGCTTGTAGGCATTGTCGGATTCTAGACGCGTCTAGATTCTTGCTTTCCAAGGCAACACCAAAGCGTTGAATTGTGGATTAAGAGGCGTATTAGTTTCCGTTTTCTATTGCATTAGGAAAACAAAGTATTTGTACCTTTTCTTACATCTGTGGCTTTCTCACATGCTTTACAGTAAGTGAGATTAATGATTGGTTATCCATCTTATTGAAACACCAATATTGCCCCCCCTTTTTTTTAAAGAAAAGTGTGCTTTAAAGGATAAAGAGACCTACAGCACATTCGAATATTGTGTGTACAGAAGGATGGAACCGAATAAAAACTTACCACTCCTAACGGTACAGGGAGTACCTATCTCCAACATCAAGTATAACGAACTGCAAATTATATTATAATGCTTTCGCATTGCTTGGACGAGAAAGTGAATTGTGTGAGAGTGGCATGGATTGCTTAAACATTTTTTCGTAAAAGGGCCTGTAAGCATAAGGTTTCGGATATACATCGAACAACAATCACTTTTATCTTCTTGGAAAATGTAGAACCGATCATGGTTTATCAGAAGCGACACGCCTTTCAGCTCTAAAGTGTAACGAATCAGTAACTAGCAGTAGACGAGCTATTCCAAGATTAATTCACAATGAGAGTGAAAACTCCTCTTAAAAAGCTATTATCTTTAAATGAGTAGGTTAGAGTCATAACTCACATGATCCAAAAAAAAAAAAAATACGAAATGGAGGTAGAAGTATGTTACGATTCAGTTTTCTGCATAGAATATGATTCCGGCGAAAATTGGTTTTATTTCTCACTTGATCCACGTTTAAATAGGCGACAAACTTACAGGTTTATGTCAAAAGTCTCATGCTCTATTGGATACTGTGAGAAACGACAGCTCGATATCAGTAGATTTACTGGCATGTAAAAAAAAACCCTGCGGGACGAAATTCCGGCACACGGGTGACACTCACCTAATAGTGAGAGGAGAAAACAGTGTGAATGTAATAGCACTTCTGTTTCAAACATACAGAACATGGCATGACATTTTAAAAGTGGGGATAAAAGTGTTTCTCGGTGCAAAATTACACCTTTTATGGAGAGTTGTTTACAGAAGAGTGAGTAGAGAAAGAGATGTGAATGTGTTACCTAAAATTGAGAAGAGAAAACAGTGTGAATGTAGTAGCACTTCTGTTTCAAACATATATAACATGGTATGACTTATTTTAAAAGTGGGGATAAAATGTTTTTGGTGCAAAATCATGTTTTTTGTGGAAATTTGTTTACAGAAGACTGAGTAGAGAAAGAGATGTGAATGTGTTACCTAAAAGTAAGTAGAGAAAACACTGTGAATGTAATATGCATGTATACAAAAATTTAACCAAATCTTTAGAGCCGTTTCTGAAATACCGGGAATATACATGCGAGAATTGCACTGTAGAAGCGGGAATAAAAAAAATGCTATTTTTTATGTAAAATCGCGTTCTTTTGGGAATTATACCTATATAGATGAACCTAAAAAGCAAAACTCTATCAGAATACAACATTTGATCGAAATCGTTAGAGCCGTTTCCAAGTTGCGCGGAATAAATATATGTAGATATATTTATATATATTTATATATATATACAAGAATTGCTCGTTTAAATATATAAGATTATTATTATTATTATTATTATTATTATTATTATTATTATTATTATTATTATTATTATTATTATTATTATTATTATTATTATTATTATTATTATTATTATTATTATTATTATTATTATTATTATTATTATTATTATTATTATTATTATTATTATTATTATTATTATTATTATTATTATTATTATTATTATTATTATTATTGTTATTGTTATTGTTATTGTTATTGTTATTGTTATTGTTATTGTTATTGTTATTGTTATTGTTATTGTTATTGTTATTATTATTATTATTATTATTATTATTATTATTATTATTATTATTATTATTATTCATTATTATTATTATTATTATTATTATTATTATTATTATTATTATTATTATTATTATTATTATTATTATTATTATTATTATTATTATTATTATTATTATTATTATTATTATTATTATTATTATTATTATTATCACCATCATTACCATTAATGCTGCAAGGAGCATTATTTATAGTTCTTAATGAATTTGGTCTGATTGTTACAATTTCGTTTAAGGCTCTGTGAACATACTGATTATGGGACATACTTAACCTAAAACAGAGCTTCTACTTATGACAACAGGAATTTTTCCCACAATTCTGTCAGAGATTGCAAGTGAAATGCTCTTAGCAGTAGCTTTCGTAAGCATATGCTTGCCTCGAGATTTCAAGTGTAACCCATGACTTGTTTAGCCATCTCTCCAAATTGATGACACGTCTGTAACCTTAATGCGGCGTCTACTTTCTCGACTAAGAAAATGATCCGGTCTTTGGTTAACCGCCCTCACACTCCTATTAATCCAAGGCTTGTCATATCTCCAAAAGAGATTCACAAATCTCACATTATTATGGCTACTGTTCTTAGCAAGATAGTCCATGTGCATCTCAATTTGGTAATTGGGATTCTTAACAAGGCTATTTGCAGGTCCCCACAATTACTGCTTGATTTCCTCTATCGAGATCTTTTGCAAGTGAATCAATATTCCCACTATATGTCTGAGACCAGCATCGGGATAGAAAATACTGGCAGCAGCAAATTCCTCCCCAGTTTTACCTGGATTCTTTTTCTGATGCCCCTAGCATAACTACTCCCTAAAACTAATGCAGCACAGTTGGCACCAGAAGACCTCTTTCCTGTCTTAGACGGGCTTCGTCTTCCGCTACGGCAAAAGGCGAGTATTGGAGTGTTGAAAAAATGCATACTAATGAAAAAGGAAGTGTTGTAAAGCTAGCGCCAGCACTTTCTTCTAAGGTCCTATACCCATCATCAATTGCAAGACAAAGTGCTGCATATGTACTGAAACTTTTTTGTGAAAAGAACATTGCAGCACTTAAAGCAATAAAAATTCTTGATGCAAAACGGACGGTTACATTTTGGGAAACAATTTTGTTCGGGTGGAAATGTGTAAATTTGAAAAAGAAACTCAAAGAAAGCACCGAAGAGACAAACTTTATGACCCAGTTAGAAGCCCAGAATACCCATTAATAGATTTACTAAAAGACTTCAGAAGGTGGTTAGGGAGTGGGGCAGGATTTATGAGAGTGGGGATAAACGACATAGGAAGTTGCCATCTGAAACTCACACAGCGCTTCTTCATACAACTAACACTCTGGTTAAACTTACAAAATTCTTATTGGAAGAAATGAAATTCGAATATGTATTTCTAGGAAAATTTTGAAAGATCAGTTTCGGCCAGTACGTGCAAATGAGCGGAGGAAGTTATAATGTTTCAGTAATGCAAATTTTAGAGTCAGAAAGGAAGTTGAAGCTTATAAAGCTTGTGAAGCTGTGTTCCTCAAAACCGGGCAAACTTAAAATTAAATAAACAACCCATGATACTTCAATAGAAAGTCACATGGAAGAGGAAATAGACGCCAATGATTTTGATACACTTGAAAACATAGTTTATAACTGTAGGAACGCCTTTGTAAGTGAGCAGAATAAAATTGTCCTAATATACACGGTGTCCCAAAAAACACCGACAACACTTAATATGTTGTGCGGGTCGCCAAACTGAGTGGTTTTCAAAAAGGAATCCTTTTCCGCAAATGCATGGTTTGGACGTTGTAACACATCGAAGTGTTAAATGGGTGTGCGTTCACATTTTGTCAATCAGCCCAACATCGAGCTCTCTACATTACAAACGTGCTTCGAACCGTGTATTTCTTACGTCATTGTAGAGCCTACATCGGCGGTGGTAAGCCTCATGTACATGACTCAATACGTGCAGTTGTCTTTGAAGACTTTCAATCGCTCCGTGGATTCGAATCATAAGGCACTCCGCGAACGTTACAGGAGTGTCATACATCGCACTCTTCACACAACTCCACAGGAAATAGTCGAGGAGAGTCAGATATGCCGACCATGCAGACCATAGCACTGATCCACCTCCACCAATCCATTGACATGCGATGTTGCAGTGATTCCGCACATTTACATCAAGGTTTACTGGAGCTCAAGTCGGCCATTTCATCAGCTGTGTACTGGTACGTGTTGCACTGCTGTTAAAACGCTACCGTGCTGGAAGCTACAGAAGTAGCTCCGAAAATGCGCACCAAGGACTTTATGGAGGAATTTAGCGCATGCACAGGAATGTTATGTTCAGTTCATCACAGCACACAGACGACTAAATAGTTGCATACCTTCCGTATTAAGATACCTACAAACTGTCACAAGTGTTCGTTCTCAAACTTCGACGCTTTCCAGGGTCCAAACCGTGCATTTCCGGAAAGGGGTTCCTATTTGAAAACCTACCAGTTTGCCATCCCGTACAACATATTAAGCGTTGTCGGTGCTTTTTTTTTTTTTTCGGTGGAGGAGCGTGGGAAGACATCCAGTATTTTCTTCATTCTTATGCAGCTAACTTGCTGTGCGAAATTTATAGTGTGGCAACTGCAGGAGCAATTTATGCTGTGAACGCAGAACGAATTTTGATATTCAAAATTCTGAAGTTCGTTCTTATGTAAGGGTAATTAATAGGGGAGGACTGAAGTGACCATCACAGTTCACCTATGATACAACGGCATACATATTCAGTATATTTCAGTGCTTAATTTCTGAAACATATCAACAAATATTCCTTGAAGCAGAAAACCAGAGAAACCTAATTCTTCATTTAGGTGCCGAGACATGTGACATTAATAATATTGGTGCTGACTGTAATGCTAGTTGATTGCGAATTGCCGGGTGCTGTTTTGATGAAGAAAATAAAAGTAAGTGCCAACATCCTTTAGTAAATTTACTGCATTACTAAACGAGACTGTTTGATGTTATCTAAGGGCAAAATACACACACAAAAAAAGGAAATTAGTCATATATTCGCATTGAGAAGATAAGAAGCATGCTCTACTATTATCAGCTACAGAAAGCATGTTTTCCACTGACATAGCAAGATACAATGATTTTTAATACCAAAATGTGAAAATATAAATAAATGCATAATGTAAAACATGTGATGATTCTGTATTAATTGCTTGGTACGTGGGTCTCGCGTTGTGGATTCATGGTTCGCGCAACTTAATAGAGGCGATCTTATTCGAGCCCGAATCCAAAGATATTTATAGGATCGCGTAAAAGACAAAAGGCCTTGTATTGTATTCGATAAGAACGCCATTTGAGAGTTCAGGATAAATTGAGCACATCCATTGCAGCCTTCAGAATCATTTGCTGTGGAAGACCTGAGAGATGAGGTATTTCTCTTCTCATTAAGGAACTGAACTATACTTTTAAAATCACCAATATTATGCAAATACCTTATTATTATTTGTATTTATTGTGACGTAGCGACTTTTAATTTAAGACCTGGCACTTTTGGCTAACACTAGTTGGCGACATTGAGTGGCAAAATTTGCTGTCGAGAGGTTGGTGTTTTGTGGCTGACAGCAAACGTAACAATGGAAAAGGGGCGTTCGTTAGCAACCGAAATAATATTTGTTCATGTTTGGGCGTAACTTTCTTATTTTTCGAGTATATTTGATAATTTACTAACTCTTATGCTATGGCTGAATTAAATCGAGCTCCAACCCCATCGGGAGCTGCTGTAACCGTGGTAGAAGGTCAGGAAGAAAATAAACAGGTATTAATCTCTTGCATTATCTTAAGTAAATAAGAACATTGTGTTTCTACATAATGTGCAGTAGACGTAATGAGAATTCTGATTTGTTAGTGTGATAATAGTTGCGTTAATAGCCGATTTGCTGTATACGCGGTTATACGTTTAGAATGAATAGCTGAATTACAATTTTTCGTAGAAGTAGAGGGAGGAATATAAACTTTTTGCGAAGAAATGAGAGGATCACATCTATATGTTATAGATGCATTGGTTCAACCAAATTCTTAAACTCGGAAAATCAGGATACCAGTCCACTTACTGGTATCAGAATTCTTGACTTAACACGTATAGTAGCTGGTCCCTTTTGTACGATGACTTTGGGAGATTTAGGAGCTGGTGTTATAAAAATTGAAAGACCTGGCACAGGAGACGAAGCTAGAAAATGGGGACCACCATTCATAGCAAATTCATCTGAAAGTTGTTACTTCATTTCACTGAATCGCAACAAAAAAAGTGTGTGCATTGACTTGAAATCTAAGGAAGGGTAAAAAAATTGTGCAAGAGTTAGCATCAAAATCTGATGTGTTGATTGAAAATTATGTTCCTGGTAAGCTTAGCAAATTAGGTCTCAGTTATGAAGATCTGAATAAAAAAGCACCACATCTTATTTACTGTTCTCTAACAGGCTATGGTCCTGATGGTCCTTATACAAAACGATCAGGTTATGATGTAATAGCTGCATCTATTGGTGGTCTCTTGCATATTACAGGACCATATCAAGGGGAGCCATGTAAAGTGGGAGTTGCTATGGTTGATTTAGCTACAGGCTTGTATGCTCATGGAGCAATTTTGCCAGCTTTAATTCAAAGAATGCAAACTGGTAAAGGTCAAAAGATAGATTGCAATCTGTTATCAACTCAGGTTGCTTGTCTCATCAATATAGGTTCTAATTACCTAAATGCCAATAAAGAGGCTCAGCGACGAGGTACTGCCCATGAGAGTATTGTGCCTTACGAATCATTCCCAACTTCTGATGGAGGATATCTCACAGTGGGCACAGGGAGTGACCAACAGTTTATAGGTCTTTGTGAACAGCTTGGTTTGAGAAAACTTGGCACTGATGGAAGATTCCTTACTAACCAGTTAAGAGTTCAGAATCGAGAAATTCTTATTGGCATCCTAAGAGAGCAGTTTATGACGAAGACATTGAAGGAATGGTTGCATGTAATGGAGGATGCTCCGTTTCCGTATGGACCAGTGAATAGCATGGCACAGGTAGGTAAATATGAACTTTTTTACTAACATACACAGTGTAGAGAATTACTTACATTAGCTTTGAATCGTAAACAAGTTGAGAATACTACAGCTTGCACATATCGCAGCCTTTTCTGGACACCACAGGAAGCTTGAAAGGTTGTGCTGTTTTCCCCTTCTTTCATTGAGTGACTCACTAATGACTTTGCATATAAGAGCAAGAAACTAACTGAACGTAATATTAAAGTTACCTTGTTTGTTCCCTTTTCTATCATCCGCACTTTTGATTGCCCATTTTGTATTGCAATGTATAGGCTCATTTATCTTCAATGGTCATATTGATTTAAGAAACAGCTAATGGTGTTAACTTATTGACCTAAAGGTTTCTAATGTTATTTCTCATTTATTTTTATTATGAAAAATGCTCATATTCACACCCGCAAACCTAATTTCAGACTGTTTGGAGGGTAGGGAATATCCTACTTGAATAAAAATTTCACCACCCTAGTGGGAATCAAACCTGAGACGTACAGGTCTAACTGGGGTGCTAATGAAGGGTGTGAGTACATTGGAGGCAAATCGTGCATTTCCGGACAGGGGTTCCTATTTGAAAACCGACCAGTTTGCCATCCCATATAACATACTAAGAGTTGTCGGTGTTTTTATTATTATTATTATTATTATTATTATTATTATTATTATTATTATTATTATTATTATTATTATTATTATTATTATTATTATTATTATTATTATTATTATTATTATTATTATTATTATTATTATTATTATTATTATTATTATTATTATTATTATTATTATTATTGTTATTATTATTGTTATTGTTATTATTATTATTATTATTATTATTATTATTATTATTATTATTATTATTATTATTATTATTATTATTATTATTATTATTATTATTATTATTATTATTATTATTATTTTTTTTTTTTTTTTTTTTTTTTTTTTTTTTTTTTTGATGGAGGAGGGTGGGGAGACATCCAGTATTTTCTCCATTCTTATGCAGCTAACTTGCTGTGCGAAATTTATAGTGTGGCAACTGCAGGAGCAATTTATGCTGTGAACGCAGAACGAATTTTGATATTCAAAATTCTGAAGTTTGTTCTTATGTAAGGGTAATTAATAGGGGAGGACTGAAGTGACCATCACAGTTCGCCTATGATACAACGGCATGCATATTCATATATTTCAGTGCTTAATTTCTGGAACATATGAACAAATATTCCTTGAAGCAGAAAACCAGAGAAACCTAATTCTTCATTTAGGTGCCGAGACATGTGACATTAATAATATTGGTGCTGACTGTAATGCTAGTTGATTACGAATTGCCGGGTGCTGTTTTGATGAAGAAAATAAAAGTAAGTGCCAACATCCTTTAGTAAATTTACTGCATTACTAAACGAGACTGTTTGATGTTATCTAAGGGCAAAATACACACACAAAAAAAGGAAATTAGTCATATATTCGCATTGAGAAGATAAGAAGCATGCTCTACTATTATCAGCTACAGAAAGCATGTTTTCCACTGACATAGCAAGATACAATGATTTTTAATACCAAAATGTGAAAATATAAATAAATGCATAATGTAAAACATGTGATGATTCTGTATTAATTGCTTGGTACGTGGGTCTTGCGTTGTGGATTCATGGTTCGCGCAACTTAATAGAGGCGATCTTATTCGAGCCCGAATCCAAAGATATTTATAGGATCGCGTAAAAGACAAAAGGCCTTGTATTGTATTCGATAAGAACGCCATTTGAGAGTTCAGGATAAATTGAGCACATCCATTGCAGCCTTCAGAATCATTTGCTGTGGAAGACCTAAGAGATGAGGTATTTCTCTTCTCATTAAGGAACTGAACTATACTTTTAAAATCACCAATATTATGCAAATACCTTATTATTATTTGTATTTATTGTGACGTAGCGACTTTTAATTTAAGACCTGGCACTTTTGGCTAACACTAGTTGGCGACGTTGAATAGCAAAATTTGCTGTCGAGAGGTTGGTGTTTTCTGGCTGAGAGCAAACGTAACAATGGAAAAGGGACGTTCGTTAGCAAACGAAATAATATTTGTGGATGTTTGCACGTAAAGTTCTTATTTTTCGAGTATATTTGATAATTTACTAACTCTTATGCTATGGCTGAATTAAATCGAGCTCCAACCCCATCGGAAGCTGCTGTAACCGTGGTAGAAAGTGAGGAAGAAAATAAGCAGGTATTAATCTCTTGCATTATCTTAAGTAAATAAGAACATTGCGTTATTACATAATGTGCAGTAGACGTAATGAGGATTCTGATTTGTTAGTGTGATAATAGTTGCGTTAGTAGCCGATTTGCTGTATACGTGGTTATACGTTTAGAATGAATAGTTGGATTACAATTTTTCGTAGAAGTAGAGGGAGGAATATAAACTTTTTGCGAAGAAATGAGAGGATCACATCTATATGTTATAGATGCATTGGTTCAACCAAATTCTTAAACTCGGAAAATCAGGATACCAGTCCACTTACTGGTATCAGAATTCTTGACTTAACACGTATAGTAGCTGGTCCCTTTTGTACGATGACTTTGGGAGATTTAGGAGCTGGTGTTATAAAAATTGAAAGACCTGGCACAGGAGACGAAGCTAGAAAATGGGGACCACCATTCATAGCAAATTCATCTGAAAGTTGTTACTTCATTTCACTGAATCGCAACAAAAAAAGTGTGTGCATTGACTTGAAATCTAAGGAAGGGCAAAAAATTGTGCAAGAGTTAGCATCAAAATCTGATGTGCTGATTGAAAATTATGTTCCTGGTAAGCTTAGCAAATTAGGTCTCAGTTATGAAGATCTGAATAAAAAAGCACCACATCTTATTTACTGTTCACTAACAGGCTATGGTCCTGATGGTCCTTATACAAAACGATCAGGTTATGATGTAATAGCTGCATCTGTTGGTGGTCTCTTGCATATTACAGGACCATATCAAGGGGAGCCATGTAAAGTGGGAGTTGCTATGGTTGATTTAGCTACAGGCTTGTATGCTCATGGAGCAATTTTGGCAGCTTTAATTCAAAGAATGCAAACTGGTAAAGGTCAAAAGATAGATTGCAATCTGTTATCAACTCAGGTTGCTTGTCTCATCAATATAGGTTCTAATTACCTAAATGCCAATAAAGAGGCTCAGCGACGAGGTACTGCCCATGAGAGTATTGTGCCTTACGAATCATTCCCAACTTCTGATGGAGGATATCTCACAGTGGGCACAGGGAGTGACCAACAGTTTATAGGTCTTTGTGAACAGCTTGGTTTGAGAAAACTTGGCACTGATGGAAGATTCCTTACTAACCAGTTAAGAGTTCAGAATCGAGAAATTCTTATTGGCATCCTAAGAGAGCAGTTTATGACGAAGACATTGAAGGAATGGTTGCATGTAATGGAGGATGCTCCATTTCCGTATGGACCAGTGAATAGCATGGCACAGGTAGGTAAATATGAACTTTTTTACTAACATACACAGTGTAGAGAATTACTTACATTAGCTTTGAATCATAAGCAAGTTGAGAATACTATAGCTGGCACATATCACAGCCTTTTCTGGACAGCACAGGAAGCTTGAAAGGTTGTGCTGTTTTCCCCTTCTTTCATTGAGTGACTCACTAATGACTTTGCAAATAAGAGCAAGAAACTAACTGAACATAATATTAAAGTTACCCTGTTTCTTCCCTTTTCTGTCATCCGCACACTTGATTGCCCATTTTGTATTGCAATGTATAGGCTCGTTTATCTTCAATGGTCATATTGATTTGAGAAACAGCTAATGATGTTAACTTATTGACCTGAAGGTTTCTAATGTTATTTCTCATTTATTTTTATTATGAAAAATGCTCATATTCACACCCGCAAACCTAATTTCAGACTGTTTGGAGGGTAGGGAATATCCTACTTGAATAAAAATTTCACCACCCTAGTGGAAATCAAACCTGAGACGTATTGGTCTAACTGGGGTGCTAGTGAAGTCTGACTACATTGGAGGTAATATAGTTTGCACTGCCTCAGTGGCAGCTTGTACCTTGTAAAGCAGGTGAATATGTTCATATAAGCATGTTGGAAGACAATGGCTACCATAAAACAATCTTCACATCTCACCTATTGCCTGTAGAAAAATCAATCCTCCTACATTTTAGAATGGCAATCCTGTCGGTAATGTCAATAAAAGGGACTGCCTTCCAAAGATTTCTCAATAGAAATGTTCACTAAAGGCAAATAGCTCAGTTCATCACGAGAGTAATTTGCATTTATAAAAAATTCAAGAATAGCATGTAGCAAATGTAAGTTTTTCTACCAACTTGTTGGCATTTTGTGGCTCTAAATATTCCGAATGGGCTGATTTAATAGTCCTAATGAATTTTAAAATATTAATAAGGATATGATATTCCTATAATTCCTAAGATTTAATGAAAGCATGCTCGCATGACCTTTGCAAATTTTTGTTTGCAAATATAATGTTGTTTCAACGATCAACTAAAGGAAAAGCCCATTTAATCTCCCATTTTCAGTGAAATGCACATGAAAAAAAAAACTTTTTTTTTTTTTGTAAAGCATCAGCTATTGTATCTCCCCCTTTTTGTATTTTCAATGTTTAGTTGTAATTTACATTTTAAATGTCCCTATCATGCTGACCTGTCATGGCTGATGGGTCATCAGTGGATATGGTCGGTGAATTTATTTTGATAAGTCTCCCGGTCAGGTCGGTGAGACCTTTGACAGGTGTGATCCTCCAGACATTCTGGGAGAGAGCGATGTAACTGCCAAAAGATAAAAATATAATATGGTGCTCTCTAAAAAGCAGTTACTATTACTGCTATTGTTCTCTACTATATTGGAGAACAAGAGGTTTAATGGCTTCATTGTCAGAAATCCTTAGCTAACAAAAACATTTTAAATGTTCAGGCAAATCATCGTGCTCATAACCATAAGAGAACGTGTTATACTAGCAAACTCTGTGAATACTTCTTTGTTCCACATGCTATTCTTATTCCCAAAAGGCAAACAAGTCCAACAGAAGAATGATTGCAAATTACAGCTACTCCATAACCAAGAAATGCTAGCTAACCAATATATTACTTTTAATTTGATATTGTACCACTTCCCTATTTATTTACTCTCTCTTTTAACGAGTATATCGATGTTATCAATGGGCCAGCCAAAGTTTAAAACATCTTTCTCCTCATTGTTTTTCCACCTAGAAAAAGGATTTTGCAACAAAGTACAGACTATATTGTTATGGGTTTCATAATGCAATGTTGAGGCACTCACATATTCTAATGTTATAAAAGCTGGGGTCTGTAGTAAAACTAAACTAACCCGTTAACAGCTTTGTAAAAGACCACTTCTACTAAATTAGTTTAACATAAATACATTCTCGAGGTGAATTAGGGAATGACTTTCTTTAGCAGGCATAAGGTTGTAAAGAGGAAACAGCCCCTCTCCCTGAAGTTTAACTTCCCAGCTATGCCTTTGCTATTCCCCACAAAAGTGAAAATACTTTCTGATTGCTAGAAACATGTGCAAACCAACTATACTGTATCATTTCGTGATGCCATGTCATGGCAACCAAACTGTTTAGAGCAGATGCAAAGTTCACCTGCTGCACCTTTTCCAGGTTATGTGTTTTCACCTACTCCCGCCCCATTCTTTCTTTGCCTGGTACCTTCAAACAAAAGTTGGGTTGATCATTGACCCTCACCATGCTGCTCGTAGCTGACAATGGATTTGAAGTTTGAATGATAAACAATGCCAAATTATAAAAATGAAAGACTGCTATATTCGGATGAAAACTTCTTCACTTATTTTACCTGAATAGTTTGCTCCTGCACTGCCTTCCATGCTAGACTTAGGTGGATAGCTGAGTTCCCCCTTAGGTGGGCAATGGGAATAGAAAATCTTCTGGGCTCAGTAAAGGCCGATCACTCAAGCACAGTTAAAATGCAATTTTTTATTGGCATTTGGTATACAAACATTTGTGTAATGAATCTAGCAATTTACCTTTGAGCTGGTTTGCAGATATGAAGTTGATATTTCAAACTCAATATATTTGGCAAACAGCTGTCATAACCTAATTTGCTGACCAAACAACTGAGCTGGTGTAGTTATAGTTCTCTCCCAAACCAGTGGTGTTACCGTTACTATTTTTGCATTACCATTACATTTGCATGAAGTAAATTAAAATAGACGTGCATTATTAGATGATTTTTCTATGCAAATGTTTCTAACAGTCTATCCAAAGTTGAACTGGACTAAACCTTGACCTATGGCTCCATCCAGTATAATGAAGTTAAGAGGATAAAGAAACAACTGTAAACACGTAGTGAGGTTCTGAAAAACATTAGGTAAATGCTATGTTTGTAGTAATTGACTTTATTTTATTTTTTCTTGTGTGTGTGGTTCTCTTTTTTTTTTCTTTTCTTTTCTTTTTGTCTCCCTTTTTGCTCTCCACAGTATAATATTAAAAATTGAAGTCGGCGAGAACTAACCTGACAATTGACAGCTAGCTGATTCACTCACCTTCGAATGAGGCTAGCCCGATCTCATCCAATCGACTAATTGTTTTGGGATATGTCTGTAACACAATTGAATCGGTCATTGCAGAAAGGTCATGAGTCACCAAATTCAAATTTTACAGGAGAGATAAAAAACTGTTTAGAACCTAAACAAATTGATTATTTTTGCCGAATTTAATGTCATTGCTAGCAGAACTTGACAGGATTGGAAAACAAACAAGAACTTTTAATTTTAATTATTTTCCTTTTCAAAAACACAGTTTTAATTCATTAGACTCATGCCCTTTCTGCAATGAACGCATAATT
Organism: Tenodera sinensis; assembly: GCA_030765045.1. Lineage (NCBI taxonomy): Eukaryota > Metazoa > Arthropoda > Insecta > Mantodea > Mantidae > Tenodera > Tenodera sinensis. Next base: position 247,044,760 of record CM060964.1, on the reverse strand, counting down.
ATTAAAAGTAATTACATTTAGATGCCGCGTAATATGTTTATTTATTTGTAAACATAGTTGTAAATGATGTTATAACGTAGATATCACATTTATAACTCTAAACAGTTTTACATTAATTTTGTATGATGTTCTTTGACATTATTACAAATTTTCACGAACAAATTCAGTATTTTTGCATAAACATTTTGCTAACCCTTCATAAGAACTGCAAATTGATAAGTCATTTAACAATGCATTTGAATCTAGTCTTCCCTATCACATTCAACATCAGCAGTGTCAGTTGGCCATTGTAGAATATCTTCATAAAATTCAATATATTCTGGAACAATGTACTTTTTCACTTTGATTATGTCCTCCACTTTTTTCACATTGATAGGCACTTTACACTGTGGATATGCAGGTGTTTCTGGTAGTGTAGGTTGGCTTTTTAGGTTATTAAAAGATGGAAATGCTCCTTACTTAGGCCATCAATGAATTCTTCTGTGGCCACCGTGCCAGGAGAGTGGTTGTTATATTCAAAAGCCATCCACTTGAAAGGAGAGAAAGAAATCTTCATTTCCTAGGGGATTTTTCCCATACTTGATGCTGAAAGGCATGTCTTTTTGTAATAAACACGCCACCAATGCTTGAAATCTAATATTTGAACACTATCCATGTTTTCAATTTTAAATTTCTCTGATACTTTATTACAACAACATACTCTTCAGGGAGGTAAATCCTATCATGGCGTTTTACAAATTTCTTTATAAGGCCGAAGTCTCTGTCATTTGGCAGAAAACTGTCTCCTCTTACTGGAAAGTAATGTTTTATTTTTTTTTAAGTTCTTTGTCAAAGCCAGAGTTAGGTTAAAACGAATCATTGCATGGTTTTTATTCTGACCAGTACAACCATCAGAAAAGAGATGCAACTCGGTCACATTTTCTGCCACATAGTTTTGAATGTAATGATTTATGAAGGAACATACTTCATTTGCCCCCTTTTTTGCCTCTCCCTCATGGTAAACATAAAAATGTGAGGTACCGTTTTAAGATTGTGTATGCTGAATACATTAACCCAAAGTTGACGCAGGTAGAAAATATCCTGAACAGGGATGTTTGGTAGGGGAAAATTTTGCATATAGTCGAAGCTTAAACCCAGTGTATTTTCTTCTTGGCTGCATCGATTTGATACTTCTTTTATTTTGGCATAAAAGTTCTTTGACCTCCTACGATGAACTATTAGTTCTGCAACAGCAGTTCGTTTGGCAGATTCAGAAAGATGTGGACTACGCATTTTTGCTGATAATTCTTCACATTTCGAACAAGTATCAACCCGTGGTCTTCCAAACCTTAGATTAAAGTTCTCATTGAAATATTTCAAATAAAATTTGTACTTTACATTCTCCTCTGGATATTGTTGCAAGAACATTTGGTGCATTTGCTTAACATCTAGTCTACCATCCAAATAATGCATTTCCCTCCCAGAGTAGTCAGTTATCTTCTTTGGAAATGATTTAATATGATCATAGATCTTTTGACATGTTTCCCCAGATATTATATTGCCTTTAGGATTTGTGCCCCTTAAGTCTCAAGGACTTTCCCCAAGGGACAGTAGTATACACAACCTACGGACTCTTTTTTCCGTTATACCATGCAGACTGATAAAAGCTCTTTTACAGACATTTATTCTGTTATTTCCTACCAGAATAAAATAGGAGAAGTTAACGTTCCTTGCCTTAGGTTGTCCTTCCTTGGCCTTCTGCTTTTCACATGTTGTGTTTCGATGAGCCCTTGAAGGGCTGACCTTTATCATGCAGATGGTTAAGATGGGAGATGATGTCCATTTCTACCTCGTCATCCACCAGAGAAAAGCACCGCTTTTTGCAACTGCAAATAACAAAATCACATTATAATACCAGATGTTCGAAATAACTAATTCGAAGCCATAGTACTAATGCATATTAAAGAATGCCATATTCCATCTTTAATAATACTTACTTGCAATCTGAGCCAGTTTTCCGCGAAGGAATAGTTCTCCTCGCCAGCTTTTGTGTTCCATCCCTTTAACTTTGGAGCTTCTTATGATGTTTCTTTTGTATGTATCTACATTTTTAGTTCTCTTTTTTCCTTTCTCTTCACTTTCAGAACTGGATAAATAATTACTGTCTGACGTGATGTTTTAACTATCCAAATAATATGGGTAAACACACAACACTCGACAATGATGAACTCGACAATATGAGTTCAACAATCCCTCAGATAACTCTGTTTCTCTCTTTCATGTGCAAAATAATAATGAGCGGCAGCCTTCAGCATTTTGCTGTAGTTTTAGTGTGATCCATGCAGAAAGGGCATCAGTCAATGACTCATGACGTTTCTGCACAAACTACGATTTTTAGGACACCGCTAACACCGTATTTAATGACATACTCGTGCCCTTTCTGTGTAGACTTGTGCATCTACCTCTAAACAACAAAATCCTGTATAAAACTCATTTTCGGAAAAAAGCTGACTCATGACCTTTCTGCAATGACCGATTCAATTGGAAGAGAGAGGTAAGTTCACAGGTAAGTGAATCACAAAGCTGTCAAGTGGCAGGGTTAGCTTTCGCAGACTCTAGGTAACTTATATTACCCTCTGCTTGCCAAAAGGGCAGGTATTATCTTTAAGATGCAAGATATAACTATTTCACAGTACTGATTAACTACTCATAAGTTTGTAGGAAATCATCCTTGTCAATATAGCTTTTGACCATGAAGCTCAGCATGGCTGTAAACTTGTTTGTTGATTCTGTTGTTACTTGATTTCCCATGAAGGCATGATTAATTACCATTAGAAAACAAGTTGCTAAAAGGGAAAATGCAGTTGGTTTGTATTGTAACATTTGCCCTTTTGGCAGTTATGGGGCATTATGCTGGATTTGTCATATCAACACAACTGTACTGTGTGCATACATTGAAGACTTCAGTATAATCAATGCCCAGACGTTCTCAATTGGATAAAGGTTCTGAGATTTTGCAGGCCATTCCAGAACCAAAATGTTTAGGTGCTGCTGAAACCAAGCCTCTGTGGTCCGGGATGTGTGCACACTGTTGTTGTCATGCATGAAATGTACTACTGGCATTTCCTCTTCCTGGTAGACCTATCGTACCGTTGGGATCATGCAGTCTTCCAGAACTGCAACATATTCTTCGGAGTCCATGTTGGAGGAAACTTCAACAAGCTCCCCAATTCCACTGGTGCTCATCCAGCCCCACACAGCTGAACTGATCTTGCCGCTCCGTGCAGTGGCAACAATGTGTTCAGGGTCAAAGCAAGTGTTGTCGGGTCACCATAGGGGTAATCTCCCATCCTCATCTGGTGGAAACACTTTTTTGTCAGACCGAATTATCTTCTCCCAGAAGTCTTGACTTGCTGGCTGATACTGGAGACAGAAGGCCACACGAGCTTCCCTGCGTTCTTGCTTAAGGGGACCCTTTCTGGCAGGCTTGTGATGTCGGATGCCAGCAGCACAGAGTCGTCAATGGACTGTCTCAGCACCCACTGGCAGATTTAGACTTCTGGTTAGTCTTGTGGCTGGAAGGAAGAGAATCTCTTTGCGGACCTCCAGAATAGCTCTGTCGTCCTCTGCCGTGGTCTTCTTTGGTGTTCCTTGCTTTTGCTTTGTCTTAAGGCCCTCTTCACCCTCTTCCTGAAACCTTTTTACTCATAACCAAAGTCTTTTCTGCATGCCCAACCACTTGTCATATTTGGGTCATTGTGCGGCCACATTCCCACAATGCGGCCCTTTGTTATCTCACCTGTGTATGGCATGGTCTAAGGAGTTTTGGTAGAATGTGGGCTTCCACATTTCTTTATATCATTTTACATGCCCCATATCTCATTGGGAGAATGCTAGTGCGTAGGCCAATACACAGGAGTGACAAATTCACACATGACACCAAGGTCTTCCGAGTTTATCCTACCAGTTTAACCCTTTCATGCCTGGTGTGTATTATAAGATACATAGGCTTTTTTTCCTACTTGTACTAGTTTTAACTTTTTTTTCTGCTATATTCTTGTTATACTGTCTGTCACCAATTAAAAATACATATTTGAGACGTTTTGAATTGTAAAAAAGTATTTTTTTTACAATTTATATTGTAGTGTTTTTTTTTTTTTTTTTTTTTTTTTTTAAAGAAAAGAAGCAAAATCCATGCAACCGCAGTCAAATGATACCCCGTCATCATCCACGCGTGCCATCACACCGATTATTTTACGTGGGCCCTCCCCGTCCTTTACCACAGGCACATTTGACTGCGGTTGCCTAGACTCGAACTCACGACCTCAGGCTTTGAGTGCATGGCCAGTGCACTACGTATTTCCTTATGGCTAATCAAGCCAGCAGGCTGAAGGTGTCCCAGACCGCCTAATCTAAACTGGTTTCGAATTAGAGGAAGAACGGCATAAGTAGCAAAATAATTCAGGCATGAAAGGGTTAAAATAAACCATAAAGCATTTAGCAAAGCTAGTGTGTTTACTTCCTTGGACTAACGGCTAGAATGTTCGCTTACGATGTTCGGGTAAAGGAAATATTTCTATAACCCTTAATTATATCTGTTTCGCATTCTCCGAGGAGTAAGGAAGAATGAAAGGCATGCACAAATGGATTCTGTTTGAATGAAAGACTTAAAGCATGTTGTTTCCTTAATTTGATTGAACAAACATGTGGCTTCTAAATGTGCACAAGAAGTAAAATGGAGGGGGTAGGAATTTGGGAACAACCCAAATATTACATTTACACATCCTGGTGTTTCTAGTATATGGATTTAGTTCTCAAAAGGAGAAATTCAGATGTATCTAGCACATGCATTTTGAACACCTGAGGTAGCCTAAAAGCAGGTCGTTCGGGCATGAAATGCATTAATGTGAATAGCCAGAGCTGTATACCACAATAGCACAGTGGAGTGCCGGTTTTTAAAACTGAAGTATGGAGGTTCAAATACTAGTGGATGTTCGTTGTTTTTTTCTTTTTTTCTTTCCAGATTATATCTGAAACGGGAAAGGTTGTATTCCAGATCTTCAGTTTTTTGCAACATTCTAAAGGTATTCGGTACAATTATTTAGTTAACTGAAGCTCTTTCATTTTACAGATATAAACCAATTAATATTCATTTGTAATTGAATTGCTGATTATAATCAAATTTAAACAAAACATTACCTTCACGTGTGTCCTATGCTTCATAGCATTTCCACTGATTCAAGCTTAGAAAGTTAAAATTGTTGCTGTTGACCTTTTATGCTAGAGTAGTATGATGTTAAACTACTTCCATTACTACTGCCATCAGTGTAAGTTATGGCCATAACATTTGCTTGTCAACAGCTAAAAGCAAATATGATCATTATGTAATTTAATAGCTATTCATATACAATTTATTTGTAATAATTTCTAGAAAAAGAGGCATTCTAGCAGCAATGAATATCCTTATTTAAATTAGCGAACACATCGTCTGGCATAAGTATTTCAAGTGCCTAAATACCCTGTGTTAAAGGTGCAGAGTTATTTCTGCCTTGATCGAGCCTCAATTATTAAAAAACCGGTGGCTTGTTGTGCTGGTAGACAAGATCTTTGACTTCACACAACCCTTGCTCCGTCCAACAGCTAGGGATGACCAAAGAGCGCATACGTGACTCTTTCGAAACATGACCCCAGTTTCTTTTGTGAGTGTACAATAAGAGAGTAATGTGACCTAATTTGTTTTCTGGCTGTTCTAGTCCATACATAATAGCAAAGAGCTTGCAGTAAGAGGGATGTGTCTCAGAGCTGCAAAAATGAACAAGTGCTCATGGCTCTTTAAAATATGGATTTTACAACCCATGTTTACTGGACATTTTGTTCATGTTTTGGTCCATATTATCACCTCTCAAAATATTAAATACATTTTTTTAACACCTTGTAGATACAAAGGGTCAAATAATTAAGATCAGGCTATACACTGGCCTTAAAATTCTATTACTCTTTCCATACAATTGTGAGAAGCAGCTGAATATTGACATGAATTCAAAAGAATGAAGGTATTGAACAATTGGAACCATTAATAACTAATCTCAGAAATTGTTTATGGCACAGAAGGTTGTTTGAAATAAATTGTGTTTTAAAGAATCTACATTTTCTGTGCAGTACATTTTTGTGTCGTGTAATGTTTGTCAGTTAAGCAAGTTCATATAACATTCCTTCCAAGTAAAGTGCACTTCAGAGGCTATTCCTTGGAAATTCAAGACAGTTCATTTTTCATGTAAATATCATAAATATCTCCTTTTTCTGTTTACCCTCCTCATATGGTGGATTTACACCCCCCTATAGGATTTACAATTGGGCATCTGGGGTTAGATGCCTGTCGAGGAGCAGACAAACAGAAGACAAGCAGGCTTTGGAATGGGTGATCCCAAAGTCTGGTATGAGAGTGACGAATGAAATTAGGGTGAAATGGATGAAGGAAAAGGTGATGATGGAGCGGTTGGTGGCATAAATGGTGGGAGAAAACTGGAGAATCCAGGGAAATCCACCCAGATGCTGCTTGTCCACCACAAATCCCACATGTCCCAGGGATCGAACCAAGACATGCTTTGGTGTTCTGCAGCATTTACATTAAACACAGAATACATATTCTGCAGAGGATAGTGTCATATCTCCAAACAGCATTTTCTGGCAGATATGTCACTTAGATAGGCATGTGTGCAATGATGCTGAAAATGAAGACTTTGCATATTGGATATGTGAACTGTCTCATTCTTCAGTTATGAGTGCCATTGGCATGATCATGTGCATGCATCTCATAGCCTTGGAGTTCTACAGATATGTCAGCAATTATACTGACTTTTGCTGTATTGTCTTGAGCGCACACAAAGCTGAAGCTTCAAGATCCTCCTTATGTAAGTTAACGATGCTGGATACCCAATGTCTCAGGCTGCGAGAACACTTGAAGTTGCTATATCTACAGCTATGAGGTGGGTACAGTTAACCAGGGAAGGGATTGTCCGTTGTCAACCTAGTTCTGGTCGAAAACATTTGTTCACTTCTAGGCAGGACACATAGCTCTTCTAGAAGAGGCAGACAGCAATCCCTTCCAGCATGTGTCTACAATTAGAAGTAATTCTAATTTCCCTGGGTCAAACTGCATGGCATTGTGTTGTTTGACTACAGTAGGGCTCTTTGCTTGATTGGCAGCTAAGAAGCAGAATTTTGCAGTGTGATCACAGATTATGTTGCCTCACATTTGCTGAAGACAATGGCAACCATAACTGGAAAAGTGTAATACTCACAGACGAGGTGACATTTTCATCTGCAAATGGGGTGTAAGTACAAATGGATTGCCAAGGTCATGTATCTATTCCATTAAAGGTATAGCAAACAAGTCAATCAAATCCTTTATGACGAATAGAAAACAACTTGTGGCCATAAATTCAGAAAACAATGAACATTCACAAATACAGGATCCAACTTATGGGATGCCATAGGGATCTGTTTGGGACCTTCATTATTTATTCATTTATAGTAAATGAATATAACATAGATCTATTTTGTGTTGTGGAAGCCAGTATATCTCAAGAAATTGTAAAATATTTTTAATTTAGAAATTACATAATGAATATATTGCCCAAACATCGTCCAATTGCCAGTGGTATATTAATAGGTATCCATAAAGGTATAAAACATCACTTTAGCATAGAAAAAGAAATGACTGAAGAAGACAAACATGAGTCAAAATTGATATTTGGAAATATAATGAACAGTATAAAGTTTTTTGTATATACAACCTTCCATGCAATAACCCTGACTTAGAGTTAATAAACATTACTGACAAAACCCTGTTTATTGGAGACTTTAATGCCCATTTCTATGAAGTTGGCTATACAGATACAAATGCAGCAGGGAAAACTATGCAAGATTTCATAAACACACACTGTAGATCTGATATATAAAAAATCTGATGTGTTGCACTCATATGACTTTCCCTACTCTTGTACTAACCATTCTTACAAACTCTTATTCCTATATCTTCTTCGTGTTAGTTAAAATAAACATTTGTACAAATTATCTTATTGCTTATTTCCTTGTAGGTGCAAGGGGAATATTGGAATACAGTAGGCTTTGTGCGATAGTCAAATCTTTTAAAGCTTTGAGATTCCGTTCTCTTTGTACACGTAACATATAAAAAAATGAACAACGATGACCCATTTCACGAAAGTTCCAAGTTTTCCGAAACTCACACACATAACAAGGTATATCTCCAAAATGGTTCACCCTACAAGAAAATTTATTGAGACATAAATGGTGTATTTTAGCAAGATCTACATTTTTTGTATAGTATAATTTGGTCTATCTCTAACGGTTTACCAGTTATGCAAAAGTCGTCCAGAGTAAATACGACTACAGGGGGTATAGCCAGAAAATTCAAGATATACATTTCATTTGTCATAAAAATATCTCAAACATATGACATTTTAATCAAAATCGTTAGAGCCATTTTCAAGAAAATCAAAATTTTCGAAAAATTTTCCATGTAAAGGGTAGTTTAGGGTGGGGCTATTTTCATCAAAATCTTCGTGTCACATCCTTGAACGACATTAAACTTAAATACCAACTTTGGTTTTTAACCCACTTTTCGTTTTTGAGCTATGCTGTCCACAGACTGACAGACACACACACGGACCTTTTTCTAAAAATGCTTTTTTTTTATTCAGGGGGCCTCAAAACATGTATTTCCGGTGAAATCTCGACTTCGAATTTTTGGGTGGAATACAATACTTCCCCTACTTACCAGTAGAGAAAGTAAAAAGAGCACCCCCCTACATATCTAATTACAATGGAAATTCTGCTAATTCAGACTTAACCCTCACTTCCTCAGACACATCTCACCTGATGTCCAGAAAAGTCCTTGATGACAAAGGAACCAATCACAAGATTATATTACCCATTATCAACATTACTTCTAGAAATAAATAGGTATAAATCTATACCTAACAAATCAAAAAGCACCTCGAATTTCAAAAAGGCAAATTGGATTAAATTCCAAAACCAAATTGATGATGATCTAGCAAATACAACTTTTGATTTTAATTATAACACCCCTGATAAAAATTGTAAGAAATTATCTGATATAATCTTGAATGCTGACAAAAAGCACATTCCTAGAGGAAATATTTTTAAATATAAACCATTGTGGTGCAATAAACTTACAGAACTTAAAATAGAAATTTAACAAGGAAAACAGCTGAACAAACTAAATTAGCAACAACCTTCAAATCTGGAGAAAGAAAGCAGGTCATGTGAAAAAGGAAGTTATAAATTCCAAAAAACAATGCTTCCAGAACTTTGTAAAAAATTTGGATTACAGAAACAATAGTACAAAAGTGCATAATTTTATTTCAACACTGAACAATAATAATAATAATAATAATAATAATAATAATAATAATAATAATAATAATAATAATAATAATAGGAACCAATCAAGTTATTTAATAAAATCATATTTGATGACCACAAAATCAATGAAGCCTTCACCAAACATTTTATAAGAAAGAAAGTTTAAACAAAAAAACAAACATGAAGAAACACAAATTACACAGAAATTGAAACAATTTACCAAAGTCATCAATAAAGATGGTGTTTTTAATTCAAATTTCACCATACAAGAATTAAAGAGATCTAGACAAATTACAAAATAAAAAACAGCCAGGTTCTGACCATATTTTTGGAGAATTTCTTAAACATATTGACTAGTTACTTAAACCTTATTAATCAAATATGGAACACTGGTATCTCCTCCACATGGAAAAAAGCCATTATAGTTTGAATTTTTAAACCTAAGAAACCTGGAGATGATATTTCTAACTATCGTTTGATTTCACTGACAGGTATATTCTGTATTCAGTCCAAGCTTATATGCTACTTAGAAAAAAATGATCTAAAATTGTTAGGTCAAGCAGGATTTCGAACTCACCACTCCACTGCAGAACAGACTATGAAGTTTAGTCAAGAAGCTAAAGATTCTCTTGACACAAAAAACTGTAGCAGCACTATAGACTTCGAAGATGCCTTCAGTCAGTTTGGAAATTAAAACTTACGGACAATATCATGAAATTAAATATTAATGGCAATGTGTTACTTTGGATCTATAGTTTCATTGATTAAAGATTTTGTGCAACAAAATATGGTAACATGACATCTAAATACAAACAAATGAAAATAGGACTCCATCAAGGCTCATTAATTAGCCCCACACTTTTTACTTTCTCTACTGGTAAGTAGAAGGAAGTATTGTATTCCATCCAAAAATTTGATGTGGAGATTTCACCAGAAATATATGTTTTGAGACCTTTTAAATAAAAAAAAAAGCATTTTTATAAAAAGGTCTGTCTGTGGACAGCATAACTCAAAAACAAAAAGTCGGTTAGAAACCAAAGTTATTTAAGTTTAATGTCTTTCAAGGATGCGACACAAAGATTTTGAAGAAAATAACCCACCCTAAACTACCCTTTATGTGGAAAATTTTTCGAAAATTTTAATTTTCTTGAAAGTGGCTCTAACGATTTTGATTAAACTGCCATATGTTTAAGATATTTGTATGACAAATGAAATGTATATTTTGAATTTTCTGGCTGTAACCTATGTTGTGCTGTTTACTCTGGATGACTTAGGAATAACTCTTAAACTGTAAGAGGTAGGCAAAATCTTACTATACAAAAAAATGTAGATCTCGCTAAAACACACAATTTCTGTCTAAATAAATTTTTTTGTACAGTGAACCATTTCGGAGATATTCCTTGTTATCTGTATCAGTTTCGGAAAACTTAACACTTTTGTGAAATGGAACATTGTTGTTTATTTTTTATATATATTAAGCGTTCAAAGCCTACTGTATTCTAATATTCCACTTGCACCTACAAGGAAGTAAACAATGACATAATTTGTACCAATGTTTATCTCAACTAACATGAAGATACAGGAGTGAGGTTACGTAGGCTTTCACGGCCGGCATCTAAATTGTAGAAAGAAATATCTTCCGGGCTGTTATGCCGTGGTCTGCTGGAGATCTGTCTTCCAGACGTTTCGTCTACAACTGCGGTAGACATCCTCAGTGGCATTGTCGAAGTCTCCTCGTGGAAGGTATCACTGCGACTGATGCGTTGACTGTCTGTGGGGCTCCATTTATACCATGCGCAACGTGCGCTGATTGGCCCGGGGCGTCCAGAGGCGTGGTGGCTGGTGGAGGGGGTTCTATCTCTCTTATGCTGCTGGTCTCTTCTGATTGGCTTACCTTGCTATCCTGCTTCTTATGATGTTCTATGACCGGATGCCAGTTGCTGTTTAATCTTAAGGCCTCTTCCTTCTTATTAAAGTTGTTAGGGTGCTTGTAAATTTCAATAGCCTCTCGCTGTAGTCGGGCATGGTAATGTATGGTAGATGCAAGGATGCGCGTATCCTGATCGCATATTACAGTGACATAACGTCAAGACGATTTTCAAACCCACCAGACAGTTAAGCAGTTTACTGCGATCACCCAAGGATCCCCGAGAAGCTTTGTCATCGGCTGGAGTATACAGTATTCCTTGTGGTTGTGGCTCAGTATACATTGGAACTACTCAGCGCAGTGTTAAGACCAGACTCACGGAACACAAAAGAAGCTGCCGCCTGGGCCAAACTGACAAGTCTGCGGTTGCTGAACATGCCATTAATGCAGTCTGTGAACACAGTATTAAGTTCCAGGATACGCGCATCCTTGCATCTACCATACATTACCATGCCCGACTACAGCGAGAGGCTACTGAAATTTACAAGCACCCTAACAACTTTAATAAGAAGGAAGAGGCCTTAAGATTAAACAGCAACTGGCATCCGGTCATAGAACATCATAAGAAGCAGGATAGCAAGTTAAGCCAATCAGAAGAGACCAGCAGCATAAGAGAGATAGAACCCCCTCCACCAGCCACCACGCCTCTGGACGCCCCGGGCCAGTCAGCACACGTTGCGCATGGTATAAATGGAGCCCCACAGACAGTCGACGCATCAGTCGCAGTGATACCTTCCACGAGGAGACTTCGACAACGCCACTGAGGATGTCTACCGTAGTTGTAGACAAAACGTCTGGAAGACAGATCTCCAGCAGACCACGGCATAACAGCCCGGAAGATATTTCTTTCTACAGGAGTGAGGGTTTGTAAGAATGGTTAGTACAAGAGTAGAGAAAGTCATGTGAGTGCAGCACATCAGATTTTCAACATTATGATTAATGATTTACCAATAGAACTACACAAAAATGATATAAATAGTACACTTTATGCAGACAATCTAACCATCTGGACATCTGCTCCTCGAAATACTCCGCATAAACTCAATGCACAAATAAATAATACCATACAATCACTAGAACAATGGTGTAACAATAACTGTATGAAAATTAATACCAATAAAACATGTTATAAGATTTTTTCACTAATACGTGCTGTACCTGAGTTCTCCTTCAAAATAAATGGTCAAAACATTCAACAGTAAGATTACATTAAATACTTGGGTATATATTGTGACAGAAAATTATCTTGAGAATATCATGTTAAGAATATAACAAAAAGTAAACAAAAGATGCAATATATTAAAGAGATTAACAGGAACAAAATAGGGTTGCTCAAATGAAGTACTAAATATCACCTACAAGACATACATTAAACCTATTTTACTATATGGCAGCGAAAATCTGATCACATCCAATAAATAAGAAATGATTCAAAATAATTCTTTAAGATTGATAACAGATGGTGTTAAATCTACTCCCATAAAAGTGATGAGGTGCTTACTTGAAAATCCTCCAATAATCCATCAGATTAATAAACAAGCTTTAGCTCAATATGAAAAATTAATAAGACTACCTCAAGACAATTATTATTGGCAAAAATATCAAAACAGAGAGAAACCTTAAAACTCAACAGGACTTCGTACAGAAAGCTTATAAATTACAAGAACACTATAATCCAAATCAAAAGCCTGAGAGACTCATACCAGTTTCACCAATAGATGATATGGATATTAACTATAACTTAAACATGATGGAACATGCATTTAAAAGTCACAGGCCTCCCTCCAAATTAAAGTAAGTTTCTCTGGAAACAATCCACAGTTTATAACCCAAACCACTATGGCTATACACCAACACTGATGATTCCAAATTGGATAATGAAGATGGAACAGGAGCTGGAGTATACCCAAAATTATACAGCTATCATGGGCGTCGCGAAGGGGGGGGGGGGCCGCAGCCCCTCCCTGGAAGTTGGTCAACTTAATGTGCAATCAATTACTGACTATTAAACTACTATTTTAAAAGATCAATTTCTATTTAACACAAATTAACATGGTTATATGCAACGAATATTATACATTTTGACAATAAAATAGTGAATTGATATTATCTGATTGCAAATTTCAAAGATGTGCCCCCCCCCCCTGGAAAAATGTCTGCCGACGCTCATGACAGCTATTATATAGCTGTGAGAAAAAATTTAACACATCTTGATGGAGAAATCCAGGCTATACAGGCATCACTAACACGTCTTATTTACAAAATAAATTCTTCTCATAATGCTGTTATTTTAAGTGATTTAACATCAGCTATTCAAGTTATTGCACCAAATAACTCTCCCTCTTCCTCTAATGTGATAGAAATGAAAAAGATGATAATATTAACAAAACAGAATAAAAATATCCAGCTCCAATGGATACCTTCTCATTGTGAGATACATGGGAATGAAGTTGCAGATCTCCTTGCCAAAAAACGGAACCAAAATCTTGCAAAAACCAAATCAAACCTTACCATATCACTCAGCAAAAATTAGAATTAAAAGAACTGGAGTAACATTATAAAACTCAAACTATTGATAAATCTTGGGCAGCATTACTAAAGAACATAAAATTAATACCTAATTATCCAAGACTGTTTGCAACATTGATTATTATTGACATTATTATTGACTACTACCTTTCGGCTGCACACCTTCATAAAATTGGTACCCTCAACTCCCGAAATTGTGTATTGTATTGGGACGAGAACTCTATAATGAACAAGGATCATCTCCCCCTTGTATGGCTCAAGATGTTAACTTCTGGGTCACTAACAGAACTATACTGGGAAGCAAGAAAGAAAGTGGAATATATCCAAGCAATAGGACATTAGACACCACCACCGCCACCACCACCACCACTACCACTACCACCACCACCACCACCACCGCCATGACTACCACCACTACCATGACTACCACCACTACCACTACCACGACTACCACCACTACTAGCACCACCACTACCACTACTACTACACCACTACCACTACTACCACCACTACTACCGCTACCACCACTGCCACCACTACCATGACTACCACCATTACCACTACTACTACTACCACCAACACCACTACTACCACCACTACTACCATTACCACTCTACCATTACCACTACCATTACTATCACTACTACCACCATCACTACTACCATTACCAGTACTACCACTACTACCACCACCACCACTACTACTACCACGACTACCATTACCATTACCACTACTATCACTACTACCACCACCACTACCACCACTGCCAGGACTACCACTACCATGACTACCACCATTACCACTACTAGCACCACTACTACCACCACTACTACCATTACCACTCTACCATTACCACTACCATTACTATCACTACTACCACCATCACTACTACCATTACCACTACTATCACTACTACCACCACCACTACCACCACTGCCAGGACTACCACTACCATGACTACCACCATTACCACTACTAGCACCACTACTACCACCACTACTACCACCACTACTACCACTACTACTACCACCACCACTGCCACCACCACTACTACCATTACCACTATCACTATCACCACCACTACCACCATTACCAGTACTACCACCACTACAACCACTACCACTACTACTACTACCCCTACTACTACCCCTACTACTACCACCACTACTACTACTACCACCACTACTACCACTTCTACTACTACCACCACTACTACTACTACCACTACCACCACTACTACTACTACCACTACCACCACTACTACTACCATTACTACCACTTCCACAACTACTACTACCATTACTACTACCACTACTACTACCACTACCACCACTACTACTACCATTACTACCACTACCACTACTACCATTACTACTACCACTACTACTACCACTACCTCCACTGCCACTACCTACTACTACTACCGCTACCGCCACTGCCACTACCTACTACTACTGCTACCACCACCACGACCACCGTCGCCCCGCCACCACCGTTTTATAATGGGCTACTAGAAGAAGTAAAGAAATGTCATAATAATTGTAATAAATTTAAACTACTGTTAAAACAGTTTTTGATTTGTGAATCTTTCTATGGTATTGATGAATACCTGCGTAAATAATTCTGTAACAGTAAATAGTAATTGAGTGGTAATATTTTAACTCCGTTGAAAGGACTACTTTAGGGTTTGTATTTTGTTATTTGTATTAGTTCAATTATAAATTGTACTTATTGTTAATAGTTCCCTGTGTACACTATTTGCAACTTGGTTAACAGTTTTCTGTATACATTGTTTATAATTTGTTATTTGGTATTTGTATGTATTTTGCTTATGGTTGGATTCAATTGTTTATTATACTGCAATAAAATTGAATTGAATGTTGCGTTGGGGTTGAATATCACAGGATGGTATAGGTGTGTTGTGGCAGCCTGTTGGCACATTAAATAGCCAACATTAAATACATGTCCTCAGAATATCATGGTTTCGTCCGTAAGGACTGGATATCTTGATGGAACGATTGAATTTCATCAGAATAACCACCTGATCCACACAAGGTAGGTTCAAACAGGTCCTCCAAAAGTTACGATATCACAGTGATTGATTGTCCTCCTTGCTCACCGATTTGAATCCTGTTGAAAATGTGTGGGCAAAGGTGAAGAAAATTTTGGAGTTTTAACTGCCCTGCAAGACAAAAGAGGTTTTGTAGAATCAAGTACAGGATGCTTGGAGAAAGTATGCTCTTGTGAAAATTTGACGAGGCATTTGATATCATTCAGGTGTCATAAAATGAGGACATTAATGGAAACAGGGCATTTACATACCCTTTATTAAGTTAATTTCTATTTTATTTGCATTTTCATTTGGGAATATATTATTTCATATTTAGTTTGAAAACTAAAAGGAGAGTGCTTCAGTTTGTGTGTGGGTACAAATGCCTTGAAATCAAATAAGCAATTGTAAATTATAATATGCATAATAAACATTGAATTCTTCTGCCAAAAAAGGACAGTAATAAAATCATACCTGAGACAATAAGCTTACTACTTATTTGTTTATAAATGCTTGGCTGTCAGTGCATATTCATTAGCTGGGACTCAATATAAAAAGAGATAATAGAATGAAGCTAATGTTACATGTCCTGAAACACCATTGTGAGCCAGTCATAGAAATGATTTTTTTTCCCTTTGGGTATACATAAGTTAAATTTGATTACTTTTAAAACTATAAATATGTATTTAGGTAAAGGTAGTTAATAAAATCCATTTTAGTCTTTCTTATAGTTTTAAAAAATATAAAATTAACAATTTCCTTTGAAATTTTGTGAAAGATGTTTATTTTGTTAATGGTGATCTGCATTCGTTTCATTCTGCAGGTATTCAGTGATCCTCATATTCAACATATTGGTTTGGTGAAAGAGATGGAACATCCTACAGCAGGGAATATCAAAGTAGTAGGTCCTCCTGTGAAGTTCAGCAATGGTTATAATGCTGTTCGCTCTCCACCACCATTGCTTGGTCAACATACAGATGAAGTCCTTAGGGAAATCCTTAAATATTCACAAGAAAAACTGCAAATGCTAAAAGCCAGTGCAGTGATACAGCAGGCTTAAACAGCTGAAGTTTGCTGTGGATATTATACGTTGTATCTTAAAGTATTAAGCAGAATTCTTTTTATAGTAGTATATGAAGCCTATCAATAAGTATTACTTTTATGTATTCCTCTCTTAAGAGCAATAACTGAACAACATTGAGGTGTTCTTTGGAATGAGAGTTTGATTTTTGAACAACAAATTGGAATTAACACTATGAAGTAACATAATAATCACAAATGAACACTTTGAATTGACAGAGAGCAC
Organism: Tenodera sinensis; assembly: GCA_030765045.1. NCBI lineage: Eukaryota > Metazoa > Arthropoda > Insecta > Mantodea > Mantidae > Tenodera > Tenodera sinensis. The sequence goes on along the minus strand of CM060964.1, from coordinate 247,027,561 downwards.
TCTGTACTTCACATACCTTGACTTTTCTTTCCAACATGTTTCACTTTCACTTGAAGACATTATCAAGAATTTATCGACTGGCTGGAACCCTGCTGGTCATGTGGATCTTGTATCTCTGGAGAAGACACCTGGCTGAAATACAATGAGGCTAAGTAATGAGTTTTCTTCCAGGGGAAGCTTGAAATTTATTAGATGGGTTTCAAACTTCTTCATACAGATCTTTCCCCAAATATTTAATTCAAATTACATTGGACTGGTTTTAGTAGTGGTTTTTTTTTGCTCAGAACAACCAGACAACTGCTAGACAAGAAAATTAAAATGTTCAAAAGAGATCTCAGAGGTCACCATACTAACAGTTTTTAAGGACAAGTGCATACACAGAAAGTTCACTTGTTACCCCTGGTTGACCCAAAAATTTCAAAGAATCTTTAGTGAGTTTAACATCACGCTGGCACCAATAAATGGATTCAGCATCAGAAACCTCATCAAAAATCCACATGACAAAATTTCACAAGAAAAGTATTCCAGGAACTACAAAATTAACTGTTCCAATTGTAAGAAAGTGTACATTTGAAAGACAAAATGGAATAACAAAACCAGATTAAAAGAACATTTTCAAATCTGCAGTAGCAACACACTTTTGGAATGTTTACCAGAAATTAAGCAAAAATTGAAGCTATTAAGAGTGAAGCAACATAATCTAAAATAAGAACAAATTAGAAACTAAAAGCTTCACTTATCTTAGTGAAAGATATTGCAATATTAGCTGTGAAAGATATTGCAATATTACTAAGATAAGTGAAGCTTTTAGTTTCTAATTTGTTATTTTTGGATTACCAGTATATTGAGCAAATAAACCCAACTGCCTAGTCCAAATGTATTTTGGATTAAATATTTGGGAAGAGATATATATGAAGTTTGAAACCCATCTAATGAATTTTGACCTTCCTTGGAAGAAAACTTGTTACTTAGTTTCTGGCATATCTGCCAGATTCTCCTCTCCAAAGATACAACATTCACACGACCAACAGGATTCCAGTCAGTCAACAAATTCTTGATGATGCCTTCAAGTGAAGGTGAGATGTGCTGAAAAGAAAAGTTAAGCTATATGAAATAAGAGTGTTTTGTTAAATCAAAGTGTGTAATTTTTTGATTAAGGGTTTGATTGTTCACGGCACCACTAAGTTTTTTCTTGTATTCAAATGTCACTTTGACAAATAGTATAAAATTGCAGGCAGAAGCTATAAGCAGTGATAAGGTAGTGACTGCAGTATTTTTTGGAATAGCTTTGTGCAGCAGTATGCTCATGTATTTCTAGTGGATGTTATTTTTTTTTGTTTGAGTATCTATTATTATCTCATGAGAAGAAAGTTTTGTTGGTAAAACCTGTGGTATGTGTAAAATTGATTAATATACTGGTCAACTTGGGTGTCTTCGGACGCTTTTTGCATTTCTTTTCATTTTATTTAAGTGTGTCAATGGGTTATTCTATGTAGGGTAACATTTGTTAAGGTCTTAGCAAATAGTATGACGTATCCTGACTTTTGTATATAATATATTTAAGGTTTTTTAAAAATATTAATAGTGTCCGATGTTGCCTGGTATAGTGGGGTGACTTCGGATGCACATGTTATTCTTACTATATCTGAAGATCATCGTCCTAACGTGTTGTTTTGGACGTTTATTTTAGCTTTCAAAAATATTTTCAGGTTCTGTTTTAATGTATAATAGTTTACAATAGCATAAACACAAAATATTCTATCCACTGAATCCAGTAAGAACAGAAAAAAGACATGATTCAGTAAATCAAATTACACCAATAAGTAATAAATAATATTTTAAGTGAATAAAAACATAAAAAGTTGGTAAAATAACGCAGTAACATATCTTATACAGTTCATTACAGTACGTCATGTGGAAATAGGAATTTTCCCTTCTCTTCCTTCGGCACCGGCAGCAATTTTATTATTTGATCTTTAGAGATGGTGTCCTCATCAAGAACTTCGGGAAACACAAATACACTTTTGCTGTTGTTGTGTGGGCGCAAAAACTTCACATCTTTGACATCGACATTTGTTGCAACACCAACATACTGCCTTATACGAGTCTTCTTTCCAACACTGTACTCAAAGCTAGCCATCAAAAATGAGTCCTCCTGTAACGTCAGAGTATTATTACTTTCATCTTCACTGCTGTTACTGCTGCTAGTTGAAACATTGCTCAGGTTTTCTTCTTCCAAATGGCGTTCCAGAACTGACTGTCCTGGTGCAATTTTGAGCTTCCTCTGCCTAACAACATTGGGCTTCTTGTAGCGAGTTTCCTTCAGGATTTCTTCAAAACTACTCTGCCATGAAGTCAAGTCATTTGTTTCTTCTCTGTCTGGAAGTTTGTCCAACACATGCAATGGATCAAATGGAATGAGTCCAGTTGCTCAAAAACCACTCTTAATACTATCAACTTTTCTGGCTTTGATTTTTTCCAGCGTCTGTGTTAACAAGGATGGAAATGCATCCTTGGATATTGGACCATGAGTGCTCTTCTTCCAGTCACTCAGTACCTCATGCCAAGCTATCTTCGCAGGTCTGAAGAAACTGACATCCAAGGGCTGGAGAAGATGGGTGTTGTTTGTAGGCAACAAGATAAAATGGGTGTCAACAGTTTCACCTTCTTTTATCACTTTCACAGAAATATAGCTACTTAGGTTGTCTCCAATTAGAATCCTTTGACCAGGCCTCTTTAAATATGGTAATGCTATGGTCAAAAAGCAATCCTCAAAAATAGCCTTATTAAACCATCCACTTCCATTACGATTAAACCTTGTCCCGGGTGGTCCGCCCTCTTTCCAAGTGTCCCAGAGATGTTCTGCTTTATAGAGGGCATAAGGCGGAAGAAGATGCCCATCTCCAGAAGCAGCCATCATAACAGAAATGCTGGTTTTTTAAAAATCTATAATGCGTTCAGCATGCTTTACACCTCTTCTTACGACTATGTTTTTCCTTCCAGGATCGTCATTGAAATTAGTTTGTCATAGTTGACAATGTTAGAATTAGGTATATTTTCTATAATTGGACCAATGTTGTGGAAATTGCACTGGTTCTTTGGACACTTCAGCGCAAGCTCTTTTTATATTCTCACTTAGTGTAACAGTGTTGCAGAATGCCTCTTTAAGAAGGAAGCAGCCCAGTCCTCTCCTGAAAAGTTATTCTTGAAGCACTGTATTATTCTGCCCCCTTTATCAGGTGTCTTATGTCTGTTGATGTAAAGGGAAATCCCCAGTGAGCAGCTGTCTATTCCTTCAAGTTTTTTCTTCATCTTTGTTTAGCACAGGCAGGCTTCCCATTAGTTTTATATGCTTATTAACTTTATTTTCGAGAGTCGACCTCGGTATACAATAATATTCTGCTGCTTTTCTGTAAGACATAACTGATTTTACAGCTCTGATAGCCTTTTCTAAATTTTCTGTGTTGTAATTACAGCGTGCTGGAGCTCCAAGTTTCCTCTTATAATGACCATGATTGTCCAAAGTCAACCCTCAAATGAGTGGTTTCTAATAAAAGTCTATAATGGAAGAAATGTTACGTTAGTTTATACATTGCTGTGTGGCAGACTAGTTAAAAGAACAGATGTTGAAGAAAAAAAATTTTTAAGTTATTCATTTCGATTCTAGGAATGAAAGTACACATGATCAACAATAGTTTAGAAATTGGCTGCATACTTCAAAGCTCCACAAATGTAATAACAGTGTACAGAAACAAACAATAGGTGTTCATAAAATGTAAAACGAAGCTTAAGGTTTCACATCTAAAAATAACATTGTTGTTGCTTTTAATTTAGTTATGATACACATTGTCCATAAACAGACCATATGTCTGAAATCACCCAGTTTGACGGTACATTAAGTTTATATTCCAGAGAACACCTCAATTGTTACACAGAGGTGCACACTATTGTTACAGAAACAGTCACTTTCTTGTTAATGTACCTCTCCTAACACCTCTTCTTACCTGTGGTTTTGATCAAAATCCTTAAGGAATTTATTTTTTGTTTATGCGGTGGGGCTTGGATTTCTCTGCACCATAAGTTTTACAAAATAACCAGCGTAAGTTTGTGAAAGTATCAAATACTTTAAATTAAAGCTTATTGAAACTTCACACATTAAAGCAAATAGGTAAATTATGGAAAATGAATCAGCATTAAACTCTCATATTGCTCCACTTTCCAAATTACTGGCAGGACATGTTTCAAGGACCCATTTTGAACTGGTTTTCAACAAATTGAATTTGGTGCACCAAAAGCTTTGAGCACCGAATTATGAACTTCAGTAGGTCTTATCTGCTTGCCTTTTTGTTATGTGACTTTATAAGTGCTCCCCTTAAGTTTGTAATAGAAGATAGTGAGCACTATCACAGACTTGTTTGTATATGATATAAAAGTGTTCTAAGAAGAAATTAATATTTTCTAAAACTGTTAGTGTTTAGGTTACTGCTTTGTTTATTTTAGGCAGTACCAATTATTTTGTTTATTTTTATTTTCATAATACATTTATGCAGTTTGCATAAATCCCAGTGAACTCTCCAGTGCCAAATGTGCATTAATAGTGAATCTGATTCACAATTTACAGTTATTTTTTGTGCAGAATGTCATTCCTGATATTTTTTGTGCAGAATGTCATTCCTGGTTTCTGGTACTTGCGTTGGAATATCTAAAGTTGGAATTAGTTTTGGGTGAGTCTCTTTCTTCTTGGCTGTGTCCATCTTGCGAGGTAATTCAAAAGACACAAGTTCCTTCCTGTTGCCATAAATGTTTAATTTCTTGCCCTTTTATTTAATGGAAAATACTATAAGATCTGAGAGGCTTATGAGTACATAAGACAAAAACTCATCCCAACAAAAGTTTTAAATATTCACAGTTATGCTATGCTGATGTCAAAGAAGAAAAATTTCAATTTGAAATCTCAAATTGCAAAATCAATGTCCAAGTCTTGAGAAGAATCCAAGAGGAGCAAGACGTTTTGCTGCAAATAAATTGAAAAATGTATCTCCTAATATACTACCAAAAGTTGGCAAGAACTACTTCACACACATTGCACTCAGAGTAACTGCAGAAGCTGATAAGTATCTAGTACTGAAAATTAAGGATAACTACTCAAATTTCAAACTGGAAACTTCAGCCAGTAAGCAAAATATAAAACAATCCAAAGCCTGCCTTGTGGAAGCTAAAGAGCCGATGGAGATATGAGAGACCTGTTAAAGTCCTCTCTTCTGCTTTAGGCATTGTTAAGCCAACAAGAATAACATATGAAGTTTTGCTGCAGAAACATCCACCACCTTCAAGACTTTTAATTTTCCCAGATCCTCCTAGAGCTGGTGATGTCAACCTTTCAATCTTACAAGAACAAATATTACAACCACATAACAAGTTTTCCAAATGGTTCCGCTTCCGGCCTTGATAGCATTCAACCCAGCATTTAAAAGGAGTTACATTGAAATCTGTAGGGGATTCTGGTAGAGGACTCTTGAATGCTATTACTGACTTATATCCCACCCGCTGTAAGTTTGCGCTTGAAAGCTAGCAGTTAAGTTGGTGCACTTGCAGAATAACATATGAAAAGCGTCATCCATAAAACTTCCTGAGCCAATAACAGGGCAGCATTCCAGTTGGTTGGTCACAAAGAGGGAGAGGGAGACGCTCTGTTGTCTGATATCACTGCTTCCAGCCATGTGCTTAAGTTAGTGATTTCTGTCATATGTGTCTAGTTCTTCGCGAGTTGTTTACTATATTTGTTATTTTTACTGTTATTGATAGTGTTGTTGGTGTTTATATTCTTTATTTTATATAGTGTGTATTATATACCAAAATTTAACGTGCAAGATGATGCCTCAGAAGAGATGCTGTCCGCCAAGTGATTCACAAAGTGAAAATCCTATATGTCAAGGTGTGCCACTGAATAGCTAAGCATTGGAGTTATTAAGAAGAATGAGGGAATTTTATGAAAAAGAGAAGGAATACATGGATATTCATGGGCATTCCGCTGTTCCTGCTGATAAATTTGTAGAGCGGAATGCATGAACGCTTGAATTAAGCAGAAGAACCGTAATCAGCAAGGGAGTAGTGCTTCAAGAGATGGAAGACAAGGTAGGTGGACCGTCTGGAATGCAGCTGGTATTTCTGTCAACTCCAGGGAAGAAAAGAAACTGCATTCATCTGGTCACAGAGCTTGATGCATTTGAAATAGATGCCATTCGAAAGCATATTTATGCCTACTACGGTAGAAAGGAGTACCCAACCATACAGAAATTACTTTTCACTGGGGGCAAAACTTTGCAGAACTCGTTGAGAGTGATTAGCTTCCAATATAAAAAGGTAAATGGACAAAAAGTGCTGCTGGAAAAGACACAGTACTGGAGTGAAATGTTTTTGCATAAATTCCTAGTTAAAGACCTCAACAAAACTGTATGGCTGGATGAAACATGGGTCAATGCAGAGACACCAAATACCTGCATTTACATTCAATTATAATAACAAAGTAGTTTGGTGTCTTACATTCATAGCTTACGTGCATTGTTTAGGTGGTTTTGTGATGGGATAGAAACCTACGTTGCCTGCTACTGTGTATTAGCAACTTTGACAATGTTGCAAGCACAGAATAACCAACGTTGGCACGAATCCATTCGAGCTGTCAAGTGCAAATTTACAGCAGCCGGGGTTTAGGCAATTTTATATTAGCTTGCAAAGTTAATAGTGACATTTTCCCACAGTTATACGGACTGGCATTGATTGCCAATGGAAAGAAAGATGGAGGAATAAGACCAGTTGCTATTGCTAAGAGAAGTCTCATTGCGTGCACCCTCATCAGCTAGGTTTTGAAGTTCCCAAAGGATGTGAATCTGTTCTACATCCTGTGGGACATTTCTTCACAAGAATAAAAACAGCATGAATGTTCTTTTTAAAATAGACTTCAGAAATGTCTTCTAGTGCATTCCAAGAGACTCTGCTCAATACTGTCAGGAAAAAGGATTTCTTCTCTCTGTGTATCCATGTGGCAAGCCTACAGAGGTCCTTCTAACCTATTCTATAATGGAGAGATCATCTTTTCAGACGCTTGAATCCAGCAGAGATCCATCCATTGCACTTCTCTTTAGTCTCACTCTGGATTCAGTGATTTCAAATTTACAGAGCAAATTAAATCTCTTCTGTTAAGATGATGGCACTTTGGATAGTCCACTGGATGTTGTTCATTCTGATCTTTGTGTGCTAATTGGAGCCTGTAGATAAATTGATTTTGAAATCAATTTTGATAAATGTGAAGCTTTTTTCCACGCAAAACAAGATGACATTGCAGTATGTGGTTTTAACAACATTGTTCCAGAATTAAAGTTTTTGAACAATTCAACTTGACACTTCTTGGTGCTCATGTCTTGCTTCCAGCCATCTAAAAAGTCATTTTTGGAAACTTAGAAGCAATGAAAATGTTTGAGAGGTAGAACTGGAACTTAAAAATTCAATGCCACAGCCGTGCCCACACACGGCTTGTGTGTTTAAAAACACCAACAGTAGGTTTGTTGGCATAAATAAATAATAATGAAAATGTTATTTGATGCTCTACAGGCAGTTTCTTCTCACTTGGCTGTTTTCCTTCTGAAAAGGGTTTTTTTTTTTTTTTTTTTTTTTGTTGTTGTTGTTGCATTTCATTTGCACTACTCCTATGTGGTTGTTTCTAACCTTAGTACTGGAGGCAGATGCTAAGTTAAAGCATTGTTTGAAAAATTTAATGCCATTGAGATCTCCTTGTGTGGTTTACTGGGAAAGTGCGAGTGAGTTGGAGAATTTAGTCTTGTATCAGCATGCTGGCCATGGTAGCTTAGTGGTTAGAGCAGCTGGATGTAACTGGTAGATGGCATTGAATTTTTCACTCTCACTCTACCCTTTCCAATCCTGTCCTACACACGACTACTGTGTGGAGGAACAATTAATTGCATAAGTGATATTTGTTTACCTATTTTCTTATTCTCAGTTTATGGAGTGCTCAGTTTTGTTCAGTCTCTTCTCTCCAAACGAGGTGATGAGGTTGAGATCTGCCACATGTTTCAGGCACTTGAGAGGTGAGCTGAACTAACAGAAAATCATGAAATACCAACTTTCCCTGAAGTCCGAAAGCACTGGGATAATGTTTTAATTGTTAGTATTCATCAATCCCTCCCCAAGTCTTCTTCATCTGAGGCACATAAAGCCAAATACCTCGTGATAAAATAAAAAGAATCAGATCCTTGGCTAAAAGTGATTTCGTCTCCCAATATTGGAACTTAAATGGATAACATGTCTTTCAGGATTTCTGTAGCCCTACGAATTGGTTCCAAATTCTGTATAGCTCACAAATGCACTTCAGTGGTTTTAGACACCTATGGTCCTCACAGATTGAGTTGCTTGAAAAGCAGTAGGAGATCTTCTAGGCATTTTATGCTTAACCTCTTGAGGGATATCGCCGTGAAATCACGTCAATTTAAAATGACGGATGAGCGATATGGGCGTCCTGTACGTTTAAGCATTTAACCCTTATTTATCCCTTATCCAACTCAACTTATTATAATTTTCCCTTTATGAAATATTTTAGTAAGGTCTATATACTTTATTGGCTTACCTTAATATATTCGTTCTGCAGTGATTTACCTCAAAACAGGGATAAACACACAAGGGTACTCACATCTCCACATTCACGAATTCCCTTCTTGCGGCACACTAAACACTTTGGAGATGGGCGGGACTTCTTTGCTGTTGGTGGTATCCTTTTAGGATAATGTTTTCCTTGAAGTCTGAGGGGTGCAGGGGTTTTGGATTTTCAACCCCCAACGTGGTATTGTTCAATTAGGCTGCGAGCTATTTATAGTCGGTAGTCAAGGTCGGTCATTGTCCTGTGTGGGTTTAGAGAGCTGTCCAAATCCCCAAACAATTGTATATGGTTATATCCAGTTGGTGCAAAAACACCTTTTTATACCACTTCTCCCTTCAGCTACAAGCAGGAAAAAATACGTATGTATTTCAACAAAGAAAGACACGGACTCTACTCAGTTACGAAACTCGCGTAAGCATAAGTTGCAATGTTGATCTATTCTGATGACTCAAGAGACCACGCATGCAGTAGCGCTTTATTACACAGTATGCTGACGCATAAACCACACATACAATGGGTGTTTCTGTACTCTTTCTTTCCGAGAACTCATATTAGATGCGTTCAACAGAGCAAAGTTGACTTTTCACCACAGTGAAACAAAATTGTGCCATTTCAACATTTTGTAAATACAACTCAACTTTGCTGATGACGTGCATTTATACTGCATATAACGAGTTTTATACCAGTTTTTGTTTCATTAAAATAACTTAATATTTACACAAAATACAGCTGTGTATATATGAAGCACTTTTAGCGCATTTAACAATTTAAATGCTAGCAGTTCTCGGCTTGCGGACGTTTTAAATGGCCATCGCTCAAGAGATTAATGGCATATTAAAGAGAGTTTTGGTTTCTGTAGGCTTTCCATCAGTGTTAGAACCCATGGAATCAGTAGATCTGAGGACAAGAGGTCAGCTGGCATTACCTTAATACCATGGTTGAGAGGCAAATCTCTAATACCGGATGCCACATGTGTTGATACCCTAGCACCTTCTAACCTAGCTAATGCTAGCAAACTTGTAGGATCAGCTGCAGCAACAGCTGCCACCAACAAGGGGAACAAATACAAGATCTGACCAACAGTTATCATTTTGTCCCATTTGCTGTTGAAACCATGGAAACCTGGAGTTCTGAAACCAAGTCAAGCATCAGAAATAGGAAGGAAATTGGAATCCCCTAATGGAGACCCCTGTTCTACTGATTTCTTTAGAGAGAATCAGTATTGCCATTCAGTGGTGCAATGCCAATGTTACTGATTGAACTGGTTTCAATGAGGCTTTTTATTTCTTAAGAAAATTGTAAAAGTGTAGTATGATCTACAGGATAGTTCCGATTGGTTTTACAGCTTCATTTATTATTTGTGTAATGATCAGTTATATTATGCATCATCTCATAAGTATTGGTAGCCTATCAACATTTTTTGGAACTGAATTATCTAATTGCTTCTTATTGAAACCATTTTATTTTACTACTCTGCTGTATTTTAAGTAATGCATATTTTTTTAATTTAATTTAAAAGGTGAGTTAATTAATAACACTGAACAACACTCATAACATATTCTTCCGGGACGCGTTTCGAAGGATATGTTATGAGTGTTGTTCAGTGTTATTAATTAACAGTGTAATTAAATTAATTACAACAACACTGTTTTCAAACTTCTATAAAAGGAAGATAGAAAATGTACATATTACAATTTTAATGTAATTTTGTTAATTTTTGCATCTCCAATTTCACCAACCTCACAGCAGATAACCCTATAGATATCCAGGGAAGAAAAAGAATGAGGAATTGTCTACCCTTGTGTTGTGAGAGTAGTGTGTCTGCCTCACATTTAAGAGGTTCTGAGTGTGAATCTTGAATTGGGTGCATTACCTGGATAAGATTCTTTTTGGAGATTTGTTTTAATCCTGAGAAAATTAATGTTGGCTAATTTTAAGTTCTGTGTGCCCCAAGCCCATTTGAGCATCACTTCACCCATTTCATACATTATCCAGTATGATATAGAGGGTTAAAGGGCAGTAAACAAACAATTTGGGGAAACATTGATTGACCAACTAGCAGCTGAAAATGGAGATACAAGATCCTGAAAACATGTCCTGCCATACTTGGTAAATGGAACAATATGAATATATCATGGATTAATTTTCCATAATTTGATCAAATGTTTTGTTTATGGAGAAATTGTTCATTTGTATTAATATGCATTTCAGTATTAGAGGATTTTCTTCCATCTCCCCCCCTCCCTTTTTTTTGTGTGTGTTGAAAATAGTAGGTAATATTGCTACATGTTTTAAATAAAGGTGCCTAAACCAGAAATAGTTCTTATTGTTACAAGCTTGCAAGTTTGTTTTAATAAACTACTCTAGCTTTATAAGATAATTCAACTCTTGTGTGTTTTGCTTAATTTACATGATATAGAAAATTATATTTCATGTACAGATTTAAAAACCAAATTTTCTGTATTATTAATGTATAAAACTAATTATATTACATTTTGAATTAAAATTTTATTATATATTTCAGTGTTTCTTTATTGAGTAACTTCAGCCATTATTTTTGTGTAATTACTGCTTAAGCACCAAGCTCAGCTATGAGAGTTTCAGTTATTGGCCTCTCTGACCCAGAGTTAATCACAGTATGAAGTCTAACTGGAACTTGGCTGATAATTAGTGAAACAAAGTTTGTTAAATGTATTGCAGTCTAATTTTTAAAAGACATGACATCTCAAGCAAGGGGTTAAAGGGTAATAAGGGAAGGTCTTTGCTATGGAAACATGAACAAAGGTTGCCACATTAGTTACACTGATAAAGCATGTGCTTCTCAGGTCAGTTATCACTAGTTGTTTTTGAGCTTGTTTGGCGTTTAGTTGGGTTGTGTGTTGGCCTACTTCGTTAAGACACAAATTCTCAATTACACATTGAATTCTCAAACCAGTTCGTATTTCTCCCAGTAAACCACAAAGGCAGTCTCACATCAGAGACAATTACCCCAATGGTGACTTGCTATTGTAAGTACTTTATGTAAGGATTAATTAACCTTCAGATGGTAATTATTATTTATTTATGCCAACAAACTTACTGTTGGTGTTTTTAAACACACAAACCGTGTATGGGCAATGTTTTGAGAGGTAGAACTGGAACTTAAAAATTCAATGTCACAGCTGGGATTTGAACCACAGACCCTCCGCTTACTAGGTGGGTGCTCTAACCATTAAGCTACTGTGACAACCTGCCAGAATGACATTGAATTCTCAATTCAATGTCATTCAGGTCTTCTTTGATTTTTATCAGTTCTTTTTCCATCCTATTTATCCCCTAGTCTCTTGTCAATACCTTTTACTCTTGTTAATATTTCTTCCATGACATCTTGGTATCCGTTAGGTCCAGGATTCATTTTGACTCAGCCAATTAGCGATAGTGTGCTTATTACACATAATAGAAGAACCATATTTACTACTACTTCTTTGTGTTGTTTCATTTTAGTCTCATTCCCTTTAATCCTATTAAAAGTTCCAATCCTTGCTCTATATTTCATTGCTCACTCCCATTGTTACTTATCCCCTTCTTTCTTCAACTCCAGAAGCTGACTTCACACACTTCCTCTCTCTTCCACTACTTGCTCAGTACTCATGAAACTCCTTTTTAAACTTGTTGAGATATTTATTTGCACCTTCATAAAATAACACAAGTACTGAATCGTTATACAATCTCAATACTTTTATTTTATACTGCTTTGTAACATTTGGCACGTCCAAAATTATATTGGATTTAGTGGAATATCATTATGAATGATGTCTAACTAGATCTCGTCGGTTTAAGATATATGTACTTTAACTTCTTGAAGTATTGCCAAGAAATAGCACTTTTCCTATGTGAATGCTTCGATTGAAAAAGATTAAACTATATTGTTTCCAATTTATCGGAATGATGCCGTGACCCATCAATTGAAGCTTATTGAAAATTCATACGTTGCTATGACAATAGCATTCGGATATTGTCTCTTAACAATACTTTCTTATGACGTCTGATGTATTTCACATATTATATATGATTTTATAATAATCTCAGACTTGCCGAGAAAATAATCTCAATTTATATTTTTCAACACTTCTAACACGGTGTTACACAAAATAATCATTGATCATATGAACATAATTGAGATACAGAAATTTACAATAATCATCATCTCAATAAGTTGATAATTTTCCAGATAAAAGAATAATGCTGAATAAACAGTCAAGTTCATGTTTCTTTTGAATATTTCTGGGGATACTTATAAACATCTCAGTATCAAAGGGCTTTATTATTGGTTATGCTGGTATGTCCCATTTTTTTTTTTTTTCTGTGCTGATGCCTAGCTGCTGTTCAGGGGGAGGGAGAGTTTCAGCTGTAAAATGTAAAGTAGGTACTCAGAATCACAATTGTGTAGATGCAAAGACAGTGAATTCAAATTGAGAACAAACTACCTATTCTTAAAATAGGCTAATATAGATTATATCGGACTGTTTTCGCTGCAGTGAGATAAACCCAAATGTTTGTTTATATGTCTCGAGTATTGAGGATTATCAGCTATCTGCATATTGACAACATTGTAGCTCTCCATGTAGAGAAACTGACACCTGTCATGTATCTTCTTTTAAAAATCAGACTAGTATCACCCTGGACAAAAAAAATTAGCCATGTCTGGAACGCCAGGCTACCTTAACAATAGGGAACAACTCCGTGAATACCAAATAATTTGCAATTTTCAACAAGTAGTCATGTTTGACTATGCCATGTATGTGTGCATGTATGTTTGTATGAAAGTATGTATGTGTTCCAGACATTACTAATTTTCTTTTTGTCCACAGGGATACATGTTAGAACATATATTTGTGTATGATGAATGTCTAAAACCAAAATCCAGCAGAAAAGAAAGCCTACATTTTTTAAAAAAATTTTGTAGTGTCCCTGAATCACCTGAAAATACTGTGTGTACTTTTGCAAAACCTTTAGGAACCTGTTCTCATAAAAAATAGGAAGTAAACCACCATGTCCTTGTCAAAGAAACATTTGAGAAACATTGGAAAAAAAAAGACCAAAGAAATGTATACAAAGGTTTGCACCAGAGAGGAATTATGCTAGAAATGCTATCAAACTTTTAAGGGGTGGCAACTGTGAAAATGATTTTTATCACATTGATGTGAAAATTTGTATGCATGTGTGCCAAAGCATATCTAGTAGGTATACAAAATTTCACTTTTCTATGTAAGATAGTTTTTACAACAACAAAAAAATATTTATTGGGGTTTTTGCTGTAAGTTTAGTGTAGTATAAGAAATGCTTCATATAAAATATTAATTGTTATAAATAAAGTAAACTCAGGCTATATGTTTGTTTTGATTATGTCTACAAAACCTGGTATTTTTATTTAGGTATGTCAAGCAGTTTTGGAGTAAAAATTATTGAATAAACTAATAGTCATTTTTCTGAAATTATTTAAAATTTTCAAATTAAAATTCAATAATTAAACTACTACATCTAGAGTATTTAAAATACCAAGTTTTATGAAGCAACTGCCTAAGAATATTGTCACCGCGCCCGCCGCATCTAATTGCCGACAACCGTAGTGTCACGCATCGCATTATTGTCGGCACTACCGCAAAGGAGCCGAAGGAAAGAGACAGAGCATGGCCGCATTGTTGGGGCGCTTGCCGAAAGAGAGAAAAGGATAGAGGCTACTGGAATCTTCTACTTTGTACCCCAGCGCAATAAGTGAACGTTCTTGAAGCTTCCAGAATGGTGCCTGGGAGATATAAATAGCGGTAAAGTGTGAGAGAGTCAGTCAGACGTATGTGAAGCGTTGAGTAGTGCCGACGGAGAACAGTCAGACGTATGTGAAGGTTGAGTAGTCGTGCCGACGGAGACGGACAGACGATGTGGAGAGTTGTGCCGACGGAGAAGAGTTAGTTCTTTGTGTTACGAATTCGGAGCCGTGCTGTTGGAGAATTGGAAAAGACTTTCTTGCTGTTGCAACGAGTGTACAAAGTTACTGTTTACGGAAATAAAAGTGTTTCTTTATCTCGACTACATCTGTCGTATTTACTTCACACACCCACAAAAAAAAGTTACACTGGTGTCAGAAGTGGGATTCGTCGAATTGCTTCTAGTTTCATTACATCGTCAGAAGTTGCAACGTTAGAACCAAGATGGAGGGAGATTCGGAAACCAGGATGATGGCAATGATGAAAGAATTATTTGCCAAAATGGAAACGTCATACGACAACCTCGTTGCCAAAGTGAAGACGGCAAACGACAACCTCTTTGCCGAGCTGAAAGAAGAAATAAAGACGAGACACAACCTCGCTGCCGAGCTGAAAGAGATGAAGACGGCAAACGTCAACCTCGTTGCCAAAATGAAGACGGCAAACGACAACCTCGCTGCCAAAATGGAAACGTTAAATGACAATCTCGCTGCCGAGCTGAAAGAGATGAAGACGGAGCTATCGGCGAAAATTGACGGCGAACTGATTGGCGTGACGGAAGACGCGAAAGAACTCGGCGAAAAGGTGGAAGACCTCTGCCAGCACGTGGACGTCGTGGAGGACGACGGGGAACGTCTTGGCGCCCTGGTAGTAAGAGTTGACGAGAGCGTCAAAGTACTGGATGCCAGGGGCAGGCGGAATAGCGCGGAGCCGGGGAGGGAGCACCTAGTGGCCGAGGCGACAGTTGCGCCCGTTTCGGATGATATGAGGGAAGACGTGGAACAACTCGGCGAACTGATTGGCGCGAGGGAAGACGTGGAACAACTCGGCGAACGGATTGGCGTGACGGAAGACGTGGAACAACTCGGCGAACGGATTGGCGTGACGAAAGACGTGGAACAACTCGGCGAACTGATTGGCATGACGGAAGGCGTGGAAGAACTCGGCGAAAAGGTGGAAGACCTCTGCCAGCATGTGGACGTCGTGGAGGACGACGGGGAACGTCTTGGCGCCCTGGTAGTAAGAGTTGACGAGAGCGTCAAAGTACTGGATGCCAGGGGCAGACGGAATAGCACAGACCCGGGGAGGGAGCACCTAGTGGCCGAGGCGACAGTTGTGCCCGTTTCAGATAACGAAAGTGTCCGTCTCGGGGAAGACAAAGGGGCAGTTCAGGGACGTCGTCGAGGATCCCCTGGAGGAGTGTGTCCGGTACGTAACCAACCAGGATATGACGTGGAGGACGATCAGCAGGGAAGCGCACAAGCAGGCGAGCAACACGCGAGAACCGACTTGGCGTGTGACATGGGAGGACCGTCGGAGCCATCCAAGCACCTGACGCATAGTGCCGTGAACGAAAGAATGGTGGACATCATCTTGGACGGCAGGATACAGGAGAGGCCGTGCCGAGCACGAGTGAACACGAGTGCAGTGGTGGACGCGACTCGCGCGGATGTGGCGGGGCTTGTTGCCGGACCCATCGGAAGCAAGGTGGCTGCGAAGGTGCGCCAGAGAGGTCGGCGGACATGGTACCCAGTGAGCCGTTTCCAAGTGCGCAGGATGGCCCGTCAACACACCAGGAAGAAGGGCAACTGGACGAGGGACCGTCAAGACCGGCGGTACTGTTGCAGAATTTCGAAGCAGGATGGCATACATCGTCCTACCCAGACCAAGGGACACTATCCAACAGCGATACCTAGGATCGTGCCTCCTGGAGAAGAGGTTCGATGGGTTAGTCCACCAGGACGCAAGGGAGATGCCGCAGTGATAGTGCTGGTCGGGACGACCAGCTCTGAGGAGGGAGCAGTGTCACCGCACCCGCCGCATCTAATTGCCGACAACCGTAGTGTCACGCATCGCATTATTGTCGGCACTACCGCAAAGGAGCCGAAGGAAAGAGACAGAGCATGGCCGCATTGTTGGGGCGCTTGCCGAAAGAGAGAAAAGGATAGAGGCTACTGGAATCTTCTACTTTGTACCCCAGCGCAATAAGTGAACGTTCTTGAAGCTTCCAGAATGGTGCCTGGGAGATATAAATAGCGGTAAAGTGTGAGAGAGTCAGTCAGACGTATGTGAAGCGTTGAGTAGTGCCGACGGAGAACAGTCAGACGTATGTGAAGGTTGAGTAGTCGTGCCGACGGAGACGGACAGACGATGTGGAGAGTTGTGCCGACGGAGAAGAGTTAGTTCTTTGTGTTACGAATTCGGAGCCGTGCTGTTGGAGAATTGGAAAAGACTTTCTTGCTGTTGCAACGAGTGTACAAAGTTACTGTTTACGGAAATAAAAGTGTTTCTTTATCTCGACTACATCTGTCGTATTTACTTCACACACCCACAAAAAAAAGTTACAATATGTGTGCAAAATTTCAGAGATATCTATTAAGAATTGCACTAGGATATTTTGAAGATCAAAAAATGTAAAAAAAAAAAAAAAAAAAAAAAAAAAAGAATAGAAAGCAAACAAAAATGACTAAGTTTTAAGTGTATAACATATACTTACTGTTTTAGAATTGCCGTGGACCATATGAAGGTCCTTCAGCTAAGTGTTTAGCTTCTTCAAGGTTCGCTACTCGTAACTTTTTTTTTTTGCTGATTTAAATCTATTTAATGTACTTAGCGCTTTCTGCTTTAATCTGGGCTTATCCATAAATTACTAATTCATTTACTGATTGGACTTACTTTACTAGCTATGACCCTTTCCCTTACATAGAGAGTAGCTTCACAACCCATATTGAATTCAATAATAGCTGGTCACTGCAGTTTTCACTTTTTAGAAACCAAATTCTTGTATAAACCCCCCAGGGGCCTATTTCGGTATGTGTGGGTTAGGCCCACCCGGAGTCCTGAGCTGCTCACCATCTTTTCACCCCTTTCATATCCATCAACTGAGCCACTGAGCTGCTTTTGTCGCTACATTTTCATCACTCTTCCTCTTCTAGGGTTATTATGCTTATTAGTTTGTAAGGTCTTAGTTTTATAACTCCTGTCTCACCAGCAGGGATCTTTCCTGTCTCCGTGGTCCTGTCCCACGGTTTCAGCACGGCATCTGACTTGTGTGCTCTTCGGAAGTCTCAGGCGCCAAGGTTGGGCGGACCCTTTACACTGCCCCCGTGTGTAGCCTTAGGTGCGTAGCCAGTCCACACCATCATGTACACCCACGTAGCTCTCTTAGAGCCCGCCCCTCGTTTATTCGCCGACGGCTGTGTGCAGTCGGGTTAGTATCACCGGCCAGACTTGTTGCTGACGGAACCCCGGTGTAATCAACCAGAAGTCCTCTGAATCCACGCTGAATCCGTTGAGGCAACGTGGCCGAGAGTGGGGAGCCGCAGGCGGTTATTCCTGTGGAAGGGGCATAAAACCCGGGGTGTGCGTGGTGAACGGTTACCCATTTGGACAAGCAGTGGAGATTGGAGGCTAGTCCCTCTGAAGTACGCCTTGAGGTCAGCCATTGAGGGATCTCCATGGCGGCACAGACCTGGAGATTTTGGTCTCTTTTATCCTTTGACCCCCGGATTGCAGGCTGACGCCGACGGTACCGGATGGGGGTCCAATTCAAAATGCATTCGCGCAAAATCCCTTTCACTGACCCATTTTTAGTTGTGACCGTGGCATTCGAAGGGAAAACAATAAAGGACCTGAATCCATTTTACATCAAGCGCGAAGTGGACAGGATATGTGACCCGGTGAAGAATGCGAGCAGACTACGCGACGGCACGCTCATGATAGAAACAAATAATGCAGAGCAAAGCCAGAAAGTTCTGAAGGCTAGTTTGTTGGGGTCCTACCCTATCCGGGTAGCTCCCCCACAAGTCTCAACACCTGCAGGGGAGTCGTTACCACCTCTAGTCTCGACGATCTCACTAATGAGGAGATAGTCAGCTGCCTGTCTGACCAGCGAGTCTGTCAAGCATACCGGCTCACGCGCAAGCAGGATGGTAAAGAGGTAGCATTGCAGACAGTGTTTCTGACGTTCAAGGGCACTGTGCTGCCGGAATATATCTTTTGCGGTTACGAGTGTGCCGCTGTCCGG
The DNA here is from genome assembly GCA_030765045.1 of Tenodera sinensis. NCBI lineage: Eukaryota > Metazoa > Arthropoda > Insecta > Mantodea > Mantidae > Tenodera > Tenodera sinensis. The sequence continues at coordinate 247,008,903 of CM060964.1, read as the reverse complement.
CAGTATGTCCCGAACCCTATGCACTGCTTTCAGTGTCAGAAGTTCGGACATCCTGCTGTGTGTGAGTGTTGTGGCTTACCGGCACATGAGGGCACAGCCTGTGCCCGTGACCCGCACTACGATAACTGTGGATTTATATTTTTTTATATTATGTTGTTTAACGACACTGTCAATTGCCGGGATCACATCAGCATCGCCGGTGTGTCGGAATTTCGTCCTGCAGGAGTTCTTTTACATGTCATTAAATCTACTGACATGGAGCTGTCGTTTTTGAGCACACTTAAAAACCATCGGTCTGGGCCGGGTTTGAACCCGCAACCTTGGGATTAATAGGCCAGCGTCTAATCAACTAAGTCACACAGACCGACAGGAGGGAGCCATCCATCTAGCTCGCGGCAGTGTCCGAAGTTTTTGGATGAGAAGTGTATTCAGGAACTGCATGTGAAAGAACACCTTACCTTTCCAGAAGCGCGTTGCCACTTTGAGCAGCTCAAACCCGCTACCACAATGGACTTTGCCTCTGCTGCCCGACGTGCTCCTGTCAACACTGTTGCAGTAAGGCACGTTCCTGTACAGACGCTTGTACCCAGACGGACCCACCAGCGAACACCCCTTCACTGAACAGCGCCACACCTGCACCGGCGAGAACATCAGCCGTGCAGACAATAGCTCACAAGGCGTCCACAAGCTGTAACCAGCCTATTGTTTACGCCAGCAGTCGCTCATCCTCTCCCGCTGCGCGAGCCGTTGGGGACCTCCTTCCTCCCACGCATTGGAGGAATCTCCAGAGGACGGCGACTTTCGCATCGTTAGTCCAAAGTCAGCCAAGGTTAGAAAGAAAAAGATGAAGACCAACCGCTGATCTCCTTTTCGCTATGGAAATAATCCAGTGGAATGTTAATGGGTTTAGGACACGTGTTCCGGACATACAGCATCTAGTTTCTCAATGCTCTCCATCCATCGTCTCTCTACAAGAAATCCACTTGCAGCCGAATTACGCTCTCCTTCGCGGTTTTTCGGGATATAGGCATGACTGCTGCTGATAGGCCAGCAAGCGGTGATGTTGCTATTCTGGTGCCAACAACATAACAATTAACACGCCGCTGCGAGCTGTAGTGGTCCGTGTACAGCTGCAGAGCCTCTGTTTCTCTGTTTGTAATGTCTGCCACCCGTCAGTGCCATACACTACGACGGCCTTCGGGCTCTCTTGGCACAGATTCCGCCACCGCTCATCTTTCTCGGCGATCTGAATGCCAAGCACACTCACTGGGGCTCCGACACTGAACGATCCTCGTGGGTGCCTTGTAACAGACGTTTGTGATATGTCCGGCTGAATCCTCTTAAACACTGGTGTCCCTACGTTCCTATCATCTGCCTTTGGTACACACTCCGCTCTTGGCATTTCCTTTTGTAGCCCGTCATTGGTGCCACTTCTTGATTGGTCGGTAGTTTCCGAATTATTTGGCAGTTATCACTACCCCATTAACATTCACCTATCTGGTAGCCATTCTGTACCGACACTGCATCCTTACTGGATTATTTTCAAGGCTGACTGGCGGAAATTTTGTTTCCTCATTCACCTTTGCGACACTGGCTACCCCACGACACGTTCCTGTGTGTTGGTGGTCCAAGCAATGATGTTTGGCTATTAAAGCACACGAACGTGCTCTGCGTGTTTTCCGTGTACACTCTACGGAGGCGAATTTCATTGCTTTTAAACGTTCTCGTGCAAGGGCCCGTTTTGTAGTTCGGAATGCAAAACGCACATCCTGGGGATCGTACGTCTCTTCCCTTTCCCGTCGCAGTTTGGCCCAGAGGGTGTGGAGTGCTGTTTGGCATATGTATGTATGTATGTCTTGCTGCACAGGGCTCCAAATACACCAGCGAGCAGACTTTTGCCGACGTCCTTGCCGATTCTTTCGCTACTATTAGCCAAACCCAAAGCTACTATAGTGCATTTTGCCTATCAGGGAATCTGCGGAGTGGATAATGCTGAATTTTAACTGTGACTATAGTGAACCGTACAATGCACCCTTTACCGTAGCGGTGCTAGCGCACTCCTTATCTCTTACTAAGGATTCCTTTCCTGGTCCAGATGACATCCATTGACAAATGCTGCTTCATCTTCCACCTTCGGCTTTGTCCTTCCTGCTGGGCATTTATAACCGTATCTCGCATGAGCAGGTTTTTCCGTCCGCTTGGCGAGTTGGTATAGTCATCCCTATCCCTCACCCAGGAAAGGACCAGACACTTCCCACTAGCTACCGCCCTATTTGCTTAATGAGTGTCGTTTGTAAGACTTTAGAGCGTATGATTAACGCTCGTTTAGTGTGATGGCTGGAGACGAACAACCTGCTGAGCAATGTTCAGTGCAGTTTTCGTTGCAAATCTGACACGCCTGGAGGCCTACATACAGAATGCCTTTCTCCTGAAGTAGCATGTCGTGGGTGTCTTCTTTGATTTGGAGAAGGCCTGCGACACCACCTGGCGCTATGGGATTCTCCATACTCTGCACGGCTATGGTTTACATGGTCATTTAGCGATATTTCTTTTCAACTTTTTAAAACTACGCCGTCTCACAGAAGAGAATCCAGGAGAATGGTGTACCCCAGGGGTCGAATCTCAGTGTTACGCTTTTCACCATTGCCATTAACTGTATTGCTAGTGTTGTTCGTAGTGGAATCCCGATGTGACTAATAAATAAATAAAAACCTGCAATAATAAACCCTGGCACCTAATTACTTAAACCAGGGCTTACATTCCAGATCCCTATTCGTTTATTTAACTTTCAAAAATATTTACAACAACAATATTCTACAAGTTATAAAAATCTAAATACTACAAAACAAAAATATAATATACAATAAAATTAAAAAAAGAAAAATTGCAACATACACAAATTAAACATGCTCAAAATCTATCCGAAATAAAAAGAAACTCAAATTAAAATTCCAAAATCAAGTAATTAAACTTCTAAATTTCTTAACCTATTTACGTAAATAATTATATCAATTGCTAATAATAATTAATTTATTAACTTTTATTCCTAATTCATCAAACCAAAACAACCAACAAAACTTCCAATTCATATAACAAAAATCAATCAGTATACCAAAATAAATCAAATAAATATATAATTTAATATTAAATAAATTATACATTTACAAATATTATTTTAATTAAACATTTCCTAAAATCAATAAAACAACAAATCTTCAATTCAACTTACCAAAATAATTCCCATTTAAAAATATATAAAATTCTTCCAATAATATCATAATTTAATATTTAAAATTTTATATACAAATTTTAATTCAATATCAAACAATATCAAACAATATATAACAAAATTTCAATTTATAATACCAACCTAATATCTAATAAAATCTTACCAAAATTATTTACTCAATTTTACAATTCAAAATTCAAATAAATTTCATTTAAAAATTTTAAATTAATTTAATAATAAAAAAAATTCATAAATTATCAACCAAATTAAACAATTTTTTTTTTCAAAACACCATATATAATATTTAAACAAAATTTACCAAATTCATACATATATACAACTTATACCAAATATATAATTAAATATTTATAAACTTTCAAAAATTAAAATAAAATACTACAAACAAATAATTTCAAATAAAAAAAAAACATTTTTATCTCCCCTCTTTTTAAAATATACACACATATAACTTTGCTCATTTCAAAATTCAAATAAAATATATTTTAACACCTTTTTATAATATACATACAATTAATTATCTCTACATAATTTTAAAATTCAAATATAAAATTTCATTATTATCCCTCCTTTTTAAATATACACATAAAATTTAATAAAACTTCAATTTCAAAAAAACATTTCAAAATAATTTTTTATAAATTTTAATGTATAATAAAACATTCCAAATATTATTTTAAAAAAATTAAATATTATTTCCCATTTTACCCCCCCCCCCCCCCCCCACCTTTTATAACATACTTATATAACTACATAAAATAAATTTCCATAAATCACTGTTTAAACAAATTTACTGGTATCCAGTAAATAACCGGTACCCAGTTATAAATAATAAATGCTACATCTAACGTAACACCAAAGGCTGCCGGTGCCCGGCGGCCAACTATACTGGTATCCAGCACAAAACTCATCACTTAATATATTTCTAATATCACCTTTATATCCTTATCTCAAATTCATATTTCTTCACTTCCCTATTCAAACTCATAACATACCACTTTTCTTCCCTCCTTAAATCACTAATAACATTAAAACAAACAATTCCCAAATTATTATCTAGGTGTGGGATTTTAAATCTCTCACTCACTCACTTCCCAAATTACTACGCACAACTTAATATTCACTTCACCTACTCCGCCACATAAATTAAAAAATTATATGCTCCATATCTTCCTTTTCACCACATATTGGACATTGATTCTGTTGGAGGCCTTTTCTCATCCCCTTTAGTCTCAATACACAAGCTCGTACCCAAGCAACACCTCTTTGTTCTTTATTTAAACTGTCTACATACATTTCTCTTTCCCATGTATTTTTAATTTGTATATATGATTCTAATGATCTTTTTTCCTGTATATTACCGAACAGTTTTTACATTTCTAGATCTTCAAATCTCCTAGTTCCTTTCCAAAAACCATTGGAACACATTTTAGTAGAAGCTGCAAAGATGAAATTATATCTAATTCCAAGGAAATTAATGAGAAAAGTGCGCTCAAGTTGAGCATTAATATAAAATACATGAGATATTACATTATTCTTTGCTGTAGTCAGTTACTGATTTTGTTCTTTTTGCACACTATAATGTGATATTTCTTGCACCTTTGTCCACACAGTAGGCACTCACCGTCTTCATCCGGTTCATCATATTTCTTGTTCCTGCATATTTTATGGTGGAAACTATGTATTGCCAGTCTTGTCAGATGCCTTTGGTTCCTGCATTCTCTGGTCCAGTTGTCCGGCGTTGCTGATGTGTAGAATTCAATGTCTATTTCTTTCTTATTCTGGTCTCTGATGTTAATAAGTTGCTGGTATGGTCCTGTGGAAGGTAGCCAGTTCTGTATTTCCAAGGAAATTATGTGCTAATTATGAGAAAGAATGCAAATGGTTCCTTACTGGATGGAGATTAAAAATGTTATGGACATTTCAGAAACTTTAGTGTTAGAATGGATTTCAGAACAGGTTAATATCAAATTCCATTATCATTTCATTTGGTAGTTAACATTAACCTTATGCGTTTACTTATTTAATTTGTTATAGTCAGGTGTGTGCAACACATATTGGGTTTGTATTGGAAACCAAAATGTATGTTGAAAATAAAGAAGTTGACAATACTAACTTTCCTAGGGTTGCAGCTTTTATAGATCATGTAATTATTTTACAATGTAATTCTTACTGTGGTAATGTTATTAAACTAATGCCTAATTTAGCAAATTATTAACAATTTTGAGTAGCAAAATGAATGTTTGTAAATTTGGTCTACAAAAGACAGTATCTCAGATCTCATAAAAATAATATCCATGAAGGAAAGTTTTCAAACCTAGCAATCTGTCATTTTGTGGGGTCAATTCTCAGATGCTCACTGTAAAGAGGAAATAGCTTACTTTGTCTGACTTTCTGTCTCCTCCATTCATGTAAATTATTTATTTTATAGAAGACTTCAGAATCCTTTTAGTGAAATTTTATTTCAGTGACAGTGGGGTCACCTTTCTTTGTACCTTTGAAACAGAAAAATAGTTTGATACATGCTCATAGTCTTTAAAAATGATCATTATTGCAAGTTGATTTTTCCTAACTGCTTATATTTTGAATACCCAGTGAGCACATTGGTAAACTAAACTGGTGATCCAACTTAGAGTAGACACTCACCTTCCATCACAATGTGTCCTTTTTACTTTCTCTACTGGTAAGTAGGGGAGATATTGTATTCCACCCAAAAATTTGATGTGGAGATTTCACCGGAAATATATGTTTTGAGGCCCCCTGAATCCAAAAAAAGCATTTTTAGAAAAAGGTCTGTGTGTATCTGCTTGTCTGTCTCAGTCTGTGAACAGAATAACTCAAAAACGAAAAGTCCATTAAAAACTAAAGCTGGTATTTAAGTTTAATGTCTTTCAAGGATGCAACACGAAGATTTTGAAGAAAATAGCCCCTCCCTAAACTACCCTATACATGAAAAATTTTTCTAAAATTTTGATTTTCTTGAAAATGGCTCTAACAATTCTGGTTAAAATGCCATATGTTTGAGATATTTGTATTACAAATGAAATGTATATTTTGAATTTTCTGCTATAGCCTTTGTAGTCCTGTTTACTCTGGATGACTTTTGAATAACTCATAAACCGTAAGAGATAGACAAAATCTTACTATACAAAAAATGTAGATCTTGCTAAAACACACAGTTTATGTATAAAATAAATTTTTTTGTAGAGTTAACCATTTTGGACATATTCCTTGTTATTTGTGTCAGTTTCGGAAAATGTGAAACTTTCGTGAAATGGAACATTGTTGTTCATTTTTTTATATGTTAAGTACAAAGAGAACGTAATCTCAAAGCTACAAAAGATTTGTCTATCGCTCAAAGCCTACTGTATTGCCATATTTCCCTTGCACCTACAAGGAAATAAGCAATAAGATTATTTGTACAAACATTTACCTCGACTAACACGAAGAAGATGTAGGAATAAGTGTTTATAAGAATGGGTAGTATAAGAGTAGAGAAAGTCATGTGAGTGCAACACATCAGATTGTTTTGTTATGAAACCAAACCGTACGCAGAAGTGCAATTTAACGTAATATTTCACAGCACACACTTTATTTATGGCGTAACTTTATGTAATAAACTATGGCATAGATTTGCTTGCTACACTACCAGTGAAAATCAAGGCCTCCTACGAATAGTTTTGTTTTTGATGCAGATACTGATATTATGGATTTTAAAGCATTTGGTTGCAGTACTGCTTTAAAAGCAGTAAAGACATTAAATGGTTATGGTCCTCTGTGAAAGCTATAATTACAATCCTCATAAGATTTCTAATTATGTTTAGGATAAGAATTACATGAGCAGAAAAGTATTACGTCAGGACATCAATAGCTGGTGGGCAGGGATACAAAAAACTGTGAGACGTATGGAATCTAGAAGAAAGAATGACAATGACGTTGAGAAATTAGCAAGGAACAGAATATAAGACAGAAAGACATGGAATTTGGGAAGTTTAGAAAATAAATTATAGTTTCAAAAAACTAAAAAACATGCTTTAGTAACAAACCAAACTAAAAAGCAAAGGATAATTTTTAAGTATGAAGAGTTTGTTCTATAGTGACATGAGCTCCACTGGTTCATTGTGATCATAAAATTTGTAATACGTTTAAAGGAAGAGAGTTACATTAACAATTTATTGCAAAAGAGCATGGGGTGCTTTTTACGATATTTTTATCATAAATGTATTTCTATAAATAGCTACCAATTAACTATTTATAACATTTGATGTCAGGCACTCTTTTACAATAAAATTTATTATTTTGTTGGTATAACTTTTTTATTTTAAATGTATTACAAATTTTATAATTATAGTGAACCAGTGGACTCTGTTGCTATAGAACAAACTCCTCATACTTAAAAAAATATTTTTTGCTTTTTAGTTTGGTTTGTTGTTAAAGCTTATCTTTTTAGTTTTTGGAAATTATAGTTTATTTTTAAGTTTTTAGTGTCAAATTTTTTTCCAAATTTTTGTTTTGAAATTTTTCAAATCACTTTTTTTTAACAGTATTAGATTAAAATTACTGTTTTAATTTCACTATCAGCTGTTGTGGATTTCCTAGCCCTGAGTAAACTTTGATCTGCAATCCTTCCTCCAAAATCTTGCATCCCTCTCAGGTCCTCTCTCCGGGCATCTCTGTCTTTCAATATTTTCAAGTGGTTTAATTCCAGTGTAACTTGTGTCAATTTGTAAACTACCAGCACTTATGGGTGTCTTGGCCCTGGGTGAACCCCGGCATCTCCATCATCTAATATATAAATCTGTATTTATTTAGTACTTGGCTGATCACCTGCTTCCAGGTCTTCACTCTGTCTGGTCCAGAGGTCCCTCTGCTCCCCGACAGGTGTCTGACCCTAGGCTGGCTTGTAAGTCCTACATAAGGGGAGGGTAATCAGGGAAAGAAGAAAAGAAAGAATACCAATTTTCAGGGTGCGTGTAGAAAAGTGTGTTAGCGACATCTAAGAAGTCATAATTGTACTATTTTCTATAAATTTAGCTTAATCATTTTTTTATCCTGATGATCATGGTCAAAACATTAGGAGAAAGTCATGATATTGTATTGTCGTTGGTCCTTGAAATGTGTGCAAATTTTCAAGTCAGACGACTCTTAAGTTGGAGAATATTACGCAAAAAGATTCCATTACATTGATAAATTTAGTTTAGTCATTTTTGTATCCTGATGATTCTAGTCAGGACATTAGGACAAAGTCGCAGTATTATTGTATTGTCATTGGTTCTTGACAGGTGTGTAAATTTTAAAGTCAATCACACGACTCTAAGTTGGTGAAAATTACACAAAAAGATTCCATTACAATTTACATTGATAAACTTAGCTTAGTAATTTTTTTAGCCTGATGATCTTGGTCAGGACATTATGACAAAGTCATGATATTATTGTATTGTTATTGGCCCTTGACACGTGCACAAATTTTCAAGTCAATCAGACGAAGTTGGTAAAAATTGCGCCAAAAGATTTAGTTACATTGGTAATTTAGTTTAGTCACTTTTTTATCCTGATGATCGTGGTCAGGACATTAGGACTTACCGACCGACCGGAAAAATGAATCTGAGTATTGTGCTGTGGATGGGAATACACACAGTGATAGTGAAGAATTAATATCATGGAGGCAAAAATTGTGGGAGAAATAGTGGGACTAATTGGGCGATAAAATTATAGCCATAAAATGTTAACAGGGACAGAGTCAGAAACTTAAAGACTTAAAGCAAGGCCAAAAAAAATGTGGACCAGGAAATAAGCAAAGAGTAGCAAAGAAAAAAGGGTGAGGAAACGATATAAGAGGTTAAGCTGAACATGCCTATTCAGCTGAGCTAACACAAAGTGTATATAGTTTGAACTAGCTATGAAGCAACAAATTTTTTATGAAAACCTATGCAAATTGTGGTGTGCAAAGAAATTTGTTCATGTCAATATGCCATAAGTGCTTTTGTTGAATTAAGACATTAATGCTAAATATTTTGTTAACAAACTGCATAAAGTGAACTGAAAGATGCAGTGCTGTTCAAACCCAAATTAAGAGTTGATTGTACTGCAATGTTTCTTAGCGGCTCATTTTAATTAAGACATACAGGGCAGAAAGAATACATATTTTAAACTTTGTAAATTCATCTTTGGTTGTAAGATTTAAAGCTTTCACGGTGCGCGTTATTAATTAAGGCTTCACGGGTGATCAGCTGTGTGAGGTTTAAAAACATTGAGCTTTCGGCCATTGTAAACTCTATGGCCTTCATCAGAATCAGAATCTTTAGTTCATAACTAAAATCCTCTAAACTGTGCAGGAAATGCACATTCTGCTTGTTCCCAGCATAAGAAGTATAGCTTTGAAAATTAAATTAAGTGAAAAAGCTTATTATAGAAGCACACATTTGTTTCTTCTATAAAATTGTTGCTCTTTATGCTTGTATTGAATTTTTAAAAGGATTTTTACAGACTGTAAACATGTTTACAGTACCTGAATCTAGGTTATTTGATTTTTAATGAATTTATTTCTCTTGTTCAATTTGTACAATATAATTTATACATGATCATATATGTCTATTCTTAAATTTACTCATTAAGACCTATTTACATTTACAATATTCTCTTCTGGGCTGCCTCTGACATAAATGTATCAAACACCGTGGTTATTGATACATTGTATGCCATGCTCCCTACCAATATATCCACTAAATTACAGTTTACATAAACTCAAACCACTTTCAATAGGTATCCTTTCATTATTGGTTTGCCACTACCATTTTTCCTAATATTATGATCTCCAGTTTCTTTACTTTCATAATCCTTATTTTTATTATATCATTTGGTAATTGTTGCCATTTCTGTGAAACAACTTGGTCCCCTCTTAATCTAAAATGTAATGGAAATACTTTTCAATGCCCCTACTCAGCCGCGCCATAGCCGAGTGTTTAGACCATTCACTTCTCACCAAAGCAACCTAGGTTCGATCCCAGGCAACTGCATGTGGGATTCGTGGTGGACGAAGCGGCGCTGGGGCGGGTTTTCTCTGGGTTCTCCGGTTTCCCCTGCCATTTCATTCCACCAGTGCTCCAACTTCATTCCATGTATCATCTGTGTCACCACCTGCGATGCCGTACGTAGTAAAAGCAGGCATTAAACACTACAAAAAAAAAAGTCCCTGCATAATGAACTGTTTTACAATGCTCTGCTTCCCCATTGATTTAATTCTATACCAATATTTAAATACTCTTTCAATCATTATGCCTTTACTTCCTGTTCTGCCCATGTGTAATGCTGCCCCTTTTTTATGATGCATTCACTAGGCCCAGTTTAATCTACAAAACATTTTATGTACCAAATCTACATTTGGCCATCCTTCCTCATGTCTCCAAACCTTAAACCCAACAACATTTTAGCTTCCACTAATGCCTTGTAAACCCTTTCCAACCACTTAGTTTGCATTCTAGGTATTCTGTAAAAACATATGTTTATTGTCTTCATTGCAAGTTTACGTTTTGCTAAAACATTTTTTTAATTTTGTTTGTTCATTCCTCTCACAATTGCTACTCAGGATAACCCCTAAATAATCCAATTTTCTCATCACTATCTCTTGACCTTCCTAGGTTCCAGTCCAAACAAATTATGGCATGTTTATGTGTGGTGTCTGCCTCTAAATTCCACCTTTTAGACACTGTCCATTATTTTGGTATCTGTCTGGCCACTGGGGCTTTCCACACTAATTGACTCGAGTATCTGTATGCTGATTCTGGCAAACCTCCACTGTCTGTCCAATGCTCGTTCTTACTTTGTTCCTACGTAGCACAGTTGGCCAGTCAACCATGTTATAGTTCTTTTCAATCTGTGTTGCGTCCATACCTTGCCCATCGTTATATACGAAATACAACTGTATCCCGTCCAAGTGGTATAAGGTTTTGAGAACTGCTCACCGCACATGCCCTCCATAGAGTGATCTTATCTTGGCCACTATCCTCCCTGGCAACTCTAGTGCACACAGTTTGACCTGGAGCTTTCGGGCTGTGCGAAGGTAAGCTACCCCTCAATCGGCGTTTCACCAACTTTTCTCTGCATTTTTGGGCAGTTACCAGACTTATACTCCGGTATTTACCAATGGGTCCCAGGTGGGGGGTACTACAGGATGTAGTTTTGTGTACTCACAACTACCGGCTTATGGACAACAGTTCAGGTTTTACTCCCAAGCTGTTTGCCATATTTTATTTCTTACTTTTTATCTCGAGCTCCATTCCTGACAGTTTCATCATATGCTATGACTCTCTGAGTGCTCTTCAGACCTTGCAATAATTCCTCAGCACTTCAGCATTAATTATTAAAGTTCAGACACTCATTTCCCAGTTGCTCTCTCACTGATACCAGTTTGTTTTTACATGGATCCCAGGCCATGTGGGTATTCTCAGCAGTGAGGAGGCAGATGTGGCTGCTAAGTCTGCATGTTGTCTGCCAGAGTCAGAGAGGAGTGCTTTCCCATTATAGTTCTTGTGTACCCCTTGGTATTATGCAACATGCAATGTACACTGAACGGAATAAAGGAGGTTAGCAAGACCAATAAGCTTGCTAGTCTTGTTCCATCGTTTAGACAGTTACAAGTTCACATTGGAGAGTAAGTCAACAGGGTACTTTCAGAGTGGTGTGATTAGAACTGGAAGAGTGAGGGAGTGTGTGGGAATGTGAGGGAGAGAGTTTGAAATAGTGGGAGAGAGAGCATATGAGAGAGTGTGTGAGAGAAAGTGAGTGAGATAGTATGTAAGGGAGAGTGTGGGAGTGTGAGTGTTTGTGAGAGAGTGTGAGAAAGAGCGTGTATGTGGTGTGTCTGCGTGTATGGAGTTAAAGAGCCCGACGACAGCTAGGTTATTTGGGCCCAAAGTGAAATTTTAAAGTCTAGAACAGTCAAAACCTCATGTGGTTAAAACGTGAAGGCTAAAACACAAGATTAAAATTACAAATAGTGAAGAACTGGAAGAGGAACTTGCTTCTGGTTCTTTAGATATTGGTAGAAAGGCAAGAAGCAGATGTGAGACAGAGAATTCTAAATCCAGGCTGGAGTAGATTTGTGTTGTTGAGGCTACAAGTTCCTCATGTGAAAGGTGTTTGAGATCTGCTGGATTTATTTTTTCGAAAGACGGTGTAATTTGGATGCTCACCACCATAGTGAACTAATGTTCTTGTATCAAAATAAAAAGCATTAAAATGATTTGTCTTAGATTCCATATGTGAGGTTGTTTATTGTTTGTTTCAGTTTAACTTTTGTAATGCAATTCATGTTACTGAATGAACTGACAAAAAGAAAACCAAGAAAGCTATAAAATGAAGAATCCATATGCACAAGATACATTTATCTGTTATCTTATAATAAATTATGTTCATTATATCTTTGTATTCAAATTAAAATTCTTTTATGCTATTAGCCTTTATAGCAGGTATGCATTGTTATTTAATTACCAAGTAATAAGTAACCTATTATTGTAATTTCACTTAATTATAAAGAAGTGTGGTTTTGAATAGAATGGTAATAAATTTTGTAGCATTTACTAAAGCCAGTGAAATTCAAATCTGTGTTTATTTCATGAACATATTTTTACTAGTTTATACTATTAAGAGAGATAAGTTGGAGCGTAACCACAATATTACAAACAATATTGAGTTAATGTTTCTAATGTTATTAACACAGTTTATGGACCTAACTAGATCTGGAAAAATAAGCTGAAAACGAAAGGTAATCAGCTAGAGACATATACCACAACTGCAGCATGGCAAGGTCACTACACAGTGCCGTAAACACCAGGCAATACCGACAGTCTAGTAAGGCTCAAGACAAGCTTCTCAAGAAGCGAGTTTGCAAGCATCTTGCTTTGATAGCGAAACAAGCAAAACAATACAAGAAAACGGGTGAAAGTGTAGTACTCTGGCTGGAGTTATCCACCCATACTCTGCCTTATATAGACGTGCAGCAGTACTTCCGTTGCCATCTATATGTCTGGCAGTAGTCATGGAATGTGTTAGCTGGCACTCAGTTGCAAACAATCAAGGACATTGTACAATGCTGACTGACCTTGTGCAGGGATTCTTGGCTGTTAGAGGTTATTTTAACCCAATTAAGAATAGGCCCCACACGTGCCACTCATGGTCTTTTGCATGGCGACCTGCCTCTTGTGTGTCACATGTGTGATGTACAACTCTCTGTGTTGCACGTTTTGCTTGATTGTCTGTGGTATACTAGAGCACCAATCCCTCCTGGGTTCTACCCTGTGGTCGATTCTATGTGTTGACCCAGTCTCCATAGATATGGTGCTGCGGTTTGTCACCAAAATTGATTCTGCGAAGCAAGTTTGATATCTGTTTTATTCCTGGGCATTTGATTTTATGGTTTTAGATTACAAACTTTGATTTGTGTTGTTTTTAATGTTTTAACCCCTTACTGTTTTGGTATTCATATTTTAATGTTTTAACACTCTATTTTTAATGTTTTAACTATTTACCATTTTGATCCTGTGTTTTAGCTTTCACCATATAACTGCACTCAGGGGTCTCCGTCTAGGGGATATGTGAATAGCGACCACAAGGTACCCAACCTGAGCAGAACATTACTTCCACTTACTGGTGTGTTTTTGCTCCTCACTGTAACTTTTCTATCTGACCTTACCTTGGTCATCTCTTGTTCTCTTCCGACCCCGAGGCTATTAGGGTTCCTGAGGGCTAGGGAGTCTTTATTTTTCCAACCTCTCCATTTCTCTATAAAATCTTAACCCCTAACATGTGACCTGTCATGGCATGTAATACGTCCTCTGATTGGTGATCAGAGGATATGGTTGGTGAATTTATTTTGATAATTCTCCCAGTCAGGTCGGTGAGACCCGTAAACCAACGACAGGTGTGGTCCTCCAGACATTCTGGGGGTTGTGAGAGAGTGATGTAACTGCCAAAACATAAAAATATGGTGCTCTCTAAAAAGCGGTTACTATTACTGCTATTTTTTAATATTGAAGAGCAAGAGGATTAATGACTTCATTGTCAGAAATCCAGCATTAGCTAACAACAACAACATATAACTGCATCACTTTGCGAGTGCTTTAGCCTTAAAAATATGGCTTCTGGCCCACATGACCTAGCTGTTGATGGGCCCTTAAACTTCATTCACCCATCCACCCTTCTAGGCTCCATTTTGTCCCTTTTGAATTTGACACTTTTTGAAAGCTACAATCATAGATTCTTTTGCAGTCAATCTTCAGCCCCCCAGGTTTACAAAATTTCCCAATTGCCCTTAATGCTCTTGATAAGCCTGCTGTTGTAATAGACCTTACTGCCAAGTCATCTACATAAAGTAAACCTGGAATTTCTCTGTTATTGGCTGTTTCAGAATACACATTTTCTTAGCTAATTTTGTCCAAAATATCATTAACTTACATCCCTGATCTAGGTTATTAAAACATAAGTTCTTGAATGTAAGCTATATATAATTGTGGCGACCTGCTGCCTTAGGGGATATCAGACAGTTGTTATTCTTATGTAGCATCTTATATGAAAAATAAAAAAAAAATATATTCTTTGTGCTTATTTTTACAGTCCCTTTTACTTTCCAAACTTAGTTCCCACTACTACTAATGCCACCTTTCCAAACTTAGTTCCCACTACTACTAAAGCCCCCTTTCCAAACTTAGTTCCCACTACTACTAAAGCCCCCTTTCCAAACTTAGTTCCCACTACTACTGAAGCCCCCTTTCCAAACTTAGTTCCCACTACTACTAAAGCCCCCTTTCCAAACTTAGTTCCCACTACTACTAAAGCCCCCTTTCCAAACTTAGTTCCCACTACTAATGCCACCTTTCCAAACTTAGTTCCCACTACTACTAAAGCCCCCTTTCCAAACTTAGTTCCCACTACTACTAAAGCCCCCTTTCCAAACTTAGTTCCCACTACTACTAAAGCCCCCTTTCCAAACTTAGTTCCCCCTACTAATGCCACCTTTCCAAACTTAGTTCCCACTACTACTAAAGCCCCCTTTCTAAACTTATTTTTTTTATTGCACATATAACAACATGCTCCATTACTTAGTAATGTTACATGTTTTAGTTTTCAGTTTCTCTTGTATCTGGTGAGTTTTTACAGTGCATAATGCTGCTACTATGGCAGTGAGGACTAGAATCTATGTGTGGTTAATCATATTTCCTAAAAGATAACTATTGCATATTTATAAGGTTTCATGGAAGTTAAATTTACATTTTATAATTTATATTATTTTGTTAATCATCGTGATATTTTAGTTTATCGTAGTCTATTGATTTCACAAGTCTGTAGAATGCCTCGGTGCATTTCGTTATTAGTCGCATTGTTGGTAGTTGGCGATCTCTCTCAAGCTTGGATTGCTTCTTGTTTGAGGATTTTGCATTCTCCTTCTAGTAGTTTGCAGTCATATATCAGGTGATATATTATCTGTTCTCGTAGTTTGCAGATACACGTTGAGTCATTGATTATTTTGAACCTGTGGAGGTAAGCTTTTGTTATGCCGTGGCCAGTTACTGTTGCTATAATTTCTGATACTATAGGAATGTTGAGTTTTAATCTCTGTTCTATACTTGGGAAGAATGATCTTGTTTTAGCCCCTTTTTTTGAGCTTTTCCACTGTTCTTGCCATTTTTCTTGAGCTGTTCTCTTCAGTTTGGAGGCTATGGATGTTGTAGGTACTGTATTGTATACTTTGGGTAGATCACTGTCTTGGGCTGCTTCTAAACTTAGTTCCCACTACTACTAATGCCCCCTTTCCAAACTTAGTTCCCACTACTACTAAAGCCCCCTTTCCAAACTTTGTTGTCTGACTTACGCAGTTTTACCATATTTTAATGTACCAAAAGTGTTAGTATACCTCTAATAGGTTATCTTGTGCCTTTTAAAAGCAACATGTCCGTGATGGTATCACTGTTGCCCTTAATGTGGTGGTAGCATCCTGCTTTCCAATATAGACCCCCAATTCGAAATCTTGGTTGCAATGATTTGACAAATAACATATTTTCTAGGATTTTCAGTTATCCTAATAAAACAAATGTCATATATCTGTTAGCTCCATAGATCCTGGGCAAATTTGAGCATCATTCTATACATTTTATTATGATTGCACTCATTAAAGAATCCTTTGCTATTTTAAGTAACATTAAACATGGAATGTCAGATACCTTTGCACACATATTGTTGAACTTGTATCCATATTATTGTCATATTGTATGTTTAACCATGCATTTTTCTGCCTATTTATATACTGATTTATTCAGTACTTCTTATTTAAGTTTTCTTCTGATGTTTGTTTTTCTATCTTTTCAAGTATTCATTACTTTGACAGTCGCTTTATTGAGGAAACCAAAGAATTTAATTTTAAATAAATTTCTTAGTAAGTTTGAGAGTTAGAACTGGAACTTAAAAATTCAATGCTACAGCTGGGATTTGAACCACAGACCTTCCGCTTACCAGGCGGCTGCTCTAACCATTGAGCTACTATGACATTCTGCCAGAGTGGCATTGAATTCTCAAACCAGTTCGTATTTTTCCTGGTAAACCACAAAGGCAGTCTCACTTTGCCCACACATGGCTTGTGTGTTTAGAAACACCAACAGTAAGTTTGTTGGCATAAATAAATAATAATTACCATCTGAAAGTTATTTAATCCTGGGACATAAAGTACTTGCAATAGTAAGTCACCATTGGGGTAATTTGTCTCTGATGTGAGACTGCCTTTGTGGTTTACCGGGAAAAATGCGAACTGGTTTGAGAATTCAGTGCCATTCTGGCAGATTGTCACAGTATCTCAATGGTTAGAGCAGCTGCCTGGTAAGCGGAAGGTCTGTGGTTCAAATCCCAGCTGTGGCATTGAACTTTTAAGTTCCAGTTCTACCTCTCAAACTTTGTCCACACACGTCTTGTGTGTTTAAAAACACCAACATTAAGTTTGTTGGCATAAATAAATAATTCTTAGTAAGTATTTATCAGTATTTTACTGGCAATTTTCAATTATACTAGAATTGAAGTTCAATGAAATGCTGACTCCTTAACAGAACTTTGTAATCAAAAGAACACAAGGTCTCATTCCGCCATGAATGGTTTGAGTAAGGAAGTATTTGATGAAATTCCAAGGAATTAATGAGTAAACCAAAATATTTTCTTAGCAAGGCTTTAAAATGACAATACTTTCTTTCCTATATGCAAGATGCAGAAACAGCGTTTCTCTTTTATACCATAACAGGATCTTGTTAAATCATAAATAACAAAATAATTTCACATTTAATGCTGTAATTTCAAAGAAAATTCTACTTAAAAATGTTCAACGCAATAAAGTATTTCAGAAATGAATAATACAATAAAATAGCTTCTGTCATAAATTGGGTATTTTACGTTTTTCTTGCAGTAAGTTTTTGTCTATGGTTTTTGACTTCTCAGTTATAAAAGATTAAGAGTGAATGAAGAACACTTCATTGGTTGTTTACAAGAAGTTCAAGATATACATGCCCATATTGCAGACATATAATATTAGTATTTCAAACATACACACACTCTCTCTCTTTCTCACTGAGGTATCATGGTGATATGCAAGGCCATCTCTAACTAACAGGCCTGGATATGCGATTTGTGACGTCACAACGCGAGGCTGAGGTTCCAAGCAATTCATACGGAATAAACACATGTTTTACAGCATTTCTGCGCTGGAAGAAGCGTGCATTCATTTATGTTTTCACATTTTGTGTTAAAAGTTAATGTGTGTTAGTATGTTAGAGGAAAACATGCTTTGCATAGTTGTTAATGGCAGAGCATGCTTCTTACGTTCGCAATGCGAATATATTTCCAGTTTCTTTCTTTCTTTTTTTTCTTTTCTTTTTTTTTTTCCCTGTAGATAATACCAAATTGTGTTGTTTAATAATGCAGTACTTTTTAAAGAGGATGTTGGTTATTACTTTTATTATTTTCTCGCCAAAACATAAAAATATGGTGCTCTCTAAAAAGCGGTTACATTTACTGCTAAGTCTCTTCAATATATTGGAGAGCAAGAGGATTAATGACTTCATTGTCAGAAATCTAGCATTAGCTAACAACAACTTTTATTATTTTCCTCGCCAAAATAGCAGAACATTAACTCGCAATCACTGGCATTACAGCCAGCACCGATATTATTAGGGCTAGGAAGTTCATGCATTTGCATGTTTTTCATACGGGTTAAAAATGTATGATTTTACATTATGTGCACGAATTATGGAATTTTCAGTTATTTGGACATGATTATGATGCATATTACTGCATCTTTTCTTGATTTTTGATAAATGCGTAATATTTCAATATTTTAGCCACTATATTATTATTTTTTTCTATCTGAGTAATATTTTTCATATTGGTAGTATTGCACATGATGATGCAACTCACGAACATTTCGATATCATAGCCCCTGTATTGCATATTTTAGTGATTTTTATGCTTTCTTTATTTTTTCAACTGTATAATATTTTTCATATTGGTAGTATTTCTGAGACAATACGCGATTCTTTCCCATTGGTAGATAGGTTTGTGTCCAGTACGAAGATAACTTTTGTTAAATCTCCTAAAAGAGTTAAGTTGTTTAGATCAATAGCACCGAATATCCGACTTCCTCCTGCACCAGTGTTAACTCGGTGGGGAACATGGGTTGATGTAACTTTATATTATGCTGAGCACATAGAAATAGTCGAAGAGGTTGTTAATTCATTGGACCAAAAGGATGCTTCATCAATAGAAACTGTGCAAAATATTCTGTCAGGCACTGGGTTAAAAGAGGATCTTGGTTTCATATCTGTCCATTTTTCTTTCTTACCAACAGCCATAACGACATTAGAGGCTGTTTGGTTCCTGGTAGCATAGAACAAAAAGTGAAAGAGAAAGTGAATTATGTAATTTCAAAAAATTCTGGTTATAAACAGATGTGCGATATTCAAGACATCCTCGAAAGAAAACCATCTGTTACATCAAGAGACTTGACTCTCTCTCTTCCCCCCCTCTCCCCCCCCCCCCTCTCTCTCTCTCTCTCTCTCTCTGTGTGTGTGTGAAGCAGTTAACATCATTTAAATATGCCCCGATAACATATTGTGACGTGGAGAGGAGTTTTCCACGTTACAAAAGTGTTTTGAGAGACAACAGACGATGTTTTACTTTTTTTTTTTTTTTTTTTTGTTTTTTTTTTTTTTTTTTTTTTTTTTAATTAACGTCCTCCAACATTGTGTCATATCGGACGAATGAATGAAATGAAATGGGTGAAATGATGCTCAAATGAGCCCGAGGTTCATGGAGCTTTAAGTTACCCGACATTCGTCTTCTCAGGGTAGGGAAAACCTCGGAAGAAAACCTTACCCGGATAACTTACCCTAAGCGAGATTCGAACTCGCGACCTTTTGAACTTGAGGCAGACACGCTAACCATCACGCTACCGAGGCGGGCGTTTTACAGTTGAACATTTGTGTAGTGTTGGTTGTGAACTGCAATTTAGCAGTTAATACTAGCAGCGGGACCACCTCTGCTTCAGTCTAAGGAATAAGGTAACTTTATTTATTATTTATACTAACTCGTCTTGTTTACTGCAAAGAGACATTAATTGTTTTAATTAAATAGTGCATATTTCTTGGCATATTTTCAAGTTTTTAAGAGCATATTTCAGTGTTTTTTAGGGCATGAACTTCCGAGCCCTAGATATTATTATCATATCTCTCAGCACCTAAATGCAGAATTAAGTTTCTCTGGTTTTCTACTTTAAGAAATTCTTGTTCATATGTCTCAACAAATTTACTACTTTTTCGTGATCACCAAGCATTTTCACCTTCTCTGATAAATATTTTAAATGCAAGAGTTTCTAACAGGACTAAGGGGTTGAGAAAGTTGTCTGAGGTAATCAGGATGGGGTAAAGAAAGAACATTGGAATCACGTAACTGTCTGTAAGCTGCTGGGGGAGTATATTTAATTTACTTTTGACCGACCAATTTTACCTGCTCTTCTAGGAATTTAGTTTTGAAATATTCTGTGGAATCTTCATTCATGTCCTCCCAACATTCCTTTAAAATGTTGGCAGCCTGAAGTAGTTTGTTCTGTTTGTTCACTTGCTATTGTGAACCAAAAGAGCATCAAATTTAGGCAATTTATCCAATATCATTTGTTTACCGAGAATCCATTTAAACTTACTATTGGGTATTACAATTTTACGCTATAGAAGCTAAATAATAAAATTGGAATTAATTTTTAATGCTGCTACAATTTTAGGAATTTCTTCAGTATCAATTTTCACAAAAATTACATCGTTTTCTTTTATGATGACGGTGAATCCCTCTAATTTCATGTCACTAATTCTATTTTTAAAGCTCTGAAAATCAGCAATTTTGTCATCTTCGAGTCATTTACGAAATGGTATGGATTTTCAGTAAGTTTAGGAGTTGTTCTGGGTGCTATAAAACGCTTCATCATTTCGCGTAGCAGTAAATTCCTTCACTATGTGCTGTTCAGAAAAATGTTTAATACATACCACACCTGGTTCATAAATATCCCTGTGAATAGCACGTACCCACTGGTCTCTCCTGTGTGTATTCTTTGGAAACGAAAACACTGTAACATACTTTTCTACACTTGTTTTATAGTTTGAGGTATAACCCGGCATACAACACTTCCTAGGCATTTTGTATTGAAAACTACACCACTTTGTAATTTAATTTTTCGCTCACTTAATTGTTTACTGACACGTTGTAAGGCACAAGCAACTTCTTAGCGTTCCAACCACGTACTGATGCGTTGCATTCCCGTAATAAACAAATAGGTGATAAACATAAGCCTCCCGTGATGACGTCAATAACGTAATCTCTTTCCATATACAGGCCTGTTAGATAAAGATGGCCTTGTGATATGCCTGTACATATGTTAACTGTTCTCATTGAGTCCCCTTCAACTGTTGTCCCCCCAAGTTAAATCTGAGATAGGTAGGGTAAGAAAATATTCTGAGATTGTGAATAAAATATATTTTTGATGATGTGGACATTAAAAGAGAACTTATCAATATGTACAAGTTTTTCAAATAATGTAATTAATGGGTGGTGAAGCTGATCTTCCCATAGACTGCTCTGGTGGTTGTTCTAGGAACTTACACCCAAGATTAACCTTTATGTGCCTGATCATGGAGGAAACTAGCCTCCAAAGCATGTTCCGCAGAACTTAAAAAGTGAGTGTTATTTTGTGTTACTAATTGACTCATTTTCTACTTTTAATTTGATTCCAACAACTGTTGTCATCAACTTCTAGTATTTGAGGATACTATGCAATGGATTCTAAACGTGGTCAGCATATTTAATCATATGTAAACTGTTCAGCATTTGAGTGCAACTACCTCTATGAGAACAAACCATTGGGAACTAGATTTAAAAGAAATGTGAAGTTAACTATTCCTACCTTCATTTACATATTATATGGGAGTTGATTAATACTTGTCTTTCTCAAACAAAATTCTGAGGTTTCCTCAGACAACATTATTTTCATTGTAAGGACATGACTTCTGTCATTTTTAATTTTTTTTTCTCCAGTGTATTTTCGAAGATATTTCTGAAAAAAAAAGCTGTGCCAATAATAGCAACAATTGCTCATTACTTATTTAATCAGATGGGGACTACTCATTAACTTGTTTTTCTCCACTAAGCTAACTCTTTGCCATGTTGCAGCTTGAAGTTGTCATCAACCATTTATATATCATTCTACAAGAGCTTTGGTCAAAAATAATGTAATGTTTTGCAGATCTCTGGTGTAGTTGAACATGTAATTAGAGATTATTATTCCATAAATCTGCTAAATCTTCTTTGCATTTTCTGTCTCTGTAATTATTAGTCCCAATATGGAATCGCTTTCCAATAAAGTTGTTACCCCTGACTTCAGATAGAAAAATTAATTTTGAAAATGTGAAAACCAAGATATTTAAACAGCCAACCAGTGGTTTTTGTCATGCTTGGAACAGTCTCTAGAAATTGGTTTTTTATGATTGAAGGCATGTGCTTAAAAATGGTCTAACCCTCAAAACCAAAAAGTTACTAATTAGTACTGTCACCTCTTGTTTGGGAAAAATATTAATACTTTATGGATAGTGTAACACCAAAAAGCTTGAAGGGTACAATCAGAATACAGCCTATCACTCAAACATGCCCACACACCGTTGTGAGTTTAAAAACACCAAGTTTGTTGGCATAAATAAATAATTACCAGAAACATTGTAGGTAAATATATTGCAATATAGGTGAGATCATCTTCTGAAGTGCATAAATGGTCTAAAATCAGAATAAAGTAATTAAGAGTAGGATTGACAACTTTAATGTGGCTCCACCAAAACTCGGTTATGTGCTTGAACTGGTCAGTTATGTGCCTCCAATTTTTTTGTGAAAATTATGGAAGACTATCTGGTGAATGTTCATGAAGAACACATTCACATTTTGATTTGCATGATTTTGATTTGAGTGTCTGAAATAGGCCAAACAGGCCAAAATTTGCGAGGGTAGGTTTTATTAATTTCTAATAAGCACTAATGTAATAAATCAAAACTTAATGTTCAAGGGTGATTTTTTGTCAATAATAATTAAAAAATATGTAATCTAGGTTATGCTTTATCAGAAGAAGCAATATTAATGTTATTATTTTGTTATGTTTTCTATCATTAGTACAATAAAAATAAATTAGAATACTTGGAGTCTGCTTAAAAATTAGGTTTAAGGTGAGTGCTTTAACTGTAACACTAATAAAATAATACAACAATGTCGACTAATATTTCTTTTTTGATGTGTACAAAACTCCATTTTTCTCACTTTTAAAAATGTGAGTGTTGGACCATTTTTATGCATGTCAATTTTATAGTTCCTTTCTCCATGTTTCCTTGTATTCAAAATTCACTGAGAGAAATTCATGTCTCATTGTTTTACTATGCTTTTGACATAAGCACTTTTCTTATCTTTGCTAGGAAGTTCACACTGTGAGACTAAGGTTAAGGAAACCAAAACCCAAAAAGAAAGTCCAGTGGAGGGCAGGAACAATTGACAACGAGCATATGAATAAGAAGAAGTCAAAATGTAAGTATATTTATTAGAAGCAATTTTGCATCTATGTAAACTACCACAAGCATGTCGAAACTGTTGCACAACACTTGCAGCTGCTGCCTTTGTAAAGAATTTTCAACTTCTCTTAATTATGGATTAGGTCATCTCAGATATATTAAGATCAAATTACAATAAAGCATCTGCAGTTGTATGAAGTTTTCAAAATAAGGCAAACCTAGAGTTAATAGTATTATATAATTAAAATGATGCTTTGCTGATGCAGTGCATAAATGATAAGCCAACATTTTTATTCTGTGAGGTATCTTTCAAAAAAACATCAGCTGATTAAAACATATTGTTAAATGTGGTATATACTTCCCTAAGTAATCAGATGGTTAAAATTAATTTTCTTTTCCTCTCACATAGCATTTTTGCTTGTCATTACGGTTTCTTGAGAATGGATACTACACCAGAATATGCAGTATGTTTACTAATTGCAGTGCAATGATATAATATTCTCTTCAAGTTTCAGCAGTTGGTTCTGCTCTAAGGCAACACTCTTGGGGTTACATTATGTTACAATTTTGTGAGATGTGTGCATCTATACAATATGTAAGGAAGAGGCTGAAAATAAGGATATATTTAGTTTTAGAAAGGCACAAGTCATCATTATTTTCACTAAGACCTAAAATATGGGTCCCAGTTTAGCCTGGATTTGTCTAAAGGTGAAGACTTGTATGTAATGAATAGAAAATAGGAATAGTATTTATGCATAATATTTAAATAAGCTAGCAACTGTGATGTGAATTAAATTTTTGGAAAAATTGAGCCGTTTGCCTATCACCAAGGCAGCTGGGTTCAATCCCAGGGACCTGCATGTGGTATTCATGGTGGATGTAGCGGCATCTGGGCGGGTTTTCTCCGGTTTTCCCTGCCACTCATTCCACCAACTGCTCCCATCTCTTTTTTCATTGTCATATTTGGTGCTTGGCTGACCACCCACTTCTAGATCTTCACTCTGTCCAGTCTATAGGTTCATCTGCCCCCTGACAGGCATATGACCCTAGGCACAGGCTTGTAAGTCCTCCATATAGGGAGAGTAATCAGAAGGAGGAGGAAAAGTTGTCAGAGTTGGAACTCTTACATCACTTACATTTTTTTGTACCTTGAGTGATTTGAAGAGCTAATGGGTCTCATCATCAGTAATGACCGACTGGCTCCTAATAGTGTTAGCATATGGTGACATCTAGCTGTAGAGTGATGAATCTCCATAGTGGATTTGGTGGTAGCAGTTCAAAATTCACTGAACAGTGTTTGCGTTTTATGATTAAAATCTTTTCCCAAATCTGTTGTGTATTGTAGGTTTTAAAAGCGTTATATTTAGTGTGAGGAAGTGGTTTGATGCTGCAGATTCATCAGTCTGTTTGTATTTGATGTATCTCATATGTTCTTTTAATTTGATTTATAAATTTCTCTTAGTTTTACAAATTTTACATCTTCAAAAACACATCTGCTAAACTCCACAAAATAAATTCAGCATAAAGAAATTGTTCTACAAGAAATCAAAGGACCTGATACCTCAGAACACAAAAACTGCAATTTATTGAAACATTTGCCCAGAATGTGAGCATATTTATGTAGATAAAACTAAGAGAAATTTAGGAGCCAGATTAAAAGGTACATATATGTGATGCATCAAATACAAACAGACTGATATATCTGCAGTATCCCACTATTCTTGGACAACAATTACATCATACTGAACATAACACTCCGAAAACCTGCAAAACAGATTTGGATATTTGGGAAAAGATTTTAATTGTAAAACACAAACACTATGTAATGAATTTTGAATTGCTGCCACCACAAACAACCAGCACACAGTGGACAAATCCACCAGGAGCCAGTCGGTCACTTCGGATTGGTGCGGTTTTTTAATTAATATTGTTGATGGTGTTGAGCTTTGGGACTCTTTCGTTATCTCGGGTCGTGGTACAGGGTGAAATAATGTGGACACAGGGTATAACTTTTTTGCATTTTATTTGCACCTTTTTCGTTGAATATTACACGCGTGACACTTTGGTTAACATTCCTTACACATGAACCGACTTCCTCAACGGTTTCTTTGCATTACTTGTTTTAAATCACACTTTTAGCATCTAAACCTGCATGTATCAAAAGCACGTCTTCTCTTCTTACACACTAGGATGCTAAGACGCTAAAATCTAGCATTTTCTTTTAACAATGCATGTGTATTCATACGTGTATATGTTCATTTCCAATGGCGTCTCTTATGACGTCATCTTACATGTTAAATAGTTCCCGGAATGTTGAGAAAATGATCTCTATCCTCCCTACACTTTTAATATTAAATATAAAATTATTCTTATAATTATGCATATTAAATTTGAATATATTACTTAACATTAATGACATTGTTAAACAAATATTATTCTCAACAATGTAACAATGGTAATACACTAGTACTTAACAAATCCTTACCAACATTAAAAATAAACTATATTTACAATAAATATTTACCTAAGTGCTTTCTTTTCAGGGTCTGACCACATATTCTGTCTCACATGCCCCTTGTTTTGTTTTTCAAGCTGTCACACATATTCACAAGCTTGAAACACAATACAACACTTCTCCTTATTCCTTTGATACACTTTCTCACTTTGCACAATAACTTTCTTTTTTTTTTACAATCTTCTTTACTCTATGTTTTTGTTTTGCTTTGGCATGACTCAGCAGGCCTTTATAATTTTAACATATTTAGTTATTTCACAACACAATACAATGAATATTCCTAAGTTTTTACATTTGACATTGACACAAAATTATCTAATTTAATTTGTGCCCTTTAACTTATGTTCTTTGTTATGAGGAGAGAGAAACAGGATACAAATTTTGAGCTAATGATCGTGATCTTACTTACGGCTATTTTATTCAGTACTTTGCCTTTTTTGTCTAATAAGCTTAATGTGTATGCAGGGAGTTGATCCATTTGTTTAATTTTGATGTTACTAATGATATTCTTATGATATTGGGTTCCTATTCATTATTGTTTAATTCATCGACATTTCTCTAAGCTCATCATTGGCTATGTCCATCTTAATCTGTGGTCATTGTTTTTCTCTGACTATGGTTTTCCTTTTCTTACTAATTGTCATCACTTTGTCTCTTATCTCTATAAGAGAAAACTCCTGTATTCATATTAAGATAAAAGGAGAAGCATTATATATAGTGATGTCCTGATCATTGTGAAGGTTTTTTAGTTGCTTTTATATATTCAGGTAGACAATCACTTACTTGTAGTTGTAATTATAACTATCCCATAGCAATATTCTTTTTATTTTTATTTTGTCCTCGACACCCTTGTGTCAAAAATATATTTTCTTTGTCGCCATAATTGATTTCTTCTTATTTTGTCCTTGACATCCTTGTGCCAAAAACATATTCTCTTCATCGCTATAATTAATTTCTTTTATGACAATTAGAATGTTCATCTGTCTTTGTTGACAATGCTCACTTTTGGTGGTTATTATAGCCAATGACTATGTTGATTTCCTTTCTTGTTGTAGCTTCTAGCTTATATACATATTTTCTATAAGAAACCCATTTAATTTTGTTGCTTTTCCTTATTTCCACTGTTCCTGCCTCACACGTTTGTTGGCAAAGACTAGTTGGTCCTTTCTTTAAATGGTTTTAATTTGTTTTTATGGTATCTTCCTGTCAACTTGCCATTTAAATTCTGTAGCTCATATGTATGGTCACCCAGGTGTTTCGTTATAACCAGTGGTCCAGTGTACAATAGCTCCATTTTTCTAGATCTTTTTTTTTTTTTTTTTTTGATGCTTTCGATGCTTTGTGTCTTCTTAGGAGCACCTTTTTTCCTATTTGTGAGGACCATTTTCTGATGTACCTCTTCACTTTGTTTCTACCTTTTTCAGCTGTTTGCTGCAGACTTCTGAATGCCAGTTGACACTTCTCCTTTTCTGTGAACTCCTTTTGGGCAGCCATCTATGTCAATTGTTAACCGCTTAGATTTTGTGTTGGTCATCCATTCAATTGGGGCGAACTTAGTCGTGGGGTTCACTGAATTGTTAATCACCTCCTCTATGTAGCTGTACTTTTTGGTCCAGGAAGTGTGGTCTCTGTGGAAAAGTAGGCAGAAATATATAGAGATATCTCTCATTGTCCTTTCTGTTGGATTTTCTTGCAGGTAGTATGCTGAAGAATAATCCAACTTTATTCCCAATGTCTGTAAGGTGTTCTGGAATAGTTTGCTTTTACGCATCATTGCATTATCGGAGAGAATTGCTTTAATATTCCCATATTTTGGAATATATTTTCTTTAACTATCTTGTTCAGGCATGTCCTGCTCTTGATGTTCCTGACGGGGTAAATTTTAGTAAATTTTCTAAAGAAATCAAACATGACGAAGATATATTTGTTTCCGTGTCTCCCCTTTGGTAGCTCGCCATGTTCGTTGATGCATACCAAGGCATTCTTCTCGTCTCTTAAGATGGATTATGGGATGGTGTCATACTTCACATTCATAGGCTTGACTTTCTGGCATAGTTCACATGAGGAAATTAACTTTCTGGCCTTCTTCCCCAGATGTTTAATTACAGTACCTCCTCGATTGCAAGCATCATTCTTTCACTGCCTGAGTGGAGCATTGAGTGATGGAATGCCAAAATAACTCTGTTCTGCAAGGAATTAGGTACCATCATTTTCCACTTCTTTATATCACGTCCATGTTACTTAAACAAGATGTTCCTAAACTTTGCTATCTTGGCGTTCAATTTAGGTACTATATCTGGTGCCTTGTTGAATAGCCTCCTCAATTCAGGGTCTTCTTGCTGTAGCTTTGCCATGTTTTTGAAATCTTTTAAAATGTTGTTGTTTTCTTTGCTATTCATGTGCATAATTTTAATCTCATGGTGAGGGTTAGATATTGTTTCGGGTATGTGATTTTCTGATTTCAGCCTGGATAATAAGTCACTAAAGATGTTTTCCTTGCCTGGGATATGTCTAACCTCTATGTCATGTGATGTTATCTCATGTGTACCTCGAGATCTTGGAGTTGGTTAACTTGCATTTCTGAATGAAGGACAGGCTTACATGGTCTGTAAAAATTATTATTTTGTAGTGGTAGATATACTGTCTGAACTTTTGTGATGCAAAATGGATTGCACCTATTTCTAACTCTGTTATGCATGCATTAGCTTCTATCTTAGTTAGAAATCTAGAAGCTGTGGCAATCACACACTTGTTACCATCTGCATCTTCTTGTGTTAATATTGCCCCATACGAGTGTGCACTAACCTCAGTATAGATTACAAAAGGTGAATTCGGATCTGGTCGTATTCAGGAGAATAGTGCTTAAAGAGTTCTTTGATCTTCTCAAAGGCCACCTGGTGTTCGGCGTCCCATTTCCACTTTGTGTCCTTCCTCAATAGTTCTCCAAGGGGTACTAACTCCTTAGCGTAGTTAATCACAAACTTTGATTGGTATTGTAGAATGTCCAGAAACCTTCTTAGCTGTTTCAAGTTTCATGGAGGTGGTATACATTCTATGGACTTGACTCTTTCCGGATCAGGCCTCTTCAACGAAGAATTCACATTTCTCCAAGTTCAGAGTCGTATTGCTTTCCTGGAACTTAGATAGCACGTAATCTATATGACACAAGTATGATTCGGGATCATTGCTGTATATTAGAAAATCGTCCACATATTGTGTCTCGATTGTATCTCTGAAAGCTCTGTCGAGTGCCCTCAGTAGTGCACTGCTACTGATCGATAATCCGAAGGTGCACTTTAAAAATTGGTATACCTTTCCTTTGTGTTCAAAACAGATATATTTCCTGATGTTTGGGTGAAGAGGAATTTGCCAGAATGATGCTGTTAGGTCAAGGCTGGTAAAATGTTGACCTCCCTTTAGCTTAGATATCAGTTGGTCTACCCCTCAGGCCTGTAATCTGGTAAGGTATGTGCGTTTATCTTCCTCGCGTCAATTGTCATTCTTAATTTACCTTCTTTCTTGTGAACCCCTACCACTGGATTCACATAACAGGAATCTGATGGTTCTATAATTTTGTCTGCCAACATTTCCTATATGACACGGTCAGCTTCTTCTCTGATGCAGTTGAAGATGGGTCTGGATTTATGTGAGTAGGGGTGAAGTCCTTAACCTGATAGGTATGCATGTACTTGTTGCATATACCTGGCTTTTTATTAATATCCTCCTAAGCTGGTTCCTTTCCACTTCGGTGATGCCATGTGCTCCCCGAACTTTCTCATTAATTAGTCGTGATGTCAGTTCTTCATTATATGTTGGTAGTACCTCAGGTTGTCAGGGATTCGAGGTGGTGTACTCGTCTTCTGTACAGATCCAATGGCTGCAAACATTGGTATTTTACTCGCTTGTCCTACCTGTCTTCTTCTCACCTATGCTCAAGTCTACCAACCTATTTTCGTGGATATGGATGTTCTCCACGAAAAACTGCTCATCCGGATGGATTCCCGTCTGGTCTGGTTCTTCATGGCATGTTTTCTCCTCCAGAAATTTTGTGGTGCACTCTGAGGTTCCCTCCTTGATGATGAACTCATGTGAATCATAATCAATTACCGACCTCCAAAGGTTAAGTAAGTCGCTGCCAATGATCAGAGTAGCTGTTAATCTCGGTACCACTAATGCAACAAAATCGAACTTCCAGCTTTCAATCTCGATTACCAGCCTTACTTGGTACTTAACATGTTCCTTTTTCTTGCCTATCGCTGTGCTGCAATATACTCCGCACACAGGTAAGAATTTGGCATTTCTATTCATTACCAGTTCCTGGAACAGCTGCTCGTCGCATACTGACGTGCTGGCTCCTGTGTCGATCATTATTGGTAATTTGATTCCCCATACTTTTAGCGTAATCGTTGTTGGATTAGTCATTTCCTTCCTGTCGTTTGCGTGTCTTCCCAAGGTACATACATACATGCCCCTACTGCCACACAGGTCAACCTCCGGGACACAAAGTTGATTTGTAATTAGTTTTCCTGGGTGTTAGTGGTGACTGTTGTATCTGTATTCTGTGCAGCATCCATTCTATTGGGTACATTTTCATTTACTTCCCACTGTCTCTGGTTGTCAGTGTTCCATTGGTTTCTGCCCCTTTGGTGTGGACCTCTGTTGTATGACGGTCTTTGGCTATTCAAGTATTCTCGACAGAACTGTCTGTGATTTACTTGATGGTTGCGGTCTCCTGGTCTACCACAATCATATCTTGATGTTCGGTATCTCAATTCACCCCTTGGTATCGTATCGTGGTACCTCTGCCTCGTGTTTTCCATTCTCTCACCATGATTGTGTGATCGTTGTGGGAAATGGTGTGCCCCTTTTCCCCTGTCATGGGTGCTCCTAGTGTTTCTATCTTCCCTCTTGCATTGGTTATTTGTGGTCCTGCTTCTATTTAAGTTTGGTGAGTTCAGGTGACTGTTTCTATGTCTCTGTTCATTAGGTCGACCATTCTGTGTTTCGAAGGCTGTCAGCAGTTCTATCATGTCAGTAAAATCTACTGGCCTCGCAACAATTAACCCGGTTCTCACTGTATCTGGGAAGTGTCTCTTAATACTGGTGATTAACTCTGCCTCCGAAAGGTTAGGGTCTGATAGCTTCCCTTTGTTAGCTATCTTCATAAAATAGTCAACTAGTGATGATCCCTTGGTTGGATCGTATCTTCCTGTCGCTAACTCTACCCTCGTCTGATTCTGTTTAGCTGGACCCCAATACCTTGACAGGAATAGATTCCTAAATAGCTATACGATTCATGACCAGCTAGTGTTAACCTTAGTCATTCTAATGCTTTGTTCTTCAAGCTTTTCTTCACTATCATCATTCTAAGCTCATTTTGTATCCTTTTCACTTTAAAATATTCCTCTATTTCTTTAACAAATAATTTTGGATCATCTCCCTTCTCATCAAATGTGGGTGGTGTAATTTCATGTAGTATGCTGTTGGTATAGCATGTGTTGTGTGTTGTGTTATTATGTAATTGTGAACCTCTATCTCTATATGGTGAGTCATCATTTGGACATCGTTCAAGTAACTTTCATTTTGAACATCACTTATGCCTGTATCACCATTTTGCCTTCGTAGTGCATTCACATCATTTACATTAGCCAAACTTTCTTTTCCTCTTCGCATTTCTTCACAAATCGATTTTAAATCATTCTTTATTTCTAAATGACTGTTTTATAATATTAATGGTATCTTGTTGTGATTGTACTACATCAGCCACAGTCTTAATTTTAGGAATAACAATTTGTTCTACAGTTTCAATCATAATTCCTTTCTTCTGGTGCTGAGTTTTTATAATTTATGCTTTGCGTTGAGCTATGAGATTCTTTTCTTTCTCTCAGGTCGTGGTACTGGGTGAAATGAATGAACACTGGATGTTACTTCACTATATCACATATTTACGCTTTTTTCGTCAAATATTACACTTGTAATAATTGAATTGACTTTCGTTGCACCTATTTATTAGCAATTCCACGTGTGACTAACTGACATTTACACTACATTTTCTTCTTAAAATGTCTGTCTAATGTTCAATATAGGTGTAAAAATGTTATTTTAACAGCACATGATGACAGAGAATACATTGGCGGTTGTGATAGGGAATATAAAAACCTTAAAAAGTGAAACAATTATTTAATAATGAGCGCTAAACTTTTCATGACTAACTGACCTACAGTTGACAAAAATGTCATTTAGTTACGAAAAGTTTAGCGCTCATTATTAAATAATTGTTTCACTTTTTAAGGTTTTTATATTCCCTATCACAACCGCCAATGTATTCTCTGTCATATGTCGTTAAAATAACATTTTACACCTATATTGACCATTAGATAGACATTTTAAGAAGAAAATGTAGTGTAAATGTCAGTCACACGCGGAATTGCTCTTATATTTTCTTCAGTCTTTTCACTTTATTAAATATTTTAGACCCACATCTACGTGCGTTACAAAAATGTGTCTTCACTTTTCAAACTCAGAGACGCTACTGACACAAATTAGTGCCTCTTTACATAATGCTCTTGTGTATTCATGCGTGTATGCGCTCATTTTTGCCGCGAAGTACTCTTTGTAATTCTCCTTGCTAAATAGTCCCTGTAATGTTAGGCAAACGATCTTTATCTGTCCTTCCTTCACTTTTAGCTTTAAATATATATGGTTCTTATATTTGTACATATTAAATTTAAACATGAAACTTAACATTTATGATGTTTTTAAACAATTCTATTTTTCATAACAATTGAAAAAATAGCAACACGTTTTGATTACTCGACTAATCCTTACCAACATAAAAAATAAATTACATTTGCAACAAATATTTACATAAATGTTTTCCTTTCGGGATCTAACCATATATTCTGTCTCACATGCCCCTTGTTTTGTTTTTCAAGTTGTCACATATATTCACAATCTTGAAACACAATACAACACTTCTCCCTATTCCTTTGATACAATCTTTTTACTTTGTACAATACCCTTTTTTCTTTACAGTCTTCTTTGCTCTATGTTTTTGTCTTTTGTTTTGGCATGACACAGCAGCCCTTTATAATTTTAATATATTTAGTTACTACACAACACAATACCAAGAGCATTCCTAAGTTTTTATATTTGACATTGACATAAATATTATTTAAGTATATCATAATTTATTATGTACCCTTTGACTTATGTTCTTTGTTATGAGGAGAGAGAAACAGAATACAAATCTTGAACTAATGATTATGGTAATACTTATGGCAATTTTATTCAGTTCTTTGCCTTCTTTGTCTTGCAAGCTTATTATGTGTAGACAGGTCGTTGATTCAGTTCTTAAACTCTGACGTTACTAATAATACAATTGTGACATTGGGTTTTTATTCACTATTGTTTAGCTCATCAACATTTCTTTAAGCTCAACATTGGCCATATCCATCTTAATCTATGGGCATTGCTTTTCTATGGTTTTTCTCTCTTTACTAATTGTCATCTCTTTATGTCTTATCTCTGTGAGAGAAAACTTCTATATTTATAATTATTCTGCAACTATATTATTTTTCTTTTTAATCCACCCTCGACACCCTTGTGTCAAAAATATTTTCTCATTGTCACCACAATTCATTCCTTTTTATTTTTGTCCCTGACATCCTTATGTCAAAAACACATTTTATTCCTCGCTATAATTCATTTCTTTTATGACAATCAGCATTCTCATCTGTCTTTGTTGACAATGGTCTTGGTGGTCATTATATCCAATGACTATGTTGATTTCTTTTCCTGTTGTATCTTCCAACCTGTATATAATTTTCTATAAGAAACCCATTAAAGCTTATTGTTTTTCCTCATCTCTACCATTCCTGCCTTACATATTTGTTGGCAAAGACTATTTGGTCCTTTCTTTATATGGTTTTAATTTGTTTTTATGGTATCTTCCTACCAACTTGCCATTTGAATTCTGTAGCTCATATTATGTATGGTCGCCCAGCTGTTTCCTTATGACCAGTGTACAGTAGTTACATTTTCCCAGATCTTTTTTCAGATGCCTTGGATGCTTTGTGCCTTCTTAGGAGCACCTTTTCTCCGATTTGTGGAGACCATTTCCTGATGTACCTTTTTACTTTATTTCTCCCTTTTTCTGCTTTTTGCTGCAATCTTCTGAATGCCAATTGACATTTTTTCTTTTCTGTTAATTCCCTTTGGGCAACCATCGTGGTGTCGATGTCAATTGCCAATCGCTTAGGTTTTGTGTTGGTCATCAACTCGATTGGGGCAAACTTAGTTGTGGTAATTTTCCTGGGTGTTGGTGGTGGTTGTTTCTGTATTCTGTGCAGCATCCACCTTATTTGGCACATTTTCATCTACTTCCTGCTGTCTTACGTTGCCAGTGTTCTATTGGTTTCTGACCCTTTGGTGTGAACCCCTGTTGTTTGGCGGTCTTTGGTTGTTCAAGTATTCTCGACAGAACCGTATGTGATTCACTTGATGGGTACGGTCTCCTGGCCTCCCATGATCATACCTATGTGTTTGGTATCTCGATTTACCCCTTGGTATCGTGTTGTGGTACCACTGTCTTGTGTTCTCCATCCTTTTGCCATGATTGTGGGGTTGTGGGAAATGGTGTGCCCCTCTTCCCCTGTCATGGGTGCTCCTAGTATTTCTATCTTCCCTCTCGCTCTGGTTTGTAGTCGTGCTTCTGTTTCAGATCGGTGAGTTTGGGTGACCGTTTCTATGTCTTTGCTCATTAGGCCGACCATTTTGCGTTTCGAAGGCTGTTAGCAGTTCTATCATATCAGCAAAATCTACTGGCCTCGCAACAATTAACCCTGTTCTCACTGTGTCTGGGAAATGTCTTTTTATGCTGGTAATTAACTCTGCTTCCGACAGGTTAGGGTCTAATAGCTTCCCTTTGTTGGCTACTTTCATAAAATAATTGACTAGCGATAACCCTTTGGCCAGATCGCATCTTCCTGTCGCTAACTCTACCCTTGTCTGGTTCTGCTTAGCTGGGCCCCAATACCTTGATAGGAATAGATTCCTGAATGAGCTATACGATTCATGACCTGCTAGTGTTAACCTTAGCCATTCTAATGCTTTGTTTTTCAAGCCTTTCTTGACTATCATCATCCTAAGCTCATTTGGTATCCTTTTTACTTTAAAATACTCTTCCATCTCTTGAACAAAGAGTTTTGGATCGTCTCCCTTCTCCTCGTCAAATGTAGGTGGTGTGATTTCGTGTAGTATGCTGTTGGTGTAGCATGTGTTGTGTGTTGTGTCATTGTTTAATTGTGAACCTCTATCTCTATATGGTGAGTCAACATTTTGTACATTATTCAAATAACTTTCATCTTGAATATCACTTGGTACATCTAAATCATCATTTTGCTTTTGTAGTGCATTCACATCATCATTTACATTAGCCAAACTTTTTTTTCCTTTTCTCATTTCTTCACAAATTGATTTTAAATCATTCTTCATTTCTAAGTGACTTTGTTTTATATCATTCACAGCATCTTGTTGTGATTGTACTACATCAGCCACATCTTAATTTTAGGAATGATAATTTGTTCTATAGTTTCACTAATAATTCCTTTTTTCACTACTTCAATTTCTTTCCTTAATTCCTCAGTTATTTCTACTTTAACATTTGTAATCTTACAGTCTACACTTGCATTACACTCTGTTATTTCATCCCTACATGTACCAATTTCTCCTTCTAATACAATCTTGTTTTCTTTCATTTCCATTTCTAATTTTCCCATCCTATCTCCTATGATTTCTACCCCAGCTTCTAAAGCTTACTTTGTTGCATTTATGTGTTTATGTACTAATTTCAAATTACTTTCCATTACTTTCATATTTTCTTTACATTCCTGCCTTCCTAATTCTATTCTCTTTCCCAAATCTAATTCTTTCCTATTATGTTCTATTTTCTGCTCTAAGTTCTGCCTCACTTCCACCATTTTCTGACCTATATCTTTTTTGTTTAGTTCTAAATCCTGTCTTACCTCTTTCTTGTTCTGTTCTAAGTTCTGTCTCAGTTCCTCCATTTTCTGACCTATACGCTGTTCTAATTTCTCAAACATGATCATTAGTAACCTTTGGTCTTTTCCTATTACTGCTACTTCTTCATCACTTTCTGTTTCTATCTGATAACTAAGCTTATTTGCCCCTTCCCCTATTCCTGTTCATACTTCTTTTCCTTTTTGTGACATTTTCGTTTTTTGATTCAGTTCATTTGGGCTTAAAAGCCCTACTTTTTTACTATTTCTTAGTAACATATATAAAAATAAAGTAAATTTTAAATACAAATTTTTGGTCCTTTTTTTTTTTTTTTTTTTTTTTTTTTTCGTTGGTTTATTTCGTTACGTCCATCCCCTCGGTGGTTGGTTTCACGAGACGTCCCTTGATGTTCTACGCGTCGATGGATAAGCGTTCGTCGGCATTTCCCCCGTTGATTCCAGCTTAACGTCTCCTGTCGTCTTCAACTTCGATGGATTGTTTAATGGCATCTTCTTCCGTTTTCGCGCGTAGACTGGCGTCACTTGGTATTTCGCGTAAGTTCATTTCCCGTCGACTTTCATTTCACCCAACATTCGTGCCGCGCGTTTGGGCAAGCCATTTGGTGCTGTGTTTTATAAAATCTACACTTTGCGCGTTAGCTATGAGATTCTTTTCTTTCTCTCAGGTCTTGGTACTTGGTGAAATGAATGAACACTGTATGTAACTTCACTATATCACTTTTATTTACGCTTTTTTCGTCAAATATTACACCCGTTATAATTGAATTGACTTTCGTTGCATCTATTTATATTTTCTTCACAGCTTTTCACTTTATTAAATATTTTATACCCACGTCTACGCGCGTTACAAAAACGTGTCTTCATTTTTCAAACTCAGAGACGCTACTGACAAAAATTGGCGCCTCATTACATAATGCTCTTGTGTATTCATGCGTGTATGCGCTCATTTTTGCCGCGAAGTGCTCTTTGTAATTCTCCTTGCTGAATAGTTCCTGTAATGTTAGGGAAGCGATCTTTATCTATCCTCCCTTCACTTTTAGCTTTAAATATATATGGTTCTTATATTTATACATATTAAATCTAAACATGAAACTTAACATTTATGATGTTTTTAAACAATTCTATTTTTCGTAACAATTGAAAAAATAGCAAAACGTTTTCATTACTCAACTAATCCTTACCAACATAAAAAATAAATTACATTTGCAACAAATATTTACATAAATGCTTTCCTTTCGGGGTCTAACCATATATTCTGTCTCACTTCAATTTCTTTTCTTAATTCCTCAGTTATTTCTACTTTTACATTGGTAATCTTACAATCTACATTTGTTTTACACTTTATTTCATCCCTAAATCTACCAATTTCTCCCTCTAACACAGTCTTGTATTCTTTCATTTCCATTTCTAATTTTCCCATTCTATCTCCTATGGTTTCTATCTTAGCTTCTAAAACTTCCTTTGTTTCATTTATGTTTTTATGTACTAATTTCAAATTACTTTCCATTACTTTCATATTTTCCTTGCATTCCTGCCTTCCTAATTCTATTCTCTTTCCCAGATCTAGCTCTAATTCTTTCCTATTCTGTTTTATTTTCTGCCCTAAGCTCTGTTCTACGTCCTGCCTTACCTCCTCCATTTTCTGACCTATATCTTTTTTATTCTGTTCTAGTCTTTCAAATATGATTATCATTAATTTTTTATCTTTCCCTATTACTGTTACTTCTTCCTCACTTTCTGTTTCTGTCTGAAAACTAGGCTTATCTGTCCCTTCCCCTATTCCTGTTCCTATCTCCTCTCCTTTTTGCGACATGTTCGTTTTTTGATTCGATTTAGTTAGGCTTAAAAGTCTACTTTCCTACCACTTCCCAGCAACATGCAAAAATAAAGTAAATATTAAATTAAAATCTTTGATCCTACGTTTTTTGTTGGTTTATTTCCTTCCCTCGGCGGTAGATTTCACGTGGCGTCCCTCGATGTTTCCCGCGTTGATTATCGTTTAATAGCGTCTCCTGTCGTTTCCAGCTTCAGTGATTTGTTTAATCGCGTCTCTTGATGTTTCGCATTTGTCCATTTTTCATTGTCTTTTGTTTCAGCCTTATTCGAGCCACGCGTTTGGGCAAGCCTTTGGTGCCGTTTTTTAATTAAAGTATTGCTGAAGGTGCTGTGCTTTTGGGACTCTTTCGTTATCTCGGGTCGTGGTGCAGGGGGAAATAATGCGGACACAGGGGGAAATAATAATTTTTTACATTTTATTTGCACCTTTTTCGTTGACTATTACACGCGTGACACTTTAGTTAACATTCCTTACACATGAACCGACTTCCTCAATGGTTTCTTCACATTACTTGTCGTTTTAAATCACACTTTTAGCATCTAAACCTGCACGTATCAAAAACACGTCTTCTCTTCTTAGACGCTAGGACGCTAAGACGCTAAAATCTGGCATTTTCTTTTAACAACGCGTGTGTATTCATACGCGTATATGTTCATTTCCTATGGCGCCTCTTATGACGTCATGTTACATGTTAAATAGTTCCCGTAATGTTGAGGAAACGATCTCTATCTATCCTCCCTACACTTTTAATATTAAATATAAAATTATTCTTATAATTATGCATATTAAATTTGAATATATTACTTAACATTAATGACGTTATTAAACAAATATTATTGTCAACAATGTAACAATGGTAATACACTCTCAGTACTTAACAAATCCTTACCAACATTAAAAATAAACTATATTTACAATAAATATTTACATAAATACTTTCTTTTCGGAGTCTGACCACATATTCTGTCTCAGGATAATGAGACCAACAAGGCAGAAAAAATGTCATGAAGTGTTTAAAATCCAACAACATTTTTTTATAAAATAGCGTGTTTAAGGTAGCTTTTACTGTAATGTCAATGTAACC
Organism: Tenodera sinensis; assembly: GCA_030765045.1. Taxonomy (NCBI): domain Eukaryota; kingdom Metazoa; phylum Arthropoda; class Insecta; order Mantodea; family Mantidae; genus Tenodera; species Tenodera sinensis. The sequence continues at coordinate 246,970,066 of CM060964.1, read as the reverse complement.
CCATGGCACAACAGCCCATCCGAGCCAAGGCCTATTGCCCGACCACCCCACCACCCAACCGCTGCATCCCCCACCTCTGCCTACCACAGGTGTCATGAGCTGGTGCAGTAATGGAGGTGGAACATGGTCCCTCCCAGCCTGTTATGCAGTCTTCTCAACCAGGGGCCACTGCTTTTCAGTCAAATAGCTCCTCAGTTGGCCCCTCAGGGACGTAACAAGGTTGAGTGTACCCCAGACCAGGCAGGAGAAAATCTCCACAGCAGTACCAGGAATTGAACCTGAGTTACCCGATTCATAAGCAGGAGCACCACCACTGTGGTAAAGAGACAACCGGTACTATAACGTAAGTGCATAAATTTTAATCTCAATTGGCCAAGTGGAGCAGTGGGATTGAAAATATGTATATTGTATAATTTTTTTAAATTGTAAGTAGCCATGATTTTCATTCAGCTTTAAAGGATAAGTATCCAAGGTTTTGTTCAGATTGGTGCTGAGCTATGTAAGGGACTTAAAATGTCAGTATGAATAGTTTCTGAAAGTTGTAATATGGCCTATAAATATTACTGAGTCGTACAGCTCAAGTGCCTATACCTAGAGACAATTTTTTGGTGGATCATGATGACACAAAATGTGCCAATATGCAATAAAAAGGCTTCAGAATCAATTCTATTGTGATTGTCCACATAATTATCAACGTGTACTCTCACAATTAAATGCAAATTTTAATGCAACTCGCAAAATGAGTGTATATTTATGATTTACCACGAAATTGATAATGTATTGTGATATTTATTCGCAAAATGAATGAATATTTATGATTTAACATGAAATTGACATTTTATTGCATTGTTTCTGCAAAACTGATTTTAAAAGGTTTCAGGGATAAAACAATATCTGCGTATATTTGAATAGGCTAGTAATAGTGGTCTAAATCAACCATTAACCTTGAAATAGTCAACAATTCCAAAAGAATTACAGTAAAGCAGAACTCACATTACTAAACAAAGGTCTAAAACTTGTGTTGGCTATACAAACTCCATAGCAGAGATAATTGCAGATATAGACATTGCCACAAATAACTTAGAAGAAAACACCAAATTGATAATTCAGAAAGAATGTGTTTCAGTCCTAAACGAGTTACAAGCTATAATTCATAATTTCCTAGACAAAAAAATTATCAGTTCTCGTAGATCCAAACCAGTTATTTACACAAAAGCAGACAAAGGTGGTAAGTTAATTATCCTGGACGAAGAAGATTGTATTTCCAGAGTGGAAGACCTAGTGCAAGAAAAAATGTACACAGAAATCAAAACAGATGCACCCAAGTCCCAAATAAAAGCTTTCAGTATTACTATTAACTATGTTAAAACCTTAACAAAAAAGGAAAAATCCATAATCAAACCAAACCATCCCGCCTTACCAAGATCATATGCACTTCCAAAAATCCATAAACCAGGCAATAAAATGAGACCCATAGTAAACAATATTCATTCACCCACATATAATTTGGCAAAATGGCTTACGCAGAAGTTTGTAACACTACCTAAGTACAACAGTTTAAGCATCAGGAATTCTCAGGTTCTAGTTAAGGAAATAGAACACTTAGAATTAAATCCACAAGAAAAACTAGTATCTCTTGATGTCACAGCCCTCTTTCTTAGTATTCCAACAGATGAACCTTTATGCCAGCTGAAGAAATGGATTATCCAGAATGACATCATAAGATGAAGTGATGACCTGATGAATCTCACAGAAATTTGCGTCACTCAAAAGAGCTTCACGTTTAACATATTTTAGACTGGATATGCCAGCAAAATAAGTGCATATTTCTTTATGGAAATTCGTGGATTTTGGATAAAGACTTGGGTAGAGACGATTGTTCATCTGAATAGGATGGGTACAGGGAAATTTGGGAGATTGCTGAATAGAGTTATTGAGAATCTGATCAAAAAAACTAGTTTTAGCAGAAATAAATGGTACTAATAGTCTAAAGCCTATAAATAGTAATTTGACTCCAACATCTAAGGTTTTGCATTTAAATGTTCAATACATCCGCAATAAAAGAGATGCTCTTGAACACTTTGTGAATGAGGTATGTCCAGAAATAGAAAAAGTTTTACTGAGCATGGGTTAAGAGTAGATCAAGTGAGCATGTTTAATATTATGATTTATAAGAATGTAGGCTCATATTGTAGAATTGTACATAAGAGTGGTGGTGTAATGATATTAGCTAGGAAAGATATGGAAGCTAAAGATTTAAAATTAAATCAGTACTGTGTAGAAAAGATATTTGAAGTTACTGGCATTAAAGTTGCAACCCAGGAAGGAAATATATTGATATTTGGCCTGTATAGATCACCTGCATCATCTGTAAATGACTTCCTGAGTTGCTTAGATAGATTATTAAATGATTATGTAACAGAAAATGTAAATATAAATACCAGGTGAGTCAGCTGCCCCTTAGTTTTTGGAAGGTAGGCCACCCATCAAACGTCATATGCGCTTTCGTCCAGTGTTGCGCTTAGTAAAACGTATTGCCTGACCTTCTTAGAGAGAGGAATGTGCAAAACTCAGAGGAACAGTGGTTTAAGGGATAGAACGTACTTCTCGCTAAAGTACACCTGAAAAATATACGGCTCGTTTACTGAGAGCAAATTCCGGTTTCTAGCCGATTTTACAAACTTATTAGAGTATACACAGCGGCGTAATTCAGTAAATGCCTCTGATAAAATTGGCCTATCATATGAGTACACTAACACTAAATACAAAGAAAATGGCACCACTTGTACTTACAGCAGGGATTGGCTATGAAAAATTAGGCAAAAATTAAGGACACGCCTCATCCATCATGGACACATACAGTCAAAATGCACATAATATTAAATAATGGTTTATTTAAATTTTTACATAAACTACGCCTCGTACAGCTCAAATAACAGGCATAATAGCTTTTACCATCTAAGTACTAACATTAAAACGCCCAACAAAGGATTAAAACTGTCTCAAAAGGCTACATCAAGCATGAATACTCGCGAAGCGGCAATGGCATAACAGCTGGCACACAAGTCGTACTATTGAACTCTAAACACGCTTGCACACCAGTCTCAAAATAGCTGAAGAAAATAGAGACTGTAGCTTGTCCATTAACCTTCAGGAACAGGGGTTCGTGTCCCGGCATTGTGCAATTTTTTTATGCTCATCAAAAGTTTGAAACCGAATTCACAATAATCTAATTACAAAGTCCCTGAGAGTTTAGGACTCAGGGAACTGAAATAGTTCTTGGTTGTCTGCATTTTGTAATAGAACAGGTATAATGACTTCTTCCCCATTGGACTCGCACGGTGTAGTGTGTTATTATGAATGCCAACTCCATTCTCCACGCGAAAGCTGTTGCATGATATTTTGTGCCATTCCTTCACCACGTATTCGTCAGATGAATACATTGATATGCTTTTGATCTATGGAGAAACAAGGGCCCATGCTCAAGCAGCTCAGCATCTATACCAGGAGAGATACACTAATAGACAACAATACCACAAAATGTAAGTAAAACAAATACCAATTAAAATAATAACAGCTTTTAATATAATAATTGTTCAGCCAATGTTATTTGTGAATATTACACGATAAAAAAAATCAGCAAATGTAGGGGAGTCAAATCACATCTACACCGGGCAGATTACTTACGAATTGGGTGCTCGTTCCAACTGAGCTACCTAGTAACGTGAGTGGTAAACATTTTGTTTAACATGTAGTATTCACTCGTCTCAATGAACATTTGCAGAGGTGCAAACGTCAACTGTCCAACTACAAGTATATTAAAAGGCGATGCTCTAATATGTATAGTAGTACCTAATAATTTCATCGAGTGTGTAACTAAAGACATCCATGTTAAATACTTAGATAGAACCTAGCATTGGGGCTGATGTTTTCATGTTAGGGTATAAAATGCGGATTGCATAAAACTGGAGAATAAGGGGTAGTTGACTCACCTGGTATAAATTTAGCAGATAATAGCATGAACAGTAAACTGAAAAATATTTTTGATAGCTATAATATTGTGGATACTATCATTGAACCTGCACGAGTTACAGTAAACACTGCTACCACTATTGATCACATAGCTACAAATATGGCGGAGGAAGTCATAGCTGCAGGTACTATAGATTCGTGTATCTCAGACCATACAGCTCAGTATCTTGAAGAAAGGAATACTTATGGGAAATCAAAGCAAAACATTACTAAAACATTTAGGCAATTGAAAGAAAGAAATTTGGAAAATTTAGTAAGTCTGTTAAAGCAGGAAAGCTGGGATGAAGTTTATAATTCTGTTAACATAGATGATAAATGGGATGTATTTTATAAAGTATTTAAAATGCATTATGATATGGCATGTCCTGCTTTAACCAAGAAAGTGGGGAATGTTAAGTTAATATTCCTAGTTATAGTACTGAGCTAAGGGAAAAAGCTAAGGATTGTTATGTATTATACAAATCTACATTGTTTGAAGTATTTAAAAAGAAGTACAGTAAATATAGGAAGGAGTGTTTAAATCAGTTAAAACTTATAAGACCGAAATATTATAGACGTACTATTCAAAATTCTAAAAATACACCTAAAACATTGTGGGAAATTGTAAACCAAAGAAAGAGTAAAAATGCTGAAGTAGAAAATTTCCAACTAGAAATAAAGACCCTGAAAAACCCTGAAAAAATTTGTGAGTATATAAACAATTTTTATTTAAACTTAACACAACAAAGCTCAGGGAAAAGCAACATTATAAGAAATGATGTAAAATCAACACTGTATGTAAAACCTACAAATGTACATGAAATTATCAAAATAATTGGGCTTCTGCATAGTAAAAGTACTTCAGACTGGGATGAAATTAGTCCAATGTTACTAAAATACTGCAAGAATGAAATAGCAAAACCATTGGATCATCTTAACAATTTTTCAATACTGAAGGAAATATTTCCAGATTGTTTAAAGACGAGTATGGTAAGGCCTATCTATAAGAAAGGGGAGAAATTAGATATAAATAATTACAGGCCAATAACTCTAACCTCAGAGATTGGGAAAATATATGAACGGGTTCTCTTAGTCAGGATGCTAGAATTTTTAAATAAGGAAAATGTATTTTGCCAATTTCAGCATGGATTTAGAAAGGGGTTTTCAACTACAACTGCTGTTGTGTGTTAGATTGTATTCTCTTTGCAAAAGAGAAGCAATGTTTTGTTTGTTGCTAAGGACTCAAAATAAAGATTTTGTTGTTCAGAACCCGAGAGTTATTTGTGTTTAGATTTTATAAAGTTTTCACCATAATTAAATGAAATTGCACTTCATTTAGTTTGTTAACATGTAATACGTAACATCTAGCGACCGTGACAGGACTGGTTGTGCAGTTATTTTAATTGATGAAAAGAAAACACGAAATATAGACAGGCGTATTAAAATGGTGGAAGTGATCTCGTTAAAAAGAGAAAGAACACAATTACGCCGTTCGTTTCTCGAGCTTATAATGCATTTCAGAGCAAGATCAAGGAAATCAATATAGTACATGAAGATATTTTGACATGTTTTAAGATCCTTGAAGACAAAGCTGATAGATTATTCGTACTTGACAAACGAATCCGTGACGCTTACAGTGTCCGCGAAGTTGAAAGTGAAGATGAAGCCACGGAGTTTGAAGAAATAGAAGCATACCGTGACAAGTGGGTAATAGCTAAATGTGAGTACGAAAAGTCTGTAAGAGCTGAAGTGCAGTGTGATGCTTCTTCTGTGAGGTCAGTTACGTCCCAATCCAACAGATTGCTCACGAAATTGCTGAAGTTGTCACTTGTCAAATTCTCGGGAGATATTAAGCAATGGCTACCATTCTGGGCACAGTTTAAGAGAATTCATGAAAGTAATGAATTACAGGACGTAGAAAAAATTCTGTATTTAAGAGAATCTATGACCCCAGGCACGAGAGCCTACGAGCTAGTAAATGGATTTCCCCCGACTGCCGAGAATTATTTTAAAGCTGTACAACTATTAGAAGAGCGCTATGGACGTAGAGACTTGCTAATAGAAATTTATGTGAGGGATATAATTAATCTAGTGACAGAAAAGCCGCCGCTTTCAGTTTTGTATGACAAGATTGAGGTTAATGCCAGGTCCTTAGAAACAATGGGATTAACAACAGACAACTACGCTGCATTATTGTTCCCTCTAATGGAGTCATGTTTACGTCATGAACTTATCCGCGTTTGGCAAAGAAAAGAAGAAAATATGCGAGAATATGGGTCACAGGAAAAACTGAAAAATATTTTAAAGTTTTTGAAATCTGAAGTGGAAAATGACGAGTACCTGCAACTTACGAGGAAGATTAGTAACGCTAGTGTAACTGATACAATGAAGAATGTAAAATATTTGAAGAAATGTCCAACTCCTAGTGCACAGGGCTTAGTGGCAACTCTAGGAGTATTAAATGTCTGTGTTTTCTGTGGTGAAGAGAACCATTTGTTGTCGGGGTGTCCACAGGCTAAAAGGATGACATCTGAAGAAAAGAAGACAAAGTTGTCAAAGAAAGGTGCCTGTTTTAAATTTCTCAAGATTGGACATACTGCTAGAAGATGTCACATGCGTCTCTCGTGTAATGTCTGTAAACGACAGCACTATCCAATCATGTGTGATATCTCCGAAAAGAAATTACAGGAAGAAAGACAGGCAGAATTCAAATCGAAGTCAGTTACTAATTTTTGTATTAATTATTCTTGTGTGTACCTCCAGACAATCATAGTTAAAATAGTTTTTGGATATAAGGTGGAAGTTGTGCGTGCTCTTCTGGATTCAGCATCTCAACATTCATATATCTCAGAAGATTTAGCATCGAGAATAGGACTTAAAGCAACTCAGAAGATCACTTTGAATCATTCTGTTTTTGGAGGTCGGACCGAATCGGCAGTAGAACACAAAGTATTTAAGGTTGTCCTTCAGAATCTAGATAATTCTAATCAGTTAGAATTAACTGCCCTTGGTCAGCATATTATTTGTACTCATGTACCTCGTCTTACAGCAGAGCAAGTGAAGGAGCTAAGACTTATTCATCTGGATGTAGGAGAGGATAAAGATATCGAGATTCTTATTGGTGCAGACTTCTTGGGATCGGTACTCTCCGACGAGTGCAAAAGAGTAGGAGGGTTGACTGCTATGAAGACTGCTTTAGGGTGGACTGTATTCGGTCATGACGTGTTCATACCAAGTAAGCAGAGTGAGACAACACCTATTCTACTCAACCTAGAAAAGATCTGCAACCTATGGGAATTGGACGTGCTAGGAATACAGGATCCGATAATAGAAAGGAAGAAACAGCAGTTGGAGGAACAAGCAAGGAGGAACTTCATCGAAACAGTAAAGATAAACGAAGATGGAAGGTATGAAGTTCAGCTTCCTTGGTTGAATGATCATCTCCCTTTGGATTCTGCATACGACTTAGCAGCAAAACGACTGGAAGTTACTAGAAGAAAACTGGAAGCGAGTGGATATTTAGAAGAATATGATAAAGTTTTTAAATGTTGGCTAGAAGAAATTCCAGCCATTGAGACAGACATTTGTGGTCACTACTTGCCTCATCGACCTGTTATCAAGAATTCATCAACAACACCTATTCGACCAGTCTTTGATGCCTCGGCAAGAAAGGGTAATAGTCCTTCTCTAAATGACTGTTTAGGGTCCAAGAAAAAAATTGGTGTTATTGCTGATATTCGTAAAGCCTTTCTTCAGATTTCCGTGGCACCTGAAGATCGTGACTTTCCGAGATTCCTATGGGGAAAAGATAAAATCAGAACATACCGACACAAACGAGTAGTTTTCGGAGTGACATCGAGCCCTTTTCTGCTGGGAGCTGTAATTGAACATCTCTTGCAAAATGCCTGGAAAGATGCACGGGAAAATGAAGATATTTTAACCACTGGCATTGTTGAACAACTGAAAGAGAGCTTTTATGTCGACAACTGTGTAACAAGTGTTTCGAATGAAGGTGAACTAGAACTGTTAATTAGAGTTACCCAAGATGTTCTTGCTTGTCACCAATTTGAGCTTAGAGGGTGGGAGAGCTCGTATATTGTGTATGAAGGTGAGGATAAGATGTCGTCTGTTCTGGGAATACGATGGAATCGTGCGGACGATACTCTTAGTTCAAACTGTGATCACCTAAAGGAACTGTCACCAGAGAAGATAACGAAAAGAGTGATGCTGTCAGTTGTACACAAGGTTTACGATCCAATTGGATTTGCAGTTCCGGTTATGTTATTGCCTAAGCTACTGCTCCAAGAACTGCATAAATATTCCTGGGATGCTGAGATACCTAAGGAAATCTTAACTAAGTTTAAAAGGTGGCTCACTGCACTGGAAAAAATCAGTAGACTACAGATTCCTAGGAGGCTTCCAGAGACACATCTGAATTGCAGCCTGCATGCTTTTTGTGATGCCAGTCGAGATGCCTACGCAACAGTGATATTTCTGCGGGCATGCACCGAGACAGGAGTTCGTGTTCAACTCCTGCAAGCGAAATCGAGGGTGGCTCCACTGCCTCGACCTACTATTCTGCGTCTTGAATTAATGGCAGCTACAATTAATACACGTTTGTTATCATCTATAAAAAATGATATTAATGTTGAAGATGTTTATTTGTGGACCGATTCGACAATAGTATTGGCATGGATAAAACGAGAAGTTCTGTGGTCAGTGTTGAGAACAGAGTTCGAGAGATCAGACAACTGACACAAAAGGAATGTTGGAGACACGTACCAGGTGTGCTGAATCCTGCTGACCTGCCTACCCGGGGATGTACAACAGCAGAACTCCTGGCGTCAAAATGGTGGGAGGGACCATCCTGGCTATACCGTCCCATGAGTGAGTGGCCTACAGACTGTTGTAGCGTAAATGAAGAAGAAATCGTGCTTGAGAGGCGAAAATCCGCTACAGTTCTCTTGGTATCGGAAAATTCACAGGACTCAGACCGGTACTACAAATATTTTTCTCGATTTGAGAAAATAGTCAGGTTCTTTGGATGGATTAAAAGATTCGTCTCAAACTGTAAGTCTACAAGTCCACACCGAGGAGAACTTACATGTTCAGAGATAGAAGAGAGTGAAAAAACAGTGATTAAGTTGATTCAGAGACAGCATTTCCATGGAATTGAGGGTCAGAAACTTACATCAGTGGTGCCATTCCTGGATGAACATGGCATTCTGCGAGCGAAGACAAGAATAGTTGAGAGAGATGACATCCCAGAATTCCGACAACCTGCTGTCTTACCTGCAGACAGTCCTGTAGTTCAGCGACTGATTTATGATGTTCATGTTCGACATGGACATACCGGACCACAGACTCTGTTGGGTATTCTCAGAGCGAAATTTTGGATCCTAAATGGAAGAAGGATTGTGAGGTCAACCATACGAAGATGTGTCATCTGTAGGAGGTACAAGAGAGAACGACTGAAGGTCACTACGCCACCTCTACCAAAAGATCGTGTGAGAGATGCAAAGGTTTTTGAAATTGTTGGTGTTGACTTAACTGGCCCATTATTTGTGAAGGATGGTCAGAAGGTATGGATTTGCCTGTTCACATGCGCAGTTTATCGTGCCATACATTTGGAACTGCTTACGTCACTATCCACAGATTCATTTCTTCAAGGTTTACGAAGATTTGTTTCACGCCGAGGAAGGCCTTCCACAATCTTCTGTGATAATGGAACGAATTTTAGAGGTGCCCATAATATGATGGTTAAACTTGACTGGCATAAAATAGAAGTGTATAGCAGCATCCAACGTATCACATGGAAGTTTAATCCACCCACAGCATCCTGGTGGGGTGGGTGGTGGGAGAGATTGATTGGACTTGTGAAAGATGCCCTGCGTAAGGTCCTTGGGAAATCGTGCCTAACTATTGAGGAATTACTGACTCTGCTATGTGAATGTGAAGCCCTTGTTAACAGCCGCCCTCTGACTGCAGAAACTGAAGATCCTCATGACCTAAGGCCTATCACGCCCGCCCTGTTTTTACAGGAGGTTCAAGAAATAGGTGTAGCAGATCTTGATCAGATAGATGAAGACCGACTTAAAAGAAGGGCAGCATATTGTCTGCAGTTAAGAAATACACTGCGTCAGCGATTCCGTAGAGAGTACCTTGGACAGTTACTGCTCAAGCGGAACCAGCATGATCACGTCAAAAAAGGGGATGTTGTATTAGTTGAAGCAGACAACCTGAAGAGACTTGAGTGGCCGCTCGGAGTAATTGAGGAACTCCTGCCTGGAAAGGATGGGCGAACTCGTGTTGTAAGGGTTCGAACAAAGAATGGAATTATAATGCGTCCTGTTCAACGTTTGGTTCCCTTAGAGTGTTCTACAAAATTATCTGAGGAGACTACCCCGAAGACTGAGTCCTCAGAACAGAGAGAAGATCTCAACGAGACCTCACAGTGCAGAGATATATTGTCTACTCGTAGTGGGAGATTAGTGAAGCGCCCTGCAAGATTTTATGAATGAGCCTCTCGTGTTGCAATTTTTTGAATTTCCAAAATTGCAAGGTGGGAGAATGTTGTGTGTTAGATTGTATTCTCTTTGCAAAAGAGAAGCGATGTTTTGTTTGTTGCTAAGGACTCAAAATAAAGATTTTGTTGTTCAGAAGCCGAGAGTTATTTGTGTTTAGATTTTATAAAGTTTTCACCATAATTAAATGAAATTGCACTTAATTTAGTTTGTTAACGTGTAATACGTAACAACTGCTATTATTGACTATGTCCATCAGGTCATAGGTTTATTAGAACAGAATAAAAAGGTAGGCACATTATTTTTTGACTTCTCGAAGGCTTTTGATAGCGTAAAGCATGATCTGCTACTTGATAAATTAGAAGCTTATGGAATAAGAGGAAAAGCCTATGAAATTTGTAAATCTTACTTGTTAGGCAGAAAACAAATAACTGACATTCATGTTAAAAATGATACACATTTGTCAAAGGTGAAGTCAAAACAGGGAACGGTAAGATATGGGTTACCTCAAGGGTCAGTTTTGGGTCCCGTAATGCTTTTATTATATGTTAATGATATTAATCATCCAAAAAATGCCATTATAACATTGTATGCGTATGACACTTGTAATGTAATGGGTTACCTTTGTAAAGTGAACGTGCTGGGTTTAGGATCTTGGAAAGAAATTAAGAATAAAAGTGGGCAAGATTAGCTTGCCTTTATTTAAACAAGAAGAAATAAAATATAAATATAACAAAATTGAACTTAACTTGCCTTGAAAAACTTGCAAACTCACTTGACAGATTCACATATTAGAAATGTCACAAAGTTGTATTTTAAATTAAATGAAAGTCTTGTGAATAAACTTCTGCCATCCAAACCTTGTTAAAGCCATTATCTAACGCAAACACAAATCAAACGAAGTTAGGTAAACCAGAAAAGCATTTAGAATGAATTTAGAAAAAGTTACAGATAACGCGAGCACATGTTAATACCTCCCTATGAAGCCACGAAGACCCGAGTTCCTCTCACTCTGAGAGCTCAATCCAAAAGGCCAGGCATTTCCTTCGGTGGTCCAAGCCTGGTTGAAAGTAGCCCTGCGCATGCGCGACTCATTTCCTCACTGTCATCTAGGGGCGCTGAATTTGGAGTATGCGTGGCTCCCTCTCTGATGCTCTGCTTACAACATCCTCGAGTGAAGGCAGGTAGTTTAACTTATTCCAGAGGGAGCACTGGATGATTTACATCCTCGATAAATATTGAGCGAAATATTGGCTCAATGGCCCCCCCCCCCCCCTGCCAGGAAAACTGGCCAGCAGGATAGCCAAACCATGACGACAATAGCGTGCATGCAGGTAGAAGATGACAAACAGACTACTTAGTGAGTGAGTGAGTGATTAGGATTTAAGGGCCCGTCGACAGCTAGGTCATTAGAGCCCCCAGACTACTTAGAAAGGCATTAGCAATGCGAAATCTACACAATGAACACACTAAATTGGAGGCAGAAATTTGTACATTTATAACTTTTTAATGATTGCCAAGCACAATTAAATTTTGAATGATGATGCAGAGAAAATTAAAGGCAAATTGCTAAATACTTTTCAATATAAATTATTACAAAGATCTATGTAAAAGATCTAAATGTATGTAGAATAATCTTGACATCAAAATACAATGAATACAAGCTAGCTATATATATGTTGTTAGCTAATGCTGGATTTCTGACAATGAAGTCATTAATCCTCTTGCTCTACAATATTTTTCACTCATAGAGCAATAGCAGTATAGTAACCGTTTTTAAGAGAGCACCATATTTTTATGTTTTGGCGGTCACATCGCTCTCTCACAACCCCCAGAATGTCTGGAGGACCACACCTGTCGTTGGTTTACGGGTCTCACTGACCTGACCGGGAGAATTATCAAAATAAATCCACCGACCATATCCTCTGATTACCAATCAGAGGACGCATTACATGCCATGACAGGTCAGCATGTTAAGAGTTAATATTTTAAAGAGAAATGGAGAGATTGGAAAAATAAAGACTCCCTAGCTCTCGGGAACCCTAATAGCATCGGGGTCAGAAGAGAACAAGGGATGACCAAGGTAAGGTCAGATAGAAAAGTTACAGTGAGGAGCAAAACACCAGTAAAATGTAAAATGTAAATGATAGACAAAAAATGTAGCTATATATATATATATATATATATATACACATATATATTTTACAGGAACATGAGATCACTGACAGTGAGCCCACACAATACAGGACAAACACGTACACAGCACAACACATAGATGAATAATGTAAACAAACATTATGAAACATGAGCATTCATTCTATGCACCATTAACACCATGAGTGATTATAATACAATGATAATGAAAGGTGAAAAGAAGTAAATGAGTGTTAAAAGAAGTTATAGGGTGATAAAGGAAAGAGAACGTAGCTCGCACTGGGTAACCACTCGACTTCTGTCTTCAGCTTGAACGAGAAGCGGAGTGTTTAAAGCTGAAGTGAAAAAACTATAACCCCAGTGCGAGACGAGCTCGCCAAGTAAAAAACTACCACTTTAAAATTTTGGTAAAAGGAAGAAATTCAACTGGATTGAGGTCTCACCTAACTGAGTGAGGTAGGAGACGTAATGTGAGGGATGGGTAGAGGTAATTTGCCCGGTAACGCAGTGCTGTAAGCAAAATGAAACGCAGTTTCTTATCTCACAGATTTTATATGCTCCTAGAAAACGTAGTGCTAATTTGGCGGTAAGTTGGTTCGATGCCCTACTTATTGCGTGATTCCAAAGGAGTACTAAATCACTGACTTTAAATGACACTGGAATCCTCAAAGTATCATAACGGGACTGCTGATGAGCCCGATCACGATGCAAAGCCTGCATTGTATGTGACCAGACATCCTTTATCTGCTGTGTGTTGAATTGGTCTAGTAGAAGCTCCTGTAATTTTCATAAATTTGTAAGTGGACATGCTGGATGAAAACGATACATGAGTAACGCTGGGGATTGAGCATGTTATTCGTCTTGGGCCAGATTAAAGGCCAATTGTAATGCTGTGAGGCGGGTGTCCCACAGACAATGATCCTGCAAATGAAAGGCTATGAGCGCACTCTTAAGATTGTGATTCACTCTTTCTGCCAACAAAGGCTGTGGATAATATGGTGAAGTATGCATCAATTGAATTCCATGTTCGAACAAAAATGTGTGAAAAGCTTGTGATTTAAAGTATGAAGCATTATCAGTGACTAGAACTGCCGGAAAACCGAATAAAGCAAAAATAGATGATAAAACTGCAATAGTGGCATATGCTGTTGAAGCTCGAATAGGGGAAAATCAAACAAATTTGGTAAGGCTATCTACAACTACACATAAATATGTATTTCCTTGTACTGAGTAAGGAAAAGGACCAACAAAATCTAGAAAAAGATGTCCCATAGGATAAGTTGCTAAATGCAAACTCAAAGGACCAATCTTTGTGTTAACTAGCGGTTTAGATTGCAAACAAATTTGGCAATTCCAAACAATGTTACTAGAAGATATTTCCGGGCTGTTATGCCGTGGTCTGCTGGAGTTAGAACTGCCAGACGTTTCGTCCACAACTGCGGTAGACATCTTCAGTGGCGCGGACGTAGTCTCCTCGGAGAAATAAGCGTAGCCACTGAAGATGTCTACCGCAGTTGTGGACGAAACGTCTGGCAGTTCTAACTCCAGCAGACCACGGCATAACAGCCCGGAAATATCTTCTAGTAACATTGACTCCGGCCGTGAAAGCCTACGCTCTCTTAATTCCAAACAAATTATGTAATATCCTGGTACATCTTATGCCAAACAAAAAGACGACAAATTTTATCCTTAGCCTTTCGTATACCTACATGAGCTCCAAAATGAGATGAATGAAAATATTGCAATACAACCGGTATTAAGGGTTTTGGCAACAAAATGCGTATCAAAGAAGAACGTGGCAATTTACTAAAAAGAATATCATCATGAAAAACATATCCTTCCTGCACGACGCCTGCTTTAGCCAGTTGCCAAATAGGTCCCAACTCCTGATCTGTCTGTTGGTATGATGAAATAGAACTGAAAACTTGAGGAAAATCCTTTGATAGAAGATTCACCAATCCGACATGAGCAACTAACTCATCTGTCGACGGTTCAGGTTCCTGAAATAAATGAGCCAAAGCGTCTGCCAAACAATTATCAACCCCTTTAATATGCTTTACATCAAATTGAAAGGCACTCAGTCGTACTGCCCAACATGCCAGTTTTACATGAATGAGAAAGAACCCAAGAAATAGCTTGGTTATCACACTCGAGCTGAAGCCGTCAATGTTCTAAAAATGAACAAAATTTTTCGCATGCCGTTAATACTGCCAAAGCTTCCAACTCATAAACCGACAAATTACGTTCTGTACGTGATAATGTATGAGAATAATACGCAATGGGCTGATGTCCTTGACCTAAATCTTGGAGCAAGGCTGCAGAAATTGCAAACCTAGATGCGTCCGTTTGTAGTATAAAGGTCTTTTCAAAATCTGGCATAGCCAAGACCGGTGGATTCATGTTTAAGTTGATCAAAAGCTAATTGCTGTTGTAGGGTCCATACAAACTGTGCACCTTTACGCTTAAGTGCATACAATGGTTCAGCAATCTCTACAAATTTATGTATGAATTTTGAAAAGAAGGCAACCATACCCAAAAATGATGACAGCTGTTTCTGACTGGTGGGTGGGCAAAATTTTGACACTGCGACTGTATGAGTCGGATCAATTGAAATTCCAGCTGGAGAAATCAAATTACCTAGAAAAGAAATCTGATTAGTGGCAAATCAAACTTTAGATGGTCGAACAGTGAGACCGGCCTTACGCAAACAAGTGAAAACATGATGCAAATGTTCCAAATGTAATTCAAAATCAGGACTATAAATAACTGTCATCCAAATAGTTAAACACGAAACGAAACTTACAATTGTGTAAAACTGTGTCTAACAAATGTGATAATACTTGGGATCCCGTAGATAAACCAAACAGAATTCTGCGAAATTGATACAAATTCCAAGGCATGGAAAATGAAGTTAATGGACGTGATTTTGCATCTAAAGGTATTTGGTAATAAGCCTGATTTAAATCAAGAGTAGTGAAAACTTTTGCATTACGAAAATAATGTGCGGCTGTATGTAAGTCTGGCAAAGGCATACTATCAAGCTGAATGTTATTTAATTTACGGTAATCAACTACCAAACAAAAATCGCCATCTTGTTTCAGAACTAAGAAACATGAACTAGAATATGGACTATTAGAGGGCTCAATAATCCCTTGATCTAACATCTTTTGGATTTTCAGTCTCAAAATATCTACTTTGGGCGGTGTAAGTTTATATGGTGGTGAACGAACCGGTGTAGCATTCAGCAATTGGATAAAATATTTCAAGCTATTTACTGTTCCCAACTCATCTGCAAAAACATCAGAATATTCTTTAAGAAAACACATATGTTCCTGTTGTTCCTTTTGCAAATGTAACAAATTAATCGAAGTTGGAGGCACTGAACCAAGCACAACTGAATTTGATGAATTAGAACCAATGGAAAATGAAATATGTTTATGAGGTGCAAATGCAAAGGTCAACGTAAAGTTTGCAAAATTTAAGTTAGCACCTGTCGAATGAAGAAACGATTTGCCTAAAAGTACTTCGTATGGTAAATGTTCCACAATGACGAATGGTAATGTCCAAGAAAAATCTTGCAACTTAATGTGTAATTTAACTGTGGCCAATATTGGAAATTTCTCTCCTGCCACTGATTTACATAAGGATGTAGTTGAACTAACTTGAAAGGTATGACCTCGAGATAAAGTCTGGAAAAATTTCCACTGAATGAAATTCAACGAACTGCCTGAGTTTAAGGCTGTTTAAACATACATTAGGCAGTGAAGAATTAAAAATGATTTATTGCGGTGTAATCTATCCACATCTACATTATGGAATTGAGGTATGGTGAAGTGCAACAAAGATGCATATGGATAAGCTATTGATTTTACAGAAGAAATGCATCAGAATTATTTTAATTTAAAATTTAGGGAATCTTGTAGAAATGCATTTAAACAACACAAAATATTAATGGTTTACTCTTTATATGTGTATAGGACTGTACTATATATACAAAATAAGAGTCCAACAAAAAATAACGATATTCATGGATATAGTACAAGAAGTAGCATAAATTACCATAGGTGTATGTGTAATAAGCAAATTGTATTTAAAGATATAAATGTAATAGAAACAATTTTGTACAGCAAATTACCTCTAGAGATTAAAACTATAAGAAATATCATCATCATCATCATCAGCAGCAGCAGCAGCATCATCTCATCCGTTCTACCAACAGACTTCAGGCTTATCCATGGGTAATCCATTATCACCATTCCTGGCAGATTTTTTCATGAACAACTTGGAAACACATAACCTCTTTTTCCACACGGGTACAAAGTTGGCACAGATATGTAGATGATACTTTTGCAGCAGTACCTAACAAGTTCATCCAGGAATCTCTCAAAGTACACAACTTACAAAACAGCCATACAATTCACTGTGGAAATTGAAAGAAAAAAAAAAAAAAAAAGAAAAAAAAAAAAAAGATTACATTTCTTGGATTTAAAAATAATTAGATGCCAAAATAAAATCAGTTTTGGTATCTACAGAAAGCTTACAGAGACACAAAAAGTAACAGCTTCAACCCAGTTCCACACAAACATGCTGTCCTAAATAGTTTAACCCACAGGTTAGTTTACACTCCCTTATCAGAAGGAGAATACAAACACATAGTCAGCACAGCAATTACGAGTGACTTCAACAAAAAAATTATTGGCAAGAAAATAATGGAATTCAAAAAACAGCAACACATGAAAGGGACCACTAAACTGTCTCAACAAAAAAGCAAAATGATTTTCAAAAAATTAACTTTCCATCCAAGTAAGCACTACAAATTCCACATCTTAAAAAATACAGCATCAACTTAGATCCACAAAATAATTTCAGCATAGAGAAATTACTATGCAACAAGTCAGAGGACCAAATACCACAGAACAAAAAAGCAGGAATCTATAAAATTACTTGCCCAAATTGTGACAAATTTACACAGGAAAAACTAAGAGGGATTTAGAAACCAGATTAAAAGAGCACATGAGGTGCATCAAATACAAACACATGGATAAATCTGCAGTTGCACGCCGCTTTTGGACATCTAATCATGACATCACCCCAAACATAACACTTTTAAAAGCTACAAAACACATTGCAGAGTTGGATACTTGGGAGAAGATTCTTGTCATAAAAAACAAACTCTGCTTAATGAATTTTGATTTGCCACCACCAAATCCATTATGGAAGTATATCAGTCCACCGCTAGATGACCTCTCAAACAACCACACATCAGACAACATCCACAAGAATCAATTGGGCATTTCTGATGATGGGAGCAATTTAACCTCTTGAAACCAGTCAAGATAAATATTTACATGTAAGTGATAATAAGCGTTTGAATAGCAATTCAATTGTTATAATAAAACAAGATCTGTTACATGTTTTGCAACATAGAAAGCCAGATGCAAGGTCAAGAGTTCCAGCTCCGTGTGGCTGGAAGAAGTGCAACTATGTTTACAATAAGCAGGGAAGAACGCATAGAATAATAAACCTTCCAAGCTACAGCACCACCACTGGAGCAAAGTACCAGAGACAACATTCCCTCCACCCCTCTACTGGTTTTCTTGCACTCCACAGACACACATAGCTTAGACTCTATAAGTTCATGTATATTTTACAGAAGGCTGCAATAGACAGCAGGTAGTGCGAGTTTAAAGGCAGGAGTTTAACGCTGAGTTTGTTTCATGTATTGATACACTGTAGAACCCAGGCTCGTGTTTGTACAGTTACATTAAAACAAGTACATTAGGACAGCTAGGTGCACTTGTAAACTTGAAAGAGTTTCCACGGCATCGAACGGGATAATGTGTAGCCTCTGGTTCCCTAGGTCATGGGTTCGAACCCGGAGGAGGGTGATGAATTTTTATTGGTGTAGAAGTCCGTATCATGGCTTCCTTTGGAAGGGAAGTAAAGCTGGTGTTCCCATGTCATAGATTTACGGCATGTAAAAGACTCTTAAGCTTCATAAAGAGGCCTAAGAGCAAAATTAAGTGGTCTTTCATGCCCAGTGTAGAATGGGATGCTGAGAACCACAGTCTATGTACCTATATTTCAATTTCTAAAGGTGATTGTGAAGGAGCTCTTTTGGTGTACAATATTTTGTCAGATAAAAGAACCAATATTACAGCAGGGGAACTTAAAAGCCATGCTTACTGTTATTTCATTGAACATGCTACATATAACATTTAAAATGTAAATTATAACAGTAATTCAAGGAAAATTGAAGTTATTAACAGTGAAGCAACAGAATCTAAAATAAGAACAAATTATAAACTGTTGTTGTTAGCTAATGCTGGATTTCTGACAATGAAGTCATTAATCCTCTTGCTCTCCAATATTTTTCACTGATGGATGGGGCATTAGAAGTGGCCGGGCATATTAGAAGGTGGTCTCGATCCATTTCCTCTTGCAGATCACATAGAGGTCAGAGTGGTGAAGAATATGTCCCAATTCTGTTTAAATGTTTTAACAGACAATCATGTCCTGTAATCAACCTGAAGGTTGCAACTGCTGTTTTTCGAGGATACTCAGGAATGACTGTTTGAATATTTGGCAGTTCCCATCTTTTATTCTTTGATTTTTCATAGTAATATTTTGCAATAATTTTTTTGAATTCAGAGTTGACTAATCTTTTAGCTGCATATAATGGTAGATTAACTATAGATTTTTGTACACCGCTGGTACCCTTTTTTGCAAGAAAATCAGCTTTCTCATTACCGCTCAGTCCAGAGTGAGCTGGTATCCATTGGAAGACTAGGTGTTTTTGAAGTACTGTTAGATGGGTAAGGATTTTCCAATATTCTATAATTGTTTGGTTCTTTTGGTGACAACTTGGAAGTAATTGCTATAATTGCTGCCCTGGAATCTGAGAGAATAACTAAAAGCTTCACCTATCTTAATAATATTGCAAGTTCTTCAATTGTTAAATATTACAATATTACTAAGATAAGTGAAGCTTTTAGTTTCTAATTTGGTCTTATTTTAGGTTTATAACAGTAATATTTGATATTTTATTTCACCACTTTTATCCCGATTTGAGCCTTCTTTTTATACTGACATTCACAATTTTTATGCACCATAAAATTGTTACTCTACCTATACAGTAAAACATGCCTTCAGCGGACCCCTTGTTAAGTGGAAATCTATCTTAAATGGAAATATTTTATGGTCCCATGTATTTAAGTTTGAAAAGTAAGCTAAATTCCTCAAAGTTCTAAGGCGTTCACGGCTGGTGTCAATACTAGATACAGTGTGATCTAGGCTTGTGGGCCGTGGTCTACTGGGCTCCTTCTTCCCAGACGTTTCGTCTGCATCTATGGCAGACATCTTCAGTGGTGGCGAGGTCAAAGTATCCTGGTGGAGATTTCAACAGTCGCTGTAACAGTTGATGTATTTACCTTAATTGGGAATATATAAAGTTGTAAAGAAGAAGAGAAGGTGGAGGAAGATGACGAGGAATATGTGCGTGAGTTGGAAGAAAAGTGTAGGCTAAAGACTTTTCGGGATGCTGTCAAAAGTTTGAAGGAACTGCAACAATTTACCCTATGGCAAAATGACTCAGATATGTTTGGTGGGATTTCTCAGGCCAAAGTGTTTGTGGTAATCGAGCAGCTAAGCAGCAATGTGTCCAGAAAACTCCCCTGCACTACTGGAAAAAATAAATATACAGCTATTTTTCATTCATTATATATTTTGGTGTGTATTACATATATGTATTGCAGCAGAAATATCTAAATGTATGCAGTTGAATAATGTACGTAATTTTATCTCGTTCTGTTCATTTATGGTCAGAGCCATTTATTACCATTAAATCATTCATGGTGTAATTTTTTTGGGAGTTGTAAAGTAACCTATGATTTTTGCAAGGTCCTATAGTGCAGTTTATTTTGACCAAATAGTGTTAAAAGTTGCAAATTTCTAAGTAAGAGATTAAACATATTGTAGGGGTAGTTTTGGAGAGATGTAAGTCAGCTTATAGCTTTCATTAGATCAGTGGTATAAGTGTACCAAGTTTTCTCTAGCTACGTCAAAGAGTGTAAAGTACATGAGGGATTGAAAATGAGGGTAGCTGAAGTTACTAAAAGTGTAAAGTAGCCTATTTTTACCAAACTCAAAAACCCAAGTTTATCAGTTCTGTCAAAAATATACCAGAAGTACTACTAAGTAACAATGTTCAACAGAATTAATGGGAAATTTGTTGATATAAACAATATCAACCCCCTCCAACAATGCAATTTTAATGATTTTAAGCCTCACCTTTTACCACTTTGAGCTGGAACTCGTAAAAAAAATTTTGTCATACTTGCAAAAAGAAGGGGGGGGGGGGGGATGAAAGATATTCTCAGATGCTCACATTAAAGAATACAGGGTTGAAATTCTACGACGGATATGAAAATACCTTCTAAAACCAGCAATTTAAACATTTTCGAAATATTATATAGCTTTTGTCCTTAGAGGAGAACAGAAATTTTCAGTAGTGAAAGAATTACACTGTAACAAAACGGCAAAATCCAAGTCCAGTTACTTTTCTACCACTTTATTGCCCTCTAAAAGTTTACTACAAATGCACAGTTTTCTTCTCGTTTGTAAGTCTTTTCTGCAATCACAACTCACAACTGTTATCATAATCTTGCTCTGTCGTATCAGTCTTTTTTACTTTCTCTACTACATATAGTAAAGTAGAGAAAGTATTGTATTCCACCCAAAAATTTGATGTTGATATTTCACCAGAAGTATATGTTTTCAGGCCCCCTGAATCCAAAAAAAGCATTTTTGAAAAAGGTCCATGTGTGTGTCTGTCAGTCTGTGGACAGCTTAACTCAAAAATGAAAAGTCGGTTAAAAACCAAAGTTGGTATTTAATTTTAATGTCTTTCAAGTATGCGACATGAAGATTTTGAAGAAAATTGCTTCACCCTAAACTATCCTTTACATGCAAAGATTTTCAAAAATTCTGATTTTCTTGAAAATGGCTCTAACGATTTTGATTAAAATGCCACATATATTAGATATTTTCATGACAAATGAAATGTCTATCCTGAATTTTTTGGCCTTAGCCCCTGTAGTCCTATTTACTCTGGATGATTTTTACATAACTCTTGCAAAAATACACATTTTATGTCTCAAATGTTTTTTGTAGAGTGAACCATTTCGGAGATATGCCTTATTATTTGTGTAAGTTTTGGAGAACTTATGACAAATGGAACATCGTTATTCAATTTTTTATATGTTAACCATGCAAAGAGAGCAGAATCTCAAAGCTTTAAAAGATTTGACTATCGCTCGAGGCCTACTGTATTCCCATGTTCCCGTTGCACCTACAAGGAAATAAGCAATAAGATAATTTCTGCAGATGTTTATCTCAGCTAACACAAAGAAGTTCTAGAATAAGAGTGTAAGAATGGTTAGTAAAAGAGTAGAGAAAGTCATGTAAGTGTAACACATCCAATTTTTCACTTTCACTGTCTCTTATACACTGATGTATCATGACGCAGTCACTCGACACTTCTGGAATCTTCCGATGCATGCACAGCAATTGATACACTTACCAGCTTATTCCGTAGCTCTAACACTCACTACTAAAACTAGCTGACTGAACTCAGCTGACTTACTCCTAACTACTCCTTAGTCTGTACATTGACTAAAGAAGACTAACTGAAGAACTCACACTCTTGTTGGTCCAGGTCCTTTAATACAGACGATGACGTCGTGCAGACCTTTCGAGACTCCACACACACGTACACCAGAAATGATATAGCTGATCTTTCCTGAAGCCTCTGGAAGGTAAAGTCTCCATGTTTTGTGCCACTGTGGTGTGATTGCTCATGTGAGTGGTGTAGGGAGCTTAACTGTGCATGCTTCTGATAGGTGCACTGCCAGCAGGGTGGGTCAGCCAGCTTGCCCTTCCACATGTCTAAGCCATGCCACATCTCAGCTCAACACATCTGGATTGTCTTTTTGTCTTTCCATCACTGCTTGTCGAATCCAATGTCAATACCATCAATTGAGTGCTTTTCAAGATTGCCCAGTGCATTCATACCCATGAACAAATTTCCCTTTATAATATTAGTGTGGATGTAAGCTTAAGATTAAGTACTGGTGAGAGGAAGGTTATATCAAACTGAAGTCTGAAAGTTCTCTTGTGTTCTCTTCACTATGGGAAGGAGAAGGAAATAAATATAGGAAATGTATGGCTGTGATGGTATCTCTTTCTCAGAGCATGCTGCGCCAATGTATAATGACTAATGAAGCAAGCTATTTGTGGTTGAATAGCTTTTATTCACACACATGTATTACTCCTGTTAGCCTGACTCCCACAGTTTGATCCTGACCCACAAACATTTACATATTTGAGAGGTAGAACTGGAACTTAAAAATTCAATGCCACAACTGGGATTTGAACCACAGACCTTCCGCTTACCAGGCGGCTGCTCTAACTATTGAGCTATTGTGATAAACTGCCAGAATGGCATTAAACTCTCAAACCAGTTCGTATTTCTCCTGGTAAACCACAAAGGCAGTCTCACATCAGAGACAAATTACCCCAATGATGTGTGGTTTACCAGGAGAAATACGAACTGGTTTGAGAATTTAATGCCATTCTGGCAGTTTATCACAATAGCTCAATGGTTAGAGCGGCCGCCTGGTAAGCGGAAGGTCTGTGGTTCAAATCCCAGTTGTGGCATTGAGTTTTTAAGTTCCAGTTCTACCTCTCAAACTTTGCCCACACACGGCTTGTGTGTTTAAAAACACCAACAGTAAGTTTGTTGTTGTTGTTGTTTACATATTTGTTATATGTTCTTCACTTGTAAGCTGTTTGCGATAAGCTCCCTTATCGACACTCACACTTCCAATGTTACTGTTGAATATTCACACCTTCACATACTTTCAACCAACAACTACATGCCCAGATCTGCGGACTTCCGAATTGCAAGACAGTTGTCCGTTCGAAATTGTAAGTGATATTGCAGTTCTCCTCAATATTACCATAACTCTTGAGCTTCTTTTCCCCCTACATGAGCTTTACTCTACTCCTATTTGTTAGAATTTCAACATAAGTGCAATTTTCTCATTGGAGGATAAATGTTTCAGTAACACCCACTTGTAGCTTTCTCCATTAATTTTAAGCATAAATGTTCCCATGAGAAAAGATGTGGTATCAAGATAAGCCATGTCTCACCAGAACCTTAGTTTTTGTTTATAATTCAAGGTTCTATTATGATGGACATGTCTGCCAAATTAAAAAGGATTTCTCTGTTTACAAACTGGCACGTTCAAGAAAATGTTTCTGTTGTGTATTTAGAAGATCTGCTTCCCCAGGAAATGTGTACTTCCATCTGTTCTCATGTAATTTACATGTATACTTCTAAAACTAATATCAAATGTATACTCATGTATGTTATTAACTCTCATAATAATCGGATTCTGTGCATAAGGTATGTTTCAAGGTGAAACATCAGATAATACACCAGATGGACTATAACCTGAAAACTTGGCTCATACTATGTGTTCATATTTAGTTAATCTTACGGCTCAAGGATTGTAATTGGCTTTCTGTAAGGGGAGAACATGTGCCAATGTTAAATCTGCTAAATTAATTTCCCATTATGTCATAAACCATTTAAAGATACCAGCCTGAAATTGTTACAGCTAGAAGACGGCCTTCTAAGTTCACTGATCTACTTTTATCCAATAAATTTGTTCCTTAAAGAAGATATGATTTTTGCTCAATTACACCATTTTTTAATTAAAATTTATCAGCAGTTTTTACAAAATATAAGCAACTATTTTATTAACACCAAAACAATCCACAACACCACTTAAAGGGTCTTAATTATTATCCTAAAATTTCACCTAGCTTTTGTTCATAGTTTTTGAGAAAATGTGTCAGTTACATCGGGAGAGCAAAAATGTTCTGAATGAGCTGTGCGATGTGTTGCCTATCGGTGTTCTTGGTGCTTGTTGCTGTCTGCTGATATCACAGAAAGGTGCATGTAAAACCATACAATGTTTTTAAAACTACTTTTAAAGGCTTTTACTTAAACTGACTTTATGAAACGAGATGCTGAAATTATTCACTGTCATTGTCCATACATTTTGGCACCTCTTTAGGAAACTAGCCATCACTCACTGTAGTTCACGTTGAGAAATATAGGCAATTTCCCGGCATAAATTTTGTTTGAATTCTTCCCGGATGTGTGGGTTTGTTTTAAATTACCCCAGAGATAGAAATTGCAGGGGGGTTAGGTTGGGGTACCGAGGGGGCCACAAATCTCTATTAATAATTCTATCCTGAAATACACTTTCAATTGTTCTCATCTAAGATTGACCATATGAGCTGTTGCAGAGATTTCTTGAAAAAAGGCAAAATCACGCTGCCAGTCTGTTAATTTTCTAAAAAGAAGGGGCAAAATTGTATTCACGTATGTGCGGGCATCAACTGTTGACTCAAAAAAAAAATTGACCCTATAACTCAAAACCTAATATTGTTCATGAAGTAACCCTTCATGATGAAAAAATTGGTATATGGTGTGCCATTAGCAGAGAAAGGTTTCTCAAAGCTCCAATAAGCGATTTCTATATCTGGGGTAACTTAAAAACATAAAGTGTACAAGACAAATCCACACACCCTGGAAGAATTAAAACAAAATTTCTGCCGGGAAATTGCCAGCATTTCTCAACGTGAACTACAGTGAGGTGCCAAAAATGTAAGGTTGACGATGGTGGCCAGTTTCAGTATCTTCTTTCATAAAGTTGGTCAATAAAGCCTTTAAAAAAAGTTATAAAAATGTATGGTTTCATGCACCTTTTTCTATGATAGTGGCGGATGGCAACAAGCACCGAGAACACCAACAGGCAAAACATCACGCAGTTCATTTGGAAATTTTTGCTCTCCACGTATTAGAAAATGACAGTCACAGAAAGGGCTCTTCAAAGAAAAATGGAGAAAACAGACTCGCATATATTTGCAAAGAACAAAATAATGCGGCTTGAACACGGACAAGCTGCTCTACTTAACAGCAGTACCAATTTATAGAGCAAAACTTCCCCATTAAAGTGGGTCAAGGTTTATCTCTCTATTCTAGTGTTAACTCCTTAAGATTTTTTTTCTCCATGAAGTGATGTAGAATTGACAGTACAAAACAGCAGATGGAGTACAATTTTTAAATAAGTATATTTAAGATGCAAGTATTGTGCCAACGATGATAAAATGGATGTTAAATTAAAGAGGAATTTCAAGTTTATAAGGTAGCACCAAAAATTAAACATGGCATTTTTTGACAGATTTTCAGCCATAGGAATGCGGTACTGAACTAAGAAAATATATATACAAGGTGTCTATCTATATAGTTGATTCCCATGCCTAACTACCCCTTATTGATTGATTGCAAGGCAATCCTTTATGTGGTATTTATATTATTCTAATTGTTTTCATTTTAGACTGGAAAGAAAGTTGTATTTATCTTGCTACTTTCCTCTTCCCGATTACATTTTTTTCAAGTTTAGGATCACCACGGCTTCCAGGTGTAAACATATATGAGGGCCGTTCAGAAAGTAACCTCCGATCGGTCACAGTGCGGGTAGTGGGGGGAGTAGCGACGCCATCTGTGCATTCACGCACTCAGCAGGTCAGTCGGCATCAAGCCGTGGTCGAGTGAACGTCGTACCTGCGCTAGTTTAGTGTTTGTGACCGTTTGAAATGTGTGCTGCAATAGAAAACCCCGCCAAATGTGAAGTGTGTGCTGTTATAAGGTTTTTTACAGCCAAAGGATATTCTGCAGCAGCTATTCATCGTGAGCTTTGTGCCGTGTACGGACCAAGAGTTATGAGTGAAGGAGTGGTCCGTGAATGGGTACGTTTATTTAAAGTGGACGAGAAAACGTTCATGATGAAGAGAGGAGTGGTAGACCATCATTGGTGACGGACGAACTCGTTCAGACAGTTGATGCAAAAGTTCGTGAAAACCGACGTTTCACAATGTCGGAGTTGTCTACTGATTTTCCACAGATTTCTAAGACTCTCTTGTACGAGATAGTGATAGCAAGATTGGGTTACCGTAAGTTCTGTGCACGATGGGTGCCCAAAACTCTTACCGACCACCACAAAACTCAAAGAATGGCCTCTGCATTAGACTTTCTGTCACGTTATGAGGACGAAGGTGAACCATTGTTAAACAGAATCGTGACCGGGGACGAAACCTGGATTAAGTACGTGAACCCTGAGACAAAAGAACAATCAAAGATGTGGGCACATTCAAATTCGCCTACCAAACCAATAAAAGCCCGGCAAGATTTTTCTGCCCGAAAATTGATGGCAACGGTGTTTTGGGATGCAAAAGGGGTGTTGTTGGTTGAATTCATGGAACGTGGGACGACCATTAATCAAGACGTGTACTGTGAAACACTAAAAAAATTACGACGGGCTATACAGAACAAACGCCATGGTATGCTGACTTCCGGTATCATTTTTTTTTTTTTTTTTTTTTTTTTTTTTTTTTTTTTTTGCACGATAACGCCCGTCCTCACTCTGCTCGCAGAACAACAGCCCTTCTTGAGTCCTTCAAGTTGGACGTTGTCAACCATCCACCTTACAGCCCAGATCTGGCGCCAAGCGATTATCACCTCTTCATGCATATGAAGAAATGGCTCGGGTCCCAGCGGTTTGATGACGAAGAGCTCAAAGATGCAGTCACAGGCTGGCTCCAGGCACAAGCGGGTGATTTTTATGCAGAAGGAATTTCAAAGCTTGTGAACAGATACGATAAGTGCCTCAATCGTTATGGAGACTATGTAGAAAAATAGTGCAAAGATGTAGTTGTAAGATGTATATATTAAAATATTTTTATTTAACTTGGTGAATTTTTTGCAATCAACCGGAGGTTACTTTCTGAACGGCCCTCGTATAATTGTCTTGACACAGTGTTCTTGGTTTAACATCAAAGCAAGTGTAGGGCTTGTGTGGAGGGCATAGGTGAATATGCCTTTCTCACCTGGCAATTTTAATTCTTTGCTTATGGTTCTTTCTCTGTGATGTTTTGTGTTGTGCAAGTGTCGTCATATTATTTAAAGGTGGAAGAAGGGGAATACTCCAAGAATGACAAAACTAATGAAAAAACTATATTTTTTCTTTCTTTCTTTCTTTCTTTCTTTCTTTCTTTCTTTCTTTCTCTTTCTTTCTCTTCCTCTCTTTCTTTCACTCTCTCTCTTTCTTCTTTCTTTCTTATTTTTTCCTTCCTTTCTTCCCCTTCACCCTTGCCCTCACCTTCGCTTTTGCCCTATCCTGCCCTGCCTTACCCTGTGGTGTATTAGAAGTATTATTACAAATCATTTAGGGCTGTTTTATCATTCTAAACTTGTTGCTGATGGAAAGCAATCAGAGCCAGATGGGTATCTCTGAGCTCTGCATAGATGGATGCATTGCTTGAAAGTTATTGTGCAGGAACCATTAGTTTTAAGGTAAGGAAAAGGAAGAAAAGATTTTTATTGCTAAGATTTTTATTGTTCTCGTCGTAACCAGAGGAATTCTTTATATCAAAGGGGTTTGTTTATTTCTGCAGGTGTTGTGTCAGACTAGCTTTAAATTCAGGTAGTATTCTGTGGAACTTGTTCTTAGAAATTAAATGCTGCCTCTTTACTTCCAAAGATAATTTTAGCTTAGTTTAGTTGCATCCAGAAAGAATTTGTTAAAAATGTCCTCAACTTCCTGTGGTTTGTTAATTTCTTGATTGTCCATGTTTAGTGTTTTTGAGTCGTTTTGTAATGAGTATTTACCTGCTTCTCTTTTATTGTCTTTCAAGTAGTTTTTATTTTACTGTCAGAATGTGGGATTAGTTTATTATAATGCGATGCTCTTGCCACTTTTATTACCCTTTTTAGAATTTTGCAATATTTTTGGAATAGTGTTTTAATTCTAAGTTGTTATCAATTCTTACTAGCTGATACAATTCTCTTTTACGTCTGCATGAGGCCCTGATACCTAAAGAGATCCAGGCAGTCTCTTTTGAAGTTATTTTGTTAATCTTGACTGAGAAGCAGGATTCAAAGTGGGGATGATTCAATGCTGATATTTCTCTTAAGATAGAAAACATATTGGAAACATTTTCTAGCACACCTACCTCAACATTTCCTACTTTCCTACCACTAGTCTTAACGATTCATCAATGCTTAATTTTTTTTTATTTTTACATTCTGCTCTGATCTTTCTTAGCAATTCTTTGTAACAGGTAGGCACATAGTGCTCTTAATGATGATTCTTCTGGTGTTTCCAAATTTGTATATTTTGCAAGAAAGCTTCTAAGTCCTGGACCTCTCAATTTATATAAAGGAATATCGCAGGAAAGAAAAGCTTTGCATAAATCTGTATAATATTCAAAACTTTTTGAAACTAGGTTATATGAAGAGGAAGCTGCTTCACCTAAAATAACTTGTATATGAAGTTGCTGTTCTATCTTAACCACCTGCTAAATGCTGCAACACTTGAGATAACTGTTCTGCATTTACTGATTTCCCACATTTTTGATAGAATAGAATTCTTCCACCACTTGTAAAGAGGCCAGTAAATGAGAGCAAACACTTGACTTTGCTTTTGACATATTGCCAAACTTTTACTAAGGATACCATACTGTGTAAACACTCTACTTTAAAGGAGATGAGGGCAATGATTGAATACTGTATACATTGTGTTAGCCATCTACAGCATAAATAAGGGATTCCCTCTGCAGATAGAGAGTTAGCTGTATAGTGGAGGTCCCTCACTACACAGTATGTTAATGAAGGAAGTTTACTCAAATTGCATTTTCTTAATTTGACAATCCATGAGATGTTTTGTTAAATTAAAAATTATAACAAAGAAAAGTGACAAATTATGTGTTTTTAGCAAAATTATTTAAAATATTTGCTTACATAAAAATAATAGAAAAATATGTATTTTTATGTGAAACAGAACTTCATTTATGATTGAAATGTACTGTTTTGGGAATTCTTACCTTAGTTACAGCTTTTTATCTACAAGCCAAAAAAAAGCTTATTTATATTCAAATCCACTTCTTAGTAATAGCATATGGAATTTACACTGACAAAATTGTTCACATGCTGTAGATACACTTGTATTGCAAAAAATGTTTTCAAATCATTTTAAGTGCATCAAAACTTAAACACTGCAAACCATTATTTGTCAAATTAAAAGTCATGACTGTAATAAATTTATATATTTGCACCATATTATTATACATAAGAAGTCACCTGAATTGCAAAATAGACCGATATTCGTTCGTATAACACTAGAGTGGGTTAACATATTAATATGCCACATCATAGGCTGACCATATCTCTGAAGAGTTTTGATACAGTGGGTATAAATCTTTATAATAAATTATCCTTAGAGACAAAACAATGTGGATTTTCAAGGTATAAAAATAAGCTGTATGAATGATTAGGTGCCATACCTTATTACTAGGGCTCGGAAGTTCATGCCCTAAAAAACACTGAAATATGCATGCCAATATGCTCTTAAAAACTTGAAAATATGCCAAGAAATATGCACTATTTAATTAAAACAATTAATGTCCCTTTGCAGTAGACAAGACGAGTTAGTATAAATAATAAATAAAGTTACCTTATTCCTTAGAGGTTGAAACAGAAGTGGTCCCGCCGCTGGTATTAACTGCTAAATTGCAGTTCACAACCAACATTTTGCACAGATTTTCAACTGTAAAACATTGTTGTCTCGCAAAACACTTTTGTAATGTGAAAAACTCCATGTCACAAGATGTTATTGAGGCATATTTAAATGATGTTAACTGCTTCACAGAGAGAGTGAAGTCTCTTGGTATGACAGATGGTTTCCTTTTGAGGATGTCTCGAATATCACACATCTGTTTATAACCAGAATTTTTTGGAATTACATAATTCACTCTCTATCACTTTTTGTCCTATGCTACCAGGAACCGATCTTTTTCAAAGACAGTAAGTGATTCATGGAAAGGAGGTCCTACAGCTTCCAATGCCGTTATGGCTGTTGGTAAGAAAGAAAAATGGGCAGATATGAAACTAAGATCCTCTTTTAATCCAGTGCCTGACAGAATATTTTCCACAGGTTCTATTGAAGTATCATTTGAGTCCAATGAATTAACCTCTTCAACTATTTCTATGTGCTCAGCAAAATATGATCTAAAGTCTAAACAACTTAACTCTTTTAGGAGATTTAACAAAAATTGTCTTTGTATTGGATACAACTCTACCTATAGGAAAGAATCACGTATTGTCTCAGAAATGCGATGAAGAGCGTGTGCCAAACAAGTTATATTAATTTAGTTAGGAAAAATACCTTTCGGAGTTTGTCCTGATTTTACCATATAAGGACCTGTATCAGTAACAAATAAAAGTAACCCCATAGTAATTTCAAAGAGTCCATCACAAACTGTGTCACAGTTACATTGTCAGTGGCCGACAATTCGCACCCATTAAGAATATAAGGTGTACTCTTTTGTTCATTATTTAAAGCACCCACGATTATATTCACAATAGAATGGCGCTCAAAATCAGGGATTTCATCAACAGACAACCATACAAACTGAACCGCTAAGTCATTTGTTATATTTGACAATACGTTATTGTAACAGTGTCCTACATAAGTCTTACGCAGTGTACTTTCTTCAGGCACATGTTGTCAAGTCTACTTGACAAGAAGGTTGATATAGGTTTTTGAATGTCGGACTATTAATTTTGAAGAAGAGAATATCAGCAGCTAAAAATGCATGGCATAAGTCATAGGAAAATTCAGTAACCCTACTTCCTAAACACACTACTAGCTGTTTTTGAACAGGGTCTTTGCAAATTTTCTGATTAAATTCTCCTTTTGCTTTGCTTCTTTATGTGCTGAACTGTTTGAAATCTTTTCTCACTTCCTACATTTTACTCACACGCCCCACAAAACAGAACCCTATTATCTGTAGATATTAAATCACTCGAAAACTCTTTCTGTAAATTAATTAATCTAGCACTTGAAGTTGGTTTTATTTTTGGCATTTGAAGAGCTTTTTAACACATAGCCTAATTTAATTTGATGGGAACCAGTTCACAACACTATTACATTTGAATACCATGACGCAACTGCTGGTGGGCAAGCAAGTGTTGCTATAATCGTGCTGCTCAAAACGTTGACCTGCACTTTATCTTTGTTAATATAAACCCAGTGGGTGCCGAATGGAATAGGCACTTCCGGTTCTACGTCGTTCTGTCAAGGTCACCGCAGTGAAAGGTACATTTCGAGCGCTGCACGTCAATTTTAGAACAGATTATTGTCAACAGATGTCTCTTTTTACCTGATGTCAATGGAGGTAGAGGAAGTACCAGTGATGCCAATATTCGTTATTATGGGAGTGTCGTTTTATGAAACAATTTAGTAGGAAATTCTGAATAAAACAATAAAACGAAGGAATAAATCATACAATAAAAGGAATTACCTAATGACCGAACTGAGTCAATAGCAAATATGAATACATTACAGATCTAGTTTAGTAATTTAATGGAGTGTAAGTTGGCGATGCAACACACAGTGATGTAATTTAAAAGTGAATTTTGATTTGAAAACATGGTTAACGTTTGTGATATTATTAACGGCAGCGGAGCGAAAATAAATCTGGAAAGAATATTCTTGTATTTGTAAAACTCGCAAGATTTTAAATATGTGCTAGAGTGTATCAGCGGCAAGAGGAAACAAATCTATTGCTACAAGGTCGTTGGTAAGTATGATTCATGTATTAAATACATAAATGTAAAATGATGTCAGTTAAATCATGACATAACCTGAATTGTAATGTATCTGCATTACTTATTTTCAATATAGAACTGTGTTGGTATGGACTTGGACTTGACTAATATTACTTTTTGCAAATCAGCTGTAGTTCGAATCTACTCTGCTTAGAATGATAACATTAATAATAAATAGCATAGTAACTTGATAGTTCATGAACTATGAGTCAGCAACAAAAGTCCGCAAACCTTTCAAAACTTTGTAGTTGTTAGAAGACTAGAATTGAAAGCCTTTTCATCCTCATCTTAATATTAAATTCACTTTTGCATTCTCTGAATTTCAGAACTGTGCATATTACAAAATGAACTACTGCAGTGCTCGACATCTCCAGAAGTGCATCTTCAGGACTGTGGCACAGATTTCCTTCATTTATCATTTGAAGTAAGTTATATTTAATACATTTTCCACTTTGCTGCAATAACCCAATGGCAGACTCATTGCTACATCTTTAGTTAATTAGTTAATTATCTTTTCTTCAATTTTGTCACTGTGAGAGATTAGTGCACACAATCTGAATTGTTGGTACAGCATTATGACATGGCCTAGGATCACATGCTAAGATAAAGTTCTTTGTAAAATCATATTGCTGTTTTATGAAGAAAATCATTTAAATTTACAAACTTCAGTAATGAAAGATGTGGTAAAATGTGTGGTATTCATAAACTGTAGCAATGTTTCAGTCAGCACTATCTTAATATTGTTGTGATGTTACTGGTGCATAGCTCATGATATCCTCACAAGAAAATAATTTCTTTGGAGAACCATTGAGATGAGATTAAAGCTGGTGTCCCACGGTTCAACTTTTATGACCAAACTTTTTGTATCCAATGGAATTGTACACAAAAGAAACAGTGACTGTCACACTGTGATGAATTTTGGTCCAACACAAATGACAGTTCACGTAGCAAGTGTAAAAAATAAACATGGCAGAAGCAAATGTTAATTTAGCGATTACTATATTAAGTATAGGTTTGCGATATATTTCCATGAGTCTATGTAGGAAGAAAAGATGTATTACAAGTAAAAGACGTTGGTGGGCACGGTCATGAGAACAGGGCACGGGCCAGGGTATATTGGGTCTGCTACAGAACGAATTGAGGTTCGAGGAATTGGAAAATTATGGCAATTTTCTGCAAATTAGCGAAGCTTTATTTCTCAACCGTTTACTTCCTGTAGAAGGCAATATTTCACACTGGGACACAAATGAGACAAACTATTACTGTGCGAAAGAGATAAGGTACAATTGTAATGGTTTTAATCTTAGCATACATGGACAGGAGATTTGAACTCATTTCATAACATAAAATTTGAACACACTGTTAACTGGGCTTCTTATTATTTATGAAATTTAGCTATGTAATGGCCACCTTAGTAATGTATGTTAATGGTCACGAAAAATCGTTAATGAATCTTCCAGAAAAAGTTTAAACGTTTTATTAAAACACCCATCACATTAAAAGAACCATGAGCCATACATATAAAACAACTGACTACATGTTGCCTGCACAGTCTGCCATATTGCTCTGTTACTGACACTGATTTGGCTATTTTCAAGTTGTTTGATGAAAAAATTAGATGCAACAAAATTGAACCCTACTCTCAATGTCCCACGATGCTCTTTTGTTGTATACAGTGCTTTGTACCAATATGTTGGACCGTGGACATCAGCATAAGTAAAAATATTGAAATAAAGAAACAAGTTTATGGTAAATAAGTGATACTACAATGTTGCATTTACAAAATTAGAGAAGTTTTGATCTGTGTTGTTGCTGAGCAGTGAACATACAATAGTTGCTGAGAATGAAGAGAGAATGTGTTATAAGTGTCAGGATATTTTATAGTTAGTGATGGGCCAGCTAAAGTATAGTATCCTGAAAAACCAAATGTTGTCATTCGGTTTAGCCATTCATATAAACATGTTGAAGTATAATTGGACCAGTGAAAACAGTTTTCTTTTCAATATTCATACAGCTGATGTTACAATTGTATTTGGTTCTGTGTTGCATTAAAATTATATTTGCAGCAAGGTGTAAACAGAGTTTTCATGTGGCCCAGAAACAGAATTTTAGCCACAAAACTGTAATTAATGATCTTAGATATACTCTTACTCAGTCATTAATTGCTCAATTTATTCAGAATGCTTGTCATTGTGTGAGGTTATGTAAATATACTTTTTGACATTGCACTAGGTGAAGTATAATGGCTATTTGACAGTTTGTTTTTGGTCGAGATCATTTAATAGTTTGGGGTATAATTACAACACTGCTATTGTTGTGTTAGAGATGTATACAAGAAAAAATTAGTTTTTTTTTATGGATGCATTTTAACTAATATAGTTCTCAGCGTCCCATTGGGAATGACAGATTGCTTAATTTTGCTCCTTAATTGGGCTGTATATCCTTCTTTGTGCTGTATATCTACAACACAGGATACTTCCCTTCTGAAGGAAGCTGTGCTAGAAATTTTTATGCCTGAAAAGCCTTGCCCTCAGCCACATTCAAACACCCAGGGCACGTACACAAAATCAACAATCAGTGTGCAGCCAAGTCACACCAACAATATAGAAACAAATCTGCGTTGTATCAAGCAGGCTTAGAAACTAGAATTTAATATGTTTTGAACTGATCAGTAGTACTATAGAATATGCACTCAGAGTAGGAAATTGTACCAAAGTAAATTTTGATTACGATGGGACTTGATATCGTTTTGAAATGAACTATATGAAATACTGATGAATTATTTGCACTCTTTCCTGTTGTTTGTTTCAGGAGAGCATAATTGGATTTGGCAGCACCTACCATGGATAGCATTATATGTATTATGTATATTTTTCATACTGCTTGGTTGCTGACACTGTCTCATGTACTAATTTTATACATTTTATAAACTATGAATGCCTCAAATTTCAGGTCTTTCTCTTAATACATTCTTTTATAAACTTGTGCAGAAAATAATGTACATATTAAAGTGTAATTGCTTTTCAAACTCTTATTAAACATAGGCATTAACATGACTTCTGTGTTCTCTATTTGAAATAGTGCTGGTTTTTTTGTACATAGTTGTTGGTGTATGTTCATTTAGAATCTATTTAGTTTTTTATTTCTTGGTCACTAAGGTTATCTTTCAGAAGTTTGTTTTAACATTATTACTAATTTACTGTGTACAAAAAAAGTTGCATTACACATAACCTTGTGATATCCTTTCCTGTTTTCCTCTGCCATTAACTCAATGTGTACTTATAATTGCTGTAAGCTTTGAAATTCTTGAGAGAAATAAAATAAAAAATATATTGCATAATCTCAACAATTTGTGTGATATTACACTCTCCATCAGGTTACTAAAGTTGTGATTAATTGAAGACATAAATATTCATACATAGAAAAAAATGTCAAGTTTAGAAGTGGCTTCTTCTTGCCAATCTTATGTTCAGGAATTGATTGAACTTCTTTCGAAATCACATCTCGTGCACTCATGAATTATTGTTTACAGCACATTTCAAATTTTCACATATTAGCATAATATGCATTATATCAGCTACATGGACAAGAATCATGTAGCTCATGTAGTGCATATTAGGCTAATATGTGAACATTTAAAATGTACCGGAAACAATTCACGAGTGCGCGAATTGTGATTTCGAAAGAAAGAAATTTCGCATTTGATTTTGGCGCGGAATAGGCACGAAGGAGGGACGGATGTAAGGCTGCTTGGTTGATATAGAGGCGTACTGAATTATCGACGGATCGTTAGTTCGTGCCGGTGCCGCAGTGAAAGGTAGCGACATCAGCGCCATTTGTGACATCATCCTCTTAACACAGAGTCGATCATCTGGTATAATCTGTGTATAAACCTCTCAGATAACGCACTGATTATTCTCTGCACACATGCATAGAATGAAAGGATGTAAACAGGGGGTTCACTTCATGACAACATGACTCAACATTAGTTCTCGCCACCTTGCAAGCTGTATCATCATGTGCAATACCACCAATATGAAAAATATTATACAGATGGAAAAAAATAATAAAAAACCATAAAAACCATTAAAATATGCAGTACAGGGGCTATAATATTGAAATATTATGCATTTATCAAAAATCAAGAAAATATGCAGTTGTATGCACCATAAAATCACGTCCAAATAACTGAAAATTCCATAATTTGTGCACATAATGTAAAAACATACATTTTTAACCCCTATGAATAAACATGCAAATGCATGAACTTCCTAGCCCTACTTATTACTCTGTCCAGGAGTATTTTAAAAGGTAAGAAAGAGGTAATTTTATTTGTAAATAATGTACATATTATATTGCCATAATGCTTTATTTAATGTATTCAGTAGTCACTCTGTTTTGCTATGTTGTTTGGATTGTCATTGTGGTGAAGGGTTTCATTAGCAAATGGCTAGGAAATTTAGCAGAGTTGGGAGGGCATTAAGAAGAACTGAGTGATTTAAAAATAATAAAGAATTTTAAGGAACAGGAAAACATAAAGAGAGTAGTGGTGCAAAAAATAAAAGTAAAATTGAAGACAGTTACAAACATTAGCAAAAGTGATAAACAGCAGCATGCATCAAAATGTAAATATATGTAAGAAATCTTAGAGGCTGTCCAACGATAAAAAGACCAGGGCCCAAGTTCAAGGGCAGACCAAGATGTAAGCACTTTATTACTTAATAAATTCTATTCATTTCAATATATATCTTATGTACAGCCATGGAAAAAATGATTGAGTGCATTATGAGAGTAGAATATTTCTAAGTTCCACGTATGTTGCTGCATAGTTTACACAAATCAATATTTCTAACATGCAGCCTGAGGTTATTGATACTCTGTTCTCTATGTTATTGTCTATCGGACACACAAATAGGCTGTGTTTTGAATCACTGCTCACATTTCTATTTGTTCCTAATAAAGAAAGGGGTGGTGTAGCAAACTGCCTATTTGTGTGTCTGACAGATGATAACATATGGAACAGACTACCAATAAACTCAGGCTGCATGTTGAAAATATCAACTTGTGTAAACCACAGTGCAACAGGACATGGGACTAATATTCTGCTCTCCTAATGTGCTCAATAACTTTTTCCATGGCTGTACAATTTTTTATATGCTGTATAGGCATGTGTGTGTAATCCATTTGTAAATACTGTTGCTGCTATTTATAGAAGATTAAACATGTAATATTATGTTGGAGATGCTAATTCTTGATATTGTCTATTGCTGTATATGTTAATAACAATAAAATTGTTTCTTTATTTATTCATTCACTCATTCATTCATTTATTCATTAATCCAACCTGCATGAAAGAAATATCTTGAAGTGTTACAAAGTAATCCCTGCAACCACATTTTGACAAACAGATTTCACATGTTGTTTCATTGAAATAAGTGACCCACATTAATACATTATTTCATTCTATTAAAGTGCAATTTCTCTGAAATCAACATAGGAGGGCATCCAGACAGAGTATAGTATGGAAGTAATTTGCACAATTGGGTTTAATAAAGCAAATTATTATATCTTATCCAAAATGTGGTTCAAGCATTAAATTTTTCCTTATAAAACTGGTTCAGAGAGGTAAATTTACTATATTTAATTTCAAATCTATGAAGGCTTACAGTCTTTTCCTCATATGTTACATCAGTTATTTTGTTTCCTTTCTTTAAGGTTGTTGTCAATATAGAAAGCCTGTCCCCTTTAATGAGACCTCTTCCTCAGATGAAGGTGAATGTGAAAATTGTCAAGGACATGTTGAGCTAAAGAAGAAAAGAAAGAAGAATAATGACAGTGAAGCTCCTCCAGATAACGCCACTCCACCAGGTAACATTACTCTTAATAAATTTATGTTCAATAAATTAAGAATAGAAATATCTCTTAAGGTATTGGATAAATTTTCTACTGGTCAGCAGCCAACTTCAGATTAACTGTTGAACAAATTGCTTTCAGTTTTTTTAAAAAAAATTTTCTGACTCACTTTGTAAGTGCAGTAGTTTACAAAAATCATTTTCCTGATCCTATCAATAGAAAGATAGTTTTGAGCATTTTAAAGTACAACTTGTCTGTAGCTGAAGCATACTCATCAGTATTTAAGATACCAAACAATCTGTAAAGCGTCACTTTTATAATTTATTTCTATCTGTAGCAGAGAACACGCATTTACATTAAAAGAAACTTTTGGGTATGCAATTAATTGATGTTATAGTTGGTTATACTAGAAGCCCGGGACATAAATACTTACAGCACTATAAGTTGCCATTAAGGTATGTTATCTCAAAGTAAAATTGGGATTTCATTGTGCGGTTTACCGGGAATAATGCGAGTGAGTTGGAGAATTTAATGTCATATCGACACGTTGGCCATGATAGCTTAGTGGTTAGAGCAGCCGGACGGTAACCGGTAGATCCATGGTTCAAATCCCAGTCATGGCATTCAATTTTTCAGTCTCACTCTAACCTTTCCAATTTTGGGTATGCCTTTAATAAACAAAACATAAAGAATAGAGGGGAAAAAGCAATCTATATCCATTTTATGGCATTGTCGACTTTGTAGAAGTTCTTTTGATTTAATTTTTCGTCGGATGATTTATTTTAAGACATATTTTGTGCATACTATAAATAATTTTTTTTTTGTCATGTTGAGAATTGTATTAGATCTCTGTAATAGAACTTCACCAAAAGTCTGAATTTCCCCCAAAACAGACATTGCTTTTTCTTCTTGATATTTTATATATAAGTTCTAAACTACAAAATCTGATGTGTTGCACCCCGAATGCATAAAAGTTGTACTGGCTTGCTGCCATGGTTGCTCAGTTGGTTAGACCAACACAAGATCTGTGATTCATACTGGCTATGCCATTGTATTTTTAAGTCTGATTCTACCTTTCAACCCTTGTCCTACACACATCCTTGTGTGAAAGAACAATTATCATTCATTGACCTAACAGAGGTTACCTTACAAAGCCTGGGACTTGAAGTATTTAGGACACTATAAGTCATCATTGGGGTACATTATCTCAGATATGATTTGAGAATTTTGAGATCTCCTTATGGTTTACTGGGAAAACATGTGGGACCGTTGGGGAATTTAATGTTGTACTGGCATATTTCCATGGCATGTAGCTTAGTTGGTTAGAGCAGAAAGTCCATGTTTCAAATCCCACCTATGGTATTAAATTTTTCAGTGTGATTCTACCTTTCAACTCTTGTACACACAGTAATGTCAAGGTGGATTGCAATACCTTCTCTTCATACTGTAAGTGCATAGTAAAAAATCTAATGTATTGCACCCATATGAGTTTCTCTACTCTTGTACAAACTCTTCCTACAAGTGTTTGTCTATCAGATGATGAACTGAGTGGCCTTGCTAGAGGCCTGCATGTAGGCTTCCTTTTGTGCCTCTTATACTGGGCAATTATTCAAGTCTTGACAGTCCAAATAAAACAGACTTCCTTGATTTATATTCTCAGGCTTCAAAAAGAAAGAACCTAGGGAAACACATCTATGCATGGTGAATGCTTCACATTTGCATAATGTATGTTAGAAGAACTCAAAATCCATCCCATATTCCTTGCACAGGAATCTGTGAGTCCCATAACATACTAGTGTCTCTGCAGGTTGATGTGGCCAGTAACATAGCCATCAACACCTCTAAGCCTAGATCTACTTAAATTGAGGTGAAACTTATTAGTTTACTGCCAGATCCCATAATGAATTCATGGGCTTGCCTGGCAGCAGTTTACTTACTCCAAGTTCAGTATCTCAAGATGATCCAAGCTGTAACCTGGGTTATCTCATACTTGACACTTACGGGGGACACTCCAAAAAAGCGCTCAGGTCCAATAAATCTTAGGCCCTCACCTCTCTTAGGCAGAACATCCAACATCTCATTACCTTTAATGCCAAAATGCCCAGGCAGCCAATAAGGGTAATCAAGCAACTGACACAGAGTTTATCCAACATTCTTTGGCATTGCCATACCAATTTGCACAGGCTAAAATTGTGTGTGCGTGCGTGCATGCGTGTCTATCAGACTGGAAAGCAGTGGCAATACTACCAAGGGGAGTGCAAGTCTGGTCCTGGGGCCATAAACTCCAGGCCCCATCCTGCCTCCAAAGTAGGACCCATCTATGAGTCATGTTGGGCTTCCATACCTCTCAGGGGAAACCTGGTCTCTGTGTCCCAGCCTCCAGGAATGGTATCACCATTGCATAACCTGTGCTTAGATTATATCCTGTTCTCATCAAATCCCCTTGCGTTTGGGTAAAAGAATACTTCTCCTGAAGTCCAGGCAGGACCAGTGAGTATCCCTTATAGGATGGTTTGAAACACCTTCCCCTAGCATCCAGAGGCAATGCACACACACCCTTGCAACCTCCTTTGCAAACAAGTGCAAAGGAGGGTCTACCAAAATCTCCAAGGTAGACTGTAGGGTAGAAAATAAAAAATAAAAACTAAAATCTAAAATTTGCATCATCACTACCCTGGCACCTAGTATCTAAACCAGAGGGTGTTTCTCAGATTTTAGTTCTGCTTTTCACGTATTAGATAAAGATTAAATACTTCTGTATACAATATTGATTCTTGCAGATGTAAACTAATTCTATAACACAGTTAACTAAAACAAAAACAGAACAGAACAAACAAAAATACAATTCTGTGTAATACTTGGGTGAGTAATTTATAACTGCTCCTCTATTCTTATCTATATTAATTCTAATGTTCCTTGAAGTCATTACTTTTGACTGCATCCTCACTACTGTTCAGAGATGTCATTGTATCAATTCTCTGTTGGTTTACTTCTGTTTCCTGGATCTTCTCATTGTACTTCACGTTCTTTGTGCTTGTAGTCCATTCAGAGTTCCAATGGGTGGTATAAATAAAAGCAAGCATTAGCTAATTTCTCACCAATTCCAAGCAATTGCTTGGTTTTGTATAAATAAAAATTTTCACTTCCACCTCCTCATGAATAAAAGCTTGCTAACCTTGACCGTTGAGCCATTGCTTGTATAAATAAAAACATGGCTTGCTTGCTGTTAGTAACCAATTGCTTGTTAGTTTTTGAGGTACCTGCATAGGTACCTCAACTTGCTCAACTACAGTTTAGTACTATGATGGTGGTTCTTGAGCAGAAAATAAAAATGTATACAAGATGCAAGGACTCTGGTGTGAGCAGTTACAAACAATTATGTTTTGAAAAAGAAAATGTAGAGAAACTTGCACAACATTTTGTACGAGAGTCAAATGAAATATGAGATAGAGCTCTTAACAATCCTGAAAAAAATGCAAATTTTTTTAAGGTATGTAGGAGATCCTGGTTTCAAGCTTGGTGTTATACAGGCTACAATCTCAAATACCTTCTGGGAAGTTGTTATCGTTATCAGTGCTAGAGCAAGGAACTGGGTACAGTTTACTGCTGCTGCTTTTCAGGAAGCCAAGACGGAGTGGTCAGAACATCATAATTTCCCTGATGTAATTGGGGCAGTGGATTGTGTTCATATTCTAGTAAGGAAACCAAATGTTGTTGTTAGCTAATGCTGGATTTCTGATAGTGAAGTCATTAATCCTCTTGCTCTCCAATATTTTTCACCGATGGATGGGGCACTAGAATTGGCAGGGCATATTTGAAGGTGGTCTTGGTCCATTTCCTCTTGCAGATCACATAGAGAACAGAGTGCTGAAGAATATATCCCAATTCTGTTCAAATGTTTTGCCAGACAATCATGTCCTGTAGTCAACCTGAAGGTTGCAACTGCCATTTTTTGAGGATCCTCAGGAATTAAAATAGTCCCCCATTCGGATCTCCGGGCGGGGACTACTTCTCGAGAACCAAAACATATTAATAGAAGATCTAACATCAGAATTCTTCAATGGAAACCAAATGTACACAGTGACGAGTGTATCAACAGAAATGGAGTTACTGGCATCAATGTGCAGGATATGTGCAATGCAAGTGAAAGATTTACAAGTGTTGTTACCAGATGGCCGGGGTGTAGCATGATTCTTGTATACTGTTACTAGGGGATTCAGGCTATGGTATTGCACCATGGTTGATGACTCCTTATCAAAATCCTACTACTCCAGAACACACAGAATAAATAGATACATTACAAAGGAAAGGGTAATAATTGAACGATCTTTCCATTTTACAAAATAAGTTAAGATTAAGAGGTAGAACTGGAACTTAAAAATTCAATGCCACAACTGGGATTTGAACCACAGACCTTCACACGGCTTGTGTGTTTAAAAACACCAACCGTAAGTTTGTTGGCATAAATAAATAATAAGTTAAGATTACTCACCCAGAAAATACCTTCAGTAATAGTGTACTGTATGACTCTGCATAATGTGTCTAAAGATCTAAAAGAGGAGGACTTTGACATACCTGAACTACAGGAAAACAATGTACCAATAGTAGCTGATGTGGTACCAGAAGCAAACTGCATTAGTGAGAGAGGACAGCAGAGAAGGAACGACACTGCAAGCATAGTTCATTTGACATAATTCTCACATCACTTTATTTAGTAATCAACTTTTACAAAGGTATGTTCACATAAATAAATCTAATATGTTACCACTGCTGTTCTGTGTACTATTTTATCACTGTTCTTGAGTAATAGATATCTAGGTGGATATAGAAAAGAACAAACAAGTGAAAACAGAAAAGGTGTGTATAGACAAGAAAGTTACTGATGAACTGTGAGCTTATAAAAACCCTAAAAAACTAATGACCAAAAAACTTGGGAGTTTACAAGTGTCATAAATAAATACCTAAATTCTGAGTTTTCAGAAGCCCTAAACAACTCATTACCCAAAAGTTAGCACAGTTAAGAATTACACAATTACATCTAAAGATTCATAAAAATGGGAAGTAAATCTCTTCTGTCTCGTTCCTTCTTTGCTTTATTCAGCAGTAATCTTTCTTTAGCAAGCTTTAACACTTCAATTTTTAGTTTGTCTCTTTCTTCTTTAGTTCTGTTTCTTTCTTCTTTCTGGTTTAGCACTTTTAGTTGTTGGAATAGAACTAGCCCCTACAAATCATTATTACTTAATTCTGCAGTTTCATCATTGGGATCAGCTAATTTCCTCTTTTCTGTAGATTGAGGTGCTATGCCAACAGCCGATTCTGAATCGTCACTTAACGACCTACTTTATATACTTGGAATGGTCTTGTGGAATATATTTCCTGTTGAGATTGAAGCCATTGGTTCAAACCTGATCTCAAGCCCTCCTGGAAAGATTAAACACGTATAAGTCGTTTTGTAACAATACAATTAGGTTAATGTTAATGGGGGGGGGGGGGTTTACGGGCCCGTCGACAACTAGGTCATTAGGGGGTTAATGTTAATAAATTGTGAAAATAGCATGTTTAGTTTTTCTTTGACTCTTACTTGTCATTGTTGTAAAGGATTGTAATGGATGGGTTTGATTCTGCCAGCAGGATATCCAGGATTCCCTGTCCCATTGTTTTAAAACAACTGGCTTACTACCAGCTCATTTCTAATCACTTTTGGACTTTTTATGTTGCTTATTACCTTCTCTACTACATATACAAGAGGTGTCTCAAAAG
Organism: Tenodera sinensis; assembly: GCA_030765045.1. Classification (NCBI taxonomy): domain Eukaryota; kingdom Metazoa; phylum Arthropoda; class Insecta; order Mantodea; family Mantidae; genus Tenodera; species Tenodera sinensis. Next base: position 246,925,963 of record CM060964.1, on the reverse strand, counting down.
TAAATTACACTATTTTTTTAAATCTGCACAGTAGGCGGGAAAAGTCCGAAAGTCCCAGGGAATGTTTTTAGTGGCAGCACTGTAAAATTCCTGGGCACCTAGATTTACTGCTTGGACATTAAAACAGCAGTAACAATGGAGACTCCACTTGCTCCTACCACCGATTGTAAAGTTTGCACTGTAATCCATTTTTTTATGTACGACTGAAATTCATCGTGAGTTGTGCAGTGTTTATGCTAAAGACATTATGTCAAGACCAATGGTTTCTCATTGGCCAATTGTTCATTGAAGGGAGAACAACATTACACAATGAGTAACGAAGTGGCCGACCCTCCACTTTCCATGCTCCAGGTATTGTTGACAAGGTTCGAGGAGTCATAGACCCTGATCGGCGCCTTAAACTTGATGCAGTTTTGTTTTAACTTCCTCCCTTTATTGAAATAAGCCATGCATCACTTCACAGGATCATTTCTGAGGATCTGTGTTTATTGAAAGTGTATGCAAGGTCGGTTCCTCGCATGCTTTCAGAACAGCACAAGGAGCAAACAGTTGACACCAAATTGCAATTTTTTAAGGATGAGGGAGATGGTTTATTCAACCGAATAGTGACCGGGGATGAGACATGGATCCATCACTGGACACCCAAATCCAAAAAACAGAATATGGTGTGGAAATGAAAGGATGAGACAGCTCCAAAAACAAAAAGGCAAAAATTGTTGCTTCGGCTAGCAAGGTCTTGGCAACGATATTCTGGGATTCAAAGGAAGTACTGTTAATCAATTACCTGCCCCAAGGGACCATGATGACAGCTGCTTGCTATTGTGAGGTGTTGAGAAAACTCAGAAGAGCCATACAAAACAAAAGGAGGAGAAAGTTGAGCTAAACAGTTTTTCTGTTCCACAGTAATGCTCACCCACATGCTACTCATGAAAATTAAGCCTTCTTTGAGCAATTTTGTTGGGATGTTTTCAGTCATCCACCTTGTTCACCTGATCTTGTACCAAGTGATTACCATCTTTTTCTGAAGCTGGAGTAACATCTCAGGGGAAGGTGCTTAGTAAATGGCGAGGACCTAAAACAAGAAGTGGAAAGATCGCTAGCCAGTCTGGCAGGAGAGTGGTTTGATACTGGGTTAAAAAAGCTGTTATCACGGCACCAAAAATGTATTGAGGCTCAAGGAAATTCTGTAGAAAAATAGGTACTGAATGTAGCTTTCAAAATATACCCTTTTTAAAATATTTAAACTTTTTTTTTTTAAATAGTATAACTTTTGAGATGCCCCTTAGAGTAAGTAGCGGAAGTACTGTATTCCACCCAAAAATTTGATGCGAGATTTAACCAGAAATATATGTTTTGAGCAGGGACGCTGACTTGGAATTCAGATTAGAGGGCAAGAATTACATTTCCTTGTGATACAGTTCTATTAAAATAACAAGTAATGTAAAGCATCTGCAAAGTTTATCTTAAAATTTAGAAGCAAATGTACTGCTCCTCAGCTTGCTACTGGGTATGAATTCATCACAGATGATATCAAGGCCAAGTTTCATGGATTCATCTTGATGACAGTTGAGAAGAACAATGGCATTTAAACGATCTTGCTGCATGACTGATCGGAGATAAGTTTTCAGTCACTGCAGGCAAGAAAATGATCTCTCTGCGGTACAGGTTGATACCGGAATGGTCAGCACTATACTTATAAATTTAACTAGTTTTGGCAGTAGGTCAAAAAGGTGTTTTTGTTGTTTTAAATAGCTCACTATTTCATACATAGAACTAATAATAGTGTTGCTACGTTGGATAATTTCAAGAAACATGCTTCGATGCAACAATAAGCAATCCTTATCGACATCTGAAGCATAGAAATTCATGTCTTCCAAGTTGCTATTGTCCCCAAGAATAAATTGCTCAATGTTGCTTACAAATGCGAAAGTGGGAGTACAGAAACAAGAATCTGAAAAACTGAGAGATGAGTCCATTATTTGGTTGTAAATCATTTTATATTTATCACAAATTTCAGAAAATACATCTAGAGATGGATCGCTTGATTCATTGTATCTCTTTGGAATTTTTTTTGTTTAGGTAGTTTAGGGAAATTAATATCTATTTCTTTGCGCTTTTCAGTAATTTCATTCCAAAATGATAGGAAGTTATTTCTTAGAGACTTAATAGTGGTAGAAAGTGTTGAAATCATCTTGTTGGCTTGCTCAAAGTGTAGAGATTTTTTCTGTAAAGCTGTGTTCATTGCATCAATGTGGCCAAAGAACTTTACCAAAACTGATAACATAAAAAAGAAATCAAAAGTCTAGATATACATTAGCAAACCATTTGCTTTAGCACCAGCATCTGATTTATCATTTTGAGACACATTAGAAAAAAACTCTTGGAGCTGTGTATAGTTCGACAAAACTGACGAAAGTGCTAGATACCTTACAGTCCACCTTGTAGGACAGAATGGCCTTAAGTGTGTGGTGTCAACTGACTTTATTTGAGCAAATATTGCTAATCTTTTAGGGAAATATTTTACAAAATTTAAATCTTTCTTAATGCTGAGTGCATTTCGACATTCTGGCACTGCTCTTTCAGTGTCTTGAAGTGCTAAATTTAGGGAATGTGTGAGGTAATGCACAAAAATAGCTTTCTTCTCTATTTCAGAGCTCTTCGACTGAACTCCATTATATATTCCAGCCATGTTTGCTGCGCCATCAGAACTTTGTCCACGGCAATCAAAGATAAGCAAATCAAATCATCTTAGTGTATCAATGATGATATTGAACAGGTCTTTAGCTGTGAGTTACACATAACCCTAGAAAATATTCTTCTATTTCTAGTGAAGTGTCAACAAATCTCAAACTTCAGTTGTTCTTTGGTAGCTACATCTGATGTCTCATCTGCTATAATAGCAAAGTATTTAGCACTTTTTATGTCACCTAGCAATTTTCTGAGGAGATTATTGCTTAAAATAGTTAACATTTCATTCTGCACATCATGGAATAACCACTTATAAGAATCGCGTTCTAGCCATACCATAAGTTCCTTATTATCTTCACACTGAAGACGCAATAGATTGTTAAAGCTACTTTTTTCTTCTGTATGTCTTCATATTGCCAACAAGAATCGCGTTCTAGCCATACCATAAGTTCCTTATTATCTTCACACTGAAGACGCAATAGATTGTTAAAGCTACTTTTTTCTTCTGTATGTCTTCATATTGCCAACCCTTGAACTACTAAGTAACGGAGAGAGGATATGATGTTTAGTAAGCAAGCATGGTTCTGTCACATTTGTGTCATCAGTTTTTTATTTGAGATCTGGCCAAGTACACTCACATTTGATTTGAAAGATTGAAATTTCATCACAGCCTCCCTATGGCAGCCTGACTTTTCATGAGCTTTTAGATTTTCTATCCCCTTTTTCCAATTAGCAAAGTCAGTTTTAATAAAAGCCATTTCCACTTTTGAAGAAAACTGGAAGCTCTTTTTTTTTCAAAAATGTCTTTACAAGTTTTGCAAAAAATAACCTTTACCTTGCTATATTTAATCCATGGAAACTTCTGGGTCCAAGATGGATTGTATCTGTGACTACAAGAACTTTTCTTTGCTGTAATAGAATCTTCATTTGACACTGTCACAACCTCTGCCTCACATGTTACGCCACTGGTTGCTGCACTATACAAAGTTTGTTCAATTTCCACATTGACACATCAAAACAAAGGGAGACTGCCTTCCAACTGTAAAGCAATTAAAATCTCCAGTGTTAAAAATGGGACTGCACTGCGGCATCTCTCAGAATATAAGCAGTTTGTTACAATGCTATCGTTGAGAAATTTGTTCCAATAAGAATGACTGTTGACTGAGTGATGAATGTTTTGTAATAAAAATAATCATAACCACTTTAGAATTTATTAAAATACCATTAAAGTGAATAAATTTAATTACTTTCCATTGTATTTTTAAATTTTAGTCCTAACCAGAATATTGGGGGACAATGCCACTAGCATTCTAAATTGGGGGTGGGGGGGGGGGGTGGCAAAAATGCCTTGTCCCCCCTAAGTTGGCACCTCTGGATTTGAGGCCCCTTAAATCAAAAAAAAAAAAAGCATTTTTAGGTAGAGGTCTTTGTGTGCATGCGTGCGAGCACGCGCATGTGCACAATTTTTTTTTCCTCCCATAAATGGACTGCTTTCTTCAGCCATGGTGATTGAAATGCATGTTGCAAAATGCAAAATCTCCTTTTGGAGATATTTCTGCTATATTGGTTATCAACTTTCTTGAGGTGTTATAATCTTGCCTGGGTATGATGATAATAAATAGAATGCGAGTGTTGTCAAAGTGATCCAGCTTCAATACTGAAAGGTTGATAACAGAATCAAAGTGTTATCCAAGTGTGCACATGTATGTAGAGCAGAAGGCTTGTACAAATCAAAATTGAATCATAAGTAAAGAGTATCCTATAAAACCAACTCTAAAAGAACTATTTCATTCAGTGTAAGTTTTTATTTTTAAATTTCAGTATTGAATTATTGGGTGGATTGCAATAATTCCTCTGCTTACTATAGGTTGAGAAAATAAAAGATTATACAATGTGCATGTGAGGAGATATAAACAATTATATCATGTTAAAAGAGAAAGACTTTGCTTAAGCAGCATTTTCTTCCAGAGAAAAGTGAAACATGAAACGAACTTTTTAACAATGCTGAAACATGAGGTGTTTTCACCTTGCCTGGGTACAATAACTAAACAGAATGTAAATGAAGTCAAAGTGAATGATCTGCTCCCATTAGCGACTGATAAGTAATCAAAGCGATGTACAAATGTGCTTGCATACATTGAGCAGAATGATCATGCAAATCAAAACTGGATTACCTAAAGACTTTCCTATAAAACCAACCCTAATTTTAACTTTCAACAATATGAAACTCCTTCATCCAGTATAGTTTTAATTCGTGATAAGACCTTAAAGAATCTTGGAATTTCTTATTGATATTTTATATAGATGTAGAGGATATACTAATATATATATATATATATAAGGATATATAATGGTGCAAAAACACAAGTAAAAATTAATCACTTTCAGTATGTCAGTTGATAAGTTCTGAATACTATGAAATTAAAATCACAGATTGAATTTAAAAAGGGGACAGACATTATTGGCCGAATGTCAGGTGAATCTCAGTTTCTATTTAATTTGCCAAATCTTGACTTACATTTCCATTATTTAAAATTTGTATCTGTTAGGTTTATTAAATGAGAGTATGTTTAACATGAATAAGTATATGAATATTTAAATGCAACAAATACTTATATCACCTCCAGACAGAAAAATAGGTGCATTTGTTTATTCAGCGGACATGCCATGGTGAAGGGCATTGAGCTAAAGCATTGTTTTGACAGCAAGAGCTCAACGAAGAGGAGAAATTTTTATTTATACCAAACCACTATCTGTTGCTCGATTTTCAACTTGTTTACCAGCTGCAGCTCACAAGCATTTGCTAGCTTTTATTTATACCACCCATTGTCTCCACCTTTTGTTGCTGTCCGCTCCTCTGTGGTTCTCGATTCTTCTTTAATTCAAAGTATTCTTTTATTGCATGCGATGACCCATGTCCACCATTAGTTGTAAAGTTTTGGCATCCTCCTTGTTCCTAATAATGGTCCAAATACTCTTTCCACCCAATTCCATTCTTCCTGCCTTTATCAACTGATGACATATTGTGCATTCAAATAGTTCACGTTACAGACTATCTCCTTTTACATTCCTCACATGTATCACTGGTTATAGTATTAATCTTCTAAAATAGTTACCACATGGATCATGTCCATTTAGGTAATGAATTGGACCTTTATCTCTAGTTTTAGGCATACTTTAATGCTTGGAAATATTTCATGCACATGTCTTCCTTTCATTTTGTCCCATTCTTGTTGCCATTTTAGTAATAATTCTTCTCTAATTTCTGCTTTGTTGAGAAGTAAAATCAGGACTGAAAAATTCAGTGCCATAACCGGGATTTGAACCATGAATCGTCCACTTCATGTGCGGCTGCTCTAACTACTGAGCTACCATGGCAACTTGTCAAGTGATTAGATAAGCTGTGCGTGAAGTGGAAGATTCATGGTTCAAATCCCAGCAATGGCATTGAATTTTTCAGTCCTGATTCTACCTCTCAAACATTGTCTACACACAGCTTGTGTGTTTAAAACCATCAGTAGGTTGGTTGGCATAAAATAACAATTACCTTCTACTTTGTTGTTACACCTCTTGCCTTATTATCTCTTCTATCCTGTCCTGAATGCACAAAACATGTTCGAAATAGGCACAAAAAGTGATCGTACACTTGAGGCAGTGGTTCGAGAAGAAGAGTGTCAAAGGCGATGTTCAACATTTACGTGTCTGCCTGCCTGTGAATAGCAACGATAAATGGAGCAGGGCTAGTTGTCGGTAAACAGAAAAAAAAAAAAAAAAAAACACGGAAAAGTTCAAATGTGGAACAATCGCAGGGAAACCAGCGAAGAAACAAGAAAACCAATAATTAAACCACATAATCGATGCAAATTGCTGTGACAAGTATCTCAACTTGTTGATAGACTTCATTCCACTGTGCAGGCAATAATTGATGTTTTGTGTTCTAAAAACTGTGCAAAATAGGCCAAGCACTGGAAGACCAAAGTTGCTGACAGAGCAAGATGAAAGATATATCATATGGGAAATAACAAAGGACTCTAAAATCAGTCCTGTGAAGTTGGCTGTAGATTTGGGAAAATGTATTAATGTTTCAGCCAGTGCTGTGCACAATATTTGAGAAGCTGGATATCGTGGCCGAGTACCTTGGAAGAAGTTCTGAGCAAATAAGAGAAATCAAATAAAGCGATTAAATTTCGTAAAGAACACTGGAAAAGGGTGGTTTTTTTCAGACAAAAGTAAGTTTAACATTTTTAGTCCCAATGGAAGATGTATGCTGTAGTGAAAGAAGAATACGGAGATGGATCCAAAACATCTAGTGCCTACAGTGTAACACGGAGGTGGTTCACTGATTGTCTGGGGGTGAATGAGCGCTTCAGGTGTGGTTTGTACTTTATCAATGGAGTGATGGATGAGAAGATGTATGTGACCATTTTAAAGCAAAATCTTCATGCTAGAGCTCAGAAACTAGGTCTTATTTTCAACTGGACGACCCTCAAAATACAGCTTGAAATACTCGCTTTTGGCTGCTTTACTATATTCCAAAGCAACTTCATACACCACTTCAGTCACCACATATCAAGCCTGTAGAACACATGTGGTCAATTTGTGAGCAGAAAATTAGAAATTACACCTTCTTCAGTAGAGAAGGCTTGAAACAGGCACTTTAGATAGAATGGGACTTAATTGAGCCAAAGACAACAATAGAGCTAGTAGAATCAATGCCACAAAGACTGGAGGCAGTTGTAAAAGCAAAAGAAAAACCTACAAAATATTGAATGATGGTATTTATAAAAATGTTACTAAATTGTAAATGTACGACCACTTTTTGTGGGAAATAATAGCATTTTTTTATATTAAGGGACGATTATTAATTAGTTTGTTTATGTTTTGTGATATAAAGTGTGACCAAATACAACATAGGCGTTATTGAACATGATTAAGGTATTTAGATATTCATCCCAACATTCTATTCCTATTTTTTCAGGCATTTTAATGTAATTTACAAATGTGTACAAACACTTTGCACTCACTGTGCATTCTGCCATGAAAATACGTTGTTCATGAATGAATTCCACATTGTTGATAATTTCACTGAACAGAATGCCATTATATCATCTCTTCATAAGCAAATGAACTATAGAAATTTCAACCACTAGATTTTACAGTTTACATTACTTTCAAAGACATTCACTTTATTTCCCACTTCTAACCCTTGAAGCACTCACTAGATTTTACAACCGTTCAGCTTGAAGAGTTTCTTTTGATTACCCACAAAGGCCCTGGTAGCCAAGCAGTTGTGTCATCATACAGTATAATATGTACTTGCATGTGTAGATTTTCAAGATCACATAACATTGTAGTGGAAAATATCTTAAAATCTTAATCCACATTGTTCTTTTGCACATTTTAGAACCAGGTATTTTTCATCCAAATTCAAGAAAGAAAAAAAAAAATGAATTCTGGATCATAATTATTTTTAAAACCTAAGCTTATATACAGATTTATGAGAACTAAAATAGGCATAATCAGTATGTATTTAATTTGTTACTTGGGAAAATCACTGTACCAATTTGGTAACAACAATGCTCCAACTTGTTGGCTGAGTACATGGAGATCTTTGGAGGCCTTAAAGTGGCTATTGTGAAATATAAAATTAGATTTATATGAAAGACATGGTTATAAAAGCAGAAGGAATATTATCCTGATTTTAATACTTGGAGTACAAAATCACTCCAGTTGATACAATGTACCTAAGAAAAGTGTGTTGATTAATGAAGAAATGTATTGTAAGTTATAGTCAATATCAACATATTTTTACCTATGAGAATTGCTAAACTGCATTTGTTTTTTCTGTTACAGAAATTCCTGCTGCAAATTAAAGACAGCTTATTGATGTTTCAGCTAATTTTATATTTCCTCCCAATTATATATATGAAATAAGATTATAATGTTAGTGTTAAGCAGAAGTAATATATGATGTTTTGGAAGAAGAGTAGTAAAACATTCTATGAGAGGAACAATGGACCAAGGAAATATGAAAAAAGTGATGCATCTTTATTTTTATTTACTTCATTGTGTCATTGCTGTTTTCTTACAATTAAATATTTAAATGTGTGTATTGTTCTTCCATTGACTCCTTCAAATGTGTATTAAACAGGTTTCTAACCTGCACTAAATCTGTTTGCATTTATAAAGTTGCAAATACCCAGAGTGTAATTGCTGTACATAAAATGTATTAATGATAATTAAAATTTAAAGCATGTATGATATTTTTCACTGAGATTTTCTCTTTATATATTAAATTTGTATTACAGTAGAATCCTGATAGGGGTAACTGAGTCATTAAATATTGTGGCGTGGAATGACACAGGTCTTTACACTAAAGTAGCTTAACCCTTTCAGACCCAATTTTATGTTTCATTGAAAAAATTGTCTGTTAGCTTTTATGGGCATAAATATGTTTGAACAATGAATTCACAAAGTTTCATTACAATCTAAAGTAAGAACAAATTAGAAACTAAAAGCTTCACTTATCTTAGTTATATTGCAAGATCTTTTGCAGCTAACACCTTTCAAGTTGACTCCAACTCATTCTCTAAGTTATACAAACAAGTTACCATAGCTACTGATGCTCATTTTAATCACCAATCTCTGAAAACAAAAACCTATAAATACAATCTATTGGAGGTGTTCCAAAATTCATAATACGGTTCCTGTTTTTTAAAATGAATATCTTTTCCCAAACCATTAAATCTATAGGTCCAGTTAATTGTTTTAACAATTTAACCTCTGGATTAATTTCATGATTAAATGATCAAAAATGATCTGCCACAGCTGATTTATTAGTTTGTTTATATTTAATATTTCTAAAATGCTCTTTTATTCTGGTTTCTAAATGACGTTTAGTTTTACCAATATAAACCCTATCACAATCCAAACAGCTAAATTGATAAATGCCAGATTTTTTTATAATTTGGAATTTTATCCTTTTTAGGAAAATGTAGTAAATCTTGTATATTAAATTTATTTTGAGGGATCAAATTTATTCCATATTCTTTAAAAATATAAAATTCCAAATTGTAAAACATCTGGCATTTATCAATTTAGCTGTTTGGATTGTGATAGGGTTTATATTGGTAAAACTAAACATCATTTAGAAACCAAAATAGAGCATTTAAGAAATATTAAACATAAACAAACTGATAAATCAGCTGTCATTTTTGGTCATTTAATCATGAAATTAATCCAGTGCTTAAATTATTAAAACAATTAAGTAGACCTATAGATTTAATGTGTGTGCATGCGTGCGTGCCTTTATTCACTGTAAGAATTTTTCTTTTTTACAAATTCATGGCTTCATCAATTTTTAAATAAGGAATACAAATAATAATATTGGTTTAAACAATATGAATACAAATAATATATATACAGAGACAGCATTAGAGTAATAAGAGTGTAAGTTATATATACAGAGGCTACAGGTTAAACACAGATAGATAAAATTATTCAGAGAATGAATAAAATAATAATATATATATACAGAGACAGCATTACAGTAATATGAGTGTAAATTATATATACAGGGGCTACAGATTAAACACAGATAGATAAAATTATTCGGAGAATGAATCAAAGAACTCCCGCACACTGTAGAAGGTTTGCTCAATTAGAAAATGTTTAACTTCTTTCCTAAACTTAGTTTGACTGCTATTGTGGATTCTATTTGTGATTTTATTATACATGTGTATGCCTCTATGCAGTATGGAATTTACCTTTTTTGTTGTTCTGGCAGTCTGTATGTGTATTTTATTACTATTTCTGGTACTATGTGTATGAACAGTGTTGTTTATGCTAAATAAGTGAATATTGTCCCTTATAAAACAAACTGTTTCTAAAATATACAGACTTGGCAGTGAAAGAATGTGATTTTGCCAAAAGCATGGTTTACATGATGTTGTCCAGTGCAAATTTAGCATTAGTCTAAGTATTTTCTTTTGCATTATGAATAGCGCACTTATTTCACTACTGGATCCCCATATAAATATACCATAAGCGAGCACAGATTGCACATAAGAGAAGTAAATTATTTTTAGTGTTTGTAGGTTACTGATGCTTTTTAGGATATATATTACATAATGTGCTCTATTTATTCTTGCTGTAACATTCTTAATATGACTTTTCCAATCTAAGTGTTTATCAATTACGATTCCCAAAAATTGTTTCGGAGACATATTGTATGGTTTCTTTGTTATATACAATTTTTGGTCCTATCAATTTATTACTTCTGTTAGAGTGTGTGATGCACATTGAGTGAGACTTTTTCCCATTTAACCCTTTGCTGCGCATACAGTATTAGCTAGTTGTTCTCCCAGCAGGCTTGTGTCCTTTTAAATTCTGAACTGCTACTGCAGATATTAAACAAAAAGTGACCTGTATACTTGCATAATTATAGTATCCTTTACTGGCTGAAATAATGTGTTTAATTAATAACTTATTTGATATTGGTTTGCAGTAAATACGATATAAGTTTTATTTCAACTGTTTATAACGGAAAAAATCAACCCCGTTGAAGGGAAACATATGCACCCCTTTGTAACACGTTTTTAATATTCCACAATATTAAAGAAATTAAATTTTGCTACTTTAGAATATTAACACCAGACCAAAATATCCTAAAGTTAGCTAAGATAAATTAAAATAATTTCTGCGAAATTTTATGGTACTCACCCTTAAAAAGCTTACATCCCTGCCATTATTATATTGAAGCTGGTCCATAAAATGTTATTCACACTATTCTGTTGCACAATAAAAATGTTCTATATACACTTATGCTTATTAATGTTTTGGCATGTACACCCCATGTTAGTTTTGAATTTCCAACCCCCTAATTTGATGATAACTGAGGAAACACCCAGTTCTACACAGAGCAATGTCACACTGTTTGCACTTGTACTGTGACTGTATGCCACAACCTGATTGTGTTTTTTTTTTTCTTCACGATACTCTGTACACACGATTTCACCTGGCCTAGAATTTTTACGAGGTTGTGAAGAGAACTGGGCTCAGGGGTAGCAAAAGGTAGACTACGCTGAAATCCCACTCGCTTGCGGGACGTGAAGTTTGCGATTAGCTGTCGCACCAAATTCTGCCTGTAGTGAAGAAGCCTGTTGCCATGAGCTGTAGAAGCAGGTCTGTTTGAAATGTCGTATATTATAAAACTATTAACAATGGGAACATTCACTACGAAATGGAACAAGTATTTCCACCATTTTTTTTAAGGCCGGCCGACACCGTAACACTCCTTCCTTTGGTCCGCGAGATCAATTCCTGCCATATTACGTGTTTAATTTATCACCGCATTAGGACAAGGTATTTCTATTTGTGATCTCCCCCTGCCACTCTTCCTGTGTACCTCTCCATCTGTTCTAGGATCGGAATTGGTGGATAATAAAAGAACGTCCCTGTTATCATACCAAACTATTGCAGTTACATCTTCATGTTGCAGTTTGCAAGATTCACCCCTTTTCAGTTTTAATTGTTTTAGCTTAGAAAACTGTTTTGGCCGGTCTTTCCTTCCAGCACGCGTTGTACCACACGCATATGTCTTCTCTAAAAGTAATTTCATTAACCGCGTAGAAGTAAAAAAATTATCAAAGTAGACATGGTGCCACAATCCTGTGTATTTCTCACACATGTCTAAAACCACCTGTTCTCCAAGCAGAAGATCGCTGTTTCTCACCTCTTTTTTCCCCAGATAGATTTTACAGGTCAGTAAGTAGCCACTTTTACTGTCTGCAATACCCCATGCCTTTATCCCCCACTTTGTAGGTTTAGCAGGCATGTATTGTTTCAAAAAGAAGTGTCCTTTGAAACTGATCATTGCTTCATCAACAGAGAGATCACGATTTGGTTTGTAGACATTTGAAAACTTAAATAAGGAAAAATTGAAGCTATTAACAGTGAAGCAACAAGATTCTAAAGTAAGAACAAATTAGAAACTAAAAACTTCACTTATCTTATTGTTTTGGTACTAACCCTGGGGTTTCAAGCTGTGTCCAGCTCATTCTCAAAGCCATATAAACAAACTCGTTGCCAAGCTACAATCTTTTATTTTTTCTGAAAAACAATTACTCTTATTCAATTTTTATTTACCAATCTCTGAAAACAAAAATTTATAAATACAATCTATAGATGGTAATTCGAAGTTCATGACACGGTTCCTGTTTTTTAAAATAAAAATTTTTTCCCAAACCATTAAATCTATTGGATTACTTAATTGTTTTAATAATTTAACTTCTGGATTAATTTCATGCCCTATACAGATAATCATAAGAATCTACCCCAAATTGTGGTTTTGCAGATTCGTCATTGAAGTGAAGATATTGTGATATCTTTTTAAAGTGGAGCAAGGTCATTGTTTGTCTTGCAATTGGACAAATGCAAAAATCCGCCAAAAAGTAATCCCTAATTTCAGGTAAATCCACCATCCCCATATATGTCAAAATACCTAAATAGGCCTGTATCTCCCTTGAATTTGTTTCTTCCCATTTTGGATCTGCATTTTTAGCTTGAATCTGAGCTGCATACCTATTGGTTTCCTCCGCAATTTTGCCGCAAAAGCTGGAATCTATAAAAAGTTCAAAATAATCTATTTCTGGACTTCCTGGAGGAATAGAATGATTTACACCTACAGGGAAAGAGAATACTTCTAACTCATTGAAAGTCAAATTGGAGGTCCACTGTGCAGGTACTAATTTAGTTTTAGTTTGCTTTGCATTAATTTTAGCCACCTGTTCTGCTACCTGTTCCTCAGCACCTTCACAGTCACTTTGTTCCGAATCACTGTCTTCCTCTAACTCGCCAAACCAAGATTCGTCTGAGCTACTTTCGCGATCTAATTCCTCATAAACTGCTGCAAGTATTTCCTCATCTGTTACCAAAACCTTATCACTATGGCACTTACTAGCCTGTGATGTACTTGGAAGGGCCTCCATGGTACTGAATTAGCTGTAAATGCGTCAGGAAGCTGCCCCTTTTTGATAGTCTGTTGAGTACACCCAAAATTTTATTGTTTAGCTCTCGATCACTCTGAAAATGATGACCCTGAAGCTCTTTTTTTTTAACTGCAGGAAATAGGTGGAAGTCACAGGGCCCAGGTCCGGTGAATAAGGTGGATGTGGCATCATCTCAATGTCTAATTCAGTGATTGTTTCCTGAGTATTGATGGCGCTAGTGCTGTTTTTTAATTAAATCGTTGTATGAGCTGAGCTTTGGGACTCTTTTACTATCTCGGGTCATGGTACAGGGTGAAATAATGCGGAGAGAGATATAACTTTACTATAACACTTTTATTTACACCTTTCTCGTTGAATATTACACGTGTAACACTTTAATTAACTTTCTTCTCGTTATTAGTTATTTTAAATCACTTTTAGCGTCCACATTTACATGTGTCACAAAACATGTCTTATCTCTCCGGACGCTACGATGCTAAGAAAAAATCTAGCGTCTTCTTACATAATGCGTTTGTATTCATACGCGTATATGTCCATTTCCCGCGGAACACTCTATGAAATCATCCTACACGCTAAATAGTTCCTGTAATGTTAGGGAAGCGATCTCTATCTATCCTCCCTACACTTTTAATATTAAATATAAAATGATTCTTATAATTATACATATTAAATTTGAACAGGTTACTTAATATTTATCACATTATTAAACAAATATTACTTGTAACAATGAGACATTGGTAATACACTTTCAGTACTCAACAAATACTTACCAACATGAAAAATAAACTATATTTACAATAAATATTTACATAAATGCTTTCTTTTCGGGCTCTGACCACATATTCTGTCTCAGTGCGATTAGTGGGGGGCATATCCTGATGAAGGATCCATATCCTACGGATCGTTTTGTCGTTTGTCGGTCATTTTGTTGCAATTTTCCTCCTTAATGGCCCCTTCAGTACCTCACAATAGTAATTCGCAGTAACAGTACGTTGCTTATCCACCGAGTGATGTCTTCCTTATCGAAAGACAAGATGCATCACTTTTCCACCACTAGGTTGAACTTTCGCCTTTTTAGGTCTTGGACTTGAAGGATGTTTCCATTGGGCACTTTCCTGCTTTGCCTCTGGGTCAAAATGATGAAACCAGGATTCATCACACATGATGACTTTGTCTAACAAAATCTGGTCCTTGCCGAAGCCTTCCCTTCCATTGTTGACAGGCCATCACACGGTGAGCCTTCTGTTTGTCACTGATCACATAAGGCACCCACTTTGCTGCAACTTTTCTATAACCCAGAACATCTCGTACAATATCTTCAGATGATCCGTAGGATATATTCATAATCTCTGCAAACTTTGTCAACGATAAACGATAGTCTTGCTGCAACATGATATCAATTGTGTTGACGTTGATGTCTGTTTTCGAAGTTGACAGTCTTCCGGGATGTGGAGCATCCTCAAGGTCATTTTTACCCTCCTAAAATCGTTTATACCATTCAAACACTTGAGTTTTCCCCATTGCTTGCTTATTGTAGGCTTGCTGCTATATTTCCAATGTTTGTGATGTAATTTTGTCAAGAAGAATGCAAAATCTAATTGATGCGCGCTTGCTGCAACTTGAGATCCATGTTGGGTACAGTAAACACGACCTCACACTTCTCCTGCTACCCTCCAACTGAGCATCCCCAGGCCAATGCGTGTACGGCATTTCATCACTCAAGGTCAGACCTCTCCGGTACTACCAATACCCATCTTATGCGGGCGCTTTAAAATGCAAAAAAATAATTCTGGTTATTTTTTGACACCCCCTTGTAAAAAGTAAAATGTTAAGTTTACCTGGTTAACACAAAGCACAACAAGGTGATGCCTTGCTGAAATTCTGTGAAGCTGACCACCAACAGCTCGAAGATCCTTGGCTCGGTTTATTGCATCATCTGGCTCATAATCTGCTCGGAAAACTCTGCAACTGAGTCCAGTACAATGAGCCCAATTTTTTGATGAGAGAGTAGAAGTGGTAACCTTTCATTTAAACACCTCTGCAGACCCTCCTGTAACACATGTTGAAGACAGAGTGTAGGATAAAATAAGCATATCATTCACATGTCCTACCTACTAAGCAGTTGCTTTGTACCTGGCCATAATTGCATGTATGTTTGATTACCTTCCACTCCAGTGACCTTGGTGTGTTCCACTAGTGATGAATGACCCATTCAAGTCCATTATGCATGTCAACTGTAAGTGACTTCTGTTTATTTTGTAAATACTTGAGTTTGTTCATTGTATCTACCAAAATTGAAAGTTTATTCAAACATTTGTGTTGTGTGAATTACTTTAGAGTATTCTTATTATTGCTGCTGTTCTTGTCTTGCTATTAGTCTGCAGATATGCCTACCAAAAATTTCACGCTTGAACAATGAATTGTTTGTATTATCACATAATGTAAAAAATAAATCGTATAGACAATTTCAGGAGAAATTTTGGTAATGTTGCCAAATATAGGCTTCTTGATGTACATGCTGCTAAACCATACCAACTTGACATGAAGAAATATGCTACTAGACAAAGAGGTTGGCCGCTACAAATCAACGGGAACACAGGTAAGAGTGGAAGCATGATCTGAAACTGAAACAATGGAATAGAAGTGTAAACTAAATTGTGAAATAATGTAAATAAAAGAGACGTAACATTAGCAAAAAGGGTTATGAAGGGAAGATTTCCTTTCTCCTCATTCCCTTTAGCTGTTATCGTTAATGGAAATGTGCATTTGAAATAAAGCGACAATAATTTCCACTAAAATGTGATGTTTAACGCATTCTGTTTGTCAAGCAGCTGTCACAGGTAACTCTTATAAAACTGAGTGGTAGAACTGGACCTGAAAAATGTAATACCACAGCTGGGATTTTAACCACAGACCCTCCACTTACTAGGCGGGTGCTCTAAACATTAAGCTGCTGTGACAATCTACCAGAATGACTGAATTCTCCAACCAATTCATATTTCTCCTGGTAAACCACAAACTTTTTATTGTTTCACAAAGCACATGAAACATATTCCAATTTAAGGTTAACTACAGAGTGCAAAGATGTATGAGCTTTTGATTTTATAGTTGTTTCAGGGGCTTATGCCTCAAAACTGCAACTTTGTATTTCTTTTATCAACGTGTATTTACGAAATATACTGCCGTTTAAGGTTATCTTCCTATTGCACAACTGCATGAGCTTACGATTTCATAGTTATGTGAGTCATAAATTAATTTGTTTCATTGTAATATGACGGGATCCTCATATATTCTGTAACTGTGGTGCTGAGTGTTATATCTGGGAGTTATTTTGGGTTGAGTTGAATGTATGCGCATGTAAAATGCCACTAACAAATTAAAACTGTTACGTGGTGTGTATCTTACAGTTAACACACTAACAATAAATAGTTTCCTACCTTCTTTATATGTACATCACCTATACTCTGTACATCAAGAGATTAGAGGAGATGTAAACAAAGCACCAATTTGTATCACTCCGCGGCCACGTGCATTTGCAATGACGCAACACAGTTACCTACCGCTACGCGTAGTTATAATATGCATTTTACACTACTAAAAGGATATATTTACTTGATCCAAATAATGTGTAGCACATGGAAATTAACTGCTACTTACGTCATCTCTGACCACAATAACACTTTTTCATATCCTGCTCACAAACTCGAAACCAATCTCCAGAAGCAGCTTGTGGAGAGAAGTTCGTTTTAAATCTGGAAGATTGGGATCAGAGTTAACTGCCAACAGCACTTCGTTTAAGGTGGGGGTTCATTGTTAACAAAGAACTGGTGAACTTTTCAACGGATTGCAGATCTCACAAATTCGTTGCAAACTACATCCAACATTTGCCTGGCACATGGTTGCTTTTTACCAGGACTTCAGCAACTGAAGCTTTTCCTTGCGTGTGCTGTAAACTGACACACCGGTAAACTCGGATGTTAATTTCATCATGTCTTCGATAGCAAGTTTGGGATATTTCTCGCAGAACTTGTTAAACACGTTCAATATTATTGTCTTTACACCACTTCGCAATGGTTTGCCGCACTTATGTTTCACAACACTCACTTGTTCCGCCATGTTACTTTCATACTGGATAATGTGCACGCAGAATGAATTAGGCTGGTTACAGATTCACTTAACTGCATATTCTTGCACTTTGACTATGCTTAGTACACTTAGTTTGTGCTTTAGCAAACATTAAGTAAGATTTCAGACCTTAGTAACAGTATTTCTTCAAGGGACTATTTAGACGGCAAAAGCGCCAAGAGGGCACGCTGTGGTCAAAATGCACGTGGCTTTGTTTACGTCTCCTCTAATCTCTAGATGTACAGAGTATATGTATACGTTTGGCTATCTAGTAGCCATGTATACATGCATTGCCAACATTGTGCAACTAGGTGCTGCTAACGTTGGCTACTTTCATTTCTCAAGTGTTGGTGTCCTGCATTACGTGGTCCCTAAGCCCATATATGGCAACATTACCATAATTTCCTGGTTTTCCAGTATCAAATACAGATATCATCAAATGTATGGCTAAAGTTCAAAACAATGGAATCGCTAAATGCCATACCTAAGAAGCAAAGATTAGATATTCAAAAAAAATATGTGTTACACTCACATAACTTTTTCCACTCTTGAACTAACTATTCCTACAAACACTTATTCCACTATCTTCATGTCAGTCGAGATGCACATTTGCAGAAATTATTGCTATATATATATATAAATATTATATTTTATTGAAATACATCAACAACTTGCCAAATTGACAAAGTAAACAAAAAGACAAATAATATTATTAAGGCATTAGAGCAACGCTGGAGTTTAGGTTTAACAGGTTCATAATATGGTGATAGAATTAATAATGATATAGTTTTATGGAATTAAATTTTTTTTTAATACAGATTCTAAAACAAAAAAACAATCCTGTTGTACTTTTAAGGTCCAAATAAGTGTGATCAAAGGATGTTTACAGAGCCACGTATAGTGGCGTTAACGATTTTCCTTATGTTGGTGGTTGGAAGTTTAAATTCTTTCCAGAAGTTCACAAAAAGGGCTGGAATTATGCCTCTGGCACCTACCATGAGACCAATAATCTCTATGTCATCCAGATGGTATTTATTTTTATAAAAGGGTATGGTAAGAGCGTAGATAGTTTGTTTTTCCAGATGGACTTCCATAGCTTGACTTAGATGGTACTCAAACCTTATAGTTGGATGAATAATAAATCCCCTTTTACTGTCTTCTCGGTATGCTATAATGTCGATCCGACGTGTGCTGCCTGTTGTGGATAAGCCGTGATTTCGTGCAATTCTTTGGCGATGAGTGACCTGATCTGGATGTGACATGAGTTTCTGAGTACCTCACCATGGGGACAGGAACCCAGGACGTGGGCCAGTGTTTCTTTATGTCTGCCACATCTATGACAGAGGTTTCCGTCCTGAGATCTGCCCGGAACAGTACGTACAGCAGACACATTTGCAGTCATTTTTAATGCTTCTCACCACTCACTTGAAGAGAGTCCATGGTGATGTCGAATCCAGTTGTTTGCTGGGGTGTATTCCTTAAAGAGCTCTACACCTATCCCTTTTTGTGGTAAAGAGCACCAGTTTATGAACTCTCGTTTCTGTAGGGAAATATGAGGGAAAATCCAATACTTGCATAGCTGTCCTATTTTAGGGCTGTTATAAAAACATGCCTGCTAATAGATCTGTAGAACAAGAGAACTTTAACCCTTTATTGCCTGGTGTGACTTATAAGATACATAAGCTTTTTTTCCTATTTGTACTAGTTTTAACTTTTTTTTTCTGCTATATTCTTGTTATACTGTCTGTCACCAATTAAAAATACATATTTGAGACGGTTTGAATTGTAAAAAAGTATTTTTTTTACAATTTATATTGTAGTGGTTTTTTTTTTTTTTTTTTTTTTTTTTTTTTTTTTTTTTTTAAAGAAAAGAAGCAAAATCCATGCAACCGCAGTCAAGTGATACCCCGTCATCATCCACGCGTGCCATCACACCGATTATTTACGTGGGCCCTCCCCGTCCTTTACCACAGGCACATTTGACTGCAGTTGCCGAGACTCGAACTCACGACCTCAGGCTTTGAGCGCATGGCCAGTGCACTACGTGTTGCCTTAACGATCATGGCTATCCGAGCCAGCAGGCTGAAGGCCTCTCAGACCGCCTAATCTAAACCAGTTTCAAATTAGAGGAAGAACGGCATATGTAGCAAAATAATTCAGGCAACAGAGGGTTAAATGATAAAGGGTAAAAGATTTTATAATGCACAAATATTTGATAGATAAAGTGTAATAATGTACAAAATTATTATAAAATTTGGAAATAAGATAGTTAACCATTTTAGGTTTATTTAATTAATTTAGTGTAGTATCCAGATGATTGTGTAAACTGTACAAAGAATCGCGAATAACTTGTAAACCAATATCTTCTAAAACACGTGATTGCAATTTAAAATGCCAGAACAAATTAACAGTAAATTTAGTAATTACTCCATGAGCACCAAAAAGTAGACCAATTGTTTCCCAATTTGAAATCTCGTATTTGTCTCTTAAATAAGGGATGCAAGGCCAAAAATATAGTTTTTTTTCCTTATCAATCCCTGTAATTTGGTTTACATTTTTTTCAAATCAGATTGTAGGGTCAAGAATTAATCCCCTATTTTGTTGCCTGTCATAGACAATTATGTCTATTCTTTCATAAACATAAGGTTAGAAAATGTGTTGTCAACATACACATTGCCATTTCAAAACCATTACAATGTATACATTTCAATAAATTATAAGTAATTATTCCTGGATATACAAATCTTCTTACTAATATTTCCACCAACTAGTATCTATCTTCTAAACTTAAGCGAAGTATGTATAAATATCACCAAGTAATACAATTCACTATAGAAATATCATGCAAATCAAATGCCTTGTCATGGCCTACAGTAGGCTTTGAGCGATAGTCGCTATATGAAAGCTATGAAATTCTATTCTCTTTGCACAGCTAAGATATAAAAAAGTGAATTATGACCTTCTATTTGAGAGAAGCATAAGTATTGCAAAACCCACACAAATAACAAGGAACATCTGCGAAATGTTTCACACCACAAATTTATTTGGACATAAATTTTGTGTTTTAACAAGATCTACATTTTCTGTATAGTAAGATTTGGTCTCTTATGATTTACCCATTATGCAAAAGTCATCAAGAGTAAACAGGACTACATGGCCTACAGCCAGAAAATTCAAAATATACATTTCATTTGCCATAAAAATATCTTAAATATATGGCATTTTAATCAAAATCGTCCAAAAATTTTCCATGTAAAGGGTAGTTTAGGCTGGAGGAATTTTCTTCAAAATCTTGGTGTCACATCCTTGAAAGACATTAATCTACAGCTAAGCAAAGGCTTCTGTTAAATTCTAAAAAATATTAAATAAAACACAGTAAAGCAAGTATAATCTGCAAACGAATTATTGAGGAGTCAACTATATGCTTGTTTTTGCTTCACTTATTCAATTTTAAGTTAGGACATTTCTTGGACCATTCATACTCAACTTCTATCCATACAAATAGACAAAAGTAGTGTAAACATGATGTGCAATGGCATTAACTGACTGCTGTATTTGTACAGTAGGTAACTGGCATCAGTTTGTTCAGCACCGTGCGAACACAAGCACAGCCCCATGTGACGCATAGTGCAGGTAAAAATAGGCTAAATAATGCCACGAGTTCAGAGGAAATTACAGAGATACGCCTTGCAGTCAGATACGAGAAGTGATCGGTAATGTGTATGAATATATGATGGAGGAAGTTGCAGAGGGGACCCCTATTAAGTTCAAGTCTGTACAAAAACGTGTAGCAAAAGCCACCAGTTTATCATTTAGCTAAGACAGTAGGAGCAAAGCTGAATTACAACGCATTCATTTAGGTGAATGTGCGTCTTCCTCAACACCTCTTAAGAAAGACCCATAAGATCAAGAAAGGTCGATTTAGAAAATTTTAATGAGTGCGTTGTTCATCGCACAGTGAACGACTTTTATACACAAGAAAAAGAAAGGCAAACACTTAAAACATCTTGTATAAATTAAAAGCATGAATTGGTGCCAGAGGCAGTATTAATACACTCCAGAAAATCCTATTTCCACTTTGATTTTAAATAATTTTAGTACATACAAAAGCATTTTCTAGTAGTGCATGTTTGTCATCCCTGTTCTTGTACTATTTCGTGTATTTGCGTACTGCTTCACTATTGCTTGAATGCTCTGCCCTCTCTCACCCTATTCCTTGTACTGCACATCTGACTGCTCTCGTCTATTTGATTTGACAGTACTTGTAAAGTTCCATTCAATATTGTAACACAGCTGCTACCGGCGTAGCTTCTCAAGTGGTCAGGGCCAACTGACTGCCGGAAGGAGAGATAAGCACACAGTAGTGCTCTTGCCCAATGTAAATGCCAGAAGCACTATAGAGAGATAAGTACTCCTGGAAGTATCTTCCTTTCACCTACGGTAAAATTTCTAGAAATTCTTGCACTTGTCTATAAGCAATGAGTTGTTCTTGATGAAACATAAAGTGCTGGCTACACAGCGTGTTCTCCAAGTGAGCTTATATAACAGCTTGATGTACAGCAAGTGCTCTTACTGTGAGAGATTTGAGAGGTCTTGTGTTTGATGCCCTAATGAGTGAAACAGAAGGAAGAAGAGGCTGCTTTCTAAGTGTTTCATTATACCACTACGTAAGACAAAAACTGAAGTGAAATAAAAATTTAACTAAATCATATTAATGAAGTAACAGGAGAACTGGGCAGTCACAGTATTAATTTTCAATGTAACACTTTATTCCCACACAAGTGATAATACAATAATTATTTTTATGAAGAAGAGAATTCCACTAAGTTACTTGTGATGAAATTTCAAGCTCACCAAAAATAAGTACTTCAATTTTCCTTATTTACTTCAAGATAATTTCTTTCATGCAGTCATGTTGAGGACAGTCAAAGAAAAGCTCATTTTGGGCACAGGTCCAAAGGTGCAAGTCTTCTAAAACTTATTTGAGTACTGCTATATTAACTTTTACTGCACTGAAAATAACTTTTAAAATGCATTTTTATGAAGTTGATACTCACCACATCTCCTATGTGTTCCACAAAGATATTATCTCCAAAGTTAATACGGGCACAGTTGCCATCAGCGCACCTTTCACTACTTGCTGGAAATGTTTGAAGTAGTTGCTGAAGCCTTTTGGAGGGAAATGCATCTTCTGTACAGATGTATAGTGCTCCTGAAATAAATCAAAACAGATTAAAAGTTTTCAATTTAGCAAAGAGGCTCTATTACAATAAACAACAAAATATTAAACCAGGGGTTGGCAAATCTGTACTGGCTGACGATATGTAATGCCACCGTCAGGGGCAAGCAATACGTCACACTTTCATCCCTCCCTCCCTCAACAGGTGTTCAAATGAAAACAATCAGCAGTGGATAGCGCATCGATAGACATGGCTCTTTTGAAACTATGCAAACGTAAAGGAACCTTTCTATTCCAAGAGGAGTGGGAAGAACAACATTTTTGCTGTGCTATGGGTGAAAATGTGAAATGTCTGCTGTGTTCGAAAGTTTTAAGTCGCATTTATAGGTCAAACATTAAACAACATTATGACCATTGTCACAAAGACCACAAGAAAGTCACAGGTAGGACATCTGTAGATTTTTTTAAAAGAATATTATGAAACAAATCTTTGTGGTAAATGTAACAATAAAGTTTAAATATTCAGGGAAGTTTTACAGTCTAATGAAGAAGTGCATTACAAAGTACTCGTTTAATAAAACCTTAAAAGCAATAAATAATCATAAGTAGGCACCAGCAAGTAATAGACATTTGACTTCTAGGACTTGTGTGTGCAAATCAGCTGTAGCATTATAAAGTTGTAAGTTCAGGAAACACATCTGCGGAAAACAAACCAAAAACTGTGAAAGAACGAGAATTACTAGCCAGTTATGTTGTTGCATCAGAAATAGCAAAGTCACTCAAACCTTATACAGATGGGCAGTTTGTTAAAACTTGTCTTAATAAGGTCACTAATATAATGTGTACTGAACAGTGCGAAAGTTTTAATATCAAGTTAACAACATGTACAGTTCAAAGAATAAACCATATTGCAACATTGATTGAATGTGAATTAGAATCCAAATTATACACATTTGTAGCCTATTCTATTGCTGTCGATGAAAGCACAGATATTAATGACACAGTCCAGTTAGCAATATTTATTTGACGAGTGACCAAGGAATTGTCAGTTCATTAATATTTACTTGATATTGTCCCCCTTGCAGATCATACTATGGTAGAGGATTTATTTAACCCATTCACATCATTCGACAACCATGGCTTGCATGCATCTTTTTGGCATATGAATCGTATGACAAGTGTGACTTTTTATTGGTGTGGGTGTAAAGTAAAGAAGACAGATGTAGTCGAGATAAAGAAACACTTTTATTTCCGTAAACAGTAACTTGTACACTCGTTGCAACAGCAAGAAAGTCTTTTCCGATTCTCCAACAGCACGACTCCCAGTTCGTAACACAAAGAACCGTCCCTTCTCCGTCGGCACAACTCTTCACATCGTCTGTCCGTCTCCGTCGGCACGACTACTCAACCTTCACATACGTCTGACCCCTCTTCTCACACTTTACCGCTATTTATATCTCCCAGGCACTATTCTGGAAGCTTCAGGAACGTTCACTTATTGCGGCGAGATACAAAGTAGAAGACTCCAGAAGAATCTATCCTTTTCTCTCTTTCGGCAAGCGCCCCAACAATGCGGCCATTCTCTGTCTCTTTCCTTCGGCTCCTTTGCGGTAGTGCCGACAATAATGCGATGGGTGACACTGCGGTTGTCGGCAATTAGATGCGGCGGGCGCGGTGACACTGCTCCCTCCTCCCGACCAGCACTATCACTGCGGCATCTCCCTTGCGCCCCGGCGGACTATCCCATCGAACCTCTTCTCCAGGAGGCACGATCCTAGGTATCGCTGTTGGATAGTGGCCCTTGGTCTGGGTAGGACGACGTATGCCATCCTGCTTCGAAATTCTGCAACAGTACCGCCGATCTTGACGGTCCCTCGTCCAGTTGCCCTTCTTCCTGGTGTGTTGACGGGCCATCCTGCGCACTTGGAAACGGCTCATTGGGTACCGTGTCCGCCGACCTCTCTGGCGCACCTTCGCAGCCACCTTGCTTCCGATGGGTCCGGCAACAAACCCCACCACATCCGCGCGAGTCGCGTCCACCGCTGCACTCGTGTTCACTCGTGCTCGGCACGGCCTCTCCTGTATCCTGCCGTCCACGATGATGTCCACCATTCTTCCGTTCACGGCACTATGCGTCTGGTGATTGGATGGCTCCGACGGTACCCCCATGTCCCACGCCAAGTCGGTTTTCGCGTGTTGCTCGTTTGCTTGTGCGCTTCCCTGCTGATCGTCCTCCACGTCATATCCTGGTTGGTTACGTACCCGACACACTCCTCTAGAGGATCCTCGACGACGTCCCTGAACTGCCCCTTTGTCTTCCCCGAGACGTACACTTTCGTTATCTGCAACGGGCGCAACTGTCGCCTCGGCCACTAGGTACTCCCTCCCCGGGTCCGCGCTATTCCGTCTGCCCCTGGCATCCAGTACTTTGACGTTCTCGTCAACTCTTACTACCAGGGCGCCAAGACGTTCCCCGTCGTCCTCCACGACGTCCACATGCTGGCAGAGGTCTTCCACCGTCACGCCAGTCAGTTCACCGAGTTGTTCCACGTCTTCCGTCATGCCAATCAGTTCGCCGAGTTGTTCCACGTCTTCCCTCACGCCAATCAGTTCGCCGAGTTGTTCCACGTCTTCCCTCATATCATCCGAAACGGGCGCAACTGTCGCCTCGGCCACTAGGTGCTCCCTCCCCGGCTCCGCGCTATTCCGTCTGCCCCTGGCATCCAGTACTTTGACGCTCTCGTCAACTCTTACTACCAGGGCGCCAAGACGTTCCCCGTCGTCCTCCATGACGTCCACGTGCTGGCAGAGGTCTACCACCTTTTCGCCGAGTTCTTCCACGTCTTCCGTCACGCCAATCAGTTCGCCATCAATTTTCGCCGATAGCTCCGTCTTCATCTCTTTCAGCTCGGCAGCGAGGTTGTTGTTTGACGTTTCCATTTTGGCAGCGAGGTTGTCGTTTGCCGTCTTCATCTCTTTCAGCTCGGCAACGAGGTTGTCGTTTATCGTTTCGATTTTGGCAGCGAGGTTGTCGTTTAATATTTCCATTTTGGCAGCGAGGTTGTTCCTCCTCTTCATTTCGGCAACGAGGTTGTCGTTTGTCGTCTTCATCTTGGACATTTCTGTCTTCATTTCGGCGAATAATTCTTCCATCATTGCCATCATCCTGGTTTCCGAATCTCCCTCCATCTTGGTTCTAACGTTGCAACTTCTAACGACGATGTAACGAAACTAGAAGCAATTCGACGAATCCCACTTCTGACACCAGTGTGACTTTTGTTGGTTGTTGTGAAGTAAAGAAGACAGATGTAGTCGAGATAAAGAAACACTTTTATTTCCGTAAACAGTAACTTGTACACTCGTTGCAACAGCAAGAAAGTCTTTTCCGATTCTCCAACAGCACAACTCCCAATTCGTAACACAAAGAACCGTCCCTTCTCCGTCGGCACAACTCTTCACATCGTCTGTCCGTCTCCGTCGGCACGACTACTCAACCTTCACATACGTCTGACCCCTCTTCTCACACTTTACCGCTATTTATATCTCCCAGGCACTATTCTGGAAGCTTCAGGAACGTTCACTTATTGCGGCGAGATACAAAGTAGAAGACTCCAGAAGAATCTATCCTTTTCTCTCTTTCGGCAAGCGCCCCAACAATGCGGCCATTCTCTGTCTCTTTCCTTCGGCTCCTTTGCGGTAGTGCCGACAATAATGCGATGGGTGACACTGCGGTTGTCGGCAATTAGATGCGGCGGGCGCGGTGACACTATGCTGCATTGCTCCATATAATTCCACATAGTTTTAGTTCCTTCTCATAGATGTCATTTGTATACATCTGGAATGAAATGCTAACATGTGGTGTTTGTAATTCTGATCAGCATGATGTAACCACCTGTGTTTCAATCAAGGAAAAGCAATTTTATCTTAGCATTATTTCACTCGCCTCAGCAGCCATCATGGTGGTGAAAAACATTCACATCAATGACGACAAGGATTTGAGAAAACTGATACAAAGTGTATTACAGAGTGAAAGTGGTGATCTTTCTGAATATGAAACAGAGTCTGAAGAAGATTCTGGTGACAGTGATAATGAATCTAGTGTAGAAAGCAGCAAAGAACATAATTATGAAACCAATGGTAATGCGCCAGGCCCTTTGAAACACATTCGCATTACGACGCAGAAAAACTAGTGTAACTGGCATTGGACTACAACTGACAATCACCTCATTCTCTACCCTTTTACTGTAGTGGCATTTGTAAATACTTACTCGATAAGTATGCATCACAGATGCCGTCTGCACTTGCAATTTTTTTCAGAATACATGGAACCTTTGTTTGGCAAAATGTGACAGAACAAATGCTTACGCAACGAGGTAGTTGAACAATCCCGACAGAGAGTATTGAAAGATGAAAAATGAAATCAGGGCCTATATTGCTTTAGTTATTCCGATGGCTCAAGTGCAAAAATTGCTATTCAATTGTACCGGAGCAAAACCTGATGCCTTGACACTCCAATTTTTCATGAAACAATGAGTAGGGAGAGATTCAAACTTATTCCCCATTTCTTTCACGCACAACAGCAGTATTATTATTATTATTATTATTATTATTATTATTATTTTTTTTTTTTTTTTTTTTTGTAGTGTTTAATTCCCACTTTTACAGCAGTATAAGGACAACAGTATTGGCGAGTTTATGCTTTTAATACTGTCTACCCAAATTTTCAACAAAAAATAGTTAATGACTGATTTTAAATTATTTTTGTAAGCATTAAGCTGTTCCTGTTCTCACAGCTATGGGATTTAAATCTGATTTCTTGGTTAGTTCCCAAGGCATTTAAATATGACGTGATTGGGTTAAGATAGTATGTGACACATTAGAAAAGAAAAGAAATACGATGTCAGTTGAAAGATGGAGCATGTCCTATGGTAGAAAAGCAGAGAGGTTTGATAGCCAGACTAAAACAACATTTACAAGAATTGGGTACTACTGAACAACTACAAACATTTCACTGATCATACATGTCTCATGGGCAAAAATAATGCACTTGAAAAATGTTACGGACATCATTGTGAAAACAATAAGTACCATTAGATCTAATTTTCACAACCTACAGCTTCCAAATCTGCTTAACAGTTTGGATATTCATTCTGAGGATTTGATGTATTACACAGATTGGCTCAGCCTAGGGAAAACACTAAAGCGATTTTTCAATATGCATGATGTGATCTACGAGTATGTAAATGTCACTATGTAAAGTTTGTACACACTCTCACTTTGCTACTCTAATCACTAATATTTGTTTCATTTTAGGGTACTGAAATTACTGAACTTTGAAACGAAGATTGGATAAGTGATTTGACTTTCCTGTGTGATATACGTTAGCATTTAAATCACTTGATCTGTCGCTTTCAAGGAAACGATCAAAACATGCTGCACATGTGTGATATAGTACAATCCTTCGTATTGACGATAGATGTGTGGAAGTCAAATCTACCATTTCCCTTGCCTACAGTCTCTCAATAATGTTGTGGAATCTAATTTAAATAAATATGTAGGTATGTTTGGAAAGTTAAAACAACCTTATGTGCTGCACTCACATGACTTTCTCTACTCTTGTACTAACCATTCCTACAAACTCTTTTTCCTATATCTTCTTCGTGTTAGTTAAGATAAACATTTGTACAAATTATCTTATTGCTTATTTCCTTGTTGGTACAAGGGGAATATTAGAATACAGTAGGCTTTGTGCGATAGTGAAATGTTTTAAAGCTTTGAGATTCCATTCTCTTTGCACACATAACATAAAATAATGAACAATGATGTGCCATTTCACGAAAGCTTTTAAGTTTTCCAAAACTCACACACATAACAAGGAATATCTCCGAAATGATTCACCCTACAAGAAAATTTATTTGGACATAAATTGTGTATTTTAGCAAGATCTACATCTTTTTGTACAGTGAGATTTTGTCTATCTCTAACAGTTTACCAGTTATGCAAAAGTCGTCCAGAGTAAATACAACTACAGGGGCTATAACCAGAAAATTCAAGATATACATTTCATTTGTCATAAAAATATCTCAAACATATGACATTTTAATTAAAATCGTTAGAGCCATTTTCAAGAAAATCAAAATTCTCCATCTAAAGGGTAGTTTAGTGTGGGGCTATTTTCCTCAAAATCTTTGTCTTGCATCCTTGAAAGACATTAAACTTAAATACCAACTTTCGTTTTTAACCTACTTTTCGTTTTTGAGTTATGCTGTCCACAGACAGACACACACGGACATTTTTCTAAAAATGCTTTTTTTTGGGGGGGGGGGTTCAGGGGGTCTCAAAACATATTTCCGGTGAAATCTCGACATTGAACTTTTGGATGGAATACAATACTTCCCCTACTTACCAGAAGAAAAAGTAAAAAGGACTTCAAAGCAATGAACAATGATTTTCGATTTTTCGCAAATCCTTTCTCTGCAGTAAAACAACAATTACAAATTGAGGTTGTGAATTTACAGAAAATACAATTTTAAAATCACAATTACAAAATAAGATTGGTTTAGCTTTATTTAGAAAGCTTCATATGGCGACATTTCTGTCTACGTACATTTGCTGCACATATTAGTGCCAAGTGTGACCAATTTTTTCTAAAATGAAGATTACAAAATCTAAAAGCAGATCACAATTGACAGATGAATATCTATGTGGTCTGCTGTACTGCAGTAATAGTGACTTTATTTTAGATGTATGCGAAACGCTCTAGATGAAGTAAAACAAAATCTGATGTATTGCACTCACATGACTTTCTCTACTCTTGTACTAACCATTCTTACAAACTCTCCTATATCTTCTTCGTGTTACACGTGATAAACATTTACAGAAATTATCTTATTGCTTATTTCCTTGTAGGAGCAAGGGGAATATTAGAATACAGTAGGCTTTGAGCAATAGTCATATCTTTTAAAGCTCTCAGATCCCGTTCTCTTTGCAGCTTAAAATATAAAAAAGTTAATGATGTTGCATTTCACGAAAGTTTTAAATTTTCCGAAAATTGCACAAATAACAAGGAATACCTCCGAAATGGTTCACTCTACAAAAAATTTGAGACATAAATTGTGGGTTTCAGCAAGATTTACATTTTTATGTATAGTAAGATTTTGTCTATCTCTGACGATTTACGAGTTGTTCAAAAGTCATCCAGAGTAAACAAGACTACATAAGCTATAGCCAGAAAATTCAAAATACACATTTCATTTGTCATAATATCTTAAACATGTCATTTTAATCAAAATCGTTAGAGCCAGTTTCAAGAAAATCAAAATTTTCCATGTAAAGGGTAGTTTATGGTGGGGATATTTTCTTCAAAGTCTTCATGTCACATCCATGAAAGACATTAAACTTAAATACCAACTTTGGTTTTTAACCAACTTTTCAATTTTGAGTTATGCTGTCCAAAGATTGACAGACACACACAGACCTTTTTCTAAAAATGCTTTTTATTTTTTTTTATTTTTTTATTTTTTTTTTTTGGATTCAGGGGGTCTCAAAACATATTTCCGGTGAAATCGCAACATATAATTTTTGGGTGGAATGTAATACTTCCAGTAGAGAAAGTAATAAGATAAGAATTACTGTTAAAGCTCTCTCAATCTGTATATATGTATTAAGCATATAACATCAAATGTGTTAGAGAAGTGCCTTTATTTTACACAGCTACTGCAGCTTGCAAACCTCATCCTTCGAAGTGTACATCATGTGCATGGCAGGTTGCATTCTGACGTCACATTCCTGCAATTGTGAAGACCAATTTGCCAACTCCTGTGTTAAACCGAGAAACCTGATGTGTTACTTCACGTGACTTCTGTCAGCATTTATTTTCCATCTATTTCATCTGAAGACAAATTCTAATGTAAACAGTCTCATTATACATTTCATTGCGTACCATGTACAGTCAGCTGCAAATGTTTTCCAATGGACAAGAGGGTGAAGGGGAAAGAAACGAAAAATTTTCTTATAAACTACTTGTGTCTGCCCAGCTCAACAATGGCTTCATCAGAGGTATTTACTTTGGTGTGTGTTCCTCTGAAGCGTGGTCAGCAGGGAGCCAACAAGAAGCTAAGTAATAAATTTTATTCTTCTATAAAAAAAAAGCATGTTCTTTTCTGTACAAATTTAAACAAGCAACATTACTTTTTTGTGGGAGCATTAATGGCATTAAAGAAATATGTCTAAACAATTCCTTAAACAAAGATAATGCATAGCATGTATTCCTCGTTAATAATAATAGATAAACCAGTTCAGATTTAAAGGTTGATAGCCAAGAAAGCTGAAGGGGAGAAGCCACATCGTAACCTATAGTGGCTGATGCCTAATAATTTTCTGAAACATGCTCTTTTGTGATTTGCAGCAGTTCTATTATTTGTGTTACGCTAAACTTTCATTTTCCTTTGAAGTTCTGTTTTCCTGTTATTTCCTACAAACAGCCATTCAACGTTTTAAACTTTGATGTGAAATTTCAGGCCAAATACATGATTTCATGTTTGCTGAATAAAACCAACTTGCACATTTTGCAGCGTGCATGTGTGTCTCTCCATGAATAGCTTAAAAAACAAAAATTTAAAAAAAAAATGGCACATTAAAATTATTTAAACATTTTAAATTTAATTTCACTACAGTGATATGACGCCTCTAATGCAGAATATTTATTTTCCATCGTCGCTGCGAGTTCGTTCTGGATTTATAATGTTAATGTTGTTTCTTTACATAGAGATTACTTTCTTACAAACAAATGTAAGAGAAATGTTGGAATGATATTCTCTTTGGACTGACAAACACATTATGCCCCTCACCCTTGTAGACAGGTATGAGCTGGTAAGTCGACCTTCAAGACCACCTGGCATAACTAATAGATAAGCCATCCTGGCTTCCCCCACAGCAAGGAGCATGGGAGTTGGAAAACATTTGAAACCGGCCCTGTACAAGTGGGACAACAAGCAGTAGTGATAGGCGAATGTTTAAAATGTGGGTCACTATATGTTGGCTTTGAAATTCTATGCACTTTCCAAAAACAAAACAATGACGATTTAGCACTTAAAAGCTGTATAATGTAATTTATTTATGCCAACAAACTTACTGTTGGTGTTTTAAAACACATAAGTTGTGTGTGGTTTAATGGTTAGAGCACCCACCTAGTAAGCGGAGGGTCTGTGGTTCAAATCCCAGCTGTGGCATTGAATTTTTAAGTTCCAGTTCTACCTCTCAACTGTATAATGTATTGGAACATTCAGACAATTAGCTATGAATCTCAACAAAATGTTAATGTGACAAAATAAATAAATATATATGTAGCAGTGTTTTTTTAATGAGAACTACATTGTTTGGTGCAGTAAATTTTTGTATGTCGCTTATAGTTTACCAGTTATACAAAATTGTTTCAAAATAACGAGAACTTCACGGGCTAATTACAGTAAATTCACATTAAGAAGGTAAACAATTTTCCAAATAAAGAGTAGTTTTGTTTAGGGAGATTTTCTTATAAATCTTCAGGTTGCATATATATATCCCTCTGTAACGATACTTTTTTCTTGGGTAAGGGGGCCTCAAAACCTGTGGCGGCGCCGTGGCCGAGCGGTTAGCGCGCTCGCCTCCACCTAGGCAGCACGGGTTCGATCCCAGGGACCCGCATGTGGTATTCGTGGTGGACGAAGCGGCGTCAGGGCGGGTTTTCTCCGGGTGCTCCGGTTTCCCCCGCCATCTCATTCCACCGGTGCTCCATCTTCATTCCATGTATCATCAGTGTCACCGCCTGCAGTGCCGTAGTAGTAAAAGCGGGCGTTAAACACTACAACAACATCAAAACCTGCATTTTCTGTGAAATCCTGATTTCAAACCTTTGGGTAGAATACAAGAGTACTGCCTCTTACCCATTACCTAGTCCTAATAGATGACATCAGCATTTCTTCTCATCCTTCTCGAGTGACGCAATTACGTAGCGGCTCAGGCAATTTTATCTTGTGTCAGCATCCTTCCTTGAAACGTTTGCCCATTCGCCATTCAGTAACGCTCTTTGTTTCATCATGGAATGTCTCTGAAAGAGAATCGTAGCGCTGTCATTGCATTGCACAAGTACAAGAAGAATCCAAAGGCGATTTTCAATTTGTTAAAACCGCTAGGAATCTCACGCAGATTTGTTTGCCAGACCATTAAAAGATTCACCCACATTTCTAGTATTGATGACAAAGCAAGGTCTGGCCGACTGCACTTGGTTTGAACCCCGGATGTGATCAAAGTTTGGGAACGTGTCAGAAGAAATCCTGTTAGAAAACAAAACAATGGTGCAACAGCTTCAAATGTCAAGAATGAGTGTCTCTAGGCTAATAAATCAAGATCTAAGACTCTGGATTTGCTGCTGATGCACAGAACATCTGCTCAACACCTGTCTAAAGATTAGACTGGAAAGATCAAGTAACATCCTTAGACAGGATGCCAAAAATCAACATTGTAGAACCTTTTTTTCAGATGAAAAAATGTTCACGATTGAGGAGAAATTACACAGGCAAAATGACAAAGTATATGCTCGAAACCATAAAGAATTCCGTCAGGTTGCTCCCTGGGTTCTTCATGGCCATCTTCCAGCACCAGTGATTGGTTGGGAGTCTCATACCAAGGGGCTTCCAAGATGCATTTCTGCAAATAGGGGATAAAAACCAATGCAAATGTGTACGTAAATGAAATCTACGATTGAAACCTCTTAACCAGAAAATGTTCAACTACGAACACTGGATCTTCCAACAGAACAGTGGTCCAGCTCACAAAGCCAGGAAGTGTTGGCAGTGGCTCAAGGACAATGTCCCAGAGTTCATCAGCTACACACAAAGCTAGGAAGTGTCAGCAGTGGCTCAAGGACAACATCCCAGAGTTCATTAGCCACACACAAAGCTAGAAAGTGTCAGTAGTGGCTCAAGGGCAATGTTTCAGAGTTCATCAGCCACACGCAAAGCTAGGAAGTGTCGGCAGTGGCTCAAGGACAGCATCCCAGAGTTTATCAGCCACACACAAAGGTAGGAAGTGTCGGCAGTGGTTCAAGGACAACATCCCAGAGTTCATTAGCCACACACAAAGCTACAAAGTGTCGGCAGTGGCTCAAGGATAACATCCCAGAGTTCACCAGCCACACACAAAGCTAGGAAGTGTCGGCAGTGGCTCAAGGACAACATCCCAGAGTTCATCAGCCACACACAAAGCTACAAAGTGTCAGTAGTGGCTCAAGGACAACATCCCAGAGTTCATCAGCCACACACAAAGCTACAAAGTGTCAGTAGTGACTCAAGGACAATGTCCCAGAGTTCATCAGCCACACGCAAAGCTAGGAAGTGTCGGCAGTGGCTCAAGGACAATGTCCCAGAGTATGTCAGCCACACAGTAAACTAGGAAGTTTCGGCAGTGGCTCAAGGACAATGTCCCAGAGTTCATCAGCGACACACAGAGCTAGGAAGTGTTGGCAGTGGTTCAAGGACAATGTCCCAGAGTTCATCAGCTGAACACAAAGCTAGGAAGTGTCAGCAGTGGCTCAAGGACAATGTCCCAGAGTTCATCAGCTGAACACAAAGCTAGGATGTGCCAGCAGTGGCTCAAGGACAATGTCCCAGAGTTCATCAGCCACACACAAAGCTAGGAAGTGTCGGCAGTGGTTGAAGGACAATGTCCCAGGGTTCATCAGCTACACACAAACCTAGGAATTGTCAGCAGTGGTTCAAGGACAATGTCCCAGAGTTCATCAGCCACACACAAAACTAGGAAGTGTCAGTAGTGGCTCAAGGACAACATCCCAGTGCTCATAAGCCACACACAAAGCTAGGAAGTGTCAGTAGTGGCTCAAGGACAACATCCCAGAGTTCATCTGCTACACACAAAGCTAGGAAGTATCAGCAGCGGCTCAAGGACAACGCCCCAGAGTTCATCAGCTACACACAAAGCTAGGAAGTGTCAGCAGTGGATCAAGGACAACATCCCAGAGTTCATCAGCTACACACAAAGCTAGGAAGTGTCGGCAGTGGCTCAAGGACAACATCCCAGAGTTCATCAGCCACACACAAAGCTACAAAGTGTCAGTAGTCGCTCAAGGACAACATCCCAGAGTTCATCTGCTACACACAAAGCTAGGAATTTCGGCAGTGGCTCAAGGACAACGCCCCAGAGTTCATCAGCTACACACTAAGCTAGGAAAAGTCAGCAGTGGCTCAAGGACAGCATCCCAGAGTTCATCAGCCACACACAAAGCTACAAAGTGTCGGCGGTGGTTCAAGGACAATGTCCCAGGCTTCATCAGCCACACACAAAGCTAGGACGTGTCAGTAGTGGCTCAAGGACAACATCCCAGAGTTCATAAGCCACACACAAAGCTAGGAAGTGTCAGTTGTGGCTCAAGGACAATGTCCCAGAGTTCATCAGCCACACACAAAGCTAGGAAGTGTCGGCAGTGACTCAAGGACAGCATCCCAGAGTTCATCAGCCACACACAGGGCTAGTAAGTGTCGGCAGTGGCTCAAGGACAACATCCCAGAGTTCACCAGCCACACACAAGGCTAGGAAGTGTCGGCAGTGGCTGAAGGACAATGTTCCATAGTTCATCAGCAACACACAAAGTTAGGAAGTGTCGGCAGCAGTGGCGCCTCGTGAAGTTCGACAAAGGTGGGGCACAGTAAAATTAATTGTAATCATGCAAAAAATAAAATCTTACCTTGTATTTATTTTCGGTATATGAATTCCATCCTGCTGTTCTTTACTGCAGCAAATTCTTCAATCACTTTCTTGTTGAATTCCGGGATGTTGTTTATCATTTTCTTTTCAATTGACAGCATAGCTAAAGCGTTCAACCTGTCATTTCCCATTGAACTGCGCAAGAAAGTCTTTATTCTATTTAATGTTGAAAATGACCTTTCAGCCTCCACAGTCGTCATCGGGATTGTGACTATTATCTTCAACACTGTCACACACTCAGAAAATGTACGCAACATATTATTGTCGAGGAAAAACTGCAGAAGCGCGGCCGCGCCGGAGGCTGTACGGAAATCTTCGCGTCCATATAATATCTCCAGTTCGGTTTTCAGTTTCGGACCATTTATGGTTGGATAAAGTTTTAAAGTAGTTTGAAAGTCATTTTCAGGAAAAACAGCAGTATACTGTGAAAACTGGCCCACAAAAAATAATTTAGATGCGCACAAATGATCTGCAAACTGAAATCTGCCTTCGATATGTGTCACAATCCTGTCACAAACTTCGATAGCAGATATATGGTCATCTCCATTATCAATATGTCGCCTTTTTGACATGGGCTCATTTAAAGGGATTCCAATCTCTTCATATTGTTTTCGGACATTCGCTATCGCTTTGACAAACTTGCTGATGAAATCTTTCATTTTAACGGCATCTATATCCTTTTGTTGAATGCAGTCAAAGAAGATAGCAACATGAGGCATAACCTTATGGTAGAAAGACAGCCAGAATGAGAACTGAGAGTCTCTTAAGGTGCGAATAAATCCTGCAGCTTGGCCAGAAGCGTTTTTGTCGTTTAGTTCAGTGTCTCTAATGTGTTCGAAACATTTCATCAGATTTTCTTTATGTTCAAACAAAGTATTTACAGTTCTGTGTTGAAAATACCATCTTGTTGGTGGGACAGAACCAATCTTTCTTTGGACGAAGTCTACTAAGAAATCCATTCTCTTTGGAGACCTTGAGAAGAATGTTCCAATGCCTTGGAGATCTTGAAAAAATGTCCTGCTGTGTGAAGATGATGAAGTGGCATTCTGCAGAATCAAATTCCCTTGATGTGCGTAACAATGAATAAAATTTGCCCGTGGATATTTCTCTTTTATCAGGGAACGCACTCCACCCCTTTCTCCACTCATGACAGAAGCTCCATCAAATGTTTGGCATACAAGCTTTTCTGGAGTTTTATCGACACCTAGTTCATGTAACTGGTCTAAAATTATTGCAGCTAATCCTCGAGCACTCCTATCATTAACTGCAAAAAAAAAAAAAAAAAAAAAAAAAATCTTTCAACTATTCTGCCTTCTCTTTGAAATCTTAAAATTAATGACATTTGGGTTGTGCATGAATTATCGGTCGTTTCATCAGCCTGAATGGAGAGAAATTCTTCGGAACTAATTTCATTGATGATATTTTCCCGGCATACTGTCAGAATGGCATCTAAAAGTTCATTTTGGATGGTCTTCGACGTTCCTTTGAATACTGTCGAGTGTTCTAAATGGTCCTTTAAAACACTGCCCAGGGCTGCAGTATAATTAATGAGACCTCTGAAAACACCTGGATTATCAGACTCCTCTGTCTCGTCATGACCACGCAAGCCTAATTCAAATTCCCCACAGAATTGAATTGCGTCGATTATGCGCGATAGAATGTACCTATTCTTTTCAACGAGCTCATTGTGTTTACGTATAGATGTTCTGTACGCATCATCAAGCTGTGCTCTGATATTCAGGTTCCCCAAGACTGCTAAATTTGTTTCATTATTTAAATGACTTTTAGACATTCCATGTTTTTTACACTTTTCAGACAAATGTTTGAGGTCTTTAATACCACTTTTGGTCCAGATTTCGTCACCGAACAAAAGACATGGAAAACAAAACAATGCATTTTTTTCTGAACACCCGCAGCTCCATTCCCACTTTTCATAAAATGATTTGTTGAATTTTCTATTGTACGTTCTATGTTTATCCTTATATACTGTATGCCCAGGACAAGAAGGCAAGTCTTAGGAATGTGTAGCGTAATCATTTTGTGCTTCCCGCACGGTGTTTATGCCTAGTTTCCGAGTATTGCAAGGATGCTAGGCTCGTCTAAAATACACAATGTTGTCACATAACACACCGATAGCTAGAAATATGCACTCTCATACACTCATTTCCAAGTAAACAGGACCGCTACCGGAGTAGATACACAGTTCAAGCCCCCTCTGCCCTTCATTCCCCTCTAGCCTTCTTGTCGTGGGCATACAGTACATGTTGAATATTGAGGTCTGGTCTTGGTGGACCTAACTGCTTTGCTGACAGTCGATCCTCGTATGTTAAGTTCTTACTCTGCAAATATTTAGTTGTATTCATTGTAATATTCTCATAGGAATACTTAAAACTAGATTAACTCATACCTGAGAAAACTACTTAACCAACAGACTCACGTAAACTAAAGAAATACAAGCCTGATGCTTGTAAATTAGCGTGAAAACCGAAAACCTTCCTGTTACGTGCTGCTATGTATACCACAGAAGTGTGCAAAATGAGAACTAGTTCCACTAGAATAGATGTCTCTGCTCTACTGCTAGCATTCATCTATTGGAGTGTCATCTAGTGACCAAAATCCTAACTTTTACCAGGAAAGTGTCTTGTTCACATCAACGTCACACGAATTATGTGACCCGGCGTAGTGTTATTCTCGCGTTTCTCCCCCCAAACGGTACCCAGAAGCGCACGAAGATGGCAAGCTGCAATTGGCCAGCAGTAAGCTGAAGAAGTCACACTGAGAATGTGACCCCAGCCATGTTGCCAAGTTTCAATACAACTGGTACAACCAAAGAGTATATAAACTAGTAATCAATGGGTGTAACTGGCATGCTTTTAAGGAAGCGCTAATTTTGAATAAATTACTGATTTTAACGTGAAATTTAATTCTGATTTTAAAGGAGGGGCACGTGACCATGTACCCTTAAGGTAGAACCGCGCCTGGTCGGCAGTGGCTCAAGGACAATGCCCCAGAGTTCATCAGTTCTGCTCAGGTTACCGGGCGGAGCGGACGTGTTTTTGCATCACTCTGGTGAAAACGCGTTGTAGTTGTTTATTTTTGTTTCTTTTTTAGTGAGAGTAGTATAAATTGTGAGTGTAGTGTTTTATAAGTGTGTTGCGTAAAGGACAAGTAAGTAGATGCAGTGTTGTGCTAGATACTGTAGTTTTAAAATAGAAATAAATTCGGCGTACGAAGTTACAGTGCGGCAAGTTGGCCGTGTTTGATTATAGCTACTAAAGTCAGCAATATTTTTCCGCTGCTTGCACGTAGTGCAAAGCTGAGGACCTTTATAGTCTCCACTAATAGTGTTTATGTAAAATAGGTGAAAAAGATAATTTTTATTGGCCTAATTTTAATACATCGGGGGGCTTTTCGCCTCGTAATATGGCAAGTAATAAAGACGAGCTTCAGGAAGGCTTTACGCCTAAGAGATCACTTAGAAGGTCGCCTGAGAGAAAAGCCATGCAGTAAACTTGACAAAAATATGGATGAAATGGTAGAGGATATAAATAACATCAATAATACCGAACAAGCGAAAATTGTAGGCGAAATGACAACAATGGATGAATTTGATCTCCTTATGGTTGAATTAAATAATATGATTAGTAAAGAAAAAATGACAGTTGGAAAAAAAAAAAAAAAAAAAAAAGGAATTTCATGCCATGTTCGGAAAACTCAACAAATTATATACAGCCAAGACAACTAAATTAGAAATTGCATTAGCAGAGACCAGCCTAGCTAAAGATATATGTATCAGTAAGGTTAATGAACCGGTAAAGAGTTACGCGCAGACGGTAGCAACTCCAGGTATTCCTGTTTTGAAAAAATCACTCACCAAACCAGAAGCTTATCAACTGGCGGTAAATGTAAAGAAACATACGCTTTTTATTTCGTCAAAGAACAATCAGGATTCTAGGGAATTACAAAAGATTGTGACACAAAGCCTAAAACCTACACAGGAGAAAATCAAAATAAGACAGGTGAGGACTGCAGGAAAAAATTTTATTCTGGATATGGAAACTGAAGAAGATATGAATAAAGTAATAAACAGCAAAAATCTAGAAGGGAAGGATTTAACTATTGAACCTCCCAGAAAAAGAAATCCCCTTGTGATCATATATGACGTTTTATCGGGCACTAAAGAAGAAGAATTAAAAGAAAATATTTATCTACAAAATTTTGAAGGCTCTCTCTCAAAGGAAGAATTTGATAAAGATTTCCTTTTAAAATTTAAAGCAGGTCCCAGAGAAAAACCCACAGTCCATCATGTTGCTGAAGTTTCAGCCAAAATTAGAAACATATTAAATAGCAGAGGTAGGGTATTTTTAGGTTTCCAAGCATGTTCAGTAAAGGACTATATCTCTGTTCCAAGATGCCTACGATTATGGACATATTGCCAAAAACTGCAGAGCTCAAAGTACAGTTTGTGGGGAGAATACACATACCTACTAGGAAAGATTGTAATCATAAAGATAAACCTGTAGTTTGTATACCATGTGAAAAGAGGAAGAAGAAATGCGGGGGAAAGATAACTGTCCCACTTATAGAATGTATTGGGAGCGAACTGTTTCTAGGATAAACTATGAGTGAGTCACAAACTAAATTAGTGCAACAATCACGTAGGAAACCCCAGCGAAACACACCAAGTAGATTACGCAGAAATTTATTAAGAGTAATTAGACACAAACTTAAATTAAATCAGAATAAAATTAATTGTCAAACACAAACCAATTCAATATATGTTAAATCTGAAGTAATAAATGTATATGCTAATGGTAAAATTGATGAATATGAAAATAACTTAATAAAATCAGATTCTAGTAACATGGTGTATGCAAAAATTAAAGACGATTTACAACAGAAGAACTTAGATAAAAAACAAAGGATAACTGTAGATTACGATGCTATTTCAAAAATAGGAGAAGAAGAGGAAGAAGAACAACAGAAAGAAGAGAAATATTTAATAGCAAATAGTAACACATTAATTCCAATGACGAGCACATTACAAAATTTTTACAACAAAAATTTCCTATCAGACTTATGGAAATATAGATCAGGCAACTTAAAACAAATGCATCAGGTTTTTAAAATGGAAGGGAAGAATAATATACCGGAAACGCTTGTGGAAGAAAAGAGGATGCTAACTTCTGATGACGGCAGCGAGGACCACGGACACACGACAGGCGAAAGCTCAATGACACCAGATGCTGCGGTCAGCAGTGTTTACGCTGCATTTGACGAAACATTACAGCTGAGCCGTTTAGAGGAAAGAAACAACTTATCAGCAGCTTTAAGACATATTATACGAACCCTCCACAAAAACGGCGATAAAATTATTTTTCCAATCCCAGATGCTATCGATAGAATGGAACTAAAAGTTCTAAATATTCCAACCGACCCAAACGAATTATTAGAATTAGTTTAAAAAGTTTATAGTAGAAGAAATGAAATCTTGGATCTGGATGAAGTATATAAACAT
Source organism: Tenodera sinensis (assembly GCA_030765045.1). NCBI lineage: Eukaryota > Metazoa > Arthropoda > Insecta > Mantodea > Mantidae > Tenodera > Tenodera sinensis. Next base: position 246,884,685 of record CM060964.1, on the reverse strand, counting down.
TTTGTTTTATGTTATGGAAGAATTGCTTTTGATGGGTCGCAAAAATGGCCGCATTGTTATGCGGTGATTAGGCATGATAACCTTGACTATCCCAAAATAATCTCCCAAAAAGCAACACCTACCCCAATATTCCCTCAACCTACCAATCATAGTAATACAGGAATCTTTAAACATAAATCCAACAAAGTCCCGCAAAATAATTATAAAAAAACCAATAGATATCCCACCAATAGTAATCCATTTCTCCAAGTAACAAAATTATTAGTTAACAACAGCAAACCCAAACCTTCCAATACCCCACCTAAAATCAAACCCAAAACCCCACAAATGAGAAGAATACAATTGGTTCGTGTACATAAACTATCGAGAGAGCTCACTGAAGAAAACAGGAAACTGGGTATTAAACAAAAAATTTTGGCACCCAAAGGTTATGTTCTTTTAAGACGAAATAATGGCAGACTCACACCAATACCCCATTAGATTACTTAGATTGGCACAAATAAACGCCCAGAGAAGCAGATTGGTTATGTCGGAAATTAAGAAGATTATAGATGAGTTAAAAATCGATATTTTATGCATACAGGAGCCTTACTTAATAAACAACAAACTAGCATATACCCCTGTTATGGCGAGAGAAATTCACACCGGGGAGAATCCAATGGCAGCTATTATTATAAATAACAATGAACTACAGGTAACCAAAATAACACAACTAAATGATACACATAATAACTGTATACAGATCAGTCATGATACAGGAACTTTTATTCTCTCCAACCACTACTTTCAGTACAGCCATGAAATTGAACCATATCTGGAATCGATACATAATATAAATAGACTATATCCAAATTATGAAGTATTACATACAATTGATGCAAATGCGAAATCTGAATGGTGGCACAATAGTACAAAAGATGAAAGAGGGGAAAAATTGGAAGAGATTATATCAGAACTTAACTTAAGTGTTCTAAATCTACCTAATAACGCACCAACCTTTGAAAATCGAGCAGGTGCAACATCGAACATTGACCTGACCCTAGCAAATTTTCACATGGTTAACAAAATAGAAAACTGGAAAGTAGGTTTGGATTATACTACAAGCGATCACAGATTAATTTATTTAAATTACATTTTAGAACCCAGAAGAAATGTATATTTTAAAAAGGAATTTAGATTAAACTACAAACTGGGAGAAATTTCGACAGCAATTTGAAAACGTAAATCTAAACTGCACTGGCAATGAACTACATTCTGAAGCCAAAGAATTGGAGAAAATAATTAGACAAATAATGATAAATACCATACCGAAGCGCAAAATTAAGAAATATACAGACAACGTATGGACAGAAGAACTTTACAACTTACGAAGAAAATTAAGGAAAACTAGACGAATATATCAAAAATAAAAAATATGAAGAAAGAGAAAGAAATCTGTTACTTTACAGAAAAGCTAAACTTAAGTAAAGTTTCATTTAACGACATCAACACTACAATTGATTTCCAGCGTCGTGTAGGAGGAGCACGATGTTCACAAAAAGTAATGTCAAAGATTAGCTAATCTCAAAAGCTGCTAAACTTCAATTATTTCTTCTTCTCCAACATTGCACACTCGATAGGTCTCGTTTCCGTATTGAATTCAACATGGAAACGCTGAAGTGGGAATGTACTCAATACGTATTGAATTCACCATGGATACGTAGTGTTTCTAAGCTTCTAATTCATGGCTCTTTATCATTTTTAGTTATGCATAAGCAAAGGGAAAGAATATGCATGAGCGATTCCGCGTGTGACTAACTGACATTTACACTACATTTTCTTCTTAAAATGTCTGTCTAATGGTTAATATAGGTGTAAAAATGTAATTTTAACGACTTACAATGACAGAGAATGCATTGGCGGTTGTGATAGGAAATATAAAAACCTTAAAAAAGTGAAACAATTATTTAATAATGAGCGCTAAACTTTTCGTGACTGACATTTTTGTCAACTGCAGGTCCAACTTCAAACGTTTGTCCTCCGTTTTCTCTGAAAGTTTTCTTATTTGATTTGCTCTGAAAAATCATTTAAGAGAGGAACTTCTAAGCTTTCAAATGACCTGAAAAAAGGTTTGGCATGTTATTCTCATCTGGAGATATTTATTCAGAGGTCAGCGTGACTAACTGACATGAGTTTGTGACTGACACTTGCGAAAATTGTAATACCTTGTCTTTGTTTTACATGGTATAACATATGGTAAAGTATAGTGATACGTATTATACGTTACATACATGTAATACATACAGGTGTGTAATTGTATTTATCGTTTTGACAATCATATCCTTTGGAGAAGCATTAATGTCATGCAATATAAACAGATGTTAACAGCTCTCATTTCTTATCACAGTTACGTCATTGCAAGTATAAAAAGCTGACTCAAAACCATAACAAAGACGACACATGAGAGCACACAGCACATACCTGTAACACATTAATTACTGGATTGGACTCCTTATAGTGCAGAACGCTAGATGCAGTAGTCTCGTAGCACACGCGCATATCACTACACTGTTTTTATTTCCGAAAGTTGTGCATCATTCTGACACTTTCCGCACATGAAAGAAAAGCATATTCCACAACATTTAAACCTAATACTTTCACATAATGAACCCGCTGAGTGGATAGCATAGGTGAAATACGTTCAAATCTTTTGTTGATAAATTCTTTTGCTTCTTCAATTTCAGGCAGAGAAACCTCAAGAACGCATATTTTGGTTTTCTTTCTAACAGTATTAACAAATTCTTCAGCACTCTGAATCCTGCTTCCTGCTTTCGCAGCTGTCCATGCCATCCTCTTCACTTGTCCTCCAATCGCATCTACTGCCCCCTTTCCGTGATAGGATACGAAAAAGTGCCATTCAATTTGGATTCCAAATACTTCGGAAAGATATGTCACATGACTCAATGTGTATTTCTGCTTAAAATGACTAGCAGCTCCATCAGAAAACACTTTCACGAGTTCAAGATTCGGAACAATATCCAATGTTTCCGAAAATATATTCCTTAAGCAAATATCAACTGCATATTTGTCATGTGATACATAATCAGACACCAAGGCAAAAGATTGTTTCTGAATTTCACCAATATCTTCTTTCCTATACCAGGCAACAGCAGTAAATATTAAGATCTGTGTATAGTTCCAGTGGGCAACTTGAATTTCATTTTGCTCCTTGCATGTGTAGTTCTCAGAGAAGTCGATCTGTATCACAGCTTCACTAATTGCAGCATTTTCCCGAGCCTTCTTAAAGGCCTCGGGTTGCTCTCTTTTTACGTAAACGTGATTTAGGAAACGTGGCAGGCAATTGGTTAGTTCTTCATTGCAGTCTTTTACAGATCCCTTTTTTAGCTTCTATTTCCATTCTTCCATTACGTGAACTCCACAGTTTCCATTCGCATGGAGAATTAGCGAGTTCATCCGAAATGTCTGCTCAACTCAATCCCGGGCAGTTGGAGCATCCTCCCTGCATACATTTCTCGATTTCTGATCTCAAACCACTTGTGCTATGAACTTACGAAATTCAGTCTTAGTGAGTACGTGGTTTTTACGCAATTCTTGGAGAAGAAACTTCGTATTTTCATGTATAATGCATGTGCACACATGTGGGATCTGACTTTGAAGACGCACCTAAACAGGGCGTAACTCAGCGAATTTTGTCAACCCCACGGACATTTCTTCTCGGTCTTGTAGAAAGAGTGCATGTGCTTCTTTTAATGTTACCACTAGATACCTGATGCGAACTTCTTTTGTTTCTCCTTGAACATGGAATTCAATAAAATCATCTTTTCCAGGAGCTTGGTAAGATATTGAATTATCCTGATAGAACTTGATGATTGCACTTTTAAGTTCCTCTGATAGTTGTTTTCCTGATACCGGGACAGAATGCTTTGGTTTTACAACATGTAATCCCTCTTCAACTGCTAACTTACGAATCATTTTTCTTTTGCGTGGAGGTTGAGGTAATGCTTCCTCAACACGTTTTCTGCACTTTCCAAAATGCTGTCTGGTTTTGAAAGCCGCTGATGTTGATGGAGTATCAATCCCTTCTTGGTCTCTTATTTTCTGTCTTGCCCGCTGTGCTTGCTTATGTCTCCTATATTCAACTTTGAGGTGTTCTCTTTCTTGTCTTGTTTGTTTCAGCATTGCTCTTCCTTTCCTCATGGTCACTTTTATTTTTTCCTTCCACTGTGCATAACTGCCTTGCTCCTTCAGACGTTGTTTGTATTCACGTTGTCTTTGGGCTGGTGTTTTACCTATGGAGTCAGAAACGGACTGATACGTCTATCCTGACTGAAATCTCACAAGCACTGTACGCGCAAGGTAACTAGAGAAAGAAGGTAGGCCACTCCGGCACAATTGCTGCCATTGGTTGCAGGCAACATACGTCACATGGAGGTCTGAGAGCGCGCGCAGTTCAGACGGCAATAGAAAGTGAGCGCTTTAAACCCGTTTCGACAAATACCATTTAAAGCATTGACTGACAGTTTCAGTGCGTAAACACTTAAGCAATAATTAATAAAGTGTAGAAAAATACAGTGATATGTGACAGAAAAGATACCTTAACTGAAAACACATTAGAAACGTTCGTCAACACATTCTACTAATTACAAACCAATTTTACCACCGCCACCGAAACTACAATCAAAATAAGAAGTAACACATTATTGTTTGATCTTAAAAGTAGACTTACATTTGGTTATGTTGTTGCAGAAGAAGTAGCTGATGCCCACTGCTGACACTTCCTCGCGTTCGTTTTTGTCATACTTACAGCTTTTAGTTTGTTATTTAAATGCCGTATCCTAATGGAAGTGCGGGTCCTGACGTATAGGGAAGCAATTCTTTCATCCAATTCAGGAAATTTAGAGCAAATCATGCCAGTAAGCGCTTTCTTCACTCCAGCACATTTTGAAACGTTAAAGCCATGGAATCCCGCAAATATAGCTTCAAATTCCTTCACTTTTTGGTACCACTGTTCAGTCGGCCGAACAAGTTCCCCCTTTGAAATAACTGTAATCCAGTCCTGTGGCACTTGTTTTGGCAAATTACAGTAACTGTCTTTGCTTCCCAAATTTTCTGTCTTAGAAATTAGTGCGTTAACACTTACCACAAAATGCATCTCATAGGGCAATTCGGCAAGTTTTATCATGCTACTTCGTGCCATTTTAAATGCGCCCTGGCTCAGACAGAATGACTCCAACCCTTTTAAGATAAACAGAAAGATAAAAGGAAGCGATATACAATGACCTTTGTTTTGTGAAAGAGTGTGCACCGCCTTATCCCAAACCGTACTGAAATTCAGGTATAACGTGAACGAAAGGCTAATGACCCTTCCTGTATAGCTGTGCAGTGCTTCTTTCACATTCGGGAAATACGCACAATATTTTCTTTCCCATTTTAAAGAAAAGGAGCAATCGCCCCGTGCTGGAATAAACTTGCAATAATTATACAATACTTCGATGACATTTCACAAATAAACGTAATTTGCAATTAATCACATTATTTTACAGCCTCAAATCAGATTTTCTCTAGTTTTGATCACTGAGGTCATCTATGAAAATGCGCAATATGTATAACTAAAATTATTTATAGTTGTTTAAGGTATTAAAATATGGACAGCATATATTTCAATGATAAAAATCTGATGTGCTATATACAAATTTTCTTTGCTTACTCTTGCGCAAAGTATTCTTACCAAGGCTTATCCTTCTGTATATTCATGTTAACAGAGATAAAGTTTCATTACACATTATAAAGGATCCATAGGTGAAAGCGATAGACAAACCTTCTCCTTACCTCTCTCTTCGTTTCAAATATATTGGTATTTTAAAAACTGATAGCTGTCGTAATTGTGTTATTTATTTCATTTTCCTCTGCGGTGCATTTTCATATTGTTGAAAAAGAGTGGCCACACAGCTATTCTTAGAAGAACAGCCCAGTCAATAAAATACTGTCTTAATAGGGACAGAATGTCAGTTTCACATTGTTTTCGTTTATTACATTGTTAAAAGGCCTTTTAGTAAGGACTGCGTTGCAATTATAACCTAAATCCTAAAGAAAGTGAAAAAAGCGTGTTGAAAGCTCTTAACAAAATAATAATTGCACGATTATGTGGCACACTGTTATTCCTTCCTCCTACAGATAATTTTCATTTCTGTTTTACGAAATATTACACAATGAGAGCTTTGTTTTTGTGCAATTAAAACGCCTGCGTTGACATCTCTTGTCAGAAAACAAGGAAAGTAGAGTAGAGATATTTGGGTTTTGAATTATATCGTAAAATATAAGCTGCACGTGTGAATATCGGTACTACGTGACTCCCGTGTGACGTCATCAGCAGACAGCTCTAGGAAGAGCAATTGCGCGGGAAGCGGGAAGATGCCCCCCTGCTGTACGCGTATGACGACCACGGGCCAGTACCAACTGTCTGTTAGTCACGTGTTTTGTGGGAAAACGAATGGCTATAGAGGAAAACTTTCTGATACTTTATTTGTTATATTGTAATGACGCAGAATCAAAAAGGATATTTCTTTCAGTCTATTACTTTTCCCTGCAGAGGACTTTATCCTTATTTACCGTGACTGACATTGACACAGTAATAATTAAACAGGCTCTAAGGACTTTTTATAAATGTCGAAAATTATTAGCCGCATACGCGTTTCGAAGAATAAGAGTCATTGTGTGATGTACCGAACAAAAAAATTAAAACAGTTGTACATAGCTCCTGAAATATTGATATGAAAATCACTGTTATTCACGCTTATTTTTAGTGTTTTGGAAATATATGGGTAAGAAGTGAAATTTGAACCCATATTCACGTCAAACACATTTTTTTCACTTCATATGATACTTTGGAGTATCTAGCATCATCTTTCCTCAGTAAAAAAAGTGAAACATTGATTTCAAATTTTAACACTCGGTATGACATATTTGCAGAATTGCTCGTATTTACATAGAAATCCTAGCTTTACTTATGACTATTTAGGTTTCTGATTCATGGAAGGCTATGTAGAATTAGTTTATTTTATATAAGCTTATGTTGATTAGCTACCAGAGGTTACAGCAGCGCTTGCTTCGCTTGCGTGTGTTTCTTCACTTTGAAGAAAAGTAACAAATCTGATGTGTTGCACTCACATGACTTTCTCTACTCTTGAACTAACAATTCTTACAAACTCTTACACCTATATCTTCTTCGTGTTGAGATATGCATTGTACAAATTATCTTATTGCTTATTTCCTTTTGGCTGAAAGGGGAATGTTAGAATACAGTAGGCTTTGAGCGATAGTCAAATCTTTTAAAGCTTTGAGATCCCGTTCTCTTTGCACGCTTCATATAAAAAAAAATCTGATGTGTTGCACTCACATGACTTTCTCTACTGTTGTACTAACCGTCGGTCTGGGTGGCTCAGTTGGTTAGATGCTGGCCTACTTATCCCAAGGTTGCAGGTTCAAATCCAGCCCAGACAGATGGTTTTTAAGTGTGCTTAGAAATGACAGCTCCATGTCAGTAGATTTTCTGGCATGTAAAAGAAGTCCTGCGGGACAGAATTCTGGCACATCTGCGACACTGATGTGATCCCGGCTATTGACAGCGTCGTTAAAAAACAACAAAATAATATATAATCTTGTACTCACCATTCTTACAAGCTTTTACTCCTATATCTTCTTCGTGTTGGTTGAGATAAACATTTGTACAAATTATCATCTTAATGTTTACTTCCTTGTAGGTGCAAGAGGAATATGGGAATACTGCAGACTTTGAGCAGTAGTCAAATCTTTTAAAGCTTTGACACTTTGCGCACTTAACATATAAATAATGAGTAAAGGAAAGATTATGGAAAGGGCATTGAAATTTTGATATAGAATATTGAATCTGGAAGAAAGAAGCTTGTTAAAACAATGTTTAATATATCAAGAGAAAAGTTTAAAAAATAAGGGATGGGTAGAGTGTCTTAGGAACTTGGAGAGCAGTGGGTTAGGGCAAATGTGGAGAAAAAAAAGTAATACCAGAAATTTTTGGAAATCTGCAAGGAAAAGATTCGAAGACATAGAAGTGCAAAAGATATTTAGTGAAATAGCTGAGAAGAGATCTTTAGTTTATTACATACCAAAGAAGGAAGATTGGGGAAGGGAAAAGTACATAGACATGACAAATAAAGAGGAGAGAGAAGGTATTGCATGGATGAGAGCAGGAGTATGGCAGTTAAAAGGTTTAAGGAAGGGTATTCCACAAAATTGTTGTCCCATATGTGGTGATAATGAGAACCTGGAACATATAATATTTAAGTGTAAAGGGACAGAAATTTGGAGAAAAGAGTATATTAATAAGAAATGGTTCATTTGGATAGAAATATAGCTGTAGTTGAAATGTTTGTTAAAGATAGCAAGAAGATTGGAACATTTTTATACAAAGTGAGAAACAAATGGTTATGGACAGTGAATAGGAAAAATAACAACTCTACAATGGTGTAAATAATTAGTAATAAGGATCTATTGTAAAATATGAGTATGACTGGTACAGAGCCAGGGCTGAATACTGGTCATACAGACTTGTACATGGCTTAGCATAACTAAATATATCAAAATATAAATAATGAACCATGAAGTTCCATTTCATGAAAGTTTTCTGAAACTCACACACATAACAAGGAATATCTCCGAAATGGTTCACCCTATAAGAAAATTTATTCAGACATAAATTGTGTATTTTATCAAGATCTAGATTTTTTTGTATAGTATGATTTGGTCTATCTCTAACGGTTTACCAGTTATGCAAAAGTCATCCAGAGTAAGTACGACTACAGAAAATTCAAGATATACATTTCGTTTGTTATAAAAATGTCTCAAACATATGACATTTTCATCAAAATCGTTAGAGCCATTTTCAAGAAAACAAAGCTTTTTGAAAAATTTTCCATGTAAAGGGTAGTGAGTGTGACGAGTGAGTGCATGGGGTTTAAGAGCCCGGCAACTTTGGGAAAGTGGGACAATAACTCACTTGAACCTTGAGGACGGCGACGTGTGGAGGATCGCCAAAAGATTCTGGAACCGAGGTGGCCCACCTACCTCCTCCATCCAAGGCACAAGTCTGGTCTATGAACCCCAAGCCAAAGCCGATGTGTTTGCCAAATAGCTGGAAAGGACCATGAGGCCACGAGTTGACCTGCAGAACCTGGACTGGACTACTTGCCTGCCGGTCCCTCTTACTGGGAGACATTCAAGCTATCCCTCCCCACCAGTTTGCATTTCGCCCTGGTCATTCAATGCCTTAATAGTTGCTACGAGTAGTGGAGGCTGTTGCCCTGGGATATCAGGAAAGGGCATATGCTGTAGCAGTATCTCTAGATATAGAAAAGGCATTCTCCAGGACTTGGCTTGCGGGTCTCCTACACAAACTCATCCAACTGGAGCTACCCACACACTTGATACACCTACTATACTCATACCTCAAACACAGGCTTTGTGGTCTCAGCTGCAAAGCTGTCAATCTTCAATTTTAATAACTCAGTGCCATGGGCATCACAAAGGATGGGGAGTGGGGTAGCAAAAGGGGCAGGGGAGTCAATTACATTACGCTATTGTTTTAATTTTGATGCAAAGAACAATTTTTTCTCAGGGTACTAGTACAAAAGAGATACTCAATTGTTTCATAGCACCTATGTTAGAAATCAGCTTGCCAGTGATATTATTCACATATTAACATAAATAGAATCAATTATTAAATTAAAGGCTATGTGCCTTTACTAATTATTATCATCAATTCCGTAAAGACAGTTGTTTACGTATAATTTACTGTCATCGATGGTGGTTCTGTGCCATAACCTTAGTTATAAGATATTTCTTTTTGTACAAATTTTTACAATTGAAGTCCATGAGAATTCTTAGCCACAGAGATTGAAAACAAAAAACCTGTAATATAATTATGTAATCAAATCAATAATTTTATTTAGCACAACTTAATATGGTTATCTGCAACAAATACAAGTCATCTTTTAGTTTTTGACTACAGAACAATAAATTAATATTGTTTGATCTCAAGCTTCCAATGTGCCCCCCCCCCCCCCCCTCCCCGATAAAAAGTGCCAAAGCCCATGCTCAGTGCTCAAAGTTTATTGTAAATATTAAGTTATGCTACATTTTAAAATATTGAGTAAAACGGTTATGTTTTATGAAAAATAATGCATGTACATCTCCTCTGGTTACAGAGTTCTAGTAAATCTGATTGATTAGATATCCCCCCCCATTTTTGTCTTAGGTCAAGGATCTATTAGCCATCTGGATAATGCTGGACACTGTCAGATTTGTTGTTGAACCCCTCATATGATACTCAAAGAGGAACTAAATTGTGTAGGACTGTTAACATGATAATACAAGTTGATACATTGTAAATGATTCACTCCATATAGCAAAATGGCCTGGGTGGCTCAGTTGGTTAGATATTGGCCTATTGATCTCAAGGCAGCAGGTTCAAATCCAGCCCAGACCGATGGTTTTTAAGTGTGCTTAAAAATGACAGCTCTGTCAGTAGATTTACTGCCATGTAAAAGAATTCCTAGGGACAAAATTCCTGCACACCAGCAACGCTGTTGTGATCTTGGCAAACTGATAGCGTTGTTAAACAAAATCTTTTTTTTCCTTATAGCAGTGGAATACAATTTGCAAAAAGCTGATGTGTTGCACTCAGGTGACTTTCTTTACTCTTGTACTAACTGTTCTTACAAACTTGTTCCTCTATCCATTATGTTAATCCAGATAAACATTTGCAGAAATTATCTTATTGGTAATGTTTTATAGGTGCAAGGGAATACAGTAGGCTAGCAATAGTCAAATCTATTAAAGCTTGTCACTATGTGATGGCATTGAAATTCTATTCTCTTTGCATGGTCAAAGAGATAAAAAAAATGAATGACTTCCCATTTGAGGAAAGTATAACAATTGAAACATTCATACATATAACAAGTAATATCTCTTTAATAGTTCACTGTGCCACACCCAGCTTTGTTCCTACATAAAGCATGTACAACACTCTTACCTTATAGAAGATGCTGGAAATGTCGTCCACCTTGGCTAAACAAGCATTATATCAGGAGAACAAATTCTGATTCACACAATTAAGTTGGGTCACTGTAATGTTTCAGATTTCATTTCTATTATTTTGTTTTAGTTCTTCCAATATATGAGGATTTGTCTAAAACTAAAACCATATAAGTGTACAAGTGTCCATGCTTTAAAATAAGGCAACCCAGTATCACGAATGCATTATTGTGAATGGTTTCTTTCATCAGTGAATTATGGTTTAATTGATCCACAGCTTCTTTCTTTTCCGATGAGGTATGGTTCCACCTAAATGGTCATGTCAACACTCATAACAGTTGGTACTGGGCCTCTGAAAGTCTACATCACGTTCAAGAAATCCCTCTTTATGATCGGAGAGTTGGAGTTTGGTGTGCTGTTAGTGCTAGATCCATAATTGGTCCAATATTCTACAAGCAGACTGTAGATACAGAGAGGTACCAAAATGACATTTTGACCCCATTTTATCATGAACTGACAGAAGAGAAATCATATGGGTGGTTTGAACAGATAGCAGCGAAGTCCATGAATAAAATTAGGGAAGTGTTTGAAGATAGAGTGATTAGTACTGGTGTATGGCCCTCTCGCTGCCCCAATCTAACAATGTGTGATGCTTACTTTTGGTGTAACCTGAAAGACAAAGTTTACGAGACAAATCCTTATGCATTGAAAGAACTAAAATGCAATATTAGAAATGAAATCGGAAACATTACAGTGGCCCAACTTAATCATGTGAATCATAATGTTTTCCTGCTACAATGCTTGTTTAGTGGACGAGATTTCCAGCATCTTCCATAATGCTTTACGTGCACAGATTATGTAGGAGCAAAGTGGGCTGTGGCAGACTCAATGGTGCATAGGCAAAATGCTGTGCACCCATTATGTTTTAAATGAAGAACCCTGTGTATGTATTGGAAAATTCACATAAATAACAAGAAATATCTACAAAATGGTTCAGTACACACAAGAGGTATTTGACATAAATTGTTTTAACAAGATCTATATTTTTTTGTGTAGTAAGATTTTGCCTATCTCTTACATTTACTAACTATGCAAAAGTCAAACAATAAAGATGAGTCCTGAGGACATTTCCTCAAAATTCAAGATGTACATTTCATTTACCATGAAAATGTCTTAAACATATGATATTTTAATCAAAATTGTTGGAGTCATTTTTGTAAAATATTGCATATAAAGTATAATCTTGGGGGTGGGTTTTCTTGAAAATCTGTGTGTTGCATCCTTGATGCTGAACTTAAATATCAAGTTTGGTATTTAACTGACTGTTTCTCACTACTTCAAACTTGATATTTTAGTTCAACATGTTTGAAGGATGTGACATGATGATTTTCATGACAATCCAACATACCTTTTGCATGGGACATTTTTAAAAATTTTACTTTTCTCAAAAATGGATCGGATTTTGATTAAAATACCATTTGTTTAATATATTTTCATGACAAATTATGTGTATATCTTAAATGTTCTTGGAATAGACTCTGAAGTTCTCTTCATTCTAGGTGGCATTTACATAACTAGTAAACTGTAAGAGAGAAGAAATCTCACTACACAAAAAATATTGAGTAATTAAAGTACATAATTTATTTCAAATTAATTTTTTGCAGAGCAAACCAATTTTGGGATAATCCAATGTATTTGGCCAAATTTTCAAATACTCATTCTTTTCTCGAATAGGAATGTGTTATTCATTTTTTTCATCTCTTGGCCATATAAAGGGAATGGAATTTCAAAGTCATTACATAGTGATCAGCTCTTAAAATATTTCACCATTGCTTAAAGCACTGTATTCCCATATTTCCCTGTATCTAAAAGGAAATTATCAAGAAGATAATTCCTGCAAATGTTTGTCTCAATAAACATGAAGTAGATCGAAAAATAAGCATTTGAAAGAATAATTAGTACAAGATTATAACCGCACAGGGATTCATTACTAACAAACTACTTTGATATAAACAAGTGAATACATCTGGCAAGTACAAACTTCAAGTAAAAAAATCTGTATTGTAATTAATGCAAATACTTTTCACATCAATAGGTCAATAAGTATGGAATGGATCTGACATTTTTAGGTTTCAACAGTCATGTGACTCTCACACATTAGGTTATTTTAAATTTATTGAATGACAAAATTGCCTTTTGATCTGTTAAGTCGTGCAAAAGAAACAATGAAAAAACCATCAAATTGTCAAACATAATATACTCAGAAATTGCATAAAGTATCAGTATATAAAAATTCCTGCTTTGTTCTCCATTTTGGTTGATATAACACTTAACATTCCATAATAAGTTTTTGCAAGTCCATTACTACCTCACAATCAACTTTTGGCACTTGATATACTGATGCATAATACCACTCAATTATGTTACCAATACTATATTATATGCCAAAAAAAAAAGAAGATGTAATGAAATGTATACAGTCATTTTATATTTATGAATTATATACTTTGCATTACATTATTCCAAAAATATATAAGTATTTTAACACAGATTGTGAAACTCCTGTACTAAAAGTAGTCATTACATGCATAGCATTGAAGAAAATAATTACTGGAAAACTAATTAAAAAAAATTAGTGAATAAATGCAGAGACAAAAAGAGCTTACAATGTTGTTGATCTTATAACTTATGGCTGAAAATATTGACATTTTCATGCAAATTATTACACAACTCACAACTAGGGTTTAGTTTTTGGGTAATCACAAAATCGATCACTCTGCTGTTATATATGCTGCTGAGGGCTGTATATAAAACATTCATCACGTTCTCAGAACCTCTGAGTAGACCATCCACTTGCTGTCACAGCACATTTGCTTCCTGTTAATACAAAAATACACAAGTCAGTTACCAAAATATACTTCTAATGTCAGATGGTCCTTACACACCGTATAGGAACAACTATAATTGAGATAATAGCATACACTGAGAGTCAAAAAATTCTGAACTGGCTATGTGGTGTTTTGCCTGTCCACATCGTTGGCGCTCGTTTGCTGTCTGCCACTATCATAGAAAAGTACAGATGAAACCATACAACATTTTTAAACTACTTGTAAAGGCTTTGATTACCAACTTTATGAATGAAGATCACTATAAGAGCTCTGAGAAACCTAAGATTGTTCATGAAGTACCCCTTCATAACGAAAAAATTAGTGTGTGGTGTGCCATCAGCAGAGAATGAGTTATAGGGCCAATTTTTTTTTTTTTTTTTTGAGTCAGCAGTTGGCATCCATACATAAGTGAATACAATTTTGTCCCTCCCCCCCTCCCTTTTTTAGAGAATTAACAAACATGGAGCATGATCTTGCCTTTTATCAACAAGGCTCTGCAACAGCTCATAAAGCAATCTTTTGATGAGAATAATTGAAAGTGTGTTTCAGGACAGAATTAATAGTAGAGATTTGTGGCCCCCGTGGTGCCTGACCTAACCTCCTGTGATTTCTATCTCTCAGGTAACTTAAAACATAAAGGGCACAAGACAAACCCACACACCCTGGAAAATTTAAAAAAAAATATCCTCCAGAAAATTGCCAGCATCTCTCAACTTGAAATACGGTGAGCAGTGGATCATTTCCTAAAGAGGTGTCAAAAATGTATGGAGAATGGTGGCCAGTTTCAGCATATTCTTTAATAAAGTTGGTAAGTAAAGCCTTTAAAAGTAATTTTAAAAGTATTTTATGGTTTCATCTGCACCTTTCTATGACAGCGGCTGATGGTAATGAATGCCGAGGATGCAGACAGGCAAAACATTGAGGCCTGTTCAGAACCTTTTGACTCTCTCGGTATATGGTATATTATGTTAAAAGGAACCATTTTAGTGTTATGTACAAAAGAAAAAATCTAGGATATAGTTGTGGTGGTTTAGCTTGTCTTGAGGACTATAAAAATAGAAGGTTACATCCAACACACAAATTAGTGGCTGAGTGTAGAAAATATGTTTTGCAGGCAGAAATGCCAGAAGTCCATTGATAGTTGTTTCTTCAGTACAGCAGTGATTGGACAGAAGGAGTTGAACCTCTCCCACCTTCCCCTTAACAACAGAGACACAGGGGTGAGCACCATACAGGTTGTTAATGAACTACAACAAAATATTTTCAGAGCAATTGGAGATCTTTGGAACAAGTAATTTGGGACAGGAGACTTATGGCCTGTTGGTTCAAATGTGGAAGTTACGACTATTAGTTTCTAAAGTGCCAGTATGCCACTGCTAATGATGATAGCACTTGAGTGCACAACACACGAAAATGAAGAGGTGGTCGGAGCACTCCCTCTGGCGCAATGGTAATGACATTAGCTTTCAAGTGAAAGGTAAACAAGTTCGCGTCTCCTTCACTTTATTTGCCTTTTTTTTTTTCATTTTTGTTTTGTTTGTTTGGTTGTTTTAATATTTTGTCTAAGCTTTTAGTTCTTGTACAATGCATTTTACAGAGCAATTTCACCTTGTGAGTGCAATTAATTACAATTCCTTCTAACAAAGGTTCAATCCTGCTTATTACACTCACATGCTGTACATCTAAATGAGAGGAGGTTTAAAGGATGAACGAACTTACATAAAATGAAAAGTAAATGCAACTCCTTACCTCAGGTTTAAAGGAACTGCTCGAAATGGCAAACTGTGTTTCCAATGCAAAGTTGACAGTGGTGAAGGAATGACTGTTGTACTCTGTCCAGAGTTCCTTGTGTGTGTCGAATAACTTCACATGCTATTATTATTCGGGCAGTTAGGTGCTCTTCTGATGTAATAGGTGTTTCATACACCAGAGACTTGAGGTAACCCCAGAAAAAGAAATCAATTGGGTTGAGCTTGGGAGAGCGTGCTAGCCAAGTTACAGTTGCACTTCCCCTTCCGATCCATCGGGCAGCATAAACATGGTTTAAATGCTCTTGTACAGCAAAGGTGAAATGGGGCGGAGCTCCGTCGTATTGTAGCCACATTCAACAACAAATATGAAGGGGCACATCTTCTAAAAATAAAGGTAATGTGTTCTGTAACACATGAAGATAAGCATGTCCATTTAACCGAGGGGGGAGCAGGTATGGGCCAATGACATGGTCTGAAATTATTCCAACCCATATGGTGACTGAAAAAGTCTGATGGTGACTCTTCTCCATGACAGCATGTGGATTCACATAGTCCCACACATGGCTGTTTCTTGAATTAAGAACTAGGCCATCCCTGGTGAACAAGGCCTTATCAGTTAACAATACTGATGAAAAGAATTCAGGCTGGAGTAAAGCCCAGTTTCAAGATTTTAGCTGATGGTCATAGTCTTCCGGCTTAGTGCTTGCACCTTCTGTGGGTGAAATGGGTAAAGTGGGTCTTCATGTATGACTTGCCATATGCTAACATGGTTAGTGCCTAGTTGGCGTGCAATGGCACATGTGCTGGTACATGGCTCTTCTGCAATGCTTCGCAGTACATTCTCCTCGAATTGCACTATACATCAAGTTTGTGCAACGCCTGTATCGCCCCTGTTGACCTGGAGGGTTCCTCTCTCTCGGAAACGTCTATCGATGGACTGGAAGGTTGAGTGATGTGGTTGGTACCTATCGGGATACCGTTCCCTGTACAATGCTGCAGCAGCTAACCCATTACATCGTGATTCACCGTAAATAAGGTGCATATCTGCTAGTTCAGAAACGCTGTACACATTCTCCATGTTGTCCAACAGGCAATCCTCAGCACGCTAACTGCAGTGTCCTGAAGAACGGAAAACATACTAGTCTTATTGTAGTGGCCAATCTGATTCACGTTCATAATTACGAATCACGCCATTTCTTGCTATTGTAATTTATGGCGAAGAAAAACAAATTAACTACATGACAGTAAGTAACCAAACCAATGACCTCAGTTTTCGGCATTACGGATGGGGCACCAAAACAGTTATACAAACACTTTGGAGTAGGCTATTGATGCAAGATGGCAGTTAATCGTTCAGTGTCGCACTGGCAGGTGATTAGTTCAAGATTTGAGATATCTTTGAGGCATTAAATCTTGAGAATGCCAATAACGAGCTATTATCTTTTGATATTTCTATACTCGGGAAGCAGTTTTAAAGACATTCTAATCCAATAATCTCACCCACCTTGTTTAAACACCAACTTATCAGCATCTGATGCCGATTAGGTTTAACACAATTAACTGCGTTATGTTAAGCTGCAGACCATGCATTGCCTATCTCAACTTTCTTATATTAGTCATGTCTACAGTTGCTGATATTATTTTGGTGTAGTTCATTAACAGTCGTATATATAAAACAAAGGGCAGGGCTATACAGGGAACAGCTTACTGGGACACCTCAAAACTCAACTGTGACATTGACATAGCTTGAACAATGGAGGATGCATTCAGTTTGGAAAAGTTAGGGATCCTGTCTACACTTGGGCATGTCGTCTCCTGGATCTGGCTAACTTTCAGGTCTCTCCTTCATCCCTCCCTATCAGAAGTCACATTTGAAACACAAAGGACTTGGCCTATGTATGGTGCTCTGTCCCAGTTTCAGGGTCCCTCTGCACTATATGTACCTTTACCTTTTACATTAATACCACTTAATGTCTAAGCAGACAAAATTGACATATACCTTATCGATTCTGCAGAAGCCTGAGTTATAAACCTGGTCTCATAGCATGTTTACAGATTTAAGCTACTATTTAAATGTCACTCGTTTACTAGTGTAATAAGAAACAACTGAAAAAAAAATTGAAAATAATTTACATAAATCCACTTTGTCTTAAGTAAATAGCTAGATTAATCAGAGACAAAATCTTGAATACCATACCATTTAAAGATCTGCTGATTCTGGTGGCATAATCCATCCATGCTCCACTTCAACATGTCTTCGCAGAACAGCCATGTACTTTTCAAGTTTTCCACAATAACTGCACAGATATGATTCATCATATTCAAACTTTACAGCGGTCTTATTAGCTCCCTTGGTCTTCTTTGTGTGTTTGCGTTTTCCACAGTGTTGCTTATTTGTCTTTTCTTGTTTGTTTATTGGGACAATGATTTTATTTTCAGTATTTTGAGTATCTTTTTGCATGGCTTCCACTTGTTCCATAAAAGTGTGTGGTTCAGTAACAGTGTCGTGGAAGTTCCTTCCAGAGTTAAGTAAATTGTCTTCTTCTCTACTGATAACCCAGTTTTGAATATTTGGACCAATCTCATTTAGACAGTTATTATTGGTCTGCCGAAGTGCGTTGTGTTTATTTTTACCCGAAATTATATTAACACTGTTGATCCAGTTTTGAATATTTGGACCAATCTCATTTTGACACTTATTATTGCTCTGCCAATTTGCACTGTGATTATTTTTACTCAAGCTCATACTAACATTGCTATCATAATTTTCAGATACTTTGTTGAGTTGTTGATGCATATATTCACATTCTTTTGATACGTTGTGCCAATTATTTTCATTTTCTGGTGCATTTGAATAAGTTTTCTGAATAAACTTATCAGTATTAAATTCAGTGTTATAATTACCAAATGTTTGATCCTCTAAGAACATGTTAATGCCTCCGTTTGATAAAGGATTAGTAATTTGAGAAGTTGGTACTTCTTGTTGCACTGTGCTTGAGCATAAATCTTGTGCTTTATGTTTCTCACCATTAAAGCTTGTTGAAACTCTTCCCTGAAGTGGCAAAGTCTCATTGTTAGTAGCAAAATAGTTGAACCGTACTGCACTGTAATAACAGCGTTTCCTTAACCAGTCATGTTCTGCAGAAAAGTATCTAGGGTCAAAGCTGGATGTTGTGCCAATATGTGGAGCATACCTTTGTGTATCTTTAGTTAAATAATGATCATTTACAGTGGATGGAAAGTTAGAAACTGATGGATACAAATTGCTGTCAACATTATTAACTTCATTTGGCATAAAAGTTGCTTCTTGTAGCCTTTTATCTGATTCAACATATATCTGTGAAGGGCTACTGATAATCTCTTGTGATGTGCTGTCAGAATACACTGACTTCCCTGAGAGATCTTGCTGAATTATGTTGATTTCTGTAAGTTTACTCTTACTTTCATTATGTATATGCTTAGGCTTTAGATTATCTATCATTCTACGATCAATTCTTAAATGGGGATTGGTTGTTTTATTTAAAATATCTAACTTATTTGTTGAGTCATCAGGAAAAATTGAATCTTTGCTTTTTATAGTTCTACACTTCTGCTGATTGCTTGTTCTAATATTCCATGAAGCTTTTGCTGTTTTCTTACTGTTTTGTTCTACTTTTGTTGTTTTCCTCTTCTTCTGTTCTACTTTTGCTATCTTCCCATATTTATGTTCTATTTCAACAACGCTGCTCCTGATGTCATGATCACTGAGCCTTTCTGTACACTTACTTTCATTCCCATCATTGGTATTTGAATGAGCTTTAACCATCTGCTGCTTGCGCTTATTACGGACCATTACACCTTCAGTCCATACAGCACCACTATCTAACAAAGGATTTAATTTATTATTTTCTGTAGATGACTTGGAGGCTATTGCATTTGTAGAAAAAACATGACTGCTAATATCTTCGTTAAGTACTTTTTGATTTTCAGATCCTTTATTTTCCACTTCTTGGGCAGATATATTAACAGCACTGGTTGTGGTTGACTGTGATGTGTTTGAAATATTAAGTTCAGGCAATGATGACAATACTGAAAGTGAAGTTATACTACTTTCAGAAAGGGCCAGCTCCAAGGATGATGACTGTGTAGCAGTGATTGATTTTGTAACTTCAGTGTTTTCCACTGACGAGTTCATAGGTGGCAGTATCAGAGGAGTACTTCTAAGTGAAGAACTACCTAGAGTCTGTGCTTTCTTATCACAAATTTTAGCAGTACTGTATATCCCACTGGATGACACAGGAGACATTCCAGATATACTTACATACTTTGCTACCAT
Organism: Tenodera sinensis; assembly: GCA_030765045.1. Lineage (NCBI taxonomy): Eukaryota > Metazoa > Arthropoda > Insecta > Mantodea > Mantidae > Tenodera > Tenodera sinensis. Next base: position 246,864,664 of record CM060964.1, on the reverse strand, counting down.
CTTGAATGTTTTAATGTCATTTTGTTTTTTTTTAACCCCTAAACCAGCTGGAATGTTTTCTAGAGATTTTGATTTCAATACATTATCTTGTTTTGATAGTTCTACATAGTTTGGTAGAGCATTGTTTATGGCAACAAAAGGAACTTTAGAAACTTCTCTGGAATAAACCACTGGAGAAGATAAATTTTTTAAACTTTTAATATTCCGACGCAAATGAGACTTTGATATGAATTTCTTATTCCTAACTTTGGATTCACTCATTATAATGTCAACATATATGTGTTTCTCTTTGGTATCTGATGAATGATGCAAATGGTCATGGGTTTCTGAAGAAGAAGAAGAATGGTTAGCTGAAAAGTCTTGCTGATACATTAACGTATTTGCTTCTGCAATTTGAGAACACTGTATGTCTTCTGTCATACCAGAGGCAATCATTTCTTCTGTTTCAGCTTCTTGTTTAATTTGCTGTGTTACATTAAACATCTTTTCCCCAAAATTCTTCTTCTTTGTTGCAGCTTCTTGAGAACTGCAGTGCCTCACTCCAATTTCAGCTGTCTTTTGAACCAAACTGTTTTTCTTGTAACTTCCATTTTTATGCATATTTTCAGAATATATATTGTTTAGGCTACTTCTTTCATTAATCCATCCATGCTCCACTTCAACGTGTCTTCGCAGAACACCCATGTACTTTTCAGGTTTTCCACAATAATCGCAAATATATGATTCATCATATTCAAACTTTACAGCGGTCTTATTAGCTCCCTTGGTCTTCTTTGTGTGTTTGCGTTTTCCACAGTGTTGCTTACTTGTTTTTTTTAACAAAGGACTTAATTTATTATTTTCTGTAGATGACTTGGAGGCTATTGCATTTGTAGAAAAAACATGACTGCTAATATCTTCGTTAAGTACTTTTTGATTTTCAGGATTATGTATAGATCCTTTATTTTCCACTTCTTGGGCAGATATATTAACAGCACTGGTTGTGGTTGACTGTGATGTGTTTGAAATATTAAGTTTAGGCAATGATGACAATACTGAAAGTGAAGTTATACTACTTTCAGAAAGGGCCAGCTCCAAGGATGATGACTGTGTAGCAGTGATTGATTTTGTAACTTCAGTGTTTTCCACTGACGAGTTCATAGGTGGCAGTATCAGAGGAGTACTTCTAAGTGAAGAACTACCTAGAGTCTGTGCTTTCTTATCACAAATTTTAGCAGTACTGTATATCCCACTGGATGACACAGGAGACATTCCAGATATACTTACATACTTTGCTACCATCTTGAATGTTTTAATGTCATTTTGTTTTTTTTTAACCCCTAAACTAGCTGGAATGTTTTCTAGAGATTTTGATTTCAATACATTATCTTGTTTTGATAGTTCTACATAGTTTGGTAGAGCATTGTTTATGGCAACAAAAGGAACTTTAGAAACTTCTCTGGAATAAACCACTGGAGAAGATAAATTTTTTAAACTTTTAATATTCCGACGCAAATGAGACTTTGATATGAATTTCTTATTCCTAACTTTGGATTCACTCATTATAATGTCAACATATATGTGTTTCTCTTTGGTATCTGATGAATGATGCAAATGGTCATGGGCTTCTGAAGAAGAAGAAGAATGGTTAGCTGAAAAGTCTTGCTGATACATTAACGTATTTGCTTCTGCAATTTGAGAACACTGTATGTCTTCTGTCATACCAGAGGCAATCATTTCTTCTGTTTCAGCTTCTTGTTTAATTTGCTGTGTTACATTAAACATCTTTTCCCCAAAATTCTTCTTCTTTGTTGCAGCCTCTTGAGAACTGCAGTGCCTCACTCCAATTTCAGCTGTCTTTTGAACCAAACTGTTTTTCTTGTAACTTCCATTTTTATGCATATTTTCAGAATATATATTGTTTAGGCTACTTCTTTCATTTTTTTGTTGATGGCTAGAGCTTTCTAGTAAATGTATTACCTGAGTATGAGTATTATAATTCACGTCAGAGCATTTTATTTCTTCAAGGCTAGGGATTCGCTCTGTAATTTCACTGTCATTCTGGTCTTCGTTTGGCAAGGATGTTTGATCCATGTTTTTAACTTCATTATATTTAAGATCCTCTAAAGCACTTTTGCATATGGATGCTTGTGCATTATTTAATGTATTTTCACTGCTCTCATTATAAGTAGCAGGATCTGCTTCAGTTTGCCTAGAAAGAACATCTAATGCTTTAGTACTTATTTGATCAATATAGCAGTCTCTTTTGTAAGCTGTAGAGAACATGTTTAATATGTTAGATAATTTAGTTGTTTTCAGATTCTCTGTGGTATTCATATCATGCAGAGTAGAAATTCAGGAATTCTCCTCCAAGCCCAAACCTGTGCAAAAATACACAATTTTAGTATGCTCTAACACCATGTTTTAATTTTAAATTAACAAATAAGCATACTTACACTGTTAATGTATATATTTAATCCTATATTATTATGATTAACATGAAATAAGAACATGAACATTAACTCATTTTGTGCATTATTTTTTTAAACATAACATATTAATTTCAAAATAATCTTACTTGTTAAGTAGAAAACAGATAACTGAAATTCATGTTAAACAGGATAAGTGCTTGTCAAAGCTAAAGTCACAAATAATAAGATAGGGAGTAGGTACCTCAAGGATCACTTTTGGATCCCTTAATGTTTCTATTATGTGCTAATGATAATCATACAAAAAATTCGATTATAATATTGTATGCGGATGACACTAGAGTAAATTTTTGGGAGGCTTATAATGTATCTTTAATGAAAAATATTGTTTTGGGTACCAATGAAATACTAAACTACTTTAGAGCAAATAATCTCATATGCAGTGTGGACAAAACAAAATTTATGAAGTATGATCTCTTAAAAAGAGAACAATTGGAACAAAAACTTGTAATTGAGAATAAAAATTGTGATAACATACATGTGCATAATTTCTTAGGAATATGGATTGACAGTGGGCTGACATGGACACAACACATAGATGCTATACCTACCAAAATTAGCAAATCCATTATCCTTTAAGATTTTATTTGCTTTCTCTACTGGTAAGTAGGGGAAGTATTGCATTCCAACCAAAAATTTGATGTCGAGATTTCACTGGAAATATATGTTTTGAGACACCCTGAATCCAAAAAGAGCATTTTTAGAAAAAGGTCTGTGTGTATCTGTCAATCTGTGTGTCTGTGGACAGCATAACTCAAAAACGAAGTCAGTTAAAAACTGGTGCAGTTTTTGTAATTTTTAATGACGTTGTGTCTTTGAGCTATTGAGATCTTTGTAATCCCAGGGCGTAGTAACGGATGGAATGAAAAATCACACGATGTTTCTTCACCACAATGTATTATTTTATTAACACTTTTTCGATATTTTACATTAAATACCGTTCTAAATGATTTAAAATCTTTCCACTTTTTCATTTAGTGGAACTTATGCTTGATGAAAGTCTGGTGAAAGTTCTATGTTCACACTACCTAAATATGTCCTTTCACCTCGATTACACACATGCAAATGGGCTGATTATGGCGTCCTCACATGACACCGCCTTTTTCGTATACATCCGCGTATGCGTCCATCAAATAGTTCTTTCTTGTTAGGGAAGCGATCCCTAACCATCCTCCCTTACTTTTATTATGGAACACATATAATTCTAATATTTATACATATATATTAAAATCAAATATGGAAAGATTTATGACGTCTTTGGGCAAACTTAGTTGTTCGTAATAATGAACATTATTAACACGTTTTCGCCACTTAACCAACTCATACCAATATCAAAAAACAAATTACACTTTTAACAAATATTCACATAAACGATTTTCTTTTGGGGTCTTCTAATATTCTGTCTCAAAACCAAAGTTGGTATTTAAGTTTAATGTCTTTCAAGGATGCAACACGAAGATTTTGAAGAAAATAGCCCCACGCTAAACTACCCTTTACATGAACAATTTTCCAAAAATTTTTATTTTCTTGAAAATGGCTGTAGCAATTTTGATTAAAATGTCATATGTTTGAGATATTTTGAGGACAAATGAAATGTATATCTTGAATTTTCTGGCTATAGCCACTGTAGTCGTATTTACTCTGGACGACTTTTGCATAACTAGTGATATTAGATATTAGATAGACAAATTCTTAATATACAAAAAATGTAGATCTAACTAAAATACACAATTTATGTCTGAATGAATTTTCTTGTAGGATGAACCATTTTGGATATATTCCTTGCTATGTGTGTGAGTTTCAGAAAACTTAAAAACTTTCGTGAAATGGATCATCGCTGTTCATTTTTTTATGTTAAGTGTGCAAAGAGAGTGGAATCTTTTCGTTCTCGCACAAAGCCTACTGTATTCTAATATTCTCCTTGCACCTACAAGGAAATAAACAAAAAGATAATTTCTGCAAATGTTTATCTCAACTAACACAAAGAAGATAAAAGAACAAGAGTTTGTAAGAATAGTTAGTACAAGAGCAAGGTAACTAGAGAAAGAAGGTAGGCCACTCCGGCACAATTGCTGCCATTGGTTGCAAGCAACATACGTCACATGGAGGTCTGAGAGCACGCGTAGTTCAGACAGCAATAGAAAGTGAGCGCTTCAAATACCATTTAAAGCATTCACTGACAGTTCCGCTGCGTAAACACTTAAGCAATAATTAATAAAGTGTAGAAAAATACAGTGACATGTGATAGAAAAGATGCCTTAACTGAAAACACATTAGAAACGTTCAACACATTCTACTAATTACAAACCAGTTTTACCACCGCCACCGACACTACAATCAAAATAACAAATAAAAATTATTGTTTGATCTTAAAAGTAGACTTACATTTGGTCATGCTGTTGCAGAAGAAGTAGGTGACGCCCACTGCTGACACTTCCTCGCGTTCCTTTTTGTCATACTTACAGCTATTAGTTTGTTATTTAAATGCCTTATCCTAATGAAAGTGCGGGTCCTGACGTATAGGGAAACAATTCTTTCATCCAATTCAAGAAATTTAGAGCAAATCATGCCAGTAAGTACTTTTATCACTCCAGACATTTTGAAACATTAAAGCCATGGAATCCCGCAAATAAAACTTCAAATTCCTTCACTTTTTGGTACCACTGTTCAGTCGGCCGAACAAGTTCCCCCTTTGAAATAACTGTAATGCAGTCCTGTGGCACTTGTTTTGGCAAATTACAGTCACTGTCTTTGCTTCCCAAATTTTCTGTCTTAGAAATTAGTGCCTTAACATGTACCACAAAATGCATCTCATAGGGCAATTCAGCACGTTTTATGTATTATGCTACTTCGTGCCATTTTAAGTGCGCCCTGGCTCAGACAGAATGACCCCAACCCTTTTAAGATAAGCAGAAAGATAAAAGGAAGCGAAATACAATGACCTTTGTTTTGTCAAAGGGTGTGCACCGCCTTATCCCAAACCGTACTGAAATTCAGGTATAACATGAACGAAAGGCTAATGACCCTTCCTGTATAGCTATGCAGTGCTTCTTTCACATTCGGGAAAAACGGACAATATTTCTTTCCCATTTTAAAGAAAATGAGCAAGGTGCTGGAATTACCTTGCAATTATACAATACTTTGATGATATTTCACAAATAAACGTAATTTGCAATTAATCACATTATTTTACAGCCTCAAATCAGATTTTCTCTAGTTTTGATCACTGAGGCCATCTATGAAAACGCGCAATATGTATAACTAAAATTATTTATAGTTGTTTATTGTATTAAAATGTGCACAACATATATTTCAATGATAAAAATCTGATGTGCTATATACAAATGATTTTCTTTGCTCACTGTTGCGTAAAGTATTCTTACTAAGGCTTATCCTTCTATATATTCATGTTAACAAAGATAAACTTTCATTACACATTATAAAGGATTCATAGGTGAAAGTGATAGACAAACCTTCTCCCCTCCCTCCCTCTCTCTCTCTCTCTCTCTCTCTCTTCGTTTCAAATATATTGGTATTTTCAAAAATGATAGCTGTCGTAATTGTGTTATTTATTTCATTTTCCTCTGCGCTGCATTTTGATATTGTTGTAAAAGAGTGGCCACACAGCTATTCTTAGAACGGCTCAGTCAATAAAATACTGTCTTAATAGGGAAAGAATGCCAGTATCACATTCTGTTTTCGTTTATTACATTATTAAACGGCCTTTTAATAAGGGCTGCGTTGCAATTATAACCTAAATCCTAAAGAAAGTGAAAAAAGCGTGTTGAAAGCCCTTAACAAAGTAATAATTGCACGATTATGTGGCACACTGTTCTTCCTTCCTCCTATAGATAATTTTAATTTCTGTTTTACGAAATATTACACAGTGAGAGCTTTGTTTTTGTTCAATTAACACGCCTGCGTTGACATTTCATGTCAGAAAACAAGGAAAGTAGAGTAGAGATACTTAGATAGTACGATGGGATTTGAATTATATCGTAAAATGTAAGCTGCACGTGTGAATATCGGTACTACGTGACTCCCGTGTGACGTCATCAGCAGACAGCTCTAGGAAGAGCAATTGCGCGGGAAGCGGGAAGAGGCCCCCCTGGTACAAGAGTAGAGAAAGTCATGTTAGTGCAACACATCAGATTTTTTAAACATATATTGACCGGCACCTAACTCTGTGGTTCCTCGCAAAGAACACAGAGAAAGAGCTAGTATAGCTGCATATATTGTGGCATGTGTAGCAAGTTTCTCGCCCCAGAGCAAAATTCCCTTCAGCAATCAAAGGAAATGGGTGAAACACACTATTATATCCGTAATTTTGTGTACCCTAATGGAAAGCATTATAGTGCACGTATGTATAAAGCACATTCATCATATTACTTGCACCTTAAACCTCATTTGTTTTTAGTTTATTACAGTAAACATACATTTCATTGACACATGTGAATGTGAAAATCGTATAACAAAATAAACCTAAGAGACAAGGGATTAAAAAGACAACATTCATTCCTATAAAATAGCAAAAGATAGGTAGCAATAGATTCATTCATCTAGAAAATAGCACAGAGAGTTACATAATGCACTTTATCTTACATTGTTTAAAAATAGTTGCATATTCATTTTCTGTAAATTGTTTAATGCATCCTTGTGCAATTATATTGTGTTTTTCTGTTTATTACTCTGTCGATATTGACTTTCTTTAAATAGCATTGCACTGCCAATTTAAACATTTTATATTCAATAACAAAACACTCTTTCTGATGAAAATGGACAATATCACAAAACTACAACATTTATGGCATTATCTGACAATGATTTTCCAAGGGAATTAAATACCAGAAGCTTATTCTTATAACCTAACCTTACGAACAATTCCGTGCACCGTTCTGAGACCTACGGCGTAAGCCTCAGCTCTGCAACCCCCACATTTGGCAATGCTGCATAATGGTCTGCCAGCAGATGCCTTTCTCTTAAAGAAGGAATGCACTTTATGTATTATGTCCCTCCTTGTTTGTGTAAACCGGCTGCTTCTTTTTGTTTCCTTCCATCACATACATTAAGTACTATGTATTTATATGTTAATTGTAATGCACAAACTATCACTACACTATTAAAAGGCATTTTAATGCTGAATAGGTGAACACAGCATTCTCTGTAAGATAGTCAACAATGTACTGAATCCCATTGGTGGACATGCTTGACGTCATCATTAAATGCCACTGTACATCCTATCTCACCCGCCAACTTAGCTGCCGGTCATTAAGGTAGCAAAGAATTAAAAATGATTTATTATAGTGTAATCTATCCACGCCTACATTATGAGATTGAGGTGTGGTAAAGTGCAGCCAAAGTACATATGGATAAGTTGATGGGTTTACAGAAGAAATGCATCAGAAGTATTAGTAATTTAAAATTTAGGGAATATTGTAGGAATGCATTTAAGGAACACAAAATGTTTACAATGTATTCTTTATCTGTATAGAGGACTGCACTACATACACAAAATAATCTAACAAACAACAGTGATATTCATGGGTAAAGTACAAGAAGTAGCATAAATTACTACAGATATGCACTGCCAGTCGAAAGCTTTTGGACACTGGATATAAGGTAATATATTTGTAGATATTCTGTGGTTATATCATCAACAAGTATAACTAAGGACCCTTGTTATGAGGATTGGGCTGGCCCTGTAGCGCAGTTGGTAGAGCACCTGCCTGCTGTGCAAGGGGTCCTGGGTTCGATTCCTGGCAGGGGGTAGGAATTTTTCTCCAGCCAAGATTATTCCTCATCCTTCCCTGAGTCTGGAAGTATAATGGCGGTGCTGTTGCTGAGAGGTTATACCGCTTGCCTACCACCTAGGTGGAACCCGCATGTGGTATTCGTGGAGGACGAAGCAGTGTCTGGATGGGTTTTCTCCTGGTTCTCCAGTTTCCCCGGCCATTCATTCCACCAATTGTTCCATTATCACCCTTCCAACCATCCATTTTGCCCGCATTTTATATCATCCTCTTCCTCACTATTATACCTGGTGCTTGGCTGACCACCTGCTTCCAGGTCTTCACTCTGGTCCAGAGGTCCCTCTGCTCTGCAACAGGTGTCTAACCCTAGGTACTGGCTTGTAAGTCCTAGGGGGTGTAAGTCCTACATAAGGGGAGGGTAATTGGGGAAAGAAGAAAACGTTCTGAGGAAATATAACTGTGTGTGGTATTTGTTTATATTAACATCCTCCGATGTTAATGGCTCCACATCAGTCGTCGCCGAGAGTAGCAGAGTACTACAGTCACACCATTGAGGATGTTCGACGCAGCTTCGAACAAAACGTCTGGAAGGAGATTTTCCACTAGACCATGGCCCACAAACCCTGATAATCATTCTGTATTTTATGACACCGGCCGTGAAAGCTTACACAATATTTTTTACTCTTTTAAGTATATATTATGAGAGAAAATGCTTTAAAATAGAAATACTTTTATGAATTATTTTAGGAAATGATCTGAGGATCATCCCTCTGTTTGGAAAACCATTCAGCAATGAACATACTTCATGGAGAAGGGTACAGTGTTGACAAAATTTCATAAAGACTAAAATTATCAGGTCGACTATGCAATTCTCAGGCTAAAATTTTCTGGTTCTAATGAGGACAGGAAACAAAGTGGAAGACTAAGATGCACTTCTAGATCACAAAACCAGTAAATAGTTTTGAGAAGTAAAAGAAATAGAAGCTTGACAGCCCAGAAATTCAGTCTGATTTTAATGCTAGTTATAGTCAGGAAATCTGTCAGGATTGTGAAGGGACAATTGATATCAGCTAATTTATGGGGTAGAGTAGCAGTGAGGAAACCATTTCTTAGACCCATTAACAAACGTAAGAGGAAGATATGTGCAAAAGAACACAAAAGCTGAAAATTGAAGACTGGAAATCGGTTCCTTGAACACACAAATCCAAATTTGAAGTTTTTGGGCAACAACACTATGTGTGTTTGTTGTTCTTCTGCTGAGAAGACGCATCCTGACTGCAAAACACTGGCAGTGAAACATGGTGGGGGCTCTGTAATGGTCTGGGGATGTTTTTTATTCCATGGAACAGGCCAGCTCTACAAAATTAAAGGAAACTTGAACAAACATGGCCGTCATTCAATTTTGAGCAGATATGCTCTTCCATCAGGAATGCATCTAATTGATCCAGGTTTCATCTTGCAGCAGGACAATGATCCAAAACACACTTCCAAATTATGTAAGAACTACCTACAGAAGAAAGAGGAGAAAGGAGAGTTGATGGTGGCGGAATGACCACCACAATCGCAAGACCTGAATCCAATTGAACTTCTGTGGGAGGAACTTAACAGGAAAGGTCAAAAAGTGTGCCTGTATCTATAAATAGGTTATGGGAAATCCTTCAGACTTCCTGGAGTGCTATGGAGGAAAGTATGTGTGAAAAATTTGTTAGGAGAATGTCCAGAATTGTGAAGAAAGTGATTAATGCAAAGGGTGGATTTTTTGACAGTAAAGAAGTTTGGGATAGAAAGACATCTTTCATGGTGAAATAAACTAAGGTCAGCTTTTGTCAAAATGTATACATGCTCCGTCATCTAAAAATAAATTGTTTTGATTAATTTTGTTAATTGTTATTAATTGTTCCTTCATTTTCTTAAGAACAGCTTAGTGTCCAAAAAATGTTGACCAGCAGTATAGTGTAATAAACAAAATGTATTTAAGGATATAAATGTAATAGGAACAGTTTTATATAACTACCTCTAGAGGTCAAAACTGTAAGGAAATCTAACTTTAAAACTTATTTTAAAAAATGTATGTGTTGCACTCATATGACTTTCTCTACTCTTGAACTAACCATTCTTACAAACTCTTATTGCTCTGTCCTCATATTTGTTGAGATAAACATTTGCAAAAAATATCTTTTACTTATTTTCTTGTAAGTTGCAGATGACATGGCACTGACCTCAACCTCAGAGGATGACCTACAAAAAGCTTTCAACCAATTAGTGGACTGGGCAAAGGAGAATGAACTAACACTGAATGCAGAGAAAACTACCTCCATGACCTTAAGAGAGGGTAAATGCAGCATCTTCTACGTGGGGGAAACACCACTAAAATCAGTCACCAACTTCACGTGCCTAGGAGATACTCTCCAGACACAAGGAAACCTAATCACATGTCATATAAATGACAGAGTAAACATTGCTATAAGAGTCATAAGCAACATAAAGTCAATAGGCAAACTCACCTCAGAAACCGCCTTACAACTGTTTGAACTCAAAATTGACCCTGTTGCAACATATGGGCTAGAAAACATATGGGAACATCTACAGAAGAAAAGTCTGGAGAAAATAGAGAAGTTAAAGGCCACATACTTAAAAAGAGTGTTTTGTCTCTCCAAATACACATCCTCATGACTTGTATATGAACTAGCCAGAGAACTTTTCTACACAGAAGACCTGCAAGTTAGGTTCCTACTGTCAACAACTCCAGCCTATCAGGGCCTGCTGCATGAACTACATGAGAAGAAATGCAAAATATGGGATGAATTCTATGCTACTGACACTGTGACAAGCCGTGAATGGACACCGGGAGGATACGAACTATGCCATACAGTGACAAGACTCTCAAGCTAAGCAGCACCCAGAGATTCCACAAACCCGATCCAGATTACCTGTGTATAAGATGCAACAACCAGTGTGAGAAATATCATGTGTTACACTGTACGATGACAACAGAGTCATTGGTGCAATTTTGTAGAGACTATATTCTTTGCACATTGTGTATGATTCATATTATTATTATTTCCTTGTAAGTGCAAGGGGAATATGGGAATGCCTCGAACGATAGTTAAATCTTTTAAAGTTTTCAAATTCTGTTCTCCTAGCATGGCTATGAATAATATATATAGAAAAATGAATAACGATCTTCCACTTCATGAAAGTTTTAGTATTCCAAAACTCCCACAAATAACACTGAATATCTCCAAAATGGTTCACTCCCCCAAAAAATTAATTTGGACCTAAATTGTGTAGTTTAGCAAGATCTACATTTTTTGTATAGTAAGATTTGGTCTATATCTTACAGTTTACCAATTATGCAAAAGTCATTAAGAGTAAACAGAACTATGTGGGCTATAGCCATAAAATTCAAAATACACATTTCATTTGCCATAAAAATATCTTAAATATATGCTATTTTAACCAGTCATTATGGCCATTTTCAAAAAAAAACAAAATGTTTGAAAAATTTTCCATGTAAAAGGGTACAGGAATCTTCTTGAAATCTTCATGCTGCATCCTTGAAAGATATAAAATTTAAATACCAAATTTGCTTTTTAATCGACTTTTCATTTTTGAGTTATGCTGTTTACAAACACACACACGTATACATGAACGTTTTTCTAAAAGTGCTTTTTATGGATTTAGGGGGCCTCAAAACATATTTCTGGTGAAATCTTGACATCAAATTTTTGGGTAGAATACAATACTTCCTCTACCTACTATACATAGTAGAGAAAGTAAATATTTGGTGTACAAATGTTGACTGATTGTAAATATTAATTTTTGAGAGTGTCTGAAACTTGTATACAAGTCTATAGACAATAAAGAATTATTGTTATTATTATAAGTATTATTATTTTAGTAGTAGTAGTAGTAGTAGTAGTAGTAGTAGTAGTAGTAGTAGTAGTAGTAGCAGTAGTAGCAGTAGTAGTAGTAGCAGTAGTAGTAGTAGCAGTAGTAGTAGTAGCAGTAGTAGTAGTAGCAGTAGTAGCAGTAGTAGTAGTAGTAGGAGTAGTAGTAGGAGTAGTAGGAGTAGGAGTAGTAGGAGTAGTAGTAGTAGCAGTAGTAGTAGGAGTAGTAGTAGTAGCAGTAGTAGTAGGAGTAGTAGTAGTAGCAGTAGTAGTAGGAGTAGTAGTAGTAGTAGTAGTAGTACTAGTAGTACTGGTAGTACTGGTGGTGGTGGTGGCGGCAGTGGTGGTGGCGGTGGCGGTGGTAGTAGGTAGTAGTAGTAGTAGGTAATAGTAGTAGTAGGTAGTAGTAGTAGCAGCAGCAGTGGTAGTAACAGGAGCATCTTATGCAAAATGAGTAATGCAAATTTTATATACAATTGCTCCACTCTTATATTCCAACTTGATGTAAACACATGCCATCAACTAATCCACGATATGTGTGAAACCAAAGCACACCACAAAATATAGTACCTTAAATATTGGAGATGATCTGCGAGTTTTCAAGATACATGATAATCATAGTTTTAAACGTTTGATTAATATAAAATAGTAAATACTACTAATAAGAACAGTGTCCACATGGCATTTGTTTATTTGTGTTAGTCCCAGGTGATATGAACACGAGGTTACCACAGAGGGATACAAGGTGAGGATCTAAGGCTGGATAGAGTACAGGAAGGCCAGTTGACATGCACCTCCCCTGCCTTTCACTCTCCCTCCCTGCATAACTCAATCTGTATGCATGAATTCATAGCATACAGTTTACAACAAGATATGTCTTAAATCTACATAGGTACACACACACACACAATAACTTACCTTCAACAAAGTTGTACATCTGTCCTCATCACATTGCTCTGTGCCAAATGAATGTAACTTTCTCTAGTTGTAACCTCAATAACTGCAAATAAAGAAAAAACAAAAACAACTATAATAGACCAACCCAACATCATAAATAGTTCTTATTGTAGGGAGGATTTGTACCTAGCACTTAAGAAACCCTTGATTTGCAGTTAACAAATAATTATGATAATGATGTAAAAATAAGATGAGTGATTATTATTTTTTATTTATGCCAACAAACTTACTGTTGGTGTTTTTAAACACACAAGCCGTGTGTGGGCAAAGTTTGAGAGGTAGAACTGGAACTTAAAAGTTGTGGCATTGAATTTTTAAGTTCCAGTTCTACCTCTCAAAGATGAGTGATATTTGAGATAAATGAAAGTGCTTATGGTGTTATTAAATCGTGTACAGCCAAGGTTAGGTGACTAGCAGTGAACTTTTGATCATATTGCAGTAATAAGTGTAAGCTTTGAATAAATAAAATCATCTGCCACTGAAGAAAGTGCATCATAAATGCAAATGCTCTTGCTGCTGTGTTGAATTGTGCAAAGTATTGCCACATATCTGGTGGCAGAAGTGAGGCAAAGTCACAGTGCAGCAGCAAAATGAAAGTTGGAGAGATGATGGCAGAAGCATTGACACAGTATAAAGAAAAACACATCCCTGTGGTACAAACAGACTGCTTCTGTAACACAGTGGTAGCACACCTGCCTCTGGCATGGAGGACCCAGGTTCAATCTCCGGTACCAGAATGGGGATTTTCCCCCCTACTGGGAGGTCTGGCATGGAGTGCACTCAGCCTCATTAGGTCCCTGTGGGGCCTGCTGAAGAGCTACTTAATAAAGAAGTAGCGACCACTGGCCATGTACCACCCTCCAGTTCTGCACCCCATTCATGGCACCTGGGCAGAGTTGGGGGATGCAGCAGCTGCGCGGTACATCAGGGATTATGGAAGAAGCAGCAGCTTGCCTCTTGGCATCAGTTCTGTGTGTGCTTATCACAAAAACGAGTTAGGTACTCACCTTCCTGTCATTTTCATCAAATGGTTCTACATGTCCAACGGAAGTCAGTATACTAGTTTACACTAATAGAGAACATCATCACCCTCTTTTTACTTAAATATTAAGATTACACATTAGAGCATCAGAGCAACAACATTATTACTTTGGTCATCAAATATTCAGAGACTTGTATACCTGAATGAATTCATGAATTATTTATTTATGCTCAAAAACAACACAATTTAACCTACTAAAAACAAAAACAAAATGAAACCAGTATAATTAAATCTAATATTTCCTACGTCTATCTCAGCTACTTGAAGCCAGCGACTATTTCACAACTGGAAACCAGCAGCTATTCCCTTAACCTACTTTAAAAAAAATGAACAAATGTACCTACCTTATCTGTATTACATTAGGGTTCTTCATTTAAAACCTAACAGGCACACGTTATTTCATCTGTGCATGACTGGGTGTGCCACAGCCGGTTTTGGTCCTGCATAAACTTTCACGTAAAGCATGTATAACACTCTTACCTTGTATATTTCATGTGTAAAAGTTATTATAAATGGGAATCACCAAGTCCTGTTCGCACAGCGCATATTTAAACATTCCTTGGTGAAGTGTCTCCTTCCTTACAATTCATGAGATTGGGAACAAATTTGAAACCACTGGTTCTGTGGCAAACAAAACATGAGTGTAAAAGTACAGTTTTAACAGAGGAAAAGTTAGACGAAATAGGTGCATGTTTTGAACGTGCACCAACCAAACCCATCCCAAAATTTAGCACAACAGGTGGGAATTTCAGTCTTCTGCACAAAGAGAAACTGAATTCTTAAAAGTAAAACCGCATAAGTGTTCACATGTATTATTGTGAATGGATTCCTCCTTCAGTGAATGTTGGTTTAATTTATCTTTCTTTTCTGACAAGGAATGGTTCCACCTAACTGGTCATGTCAACACTCATAACTAGGGTTAGGATGTTTATGACATGTCATATTTTTGTCCTTACACCCATTCTCAGTGTAAACACAAATTAAGCACGAATTTCACATTTTTAATCCTAATTAGACAGTTTCTATTTTGCATATTAAGTCATATTTTTGTCATTTTTATGGTTTTGGTCATATTTTTATCATATCTGTCATATTTTGTCATATTTTGCTTATGAATTCGATAATTTTTAAGGTTTTGGTCAATTTTGATCATATCTGTCATATTTCATCATATCTCACTTATGAATTCAAAAAGAATACAATTATGAAATAGATGCACTGAATGGTCAAGTTAACATTTTTTGGAAAAAGAGTCCCTAATAATTTGGTTTCACTGTAACTGGAATTTCATGAAGGGACAATAACAGTGCAGATACCACGCACGTACTAAGATAACAATGCCGGCTTATCCTTTCCCGTCTCTTCTTGTTGTTTTTAGAACATTTTCATTTCAGTTCACATTTGAAGTAATATCTGGAGGTATTAACATGCCGAAAGTTAGATGTTCTGAAAGTGTAAAACTAAAAGATTTTGTTATAGAGTTTGGAGAAAAACATTTCAGCACTGATGGGAAAATTCTTTACTGCAAAGCATGTGAAGTGAAAGTGATGTCTGCAAATCGATTAAATGTTCAGCAGCATTGTGACACAGTCAAACATGTGAACAGCAGAAACAGACAATCAGTTCAAGAAACGAGAAAGAGACTTTTGTACGATGCAACGGCCTCTTAGACATCAAGGAAAGTGTCAGATTTCTTGAAGGACCTGTGTGAGATGATGCTGTCTGCCATCATCCCTCTAAATAAGGTTAAAAACAGACAGTTGATAAAATATATGGAAAAATAAACAAGTACAGTTCCAAGCAAATCTGCACTGAGAAAAATAACACTGTGTGTTATGACAGTATGGTGCAAAAAATCAGAAACATTGTAGGCAACAATAGAATTTGGGTTTCAATAGATGAAACTACAGATGCTTGTGGGAAATATGTTGCTAATGTTATTGTTGGCACAATATTTCCTGATCGCCGTGGTGATATATTGTAACTCGATTGTGAAGCGCTTGAAGCAGCAAACCATTCTACAATTGCTGTACTTTTTGACGACTCTATGAAGCTGCTGTGGGATGGTGAAGTAAAACGAGGACAAGTTCTACTGTTTGTCAGTGATGCTGCGCCAAATGTGGTGAAAGCTGGCAAAGGCCTTAAAATGCTCTATCCAAAAATGGTGCATTTAACACGCCTTGCTCATGGTTTGCACAGAGTTGCAGAGGAAGTAAGAGTGCATTTTCATGATGTTTATAAATTGGTATCAAATGTGAAAAAAAATGTCTAAAATCTCCAAAGACACTGACAAAATTTCAAAAATACAGACCTTGACTTCCACTTCGCCCCCCCCAGCCAATACTGACAAGATGGGGTACATGGCTTAGTACAACTGAATATTGCTGTGAAAATTAGGAAGCTATTGAGGAAATTATCAATGAATTTGACAATCGGGAGGCATCTTCCATTAAAATTGTCCAAGAGTTGTCCTCCAACAGCTTGAAGGGAAATTTGGCATACATCAAGTCAAGTTATGGAGCCATCACAAGAGCAATTTCTCATCTAGGGACAGTTGGTTTGGAACTGTATGAAAGATTGCAGCAAGTTAAAGGTGTAGAAAGTGAGCTAGCACATGCAAAAGTAAGTGTTGGGGTTGCTGAAAAGAACAAACTTTGTAACGTGTTGAATGGAAATGTGGGATACATAACACTGTGCAAAATGCATATTCTAAGTGGCGGTGATGCTGTTATGGGAGATGAACCAAAGCTAAATTGCAATGACTTGACCTTTTTTAAATATCCACCTGTGACGTCGAAAGGAGCTTCTCAAGGTTTAAGACAATCTTAAGTGGCAACAGGAGAAGATTCCCATTCGAGAATCTGAAAATGCACGTGGTTATATACTGTAATGCAGACAAAAATGGAAACTGAAAACTCGTACGTAATATTTAGATACTTCATTCATTAATTTAACATTTATCCCCTACTTAATAGGTAACTTAATTTTATAATTAACGCAAATATTCATATTTTATAAGGAAGTGCATAGTCCACAAAATATTGTTTGGAGCCGGTCAAACAAGCACACAGAAGCAAATTCTTTAATTTTAGAAGTATGTATATTACAGATAAAACTGTAAATCATCTTTAATATTATTAATATGTGATTGGCTGATTGAATTCATGCAGAAAATGTAATAATTTGGTGTCATTGAATGTTTTGAATTAAGAATATTTTAAGAAAATTGGTTCTTTTCAGTTAATATTTTAGGATTTTTTGGTCATATTTAGTCATATTTAAGGGCATATTTGCAGTCATATTTTCCAGTTTTTTAGGTCATAAACATCCTAACCCTACTCATAACAGTTGCTACTGGACCTCTGAAAATCCACATCACATTCAAGAAACCCATCATTAATATAATTGCAGAGTTGGATTTTTTTTTCTAATTAACGTCCTCCAAAATTGTGTCATATCGGACGAATGAATGAAATGAATTGGTATGCTGTTAGTGCTAGAGGCATAATGGGTTCAATATTCTATGAGCAGACTGTAAATGCAGCGAGGTACCAAAATGACATTTGACCCCATTTTATCATGAACTGACAGAAGAAGAGAAATCATATGGGTAGTTTCAATAAGATTCTGCTACTGCCCATACAGCAGAGGAGTCCATGAATAAAATTAGGGAAGTGTTTGAAGATAGAGTGATTAGTGCTAGTGTATGGCCTTCTCGCTCCCCCGATCTGTGTGATTTTTACTTCTGGGGTAACCTGAGAGACAAAGTTTATGAGACAAATCCTCATACATTGGAAGAATTAAAACAAAAAATATTAGAAATGAAATCGGAAACATTACAGTGGCCCAACTTACTTGTGTGAATCAGAATGTGTTCTCCCAATATAATGCTTGTTTAGCCGAGGGTGGGGGAGATTTCCAGCCTCTTCTATAAGGTAAGAGTATTATACATGCTTTACATGCAGGGTTTATGTAGGAGCAAAGCTGGCTGTGACACACCCAATCGCACACAGTGAAATGCCACATGCTCGTTAGGTTTTAAATGAAGAACTCATATCCTTTCTTTACTATCAGAGCCAGCTAAGCTATCATGGCACCCTTGCTCTACCAGGTAGCTCTTATCAATCCTTACCCTTTTATTTATTTTTTCCTTTCCTTCCTTGTATTCTTCATATTCCTTTCACATTCTGTAAAACAGACCACCTTCATAGAAGAGCAGTAGTGTGCCTGCCTCTGATGCGGAGCACCCAGGTTCCATCCCTGACTATACCTCTTATCTTCTTTTTGCTACTATATTCCTCTCTATTTTTCTCTATTTGTCTTCCCAAACCTATTTTCTCTAATTACACTCTGTGATATAATGTGCTATACTTTCCCTCTCCCCACAAAATTTACGTATTCCCTTTTCCCTACCTTTTTCTCTTTTTCTTGTCTACTACAATAATCTACATATGGTTCTCATCACCAATTTCCTTTTACTCATACTTATTTAAAAAGTTATTACCTGGGCAACCGAGCTTCGCTCGGCGTTTTTCGCCTCTGTTTTTGTGAAATCTTATTTTTTGTGGGAGAAGATACTTATTTAGATAAACCTGAAAGGCAAAATGTTAACTAAATAAAACTACTTGTCGCAATTGTTAAGAGTAATGTCTGAGATGCAAGAGATATAGAAATACATAACAATATTTCATAAACACCATCATTTCAGCTGTAAAACGTGTACTGCTGAAAGCAGGCCTCCCCCATAGATATCCACCCAGTTTGAGGTTTTCATCAAGCATTTGTTCCATTATGGAGTTAAGTTTTTTGCTGCTGTGATTGTCTCCAGGACGTTAACACGTTGGCCAAGGCCCTTCATACTTACGTCGAGTTCTTCCATGACTTCCTTAACCCCGGCCAGTCGCTCGTTAGTATTCTTGGATAGACCTGTCTTCATATTGGAATTCCCATCTTCATCTTTTCCGTTTCGGAGTTTACATTTTCAATTTGCCTTCCAGTTTTGTTCCCATATTTTCTATTCCGTAGTTTACATTTTTCCAATTCGGTTTTCATATTTGTTTCCTCTGCCGCATTCTGGAATTCATTTCATTTCCCATTATGTCCATCTTCGCTAACATTTGTTTCATCAACTGTTCCATATCGTGCTTTTCGTCACACTCCGGACATCAATTGTGATTGCTTTACTTTTTTAACTATTTCTTTATTTTTTATTAAAACACCGGAGCGACACTCAGCAAAAGCAATGTTGAAGAATAACAAATACTACAGAAAGAAAAGCTGGTTGATAAAGCCATGTGAATGTACTACGCATTTATGTTTCAAACATATAGAAAATTGTATGAATTGTTCGTCGAAGCGGGAGTAGTGAAAGAAATGTGATTGTGTTTTACTAAAGAAAAATGAGTATAAAAACCGTGTGAATGTTATACATTGCACTTATATTTCAAGTGTATGGAAAAATGTATGTATTGTTTGCAGAAGAGGGAGTAGTATGTTAGGTAAAAGAAAAGGGAGTAGAGAAAACCATGTGAACGTAATACATTGCGTGGTAAAATGGATTGCATAAAAACCTTCGCCATGAAAAAAATGATATAGGTCACTTTTCAAGGCGATCGGTCAACCTGTTTTGGAATTTAATCACTCTTCAACATAAGATATGTATAGGCCTTGGTATGTATGAAGTTGATAAACCATAGGGAATAACATGTGAATTATTACGTAAAACAAAAGTGAGTAGAGAAAGTAGTATGAATGTAATACATTGTATTTGTTTCAAACATATAGCAAATTGTATGATTTATATGTTAAAGGGCGAATAGCGAAAGAAGACTGATTGTGTCTCGTAAAGGAAGAATTAGTAAAGGAAATTGTGTGAATGTAATACGCTGCATTTATATTTCAATCCTGGAATATTATATGAATTGTATGTTGAAGGGCAAACAGAGGATACATGAATGTGCTACATAAAAGAAAAGCGAGTAGAAAACCATTTGAAAGTAATATATTGCGTAGTAAAATTGTTACTATAAAAACTCTCCATGAAAAAAATATATTTTATACAATTTCGCAGTGATCGGTTAAGCGGTTTTCGAGATCAACAGTTAGATATATACAAACATTCAAGTTGTATAGATGATATGAAATGTTTGTAGAAGAGTGAGTGGAGAAAGACATGTGAAGGTTTTACTAAAAGTGAGTGGAGTAAACACTGTGAATGTAACATGCAGCATTTCTATATCAAACATGCACAAAATTGTATGACTTATTTCTAGAAGAGTAAGTAGAGAAACAGTTATGAGCGTGTTACCCAAAAGCAAGTGAAGAAGACAGTATGAATGTAATACGTAGCATTTCTATTTCAAACATGCACCAAATTGTATGACTTATTTGTAGAAGAGTGAGTAGAGAGAGATGTGAATGTGTTACCTAAGAGTGAGTAGAGAAAACAGTATGAATATAATATGTAGCATTTCTATTTCAAACATACAGAAAATTGCATGACTTCTTTGTAGAAGAGTAAGTAGAGAAAGAGATGTGAACGTGTTACCTAATAGTGAAAGGAGAAAACAGTGTGGGTTAATTTCACGGGAACACATACCTAGGGGTACAAAAATATTTTTTATGAAACAGCTCTAGTGAACAAACAATTTAAATTTTGAGGTATTAAACTTTTTAAAATTGTGTAATATAATTCACAATTTACTCTACAGATGGCAGCACAGATTTAAGTAACCATATTTCTGAACATAAAACTACTAGAAGATTGTATCATTTTAAAGATCTGATAATTTGATTAATTTTATAGGTAAGTATGTGATTTAGTTATATGTTAATTACTACCCCATGCACTTCAATTACAAATAATAACAGTAAAGTTACTAACAATACTATTTAGTATTAGGGCGTATATTGTTTTCTAACCTTCACTGTCGTGTAAGTCACAAAATTATACATTTATTTTTCTTAAATGACTATAAAACATTGATAAAAAGCTGAATTTTTCTTTTTTCTTTTTTCTAGTCCTGAAAAACAAGCATATGGCAAGAAATTGAACTAAGGAAACTAAAAGCACTATTTTTCATTTTATTGTCGTGTAAGTCACAATTTTCACAAGTAATAATTTTGTTTTTATGTATCTTTATTACTGAAATACAAAGTAAAAGTAATCAGTGGTAATAAATATTTTGAAATATACATTGAACTTAATTTGAACAGTAATATTGAATTTACATAACCTATCTTTTTCAGATTTCTCATGATCGAAAATGCCCAGTACAGCTGCTGAAAGAAAAAGAAAACAGATAGAGAAACTTAAAAAAGAGGGTAAATATGAGGAATTTAAGGAAAAACAAAGTGAAATGCAAAAGCTAAGAAGACAGAAAATAAAGAGCAAATTGAAATTAGAAGAAAAAGAATGATTAAGAAAGAAACGTCGTGACGAACAAAGGAGGTACAGACAGAAGATGCTTCAAGTTCATCAACCTACGTCACCCTCAAAAATGTATAAGTCACCCTGTTCTTTGGGTAAAGCTATCGCTAAGTCAAAAAAAGCACTTCCACAGAGCCCAAGAAAACGTGAAGTAATTGTAAAAAAATTAGCAACTGATATACCTAAGATCCTAGCTACACCGCCTCCGCATAGGCAAGAAAATAGTGACAGAGTGATTTCAGAAGATGTCAAGTCTCTAGTCAGAACATTTTATGATAATGACAAAATTTCTTACCAAATGCCTGGAGCAAGAGATTACATAATTGTACGGTCTTCAGAAGGTAAAGAGAAGATACAAAAGTGTTACCTTTTCCTTACACTGGGGGAAACTTACCAACAATTCACAAATGAATACCCAGAAACAAAAATTGGTCTGACGAGATTTGGGGAGCTCAGGCCAACATGTCTGCCTTAGAAGCGAAACACCACCTAATCTGTGCTTATGCATTTATCATGAGAACATGAAGTTGCTACTAGCATCATTTCCAGAAATGCCTAACAGCATATCTTCTTTTGTAAAGAACATTGTTTGTAATGAGGATGAAGAAAAGTGCATGATGTCTCAATGTGAAGTATGTATGAATGGAAAGAAGTATGATCAGTATGTGAAAGGTTTATTTTCTGATGATCGATTAGGAGATGAAATAACTTATCAACAATGGTTAAAAGATGAGGATGGCAATATTACGAGAAAAAGACTGTGTGGCAATGTTGATGATGTCCTACTAGTGTTGAAGAAGAAATTGTCACCCTTTCTTCAACATACATATATTTATATGAAGCAGTCATCTCACTTTGAAAGCTTGAAAAATAATCTTTCACCTACAGAAATTTGTATTCAAGTAGACTTCAGTGAAAACTATGTTTTCCAATATCAAGATGCAATTCAGTCAGCTCACTGGGTGTCCAATAGTTGTACGTTGTACACAGCAATAAAATATTTTTCATCAGGAAATGGACATTTACAGCACAAATCTTACGTTATTGTTTCTGACTATCTGCACCATGATAAGTTTGCTGTAGCACATTTCAATGAACTTCTTCTGAATGATTTCAGAAAATGTCATCCAGAAATTGTACTTGCTCACATTCACTATCAGTCTGACGGCACAGCTCAACATTTTAAGCAGAAGTATACTCTGGCCTTAATTACTCTGCAATCAATAGAAACATCATGGCACTTCTCTGCGACTGCACATGGGAAGGGACCAATGGATGGACTCGGGGGAACTGTCAAGAGATGTGTACGAGAAGCATCAAGAGTCAGAAAAATAGATCCTCAGACTGCTTATGAATTTGCTGAGCATGCGCAAAACTCATGTCCGAATATTCATATTTTATACTGTTGTGAGAATGATATTACTTAAAAAAAGTCTGAATTGTTAGTACTTTGGAGTCCAGATGGAAAACAAATTTTTAGCATTCCTGACACAAGGCAGTGCCACTACTTTCATGTTGTGGACAAATATAAAATTGAATGCTCTATGGTTTCATATAAAAACAATATGAAAATATAAGTGCTGAGGCTTTCACGGCCAGCATTATCAACTATTTTAAGTAGATTTTCCGGGCTTGTGGGCTGTGGTCGAGTTGGATTACCTTCCTCCGACGTTTTGCTGAAAACTGCGTCCAGCATCTTCAGGGTCAACCTCTGTTATTTTGGTCTAAATTAGCGGCTGCACATAAACTAAAGTTCACTGCAAACTTTCATATTCATCTTTGTTTGTTATTAGTGTCCTTGGTAACATAAATTTTTCACGATCGCTCATTCTCATGAATACCAACATGAGATTATCGATCTAAAATTATATTTTCAAATGCTGGTAAATGGGACATCTCTTATCCTGGTATAAAAGAGAAAGCTTTCCATGTCTCAGGTTTTCTTCTCCCTCTTATTAGAGTCGGGAGCCAAGTTTTGCTTATCTGCTGTCTCTCTTCTTTTCGATTGTAGGAGTTTTTATGCATAAAAATCTCTATCGCTTCCCGAGTCAAGCGAGCCTGGCAGTGGCTTGTCCTTGAGAGTACCTCCGTGTCTTTGTAATTCACATCGTGGCCGAACAATAGAAGTGTTCTGCCACCGCTGACTTGTCCGTCTGCCCCAACCGGCTATGACTTTCATGTTCTTTTAGTCGAGTGCTGATACTCCGCATGGTGGTGCCTATATATACTTGTCCACAGCTACATGGTATTTTGTAAACACCGGCTCTGCAGTGTGGATGTCTTTTATCCTTAACGGAGTTAAATAAATCTTTGACTTTCTTTGTTGGCCTATAAATAGTCCTAATGTTGTACTGTTGCAGCAGTCTTCCTATTCGATCTGTTACCTTATGGATGTATGGTAAATAGATGGTACTCAGGGTTTGCTTCCTCCGGTCTTTTTGGACTGACGGGTACCTCGGATGGAGAGCTCTTGTAATTTCCTTGCTGATGAGGGCCTTGTTAAGATGTCGGATTTCTTTATTCAGCTTTTGTGGCTCACAAATCTTCTTGGCCCGTTCGGAAAGGGTTTTGATTATGCCCAATTTTTGTCTTGGATGATGGTTCGAGGTTTTATGGAGGTACCTATCAGTATGAGTAGGTTTGCGATAAACTGTGTGACCCAGACGTGAATCAGCTTCTCTTGTCACTAGGACATCCAGGAAAGGAAGACTGTTGTCTGTTTCCTTTTCCATGGTGAACTGTATGGCACAGTTTTGGCTATTTAGATAATGAAAAAAGGCTTCTAGTTTTTCCTCCCCATGGCTCCAGATAATGAAGGTGTCGTCCACATACCTAAGCCAGGTTTTTGGTTTATATGTAGCGCTTCTTAGCGCTTCTTCCTCAAACTTCTCCATGAAAAAATTTGCAACTACCAGGCTTAAAGGGCTGTCCATGGCAACGCCGTCTATCTGTTCATAGAAAGTGTTGTTCCACTGGAAGTAGCTTGTGGTTAGGCAGTGACGAAAAAGACTGGTGATGTCGGGCGGAAAAAGTTCGGCAATGTGTTGTAGTGCCTCTGTAATCGGAACCTTGGTGAATAAAGAAATGACATCGAAACTGACAAGGCGGTCCTCTGCCCTCAGTTGTATGGTCTTCAGTTTCTCTACGAAGTGCCTGGAGTTTTTGATGTAGGATGGGGTGTTGCCAATGTGTTCCTGCAATAGAGTAGCCAGATACTTGGAAATGTTATATGTGGGTGATCCAACAGTACTAACGATGGGTCGTAATGGAACGTCGTCTTTGTGGATTTTCGGCAGTCCATAGAGCCTTGGCGGTAAAGCTTCGCTCTTGCAGGTTTGATGTTTGATGTTATCTGCTATCGTGGAGCTCTTTATAAGGTTGTTGGTCGTCCTTAAAATGCGTGAGGTTGGATCCTTCCCAAGCTTCTTGTAGGTACCCGGGTCCAGTAGTTCTGAGATTTTCGTGTTGTATGCCTCCTTCGACATTACTACCGTAGCGTTCCCCTTGTCTGCCTGGAGGATGACGATGCTGCCACCTGCATTTAAGGTTTTGATCGCTTTCTTCTCTAAGGTGGTCAGGTTGTTCTTGGGGGCTGGGGTCCTGCACAGAATACGTGCGGTTTCACCTCTTAGTTCTTCAGCTTGATGTGGCTGCAGCAATCAAAGTGTTGGCTCCACATTGGCTATGATATCTTCCACCGGTATGTGAGATGGGGTGACTGCAAAGTTGCTCCCTTTGGACAACAGTGAAGTTTCTGCCTTAGTAAGTGTGCGATCCGTCAGGTTGACGACAACACGTGGCGGGTCCAACTTAGGCGCCTTGTGAGTACTGGTACAGATGTTGAACTTTTTCTTTTGGCAATCAACAGTTTGTTCAAACGTAGCGTTCATGGGCTGATATGTGATTTTGTCCACATTGTTCCTTGCAGTGAACTTTAGTTTATGTGCAGCCGCTAATTTAGACCAAAATAACAGAGGTTAACCCTGAAGATGCTGGACGCAGTTTTCAGCGAAACGTCGGAGGAAGGTAACCCAACTCGACCACGGCCCACAAGCCCGGAAAATCTACTTAAAATAGTTAATATGAAAATATTTGATTTTGTTAAAGGTTCCTTTATTTCCCATGTTGGCAAGGAAACACTTTCTGACGAATGTACTGGAAATGTGTCAGTTGCAGACTGGATTTTAGTTGCATTTCCTGGGAAGAGATCCATCAAATATTTTGTAGGAAATGTGATCAACAAGTGCGATGCTGAAGATGAAGTTTATGTAAAATTTCTGCGTTATGATTCAGATACTGGAAAATTTCATTGACCCTTGCATGATGACAAATTATATGTAGAAATTAAGGATGTGAAAAGAATACTACCTCCTCCCAATCAAGATGAAAGACAAAAATATTCTTTCAATGTTGACTTTAGTGATGTTACTTTAGGTTAGAAGTACTAATATTATTCAGGAGAATATCGCTGATAAATGATTCATTCTATAATAACAGTTTTGTACTCTTTATTTGTATTTTACACTGTTCTTTCTGTATAATTTAAAAGTGCAATACATAGAGGAAGGAGGTGTCGTGTAAGTCACAAATTCGTGTCGTGTAAGTCACACTATATTTAATTTTTTTTTAATATGGAAATGGTTACGTTATTCTATGTTTTTGTTATTAAATGCTTAAATAGTATCCTGGCTTTATATAATTAATAGGTATATATTTTTTTTGTGCCTAAAAGAGCAGAGTTTTTGCCTTGATTGACAAGAGGTGTTTCATGGCTTCCATTCATGTCGTGTAAGTCACACTGATGTTTATATATTTATTATTAAAATACCAACAACTCTGATGTTTTAATATTTGGTCATTATCTGCTACTATAGGAAACTTGTTTCATGAAAAAATTATGAATGGAATAGTGTTTGAAATAAATGAGATATTTTTGTTTCAAAATGTAAATATTCTTTCATTGTCGTGTAAATCACACATGAAATTAACCTGTGAATGTAATATCATTTCTATTTCAAACATACAGAACATGGTATTACTAATTTTAAAAGTGGGGATAAAAGTGTTTTTTGGTGCAAAATCATGTGTTTTATGGAAACTTATTTATAGAAGGGTGAGTAGAGAAGGAGATATAAATGTGACACCTAAAAGTAAGTACAAAAACCACCGTGAATGTAATATGCAGCATCTCTATTTCAAACATACAGAAAATTGCATGACTTATTTGTAGAAGAGTGAGTAGAGAAAGAGATGTGAATGTATCACCTATAGTGAGAGGAGAAAACAGTGTGAATGTAATAGCACTTCTGTTTCAAACATACAGAACATGGTATGACTTATTTTAAAAGTGGGGATAAAAGTATTTTTGGTACAAAATCACGTTTTTTATGGAAAATTGTTTATAGAAGACTGAGTAGAGAAACAGATGTGAATGTGTCACCTAACAGTGAGTAGAGAAACAACTGTGAATGTAATATGCAACTTCTCTATTTCAAACATACAGAAAATTGCATGACTTATTTGTAGAAGAATGAGTAGAGAAAGAGATGTAAATGTATCACCTAATAGTGAGAGGAGAAAACAGCGTGAATGTAATAGCACTTTGGTTTCAAACATACAGAACATGCTAGATGCAATAATATTAACCGGGCTTGTGGGCCGTGGTCTGTTGGGTTCCTTCTTCTTCCCAAACGTTTCGTCTGCGACTACGGCAGACATCTTCAGTGGCGGCGAGGTCGAAGTTTCCTAGTGGAGATCTCAGCACCGACTGCGCTGGTCACCACCAGAGGTGCGGTATTTATGTCGGCGGCTGGAGGGGAAGTACGTGTGATAGGTCCGGGTGGCCAGTGGGCTGGACTTGTACCAGTGGAGTACTACAAGGAGCTGGCGTCTGATTGGCTGGAGAGGGGTTCTGGATTTTTGTTCTTGTTAACGCTGTTTGCCATATTCTGTTGAGTTTAAGTCCTTCTTCTTTGCGATTGATATTATTTTTGTGCTTGTGTATTTCAATGGCTTCACGGAATAAGCGAGAATAGTAGTGGGATGTAGATGCCAGAATATCTGTGTTACCATATTGGATGATGTGTTCCCCTTCTTCGAGTATGGCATGTTCAGCAATTGCTGATTTTTCAGTTTGACCCAAGCGACAATTTCTTCTGTGTTCTTCAATGCGGGTTTTTATAGTACGTTGTGTGGTTCCGATGTACACCTTGCCACACGAACAAGGTATTCTATATACTCCTGCGGTGGATAGAGGATCCCTGGGGTCTTTGGCGGAACGGAGTATGTTACAAATCTGTCACAAGTTCTACACCAGGAATTTCAACACTTAGAGTCAGCGCTCCACTCTAATGGCTACGCAAAACGAGAAATTAAGAGAGCATTACATCCTAGTAAAGGTCCCAACATCACAGAAACAGCCGCAAACAATAGGAAGGGCAAGGCCTTTTTACCGTACATCAGATCAGTCACAGATCGCATAGGCAAACTACTTAAACGCCACAACATTGACACCGTCTACAAGCCCACTAAACAGATTTGTAACATACTCCGTTCCGCCAAAGACCCCAGGGATCCTCTATCCACCGCAGGAGTATATAGAATACCTTGTTCGTGTGGCAAGGTGTACATCGGAACCACACAACGTACTATAAAAACCCGCATTGAAGAACACAGAAGAAATTGTCGCTTGGGTCAAACTGAAAAATCAGCAATTGCTGAACATGCCATACTCGAAGAAGGGGAACACATCATCCAATATGGTAACACAGATATTCTGGCATCCGTTTTCCCATAGCAAACTTGGGTTCGAGTGTCTAGAACCAGTTGCTAATGGGGACCGCCGAAGATAAAATATGCCGGTCTGAGTCTACCCCTGCAGATTCCCCAGAAGAGGATCTTCGAGATCTTCTTTGACTCTTATATCCCTTTGATGTACTGGGATCAGGCTTACTTTATCGGTGAGGTACTATAAGTTACTGGTTTGCTAGTCTTCTGTGTTGAGTTTGACATTTTCATTGGTGATCTAACAGTTGTATCTTTTTCACCAACAGATTTTGTACACGTTGATACAGATGTAGGGGCTGCTGTTGAGGGCCTTGGAATAGAGCTACGAGCTACAAGTATCTTTTCAGAAATTGTTGCCACATTGAAATCGCTGGTCTGCATTGCGATCTCTCTGCTTGGTACCGGTTTAGCTGCAACTGAGCTATAGGTTCCGGATCTTGGAATAGAGGGTTGGCGTATATGCAAGAGCTTCCAGGCTTCTCAGAAGGGCACCTTCTCTTTAACCTGTATCTCTTGGGTCGCCCTTTCCTCTACAAAACGGGGGCAATCTCGGGAACTAGATGGATGTTCACCTCTGCAGTTCATGCATGACGGAACTGCAGTATATGCACCATCATGGAATTCATCTCCACATTCATCTCCGCCTGTAGCTAGTCCCTCACAAAGCTCGTATGTATGTACAAAGCGCTGGCACTTGAAACATCTGGGTGGGTTCAGGATGAAAGGCCTAACTTCGATGGATTCATACCCTGCCTTAATCCTTTGTGGGAGATCTACCAGATCAAGGTCAGGAACAGGGTATTAGTGGCTTTAACTCAACACCTTCTTTACGTTGAACCAGGTAAACGTGAATGACGCCTTGTTCTGTCAGATTCTCTTGAATCTCATTTGATAATCCCTCCAATGCACGGATGTTTATCACACCGTGCAAGGAGTTCAAGGTTCTGTGCATCTCAACACGTACAGTATAACTTGCTAGCATATTCGGTTTCAGTGTTTTAGCAGCCTGGGTAGCTCAATGTGCTTCAACCAGCAGAGTGCCATTGCAACATCTAGTGCATGACTGTACTGGACCAGCAATGTTATCCAAACCCATTTGAATATTAAATGGGCTCACCGATGGAAATTTCTTATCTGCCTCAGTTCTATTACTAAGTAGTGAGGAGCACTCAACTCTGCTACTTCCTTTACACAAACTTTTGTAATTTTTTTGTTTTGAGTTTTAGAAGAATTCATGGCACATTAATCCTCCACCATTGCAAATGTCTCCATGGCATGCTCACAATCTGGGCACCACCCAGGCTTAGGTGAGAGGTGAGAGTCCTGGCCTGGACCTTGCTCACCCTAGGGTGTCCCCTCCCAATGTATAGACAGAGGGACCCAATCACCTTCAGGAGTGCATCAGCTCATGCAATGGCCCCTCCCATGGACTGACCTTTATCAGTGGATACGAACCCAGATACTACATGATAACCAGGGGCTGGGACTTAAGTGATTACCCGGTCACCACTTGCGTCTCCCCATCCACCTACAACCTGTGAGTAGGTTATCCATCAGACTATGTACAGGGAGGTATTAGGCGGGAGGTCAAACACAAAAGTGGACCAAAGTTGGTTGGTTTGTTTCATTTAAGGGTGCTCAGTTTCGAGGTCATCAGTGCCCTTAAAAGATTCATGGCAATGTCCAGATATAAATTTCACTCAAAAATAAAAATACTAGCAACAAGGAAAATATACACAAAAAGTAAAAAACAGTGTAAGTAGCTGGATATAAAACAAGGTAATAAATACGTCAAAAAACATAAATAAATGTCTAAAATTTTAAATCCTGAAATTGATATTACAATCCGCTAAAAACTCAAAAACGCTATCAACCACTGTTTTGTCGTCCGCTAAGACCTCTGCAAGTCTGGCAGCTAGCAGCAGATAATTCCGAAGGTGTGCTAGAGACCAACACTCTAGCAACACATGACGAACTGACCAAAGGTTGTCACACAGCGGACATAGAGGGGCAGGGTCCTTTTTAAATAGGTAACCATGCGAAAAATTGCAGTGCTCTATTCTTAATCGATCCAAACTAACCTCCTCACGGTGGGATGTGCAACAGGAAGTTATCCAGTTTATCAGAAACTCTTTACATCTCTAAGCTTATTACCATGGAGAGCTGATCACTCGTGGTGCCAGGACGACAGCAGCGCTCTCCGCACTTCAGGCCTAAAGTCTTCCGAAGTAACATGTGAGGTCGTAATACTGGGTTCTGTAGTTGCCGTCTTTGCTGCCAAATCTGCCATTTCATTCCCCGGCAAAGCAACGTGACTAGGAATCCATGCACACACCACATCAATGCCAGAAGTGTGTAAAACATGGAGGGCATCCTGGATATGTTGTACAATAGGGTGGAGGCTGTACAACTGACAAAGGCTCTCCAGTACACTAAGGGAATCGCTCAAAATCAGGCAGTCACCTAATTTAGGACGACACACATACAAAACGACTCGGGAAATCTCATAAAGCTCTGCAGTAAAAATGGAAGTGCTATTTGGAAAACCGAATGTATGTGGTTTGGTTACATAAACATAAGCACATCCAACACCATTGGTGCTCTTTGACCCGTCGATATAAATACATTGACAGTCAGTGTAGCCTGACAGAAATTCTTGAGAATACTTGGAATAGGCATCGTGGACTTCTGGTGTACGGGATAGTTTTGAATAAGTGTGGCGCAATGGTCATAAATGTGGAAAACCCCAATTGATGAGAGAACTTCTGAAACAATGCTAAAGAAGATACAATGTCTATATTATAAAATGACAGGGGTAGTATAAATAGGAGGTGCAGAATCTGAAGAATTTGAAATTAGTACAACAGTAAAACAGGGGGACATCTTGAGTCTGTTACTGTCTATTATACAGGGTGTAAATAAATAACACCGCACAAATTTTACTGGTAATAGAGGGTTCATAGACAATCAATTTGAGACAGGAAACCAATGTTCTATGACGTCAAATTAATAAGTTATACATATTCAAAGTAGTTAGA
Source organism: Tenodera sinensis (assembly GCA_030765045.1). Taxonomy (NCBI): domain Eukaryota; kingdom Metazoa; phylum Arthropoda; class Insecta; order Mantodea; family Mantidae; genus Tenodera; species Tenodera sinensis. Next base: position 246,833,304 of record CM060964.1, on the reverse strand, counting down.
GGTTGTGTCCAATAAATCATAAACAGAAAAAATATCTCAGTATTATTCACTGGAATCGAAATAGTGCTTATTAGGAAGTTAGTAAAGTCTGTCTACTGTTTCTCTGAAGAAGCATTTCTAAATTGCAGCGTTACCAAAATCACTTATGTTGGAGCCTTACATGTGGCTGCACACCACTGCAATGGGTAACAGGTTGTGGCGAGCGAATATAGAAATATAGGCTAGTTCTAAAATGTGTGGCTTAGCCACATGGTTAAGTCAACTGACTGTGACCCAAATGATTCAGAGAAAACAAGTTCAAACCCGGAGAGGGGTAAACTGTTTTACCCAATTGCTTTTCCATTTTGAGAGCAATGTTATGCTTATGCTTTACAATAGCAAAATACCACCATCATATACAATGCACATAGTATTGTTTACTTCTACTAAATAATTTACTTCCTGATTGTTTCTCACTTTCCAATTCTGTGCACCACAATTTACAGGTTCAAACATTTGTCTGAGTGTGTTTCTCTCGTTCATTGTGATACACCAAACCTCAGAACTATAGCTTACTGCTGGCCTTTAATGCTTTATAAACTTTGGGTTTAGTATTTCTGGTTATTATTCCATTAGAGAAAATCTTTTTATTTGCACAATAAGCTCATTCCCTGGCTGCATTCTTTCTCTTATTGTATTATTCAATTTATTACCAGATTCAATTAAGGTACCAAAATATGAAACCTGCACTTACTCATTGTTTATTTCCTTACTTTTGTTCTGCTTGTATCTACCTATTGTATTGTAATATTAATATTAATTCAACCTATGTTTATAATAATTCAGTTGCATGTAGCTCTTTCAAGTGCTAATCAATTATTTACTTGTTTCTAAACTGCTAGTTAGGCTTGAACAATCTGATTTAAGTGAAAACGAAGTCCTCAGTGTGTTCATACTATTTAGGTCATGCAGGTGTATATAATAGTTAAAACAAAAAGTTTGAACATTAGTTAAACGAAAAATTACAATGCAACACAAATGTTTTCTGTAAATCAAATTAAATTAAGCATGCGCTCATGAAGAAAGAACAAACCAACCAACCAAACATATAAAAAAAAACCTACTATCATACCTGCAGACAAACAAATAAACACAAACAAACGAAGAAATGAGGGAAGGAAGGGAGGGAGGAAAGAAAGAGGAAGGGAGGGAGGAAGGAAAGAAAGAGGAAGAAAGGAAGGTAAGAAAGAGAAAGTAAGGAAAGAAAGGGGAAGGAAGCAGGAAGGAAAGGAAGGAAGGGAAGAGTAGGGAAAGAGGAAGGAAAGAAGAAGGAAAGAGGAATGAAGGAAAGAAGGAAGGAAGAAGGAAGGAAAGAAGAAGAAAAGAAAGAACAATAAAAGAAGTAGCAAAGAACGAAAGAGGGAAAGAAGAAGGAAAGAAAGAGGAAAGAAGGAAAGAAAGAGGAAAGAAGGAAAGAAAGAAAGGACATAAAAAACATTAGCTTGTAGGTATTTGTACCTGTGATTTTAACAGGTGTGTACCTTCACATCGTTCCACCATATCCATTATGCTAAAGAGACAGGCTACGGAATTTGTCCGATCGTTCCCTCAGCGTGCCTTACAGCTGCAGTGGACATGATCAGTGGTGTACATACCCTCAAAAGATTTTAAGGCACAGTTCCATAATTTGTAATCCTAGACTATAGATTTCCTGTCTCAAATTGATTGTCTATGAACCGTCTATCACCAGTAAACTTTGTGATGGTTTATTCATTTACATCCTGTATATCTGGCCCAAATAATTGAACAATGTAACAGAAGATCCAGACGAGTGAAAATGGTAAAGTGGAACATAGCCTAGTATACACTCAGACTCTAGTTTATAAAGTTAACATTGTCCTAATGGCCAATAATGAAAAGGAACTACAGAACTCAATAATAGAATGGGACAATACATGCAAAGATAGAGGCATGGAAGTAAATGTAAATAAGAGGAAAGTAATGCATGTAACAATAGGGGCATAGAGAAGAATAAATATTGAATGGAACAGAGAAGCCATGGAGCAAATTGAGAACTTTGAATATTTAAGGACAATCACTAATTCAACAGGAAAAATAGATACAGAAATAAATCATGGAATACTTAAGGCTAACCAAATCTATTACCAAATCAATCACACACTGATAGGAGAAAACGAAATTAACAATGATACAAAAATGCCAATATATAACACATCACTTCTTTATGACCCAGAAAGCTGGATAATATTGTTGAAACATGAAAGTAGAATTACAAGTACAGAAATGAAGTATTTACGGAAATGTATAGGGAAAACCAGCAGAGACATGATAAGAAACTGTCAAATAAGGAATTTCCTGAATCAAGAACCAGTAACAAAAAAGATGGACACTAATGTTTTAAGATGGTTTGGACAAATAAATAGGAAGGATGAGAGCAGGAAACAAAAACAGGTATGGGAGGGAGGCCAGAGGGGAAGGAAGAGACAGAGGATTACCAAGAAAAGAATGGAGCAATTGTGTAGAGAAAATAGTGAATAAGAAAGGAAAGACTTTGAGGGAAGCTAAACAAATAGGGATAGGACAAAATATAGGAAATGGATAATGACCAGCTGAGGAAACCTGATGCATGAAAGGGCATATGGGAGTGGAAAAGGAGATGGAGAAGAAGTAAACCTTCAAACCTTATAAAGAGGGCTGAGCAAAATTAAGTGATCTTTCACCCCTATATAGAATGGGACACTGAGACCCACAGCAGTTAGACGTCCATGAATAAAACCTTGTTTTCAATTTCTGCACCTATCCCAACTGTACGAACTCATGAAGACTGCTTCTCAACAGATCCCCACAGTCATGTTCGTTCCTTCCAACACATACTCCTTCGCCACTATTCAACAGTTTTCAGGTGTTTCGTCTATGAACATCCTTGTCTTAGTTTACATAGTGCTCTTAACCTAGCTTCCAAAAAGATAAAACCACATTTTCTGAAATCATCTTTCAGATTTCCTTCTTAGGTATAATAAAGTTAATGCTCATAATGCAAAACTGGAATCAACAGCTCTTGTTCTTGGCTTACATCATTTAAATCCATAATTGCATCACAGAATAAGATACTGGAATATAGCAATGAGCTCAAATGCACTAAATACAATTCGTAGCCATATCCAATTTGAAGAATTGTTAAAATGTGTATTTATTATGTTGTTAGCTAATGCTCAATTTCTGACAATGTAGTCATTAATCCTCTTGCTCTCCAATATTTTTTACTGACGGATGGGAAGGGCACTAGAAGTGGCCGGGCATATTTGAAGGTGGTCTTGGTCCATTTCCTCTTGCAGATCACATAGAGGACAGAGTGGTGAAAAATATATCCCAATTCTGTCTAAATGTTTTACCAGACAACCATGTCCTGTAATCAACCTGAAGGTTGCAACTGCCGTTTTTTTGAGGATACTCAGGAATTATTGTTTGAACGTTTGGTAGTTCCAATCTTTCTTTTTTTTCTTTTTTGATTTTTCATAGTAATATTTTGCAATAATTTTTTTGTATTCAGAGTTGATAAATCTTTTAGCTGCATCAAATGGCAGATTAACTATAGATTTCTGTACACTGCTGGTACCCTTGTTTGCAAGAAAATTAGCTTTCTCATTATCACTCAGTCCACAGTGAGCTGGTATCCATTGGAAGACTAGGTGTTTTTGAAGTGCGGTTAGATGGGGAACGATTTTCCAACATTCTACAATTGTTTGGTTTTTTGGTGACAACTTGGAAGTAATTGCTATAATTGCCACCTTGGAGTCTGAGAGAATAACTGCTTGATGAAAATGTGAAATTCTATACAAAAGATTTTGTAGTGCCATTCGAATTGCTTCAATTTCTCCATCAAAGTTTGTAGTTCCATAACTAATAGGAAAAGAGGTGACACGTGACTCCAGCCCCTGCTCCATCTCGGTTTGATATCAATGATCCACCAGTATAAATGTGGAGCCATTTGTGTTCTGGAAATCTAGTATGGATTGTCTCTAATACCAATAATTTTGGAACACTAGTTGGAGTATCACTTTTCTTAACTTCTTCTGTCAGGTGCAAATAATATGTGATGTCTAATGTTTGTGTCAGATTGACTTTAGATATGAAGTTTTCCTTTGAATTAGGAAGGTATACATTCTTCTTGATGTCTTGAATTTTGTAAAGAAAGCTCTCCTGTGTCTTCCGTGTATTTCAGTGTATTCAGTGTATTTATTATAAATGAACTCATTTCAGGTCTTACAAAATTTGTTGTCTCCGGATGTTTAAACATTTCAAACCTGCAATTCAAAGTGGCCATCTACTGCAAGAGCATGTTACAGCATGCTGTTTCCTCAAACCATTTAGATTTGCTTTGAAACTTGAGTATTTGTATCAGTAAGCATTGCTTGTCTGTGCATTAGTGATTGGTGCACTAAAGACCTATGTGAACCTATGCAAAACTTCATGCAGAGAACTTAAGTTGTGCAAGAATCTATTGATTACTTACTAATTTACAATTCATATATTATACACTTAGCTGGTGTCTGATCTAAGCTGCATGGTTTCTAATCTGGCTGAAACAATTACTTTAGGTGCAAAGTTACACAAAATGATTACTATAGTAAATCCAGTCTCAGAAACCTACCTAGCATCAATACCACTAATTTAAAAAAACAGCAATAACATTAAAATATGGATCTATTAAGTTTTCCAACTAAGACAGCTTTAGTCAGCAGCCAATTAGACCATTCTCTGCAGTGAGGAAAAAAATATTTTTAAAAAATATTTTTGTTGTTTAACGACGCTGTCAATTGCCAGGATCACATCAGCGTCGCCGGTGTGCCGGAATTTTGTCCCGCAGGAGTTCTTTTACATGCCAGTAAATCTACTGACATGGAGCTGTCGTTTTTAAGCACTCTTAAAAACCATCGGCCTGGGCCGGATTTGAACCCGCGACCTTGGTAACAGTAGGCCAGCGTCTAACCAACTGAGCCACCCAGACCGACTCTGCAGTGAGGTACTTACAGCCGCTGAGAGCATTTGTGTACTTCACGTGACTTTCTTATTTAGGCATCACATTAAATAACTAACAACCCTTACAACAGGTACACACCTAACTCGATCTAACCTAAATATGGTTCTGATTTCCATGTATTACTCTAACCTTTTAAGGCAATGTATTTATGTGAATAAAAAATTCCACTTTTCTTCTGATTGCTGTGACTTTTTTCCACACTTAAAATGTTGTTGTTTTCTAGTGCCTTGCATCTGGCAATGAAGCCATTAGCATTCGTGCTTTCCAATACTTTTGAACTGTAGTTTCTTCTGATCTTAATGCTTCACAGGTCTTCAAGTGGTCTTCTTTATCTTTAGGACTCATATTCATGTATGTGGCTTTCATGTAACTGTTTTCTTAACGGGCACCAGTTTTACAATGTGGCAGTTACATCACCCGACTTAAACCCCCATTTTGCAAGGGGGACCACACCTATGGTTGGTCAACGGGTCCATCGGACCTAGCCGGGAGGACTAAATAGATGATATTTAGATCCACCGACCTTCCCCTCATGTGCCTCTGAGGGACGCTGTTGTGCTGTGATAGGCCAGCACATATGTAAATGACATTTCCTCCATTTTAGATGAAACAGTTATACCGCTGTGATTCGGTCCCCAGAGCCTCATCTGTTAAAAGCAGGGTGCACCACGGGCAGGATGAGGATGGGAATTGGGTAGGAGAGGCTATAGGAGGCACATCACTACCCCTTACTACCCCCCACACTTAAAATGTAAAATATATAGTGTACACTTAAAATGTAAAATATATAGTGTACACAAAATTTCAATATCCTATGTGAAACCATTTTTAAGTTATTAACAGTAATACGTCTATTAATAATAATTACTTTTGACATAACATGAAATAATCCTTGGCCTTAGTGTCTAAATTTTTATTTTGAACTCAGGACATAGATATAAAGAAATTGTCATACAGCCATTACTTAGCTTTAATTAGTGTAAGAGAGAAAAATTTTGGACATAATTTATTGATATGTTCAATTTTTTTGGTATGAGTTATGAAAAATATTTAATTTCAGCTCAATTATGGTAGCCAAAATTTAAAGCCGACTGATAGTCAACTATCACTATTCTTTTTCCTGTTGTACAAATACATTTTGTGGGTGCAAATGATATTTATATCACCGGTTGCACAACCTAATTTGACAGCGTGTTTAACTACACAATATTGCAAGGCGTGGCAAAGGTATGATTGCACTTTCCATTGAGACAGCCGCCTTCAAATTTTGGAGAATTATAGTTAATATTTCTTAACTAGTGCATGACAACTTTTAATACCTTAATCTTCTAATACCATTAACTTTAATAGCCAGGACTCGGGTTTAAAGTGGGAGAAAGTATGTATATATATATGTATATATACATAAAAGGGTGGCCGCCTCCGTAGCGCAGCTGGCAGCGCGCTTGCCTGTGGCGCGGAGGACCCGGGTTCGATCCCCGGTACCAGCATGGGGATTTTATCCCCTCTGGGAGGTCTGGCACGGGGTGCACTCAGCCTCGTTAGGTCTCGGGGAGACCAATTGAGGAGCTACTTGATGGAGAAGTAGCGGCCCCAGGTCAAGAAGACTGCATAACTGGCCGGGAGGGCTCGGGGCGCTGACCACGTCCCACCCTCCAGTACTGCACCTCACCAATGACGCCTGTAGTGGGCAGAGGTGGGGGACGCAGCGGCTGGGCGGTAGGCCTTGGCCCTTCGTGGGCTGTCGCGCGGGGTTTACATTACATAAAAGGGTTGTCCATCAAATAAAGTTCCCAAGGAACTGCAGTCGCGAGGAACACTATTACAGGAGATCCAGCAAGACTTGGTTCTCCTTCTTCCAGTTACCAAGCCTTGGAGCTGTCTATGTTGCTCAGACTTGGCTTGGCACCCATTAGAAATGGAGCTTCCACTCGATTCTCCTGCCAGGTGCAAATTAGGCTTTGTGATGCGGTTTTTTGTGTGCAAAAACCTTGTACCGGTGCACATTCATTCCCAACTGTGTGAAGTATACGGAGAGCAGTGTATGACTATACAACACGTGTACAAATGGTCCAGAGAACAAAAAAATGTATGTACAGATGTCCATGACGATCACCTTTCTGCTAGCCCCAAGTGACTATCATCTCTTCCCTGACTTGAAGAAATACCTGGGTAGGACGCATTTCAGAACCGGAGAGGAACTGAAAGAAACTGTTATAAGCTATCTCCATTACTCAACGTCAACAAATATGTTTTTTAGAGGGTGAACAAAAATTGGTAACCTTATTTTACGGACAACCCTTGTACATATATTGTACCTTTTATTTATTTATTTGTTTTTAAGTTTTACAAGTTGAGTTTAAAATTTTCTTCGGAGATACTTTTTACTACCCCTAGCATGGACCTTGGCCACTAAGGCTGCTGCATTCCTAGCATTGACCTAGGCCACTACATTGCTAAGAATTTCCCCAAGGAGACATGCGCATGGAAGAAGATATTCTGCATGTTAGTGAATTGGTAAGTACCATAAACAAGATTCTGTGTATAGAGGAGCAAAACGAATTGAACAGTATTCATCTCCATGTGCTACAATCAAACAAATGTGGAGAAGAAAATGTAAGTTATGCCACCAAACAAAACTTAGTGATTTCTTTAAGACAGTGCCAAATTTGATTAGTGTAAAATGAGTACAGTGAAATTATATCTACTGTATAAATTAAGATCGTTTGCAGGACTGGAACACAACAAATGCATAATTGCATTTAAAAGTTGTGTACTTTACCATATATTGCATACTTTACAGTGAGCTGTAATAATTTATTATTGCAAGAATGTTTCCCATCACCTCTGCTCGCCTACCACCTAGGCGGCCCGGGCTCGATCCCAGGGATCCGCATGTGGTATTCGTGGTGGACGAAGCGGTGTCAGGGTGGGTTTTCTCCGGGTACTCCGGTTTCCCCCGCCATCTCATTCCACCGATGCTCCATCTTCATTCCATGTATCATCAGTGTCACCGCCTGCAGTGCCGTAGTAGTAAAAGCGGGCGTTAAACACTACAAACAAACAAAACCACCTCTGCGGGGTCAATCTTTGTCACTTCTAACCTCACACTTCCATATACTACAGGATCATTATGACGTGGGGCTAAAGCATCTCCCCCTACAATCAATGTTATTTAGGGATTCTACTGTAGTAAAAGGTAAAATACTAAAAGGCTAAAACATCACAAATGGAAAAAGCTCAAGCTTCTAGAGTAGAAAACTTAAAAGTGAAAGATATAGTGATTAAAATATTAAAGAGTAAAACTAAAAACATTAAACATTTAAAAGGCTAAAAAGCTAAAACAAAGGAACACCATGCCCTATAAGACCTAAAAGTTTTGAAATATAAAATCCAAGCTAAACTTGCTTACCAACCCAATATTGGCAGCATACCACAGTGCCTTATCTAAAGAGACTGGGGTTGTCACCCAGAATTGAGTGCATAGTAATATCCAGGCCGAGGGACTGGCACTCATGAGCATATCGCGGACAATCAAGAAAAATATGCAACCCAGAGAGGAGAAACTTGCACGTGGGACAGATAGGCAACAGGTCACCATTCAAAAGGTACACAAGTGTGGTGCAAATGTAACCTATGTACTGTCATGTCAGAATGACTTCGGATCACCAGAAGCCCTGCAAGAGACTAGCCACAGTAATATAGAGTCCTTGATTGTCTGCAACTGAGTAGCAGTTAACATTTCCCCTGACAGCTGCCAGAGAGCAAATAGGTGGCAATGGATGTACCACAGCACATCTGTATAAGGTAGTGTACAGGTGAATAATTCTGCAAGGCGACTTGCAGACTTAGCAGCCACATGTGCTTCCTCGTTGCTGGGAATACACACAGGGCCTCGGATACATGTAGAATCTAACTGGTATTCACAAGAGAGCACTGAGTGTCTGAATTTTAAGAACCAATGTGGAGATGCCGACAAACTGTTACAGGGCATGAGTAGTACTCAGTCACAGCAGATCATATACCTTCCAGGAACTGAATTGCAAACAAAAAGTAAGAAATAAAATATGGCAAAGTTTGGCAGTAAAAACAGAACTATTGTCTGGAAGACGGTCAGTCTCACAAACAAAAAACTACATCCTGTAGCACTCCCCACCTGGGATTCCTCGCCAAATATCGGAGTGTAATTCCAGGTGTTCAGTGAGGTATCAGGTTGTGGACCAATGGTGATTGGGCGTTTGGCACAGGCTCTCTTACCACATAGAGGAACCCAATCAAGAATGCAGGTCGGAGCCCCTGGTGTGCCATTTCCTGTACCTATGTACTGGCCCCCTGAGGGGTCCAGTCATAGAAAGCCCCATGCTGGTAGACGGAATAGAACCTGTGTCTTCTGCTAAGTAAACAATGGCACTACCACTGTGATAAGTTATTCTTCTCTCTGCTTCATGTTAATCAAGATAAACATTTTCTGACGTTGTCTGTAAACTTCCTCGTCGGTACAAAGGCCAAAAGGGAATATACAGTAAGCTTTAAGCCATTGTCAAATCTTTTAAGAGGTGGTCGCAATGTGATGCACTTGAAATTCTGTTCTCTCTGAATGACCAGGAGGACAAAAATGAATGACTTCCTACTTGAGAAGAATATAAACATTTAAAAATTCTAACTAAATAATGAGGATTATCTTGAAAATGCTTAGCTCCACAAAAAATGTAACAAGATCTACATTTTTGAGACCCTTGTAAGATTTCCTCTATCTCTTACTGTTTGCCAGGTAAGCAAAAGTCTTTCATAATGAAGAGGATCACAGAGGCTATTCTCTGAAAATACAAGATACGCATTTCTTTTTTCATGAAATACATTAAATATATGGTATTTTGCTCAAAAATGTTTAGAGAAAAATTAATTGAGAAAATAAATTTCAAAAATTGTTCCCTATAATAGGTATTTCAGAGCGAAGGGATTTTCTTGAAACTTTTTGTGTTGCATCCTTGGAAGATACTGAACTCTTAAAAACCAGTTTGATAATTGACTTTCATACGCAACTTCTGCTGCACCGTTGTGGTTTGCAACAGCCATTTTCCAAATTCCAACACTCATGAAATGCAAAATATGCCCTTAATTCAACGAAATAGAAATGTTTGACTTCAATGTTAATAATCTTTGATGCGTAAACAAAATCATATTCTCTTAGATGTTTAGTAAACAGAAAAATACGTTCCGATTTTCATTCAGGTAAATATGTTATGTAACTTTAAAGATGATAAGGAAACTTCAGAAAAAGAACTTAATATATCATTTGAAAATAATCAGTTTTCATTTCTCATCATTAGTTTCCTTAATCCTTTATTCAAGCCATATATATACTGAATGAAGTATATTGGAAATAATTACACTACTATTTAAAAAAACAGCTTTTTTCATACCTTTGTGATAAAATTAGATAATTAAGGCTCAGTCTCCTGCAAACATGCAACCAAAGTTTGATTTTTATTGAGCAATAGCTCAAGTTCTGGTCGTTGTGTTCTCATTCCATGTATGTTCTGATGTAGGATAGCCATTCAAATATGTGTATGGGATAAGTACTCCAAGGTAACTTTGCATTACCTTGTAGTAGGAGGCAGCTGATTCAATTTAGCCCATTTCTTATCTCTTGGGCTTACACTCGCTTCAGAAGCTTTATCCTGCCTCTTTTTCACTGGGGCTTTCACAGTGTGGGCAGGATGTTCTTGCATCTCCTCTACCGAAGAGGTCCGTTTCCCCATAGCGAATTTCAGTTTGAGTACGTCAAACTGATTGGAAACGGACACCGATGAAGATGAAAGTTGCTGGTCTATCTCCATACCAAAAGATTCCTAAGAATAGGATCTTGAAGATGAATGTTGGGATTTCCTTGGAGATTGGCATTTTGGATGGTGACTTTTTAGAGATGTTCTTTTTATTAACTGACTTGTTGGGTGACTAAGATGTAGTTGCAGATGTTGAAGGCTTTGGTTAAGTTCTTGCTACAAGAATCTTTTCAGAAATTGTGGCACCACTATGATCACTGATTTGTGTAGCAATTTCCTGCTTCAATACAGGCTTAGCTCGATGTTCTCCACTACAGTTAACACAACTGGGTGGTGATGTACATTCAGTGTCATGGGTGATGCCTCCAGTTTGCACAGATACCTCTACCACTGCAAGTGTCACTTGTGTGACCAAAGCGCTGGCATTTATAACATCTCAATGGCTTCAGGATGTAAGGCCTAACTTCAATGGCCTCATATCCTGCCTTAATCCTTTGTGGGATATCAACCCGGTCAAAAGTAAGGAATAGGGTACGGGTAGGCAGATATTCACCTCCATCTTTTATCTGAACCCGATAAAAACATATCACACCTTGATCTTCTAGGTTCTTCATTTCTTTATTGGACATTTTGTCCAATGTGCGGGTGTTCACAACACCGTGGGAGGAGTTCCGTGTTCTGTGCATCTCTACACGCAACGGATAGCTGGCTAACATGTTAGCTTTTAAAGTAGTAGCTACCTAGGATGCTCAATTAGCTTAGATCAGCAGCGTGCCATTGCGAGATCTTGTGCCCCATCTGTATCACGAATGGATTCACCGACCTAAATATTTTACCAAACTCATGGCGATGATATCCTCCACCATTGCCAATATCTCTGATGCCATGCTCACATCCTGGGTGCCAACGCCAGCTTAGGTGATAGTCCTTGCTCACCCTAGGATCACACCTCCCAGTGTATAGACAGAGGGACCCAATCACCTTCAGGAGTGCATCAGCTCATGCAATGGCCCTTCCCCAAGACGGACCTTTATCAGTGGATACGAACACAGATCCTATATGATAACCGGGGCCTGGGAATTACATGGTTACCCAGTCAACCTTTGCATCACCCCTGCCACCCACAGCCTGCGCATAGGCTATCCATCAGACTGTGCTCAGGGAGGCATCAGGTGAGAGGTCAAACACAAAAGTGGACCAAAGTTGATTGGGCGTTTAGCAGATGCTCTCTCACCCCTTAGAGGAACCCAATCGAGAGTAAGGCTCGGAATTCTGGGTCTGCCAAACCCATACCTACCGTATTAGGCTCCTGGGGGAGCATACCTGAAATACTCCAAAGAATGTGAAAGCTACAGCTCCACATATGCCCCATTGATGCTAACATGGATTATAACCAGTGATCTGGAATAAAAAGATCATTTCTTTAACCTCTTCGTGGTTAGGAACATCATATGACATCAATTTTAAAATGCAGGAGAACCGATATGGACGTCATATCAAGCCCTGTGCATGCATGCATTTAATGCTTATTTAACTTCAATTATTTTAATTTTTGACTTTTATAATGAGTTTAAATAAATTCTAGAATAAATAAAGTCTTGCCCTTAAAGGTTCCTTTTTGAATGGTACATCTCAAAACATTGATAGACACATAAGGGCACATCTCCACATTCATCACATATCATGTTAGTCTTAAAATGAACTCCTTTTTTGCGGCACACCAGACAACTTTGAAATGGACGCGAATTTTTTTGCTGTCGGTGGTATCCTTTTAGGAAAGTGCTTTCCTTCAAGTCTGAGGGGTGCAGGGGTTGTAGATTTCTTACCCCCTGTATGGAGAGGCCTATGAATGTTATAGTGCTCAATTAGGCTACGAGCTATTGATATGCGGAAGTCCAGGTAGGTCATTGTCTTGCATGGGGTCAGAGTCCTCCAAATTACTAAACAATTGTATATGGTTATATCCAGCTGGTGCAAAAATACCCTTTTACACCATTTAACTCTTTTTCATAAAGAGGGATATGATTGCAATACCTGATCTTCTAGATCCACACCATCCATATGCATATTGTATTCCTTGGATAACATCAGGCTTAAAAATTAACATTTTGATATTGGCATCTATTTTTCCAGTGTCAATCATCAAAATCTTAGGGCTGCAATTGGACAATGCCGTAACCATCCTATCTTGCCAAGTAATGTAGGTCAAGGGTGGTAGCTGATGCACCTCCTCTCATGGGCATCGCAAGGGGGAGGGCAAGGGGGGCCCCAGCCCCCCCCCCCTTGGAAGTTGATGAACTTACTGTGTAATCAATTGCTGGCTATTGAACTATTATTTTAATTTTGATGTAAAGAACAACTTTTATTTAGCACCAATTAATACGGTTACCCGCAACAAATACAGTAACTTTTGACAATAAAATAATGAATTAATATTATCTGTTAGCAAACTTCCAGCGTTTGGCCCTCCCCTGGAAGAAAGCCTGCCGATGCCCATGCCTCCTCAGAGTCTTTGTATTCACATTCTTGGGCAAACCAATGCTATTAGAACGTACTGTTCCAATTGCATTTGTTTTTCTTTTGTATAAGGCCATGTATAATTTAGGGGAGCAGTACCAATTATCTAAATATACAGTCCTACCCTGGTCAAGTATAGGTTCCATTAGGTGCATTACTATGGAGCCAGATAACCCCAAATATTTGTCTCCAGTATTATCAGTTCCTTGACCAGTGTAAATGCAGCTATTATAAAGATATCCCATTTTACTTTCACAAAGATCAAAACTCTTATGCCAAATCTTGCCCTCTTTGTTTCGATGTATTGCTTCCAACCTAAACGGCCCTTCCAAAGCATCCAGCCTTCGTCAACAGTGACCTCATCGCCAGGCATGTAATTTTCTTTGAATTTTGAAACAATATATTCCAAAACCAACCTAATTTTGTGTACTTTATCGTTTACATTTTCTGTGCCAGTGAAATGAAGGAACTGCAAAATGGAAGTAAACCTGTTATTTAACATGCATTTCCCAAAAAAATGGAGTAGCTAGCATGTCATCTGTACACCAGTCTAAAGTTGGTTTACAAATAACACCCATGAGTGAAATTAAACCAATTAGCCTGTAATTCACATTCAGTGTTACTTCTGTCCATTTCTGAATTCTACTCTTAGACCCTAAATTGCCTTTAGAAGTCAGGTCTTGCTTCACCTTACTCGCATATGCATTTATTTCTGTAACAATGAGAGACACTATGTCAGCAGTAAAAAAATATTGTGAAAATGTCAATTGGTTGCCTGTCAGAAGTCAGCTGAGCCCGGGGTTGTATGCCCCCCTCAAAATCTGAAAACTCACTGTCAATATCAAAATCATTGTCATATAGCAAAAACTCCTCTACATTATCTGAAGTAATTTCTGAAACCTGTACACTGCCTACACGAGCTGTTAGCTACATTGCTAGTCGAAGCCATGGTTAGAACTGAGATATAACATTTTCAAATGTGCTTTTCTGATAGCTAAAACAAAAAGTTGTGAACCCCGTGGCCACACGGCTCTACCATAAATCTCAGCCGTGTATTTATTCTAAACCGTAAATAGAAATGCCGACAGAGAAGCTTGACTTCTCTCCAGCTTAGGTGTTACACACACACGCAGCTATTATTGTGTCGTAGCAATAAACAGAATGATAAAACCTTGAAGCCAAGAACATTGTGCTTAGCTAACTATTTGTATATACATAACACAAGGCTGACTCACAAATTAGGTGTGTTCGATGTACAGAATGATCTTTGCTACAGAGAAACAATTATTGACATTTAAACGTATTCTTAATACAGTCTTTATTTGTTTCTATGATAGATGTATAATGCCCTTAATGAGCCTTAAGCCAGTTTTTGTTTCATTAAAATAACTTAATAAACATCAAAGATATGAATGTTTATGTCCAAAGCTAATTTACCTACATTTAAAAATTCAAATGCCTTGAATTGTGTGTTGGGTATCCATTACTGACCATGCAGCATTTAAATGGCTATCGCTCAAGTGGCTGCTGATAAAGAATCCTGTGATCTATACCCACTCAAAACTATGGATCCTAATGATAATGCAATCAGTAATATTGCCAAATACATGCTTAGGAACCACGTAATGCCGGGTGCCAACATTTGAGAAATGAAAGTAGCTAGCGGCAGTAGAACATTATTTGAATGATGTTGGAATTCAATATTTGGCAATGCCTAAAGATGAGAAAGGAGGTAACCTCCGGCAATGCATGAAAATACGAAGGTGGAAAATTCTGTTCTCATTCAAAATGACGAGTTCGGGTAACTAAACCATAAACTCATGCAGTTGTGGAACAGGTAGATAACCTTAAATGGAAATATATTTCTTAAATATACGTTTATGAAAGAAACAGAATCATGTTTTAGAGGACAAACCGTATAACTTCAAACCACAAATGAAATGTATTCATGCAGTTTTGCCTCAGGTAAATAACTGTAAAATATTATTTTCTTCCTTAATGTACATTTACAAAACAAATAAACAAGTTTTACATGTTGCAGATGACTAACAAACAAAATACTTTCAAAATTGTTCTGGAAATAATTGTTGCAAATTACTGGTGATTTCAACATTATTTCAAATGCAGATTGCCATTAATAATAATAGCTAAAGGCTATGAGGAAAAAGCAACTCTACTTCGTAACACTTTCTGCTAATGTTAGTCTCATTTTCACATTATTCCACTAATTATTTTGCACTTATATTCCATGTGCCAGTTTTAGGTTCCGTTCTATTACCCATGTTCCTCTCTGATTCGTAGTTGCCAAACTATGTGCCCAATAGTGTATTTCTTTATGTCAAGTCAGCATGGTTCTGTGACGTTGCACATATTCGGGAACGTTGCCATGCAATCTATGTATTGCATTTTAGAATAGAATATTTATTTCTCATCTTTCTTCATACATACATGATACATTACTTAATATATTACCATTAACAGCATTCCTAACACATAACAACTAACTTTCTTATTCACACATAATATAGCCTTCCTACCTGCATGCCTTACATTTCAGTCCCAATACACACAACCCCAGGTTTTCTGTGTACTGATGACCCTCTGCTCTCTTATGTCTTTGTTCCAGTTTCTCCAACTTTGATCACCAATTATCCTTAATCATTCTTAACCATTTCTCCCTGACATTTCCCAAATAATCACCTATACTTCTTACATTCTCTCCTTTTACAGACATTTTTCTCATTAGTAATACCTCTCCCCCCACCCTAAAACTGTTCCACTTTTGTTTCCAAATTTGTTCTCTCCATACCCCTGTTTGTTTGCAATACTGTATACCATGCCAGTCTGAATCATCTCCAACCATTGAGAATTTTTGTTTATCCTTATCATGTCTAATACCGTTCAGATTTCTAACTCCTGTCCTCGTCCAAGCAAATCTTTTTATCCTAGCACTTTTCACTCCCCCAGGGTTTTTATTTCCCGATATATCCTCAATTATCTTTTTTACACTCTTTATATCAGCTTCACATGTGTGTGTGTGTGTGTGTGTGTGTGTGTGTGTGTGTGTGTGTGTGTGTGCGTGCGTGCATGCGTGTGTATGTAATGGAATTTTTCGGCGTAATTTTCACCCACTTAGAGAAGTTTGATTGACTTGAAATTTTGCACACATGTCAAGCACCGATGACAATACAATAATATAACTTTATCCTAAGGTCTTTACTAGGATCATCAGGATAAAACAGATTAGCTAAATTTATCTATGTAACGGAATCCTTCGACGTAATTATCACCCACTTAGACTAGTCTGAGTGACTTGAATATTTGCACACATGTCAAGGACCCATGACAGTGTGACAATATCATGACTTTGTCCTAATGTCCTGCCCAGGATCATCAGGATAAAAAAGTGACTTGGCTAAATTTATCAATATAACATAATTTTCAGCTACTTGAGCCATCTGATTAACTTGAAAATTTGCACATGTGTAGAGGACCAATGGCAATAAAATAATAACAGCATGGGTTTGTCCTAATGTCCTGACCGGGATCACCAGGATGAAAAAATTACTTAGATACATTTATCGATGTAACAGAATTTCTCAATGTAATTTTCACCACTTTAGAGTTGTCTGATTGACTTGAAAATTTGCACACGTGATAAGGACTGATAAGAATACAGTATCATTGGCACTTTGTCTCAATGTCCTGGCCAGGATCGTGAGGATAAAGAATGACTAAGCAAGTTTATAGCAAATGGTACAGCTATGAAAGTTGATTTAATTACGAAGATATTTATGTATTGCATGATGATGCCCAGAGAGAGGACCTGAAAGGAAAATGAGACCAGGAGGAAAAATCACGGACCAGCATTCACACAGGGCGAAGACACCCAAAACAGTTGGTAGTTTAGTAATCAACATAGGTTACACTGAACTGAGGAATTAAATAGCTTGAAAATATTGAAAGGAGATATGTATGTGTGTGTGTGTGTCTGAGTGTGTGTGTGGGTCGGTCTGTAGGTCTGTCTGTAGGCCTGTCTGTCTCTCGGTCTGTCTGTCAGCCTGTCTGCCTGTCTGATGCCCTGTAGGTAACATTTTTCTATAATCTTCATATTTGGCCTGCAGAAACAATTTTGCAACACAAAGGTGGCCTGTCCACAACAATTACAACACTAACCCGGCGAGACCAGGTGCTAATAACCCGATTATGCATTGGCCACACTGCGCTTACTCACTCCTACATTCTGTCCCGTGGACTTCCTCCTAAATGTACTCTGTGTGATTCTACTCTTACCGTTCAGCATCTGCTCACTGTTTGCCCAAGATACACTCACCAGCGACTTCAGTATGGAGTTCCTGAAAACCTTCAGCTAGCTTTGGGTGATCAACAATATCACAAGAAAATCATCAAGTTCATCAAAGCATGCAAAGTTAATATTTAAATTCATTGTAAACTTCATGATATGTTTCCTCCTTTTTTTCCTCAATGTTTAGTCGCGATATGACTTTTATGTTGAAGCGACTTCAAATAATAAATAGATTTAAAAAAAAAAAAAGTGAATTATGCTAGATTTCTTCTGCTACAGAATGTAAATTCTGTGTATGAAATCCACATCTCTGTTTTGTTTTGGTTCCTCAGATGTTTTTTCAGAAGATTCCCTAATTTTCTGCACTACATTTTCAAAACAACTTACTGCTTGCCGTACTTTCACATCTGTTTCTACCTTTTTCAGCTGATCATACAGAATGTCAACATAAGGCGTAAGTTTGCTGAAAAGTTCAACCAATAGAGAAAAGTGTAATTATTATTTATTTATGCCAACAAACTTACTGTTGGTGTTTTTAAACACACAAGCCGTGTGTGGGCAAAGTTTGAGAGGTAGAACTGTTTGCCACAATAGCTCAGTGGTTAGAGCGTCCGTCCGGTAAGCGGAAGGTCTGTGGTTCAAATCCCAGTTGTGGCATTGAATTTTTAAGTTCCAGTTCTACCTCTCAAGAGAAAAGTGTAGTCATTCAGCCATTTTAAGAATCCTGCTGCCTGGCTGATTGTATCAGCATTTAATTTCTTAGGCTTTCCAGATTGAATATTTTGAAAACAAATTATAAGTGAGGTTTTGTGCTTCAAGATGGATTGCACCGACCTTCAGCAAAAATTCCACCTAGTGAAGGTCTTGCTAATCGTTCCTCATAAATACCTTCTAAGACACAAGTCCTTTCAGGAAAGTTAGAAAAAAATGTGCAGATACCCCTAATGTTGTGGAAGAATATAAATGTGAGAGGAGGCCTATTCCATTAATTTGTTCAGTTGATGTTCATAAGAATAAATATGAGCAATGATATACACCTCTTTAACTTTCACATTAACACCACCTAAATGACCTCTAAATACAGTAACTCCATCATAAGTCTGTGCAATTAATTTTTGGGGACAATTTCCTATCAATGGAAGCATTTGTTCCAAAATGCACTTTGATAAACCTTCTGCATTTTGCAATTCTGCATTCGCAAATGTCCAAAAGCACTTGTAAACTTTGCCTTGAAGTTTTAGGATACTATTGCATATTTCTGCAGATATAAAATTTTTAAGAAATATTCTGGTCCAAATGCAGTAAACCTAGAAAAAATAGGACTTGCTGGACTTACTTTCACTTATCTCGGCCACATTCTGGGAATTCTAGAACAGTGAAAATATCTGAAAGTGCTCTTAGCACATTTCCAAATACTGATACCAATGATGATGTTGAGTGAAGAATCTGTATTATTCACTATCTTTTGGATGGTGAAAACAATTCAATTTTATGGAAATTTAAAGAAAGTATATGGCATTAAAGTCATAGTAACAAAATGTCTTGTTTCTTTACTTAGTGTTATGTTATATTTTGCCAAGTTCATTTACTTAAACAATCTCTTATAAGACTAATAAATATAATATTTAAGGCATTACTTTCAAATACTATAGTGATGTTGGGGTCACCTCTTTAGTGCAGCATTAGTGCTTCTTCTTACCAAGCGAGACCAAGGTTCGATTCCGGGCACCAGCGTGGGGATTTTCTTCCACTGCGGGACCTGGTACGGTAGGCATTCAGCCTTGTTAGGTCCCTGAGAGGCCAATTGAACAGCCACTTCATTGAAAAGTTGCAGTCCTGGTTCCATAGACTGCATATGGTAATGAGCACCAGTACTGCCCACGCTCTCAACTCCTGTGGTAGTTACAGGTGCTGGGTGCAGCAGCTCGGCAGTAAGGGCTGTTGCACCTTGGATTTTATTATTATTACCACAGTGATATGTCTTGTTTCATTATTCTTGTAATATTTTTATGCTGTCATTTTCTCAAGTTGTGCTAAATGAAAATTCTATATAAATATGGTGGTATGTTATCCCTATGGGAACTACAAGGATTGATTACATACATAAAAATACAATTTCATTGTATATTGTAGTGGCAAACAATAAACCTTCCACTGACACCATTATTATAACATTTGTGTGGAAGTGGATATGCCAAAATGTACTATGAAAAGTCATGTATGTTATGCATCCACCCTCCAACTCTTTAGGTAATCCTTATATTAGGGATGAAGATTTACAGGAATTAAGGCAACCTGATTTTTATATTTACAGTATTAACCAACAAATATTCTTTTGCAAAATGTGTAGACATTTGACACACAAGGGATTTGGGAAATTGACTTTAATCTTTAATTTAGTTTTTCCCATTATGAGGTTTTTTGACTTAACTGCTTTTTCACACCCAGTCAAGATATTAGTATAGATATTTTGGAGAGCTTTTACCAAAAGCTATTTATTGTATCAACCACATAAACAAATGCTTTAGTAGACTGTGCAACATTCTTAAACTTAACCTTCTAATGCATTATATTGCCATTTGGCAACTAAGTTGCTTAGTCAAACTTTCAGAATATTGTGTTTTGTTATTTTCATATTATATTGGCATCATAGTTCAAAAGTATTGGAAAGCACGAATGCTAATGGCTTCATTGCCAGATGCAAGGCACTAGAAAACAACAACAATAAAATAACAGTATCGGTAGCTGTTTATATCATAAATGTATCAATTTATTTCAGTAATAAGTATTCCTTTTCAAAAATCAAAATCCATTAAATTGTAGTCTAACGTAACCCTATCATCATCCCTGCATATCATCTCACTGGTTATTTTACGCAGGCCCTCTCCATCCTTTACTGCAGCCACATTTTCTTGCAGTTGCTGGAATTGAACTCATGATGTTCGGCTTTGAATGGATGGCCAGTCCATTTTGATTGACCTTTAAAATTATACTATTTGAATTACCTTTAAGGTGCCTGTGATAGGAATATCTAAACCAGTTCAGGAATTAGAAGAGCGGCATATGTAGCAAAATAATTTGTGCAATAGAGGGTTGACATTTACTCAGTGTTTTGTATTTCAGGGGTATGTATTGTAATTAATAGGGCTAGGAAGTTCATGCATTTGCATGTTTCTCATATAGGCTAAAAATGTATGCTTTTACGTTATGTGCACAAATTATGGAATTTTCAGTTCTTTGCACATGATTTTATGGTGCATATAACTGCATATTTTCTTGATTTTGATAAATGCATTTTATTTCAATATTATAGCCCCTATATGTCCTCCAGACATTCTGGGGGTCGTGAGAGAGCGATGTGACCGCCAAAACATAAAAATATGGTGCTCTCTAAAAAGCGGTTACATTTACTGCTAAGTCTCTTCAATATTTATTTAGTGAAAATATTGGAGAGCATGAGGATTAATGACTTCATTGTCAGAAATCCAGCATTAGCTAACAATATTGCATATTTTAATGATTTTTATGGTTTTTTATTATTTCTTCCATCTGGATAATATTTTTCATATTGGTAGTATTGCACATGATGATGCAACTCAAGAAGATTTCAGTATTATAGCCCCTATATTGCATATTTTAATGATTTTTATGGTTTTTTATTATTTTTTTCAATGTGGACAATATTTTTCATATTGGTAGTATTACACATGATGATGCAACTCATTAGGTGGCAAAAACTAATGCTGAGTCATGTTGTCATGCAGTGAATCCCCTATTTCTACCCTTTCATTATATGTATGTGCGTAGAGAATAATCAGTGCGTTAGGAGTGAGAAAAGATTTCAAATAGTTCAGCACATAAACACAGCAAAACATAATGAGAATTTAATCAGAAAACTCACAAACAAAGAACGTATTCAAAAACAGCTAGTCGAGTGTTTAAGAAGTAGGGTTACTGAATTTTCCTATGACTTGTGCCAAGCATTTTTAGCTGCTCACATTCCCTTGTTCAAAGTTAATACTCCGACATTTAAAAACTTTCTTGCCAAGTACACTCGAAAACATGTGCCTGAAGAAAGTACACTGCATAAGACCTATGTAGGACATTGTTACAATAATGTATTGTCAAATATACAAAATCAATTAACAGATCAGTTTTTGTGGTTGTTGATGAAACCCGATTCTGAGTGCTGTTCTATTGTTAATATAATCGGGGTGCTTTAAATAATGAACAAAATACTACACCTTATCTTCTTAATGTGAGCGAATTGTCGGCCACTGGCAATGTAACTGTGACCCAGTTTGTTATGGACTCTTTGAAATTACTATGGCCATGTGGAATCAAATACGACCGGTTACTTTTATTTGTTACTGATGCAGGTCATTATATGGTAAAATCAGGACAAACTCTGAAATGTATTTTTCCTAACTTAATTCATATACCTTGTTTGGCACACACTCTTCATCGTATTTCTGGACAATACGTGATTCTTTCCCATTGGTAGATAGATTTGTGTCCAGTACAAAGAGAATTTTTTAAAATCTTGAGTTAAGTTGTTTAGATCAACAGCACCTAATATCCGACTTCCTCTTGCACCAGTGTTAACTTGATGGGGAACATGGGTCGATGCAGTTTTATATTATGCTGAGCACATAGAAATAGTAAAAGAGGTTGTTAATTCATTGGACTTGAAAGATGCTTCATCAATAGAAACTGTGCAAAATATTCTGTCAGGCACTGGGTTAAAAGAGGATCTTAGTTTCATATCTGCCCAACAGCCATAATGGCATTGGAAGCTGTAGGATCTGTATTACTGTCTTTGAAAAAATAATATGTGATCTAAGTTCGGTTCCTTGTAGCATAGGACTAAAAGTGAAAGAGAAAGTGAATTATGTAATTTCAAAAAATTCTGGTTATAAACAGATGTGTGATATTCAAGACATCCTCGAAAGAAAACCATCTGTCACACCAAGAGACTTGACTCTATCTCTCTGTGAAGCAGTTAACATCATTTAAATATGCCCTGATAACATCTTGTGACGTGGGGAGAAGTTTTTCACTTTACAAAAGTGTTTTGCGAGACGACAGACGATGCTTTGCAGTTGAAAATTTGTGCAAAGTGTTGGTTATGAACTGCAATTTAGCAGTTAATACCAGCAGCGGGACCACTTCTGCTTCAACCTCTAAGGAATAGGATAACTTTATTTATTCCGCCTCCGTAGCGCAGTTGGTAGCGCGCTTGAATCTGGCGTGGAAGACCCGGGTTCGATCCCCGGTACCAGCATGGGGATTTTATCCCCTCTGGGAGGTCTGACACGGGGTGCACTCAGCCTCGTTAGGCCCCGGGGGAACCAATTGAGGAGCTACTTGATAAAGAAGTAGCGGCCCCAGGTCTAGAAGACCGCATAACCGGCCGGGAGGGCTCGGGGCGCTGACCACGCCCCACCCTCCAATACTGCACCTCACCAATGACACCTGTAGTGGGCAGAGGTGGGGGACGCAGCAGCTGGGCGGTAGGCCTTGGCCCCTTGTGGGCTGTCACGCCGGGGTTTAGTTAGTTAACTTGATTTATTATTTATACTAACTCGTCTACTGCAAAGGAACATTAATTGTTTTAGTTAAATAGTGCATATTTCTTGGCATATTTTCAAATTTTTAAGAGCATATTTGCATGCATATTTCAGTCTGTTTTAGGGCATGAACTTCCGAGCCCTAGTAATTAACTTAGGCCACCACAGGGCCACCCACAGAAGGGAATCATGGCACAAGCTGTGTCACCACAAACATTTTTTTGGAAGTGGAATTTAAAATTTGGGGAAATGCAAATATATTGAAGGAAATTAACCCAGATAATATAAATATGTTATAATTTTTAGTTCAATGTTGTATTAACACAATTTTTAGGTTTAAAAAGGATAGTTTGAAGTATGTTAATACTATATGGTATAACATGGAGTATGAAATTACTCTTTGGAAATGCATAAAAGGAATGATGACATCATAGATATGTATGCATACAGAAGTTCAGAACATGTCATCCTGTGTGAAGCAACCTTCATTAAAGAACACTGTACAGCTACGGCTGAAGTGATACCTAACCTGTTTTGAAGGTAAATTTATGCACTAGCCCATAGGGCTGTTCCTAAAGTAAATGAACTCCCTGATGTCCATAAACCTGTGAAGAGCTTTATTTTAAAACAAGTAACAACTAATAACTTTAATAGTTCTCTCACATGATAGTACAAAAGGTGTAGAGAAAAGGATAAAGGATCTTGTCCCGGCATGCACCAACAAACTCACAAATTTGGTTTTAAGAAATCCTAGACATGAAGTTTTTGATTCTGTTACAGCATTGTTTCACTTACCTGAGTTAAAAATTGCTGTGGCAGATTCTTCTTTGGGAGACAAAACAAAAAAATCCAACTTTTTGTTAACATACACATTAATGATTTTGTTAATTGTATCTACAGCTGCAAAGCGATCCGTCTGTCACAGGAGGAGGAGATGTAGGTTTATGATTGCTCAACTGCATGGTCATCGGCACCCTTAAAAGTATTTCATGGCAAAAGCCAGATATGAACCTTAATTGAAAATAAAATTACTACTAAAAAGGAAAATATATACATAAATATACAAAACACAGTGGCAAAAGCCAGAATTAAAACAAAGAGATAAAGTTGTTATAAGAGCATTTTATATATATATATATATATATATATATATATATATATATATATATATATATATATATATATATATATATATGTTTCAAATCCTCAAACTCATGTTAAGCTGCTAAAAACTCTATCAACTGCTGTTTAGTTGCCCACCAAGACCTCTTCAAGCCTGGCAGGCAGCTGCAGAGAGTCTTGAAGCTGCGTTACAGAGAAACACTCTAGCAGCACATGACAGACTGACAGAAGGTTGTTGCACAGCGGACAAAGAGCAGGCTCCTGTTTAAATAGGTAACCATGCAAAAAATTGCACTTGCCAATTTGCAACTGAGCCAAGTTAATCTCCTTGCGACAAATATGCGTGAAGAAGTTACCTAGTTTATCTAAAGTTCTTTCACTTCTCTAAGCTTATTACTGCAGAGAACTGACCACTCTTCATGCCAGCACTGCTCTCCGCACTTCAAGCCTAAAGTCTTCCGTTAACTGTTGTTTCAACTATTTAAAGGAAGTTAAGCCCACAAACTTTAAAAGTGTGAGCTTTCTAGATCACATAGTTACTTAGAAAATGTTCCTTATATATGGTGCATTTTAACACTGTCAAGATAAGGCATTCTGTATCCCCTTAAGAATAGGTCACACAAGTGCTACCATGGACCTGTTTTGCATGGTGCCGTGGACCTGTTGGACCAATGTTTGCAGTAGGACCCTAAGTATCACACGTCCTTCGTGAGTCCATTGGCCTGGGTTTTACTCTTGGTTCCATTTTAGGCAACAACACAGCAGCTGTAGCTAGGGCATAAGGTTTGTCACCCAAATTGAATTCAATAAACAAGTCTAACTTGTTTTTTTAGTTTTAGCTGTGATTTAAACTTGTAAGATTTGATTTATAATATTTTAACCTTCTGATCTTTTACCTCTTAGTGTTTTAACTGTTTATTTCAACTTCATCTTTTAGCTTTTCACAGATTAACCTTATAGTTATGTGGCTGTTTTATTTTTTAAGCTGACTTCAGACCCAAATAACCAAGATTTTGAAGGGACCGCCCACTCACTCACCCTATTTTCACTGGCTATAAACACCTTCACATAAAGCTTCGACCAAAGATGAATATTCAATGTTTATTTTTAAAGGAAGTTTATCATCAGTTTCTTTAAACCCTTAATCATTGTCTACCTAATCAATTTTAAGTTAGACAAACAGTTCAACTGCTTGAAATGCATTTATCAGGTTTAATTGCACAGTGTTTAGATTTGAACAATGAGTGTAAAATGAAAGTATGGAATATCTCTCACTACAATTTTCAGTACTTTCTATTTTTTTTTTTGGGGGGGGGGGGGGGAGGGAGCGGGGCTGGGGAACTGTATTTTTTATTTTAGGAGTTGCTTCCATCTTTGTTTATCTATAAATCATGACCAAACTAGCTGTAAACTTTTATATAATGAAATGTGCTTTCCAACACAAAAAGTGAAAGTGAAATGTAAAGCTACATGTATGTTATGAAAACAAAAGTGTGCTATTAAAGTACAAAGTATAAGCATAATAAGTGCAAAAAGTAAATATCAACATTTTCCAGTTTTTGACAAATCTCATCAATATATTGCCTTAACTCACCTCCACCTTCTAAATTAAAAGCACATAATTTCTGTGTATACATTTTTTCATAATACTTGTGTAAAAATATCTGGCATGCAGAAGTTGGATGAAGAGCTGGCCTGTTATGAAACTTTGTCAATCAAGAAATTGGATTGGATGCTCCCCAGTACCCAGTCTGTGAACTTGAAATAACAAACAGCATATCTTGGGTTCATGAATATAGATATCATAAAATCTGCGGGTGAAGATGTGAGATGAACTCACTGCTGTTTTACTCTGGTGTCTGAGTATCACATCTTCACCCGCAGATTTTATGATATCTATATTCATGAACCCAAGATATGCTGCTCACCCAACAGCTTGAACGACAGAACTTCTCGTACAACGCTCTCACAATCCCACTCAAGTTATTGAGCTCAGTAGCAACACTACCCAACTCCAACAGAGAAAAGGTCTTATGGTGTTCCAGAGGGACCCCAGTGGAATTCAATGCCCCCACATACCGCTCCTCTACCTGGATCCCATAGACGAGGGACGGAGAGAGTTTCTTTACAAAGTGCACATCATCCCTGCCAAGCTGCACCTAATGCTTTTGGTGACACGACCCACCCAGGATCCAGGATTCCATTCCTGGATTTGAGGATCTTAAGAAAAAATAATGAACTGAATTTTGGCACTCATACAAAGTTGACACATAAGGATATTTATATAAAAAACAAAAGTTTTAACCCTCCTGCATATAAATTTGTCATTTTCAACAGTAAAATTTATAGGTTGATAAATATACCCCTTAATAAGGAAGAATTTATTACAGAATATGAACACATTATTAGCATGGCATTACTTAACAGTTTTAGTACAGAATTTATACAGAAAATATACAGAAATTTAAATATCAAAAAGCCGTAGATGAAGCTTCCACTCTCAAAAAAATAAAAGATGACTGCAAACTTTAAAAGTGTACTTACCGCCCTCAGGCTAATAAAAAATGTTTAAAGAACATGGCATTATGTTAACTCCTCAAAATAAATAAAAGATAAAAAATATGTTGAAATTTTCTAAAAAGGACAATATTCCAAATTGAAAGAAATCTGGCATTTATCAAGTCTAGATTGCGATAAGGTTTATATTGGTAAGACAAAACGACATTTGGATACCAGAAAAAAAGAACATTTTAGAAACATCTAATATAAACAGATAGAAAAATCAGCAATGGCAGATCACTTTTGATCACTTAATCATGAAATAAATCCTGAGGTTAAATTACTAAAGCAATTAAAGACCCACTGAATCGATGGTTTGGGAAAAAAACTTCATTTTTGAAAAATAGGGAGCACGTAATGAATTTTGAAATACCTTTTACTGGTTCTGTTATAAAATTCATATTGTGAGAAGGGGGAGTAATGATGTCATCACATGATGTCATGGCAGGTGATGTATACGTGACATCACTGTAACGTCATCGTGAAGTTGTAGCTGTTTCGTAGCTAGTGTACAAGGTCGATTTTACCTGATGATTCACAGAAGTATCGAAACAATCGTTTTAAGATATATTAAGTTTAACTCAACTTACTGAAGTGAAGTGCAACCCTCTGCATATTTTGTGTTATTTTTGAAGCTGTAGTAGTAATTTTGATATGAGATTTAGAAGTATGAGCGAATATCTTATGTAGCCCTTGCCAAATGGGGGCATGGCATAAATTCAATACCCTGTTAAATAGCCTCAAATCTGCCAAAATGAATAAAAAATATATTTCATGACTATATATATCAAGGAATAAAAATAAAAACTCATTTTATCATTTTCTGACCAAATTCTCTGTACTTACTCCCCCTAAGGAGTGCACCACAAAGATACATCACAGGCAAGGCATTGGACAGTGCTGTCCTAGAGCATATTTTACCTGTTTGAGAATTGAAAAGTTGTATAAATATACTAAAAAATTCTAGAAATAAAGTGTGGATGATGGCTCCAAAATCCATGAAAGTGGTATCCTAATTTATTGAATGTTATACTAATTCTCTGATATTAAAAACAATGACGACATATGTGCATTGATTCTCTTCACCTTCATCTACATTAAAAAATACAAACCATTACTATTGCCTTTATGTTTACCACCAATTAATTGTTTGGAATAAATTGAAAATGTTTTTTTGGTAGGAAGTTCAATGCTCACGAAATCTCGATAATTTAATCAGACTCATTTAACAACATATTCCAGAGCCATTCAACTGCTGAGAAAGGAAAGTAGAACAGTTCAGTTATCTGTGGATACTTCACAATTATGAACTATTGCAGAGTAAAACCATCGTAGGAAACTGAACTTTGTATTACGGTATTAGGGGTATCACTCAAATATTCATCTTTCAACTTTCCTTTCTTAGCAGTTTCTTAGAGAACGAAACAGACTTCAGAGTTACAACTCAGTTTCTACCTGTGCCATGTTTTCAAATTTCTAAAACATTTTAATTTTGCAGCACCCTTGTTCTTCAATCTTCATACGCTTTACTTAAAATACGTAAGCATGCATGTTAACAACGTAAATAAAACACAATTTTCCTTCAAATAAATAAGCATGCATGTTAAACACAGATTTTGAAGTCCCCTATGTTCCGCCAACAACAAGAGAATTTTTATTTTACAAAATGACATAAAAGTACAAACAGGCACCTTCAAAACCATGACAAGATACACATTTCAGCCGTACATTAAAACAAACATTAAGTTAATAATCAACGTAAAATTGAAAAGGATACTTCTTTTCACAACCTACTCAAGTATTTTAAAGATATTGTTCTAGGTATTATGAAAAAGAAACAGAATGTATATAATAAGCATACGTACCATTAAGTATTTTCCAGCTGTCTCCTTTGGCAAGACTGACAAGTATAGCTGTGTGCCACTTCAACCAGAAGTCACGTGAGTCACTTCCAACTCAACTGCCACAATGTGCACTGAACAACCCTCTCACACTGTGTAGTAAGTAGTAACAATACCTGAAATAACTGAAAAATCAACAATGATGAAACATTAACTGAATCAATTGGAGAACAATTAATTATCTAAGAAATGGAACTGTTGTAACATTTATGCTGGGCTACAAGAAAACTGCCATATAAGTAGCTACTCCCTTCTTTAGTTAATGACTGGGTAAAATGATTTAATATTATATGATTGCAAATTTCCAACATGATGTGCCCCCGCCCCTGGAAAAAAGTCTGCCGACACTCATGCATGAAAATACATTAAATATGCGGTATTTTAATCAAAACTGTTAAAGAGAAAAATTGGGCTGTTCCCTGTAAATGGTAGTTTGGGGAGAGGGGATATTCCTGAAACCTTTCGTTTTGCATCCTTGGAAGATACTGAACTTAAAAACCAGTTTGATATTTAACTTTCATTCGCAACTCTGCTGCACCGTCGTGATTTGCAACAGCCATTTTCCAAATTCCAGCACTTCTTAATGCCCTTAACACAAGGAAATGGAAGTGCCTGACTTCAATGTTAACAATGTTTGATGCGTTAACAAAGTCATATTTTCTTACATGGTTTCCTCAATGTTTTATTCCAGCCATATTCTATAGGGGGAATAGTTACAATACTACTAAAAAGAAGCTTTTTTCATACCTTCGCGATAAAATTAGGCACATAAGATTTAGTTTCTTGCAAACATGCGACAGCCATAGCGTGGCCTTACAAGCAATAATTTTAACTTTTGAAATAATGGGAAGATTAAAGAAGTTTGATTCACCTTTCGCCTGCTGTGGCAAAAGGATTCCTGCCAATGTCATATCAGTTTTAATGTGAATAATTAGTATTTAACTAACAAGGATTACATGCGATTTATATACACTCACCTATCTCTGCCTGACTCCAAATGGCGATTTCCGTTTACCAAGATGGCAGCGCGTGATTTAGCGCATCCCATCCGTTAAATGGGGCGCAGCGTTGCAACATGTACTATACTGATCATACCACAGATTATCATACTGATATCCTAACATATAACACCAGAGGGAATGAAAATTACCATAGAACGAACTTAAATAAGGCTTCAACCAAAAAGGATCCGATTGTAATGGGAATGATATTATATAATGCCCTACCAATAAGTATAAAAGAGCACTCAAGAAAAAACTCCTTTGCTAAAGAGTTAAAGAATTGTCTAATTGAAAAGTGCCCACACAGGTTAGAAGAGATGTTAAATTAATGTCACCGTTAATGTATTTTTTGTATATTCAATATTCCATGTTTGTATAATGATTTATTTTAATATCTTCCTGTTACAGTTACAGGCTGCCAAAAAGACAAAGAATACTTATACAAATCAGCTGGGGCGGACAGCCCATGCCCCCACGTATATACAAATGGCTCTCTACTTCATGCCGTTCGTGAGCGCCTGCAGGCCTCCAGAAGAAAACTTGTAGCAAACGTACTTATGCACGCTCCATTGTTTTTAATTTATTTTATAGATAAAATTTCAGGGAATACGTCTGTATTTTTTAGATTTTTAACAGATTGATTTAAATTCTATTTGTGGTCTTACAAAATATAATAATAATGATAATGATGATAATAAATAATAATAACGATGATAAATAATAATAATAATAATAATAATAATAATAATAATAATAATAATAATAATAATAATAATAATAATAATAATAATAATAATAATAATAATAATAATAATAATAATAATAATAATAATAATAATAATAATAATAATAATAATAATAATAATAATAATAATAATAATAATAATAATAATAATAATAATAATAATAATAATAATAATAATAATAATAATAATAATAATAATAATAATAATAATAATAATAATAATAATAATAATAATAATAATAATAATAATAATAATAATAATAATAATAATAATAATAATAATAATAATAATAATAATAATAATAATAATAATAATAATAATAATAATAATAATAATAATAACAATAACAATAACAATAACAATAACAATAACAATAACAATAATAATAATAATAATAATAATAATAATAATAATAATAATAATAATAATAATAATAATAATAATAATAATAATTAAAGCCTGGATATTCAATCTTTTTCTCCACGTAGCCCCAAAAACTAGTTTTACATTCCAGTCTGTACTCCTGAGGATTATTAGGCCTAGTAACAGAGTTATCATTAATTCAAATTATAAATAACCATGTTTAAAATGAATTGTAAAATGTATAACAGTATTAAATATGCACCTACTACAAAAGTAGATTCGTGATATAAAGGTACAATGTAAATACAGGAAATACGTTACAACTAACACACACACACATAATTATATGAAAATGTACTGAGCTTGTTTTCTGGACACTCCTCTATTCGTGACTGAATCTTCGTTAATGCCAGTAACAATGTGATTCTGGTTTCCACTGACTTTTTACTTTCTCTGCTGGTAAGTAGGGGAAGTTTTGTATTCCACCCAAAAATTCCATGTCGAGATTTCACCGGAAATACATGTTTTGAGGCCCCCTGAATCCAAAAAAAAAAAGCATTTTTAGAAAAAGGTCCGTGTGTGTGTGTCTGTGTCAGTCTGTCAGTCTGTCAGTCTGTGGACAGCTTAACTCAAAAACGGAAAGTCGGTTAAAAACCAAAGTTGGTATTTGAGTTTAATGTCTTTCAAGGATGTGACACGAAGATTTTGAAGACAATAGCCCCACCCTAAACTACCCTTTACATAGAAAGATTTTCGAAAAGTTTTATTTTCTTGAAAATGGCTCTAACGATTTTGATTAAAATGTCATATGTTTGAGATATTTTGATGACAAATGAAATGTATATCTTGAATTTTCTGGCTATAGCCCCTGTAGTCGTATTTACTCCGGACGACTTTTGCATAACTGGTAAACCGTTAGAGATAGACCAAATCACACTATACACAAAATGTAGATCTTGCTAAAATACACAATTTATATCTCAATAAATTTTCTTGTAGGGTGAACCATTTCGGAGATATTCCTTTTTATGTGTGTGAGTTTCGGAAAACTTCGAACTTTCGTGAAATGGATCATCGCTGTTGATTTTTTTTTATGTGTCAAGTATGCAAAGACAACAGAATCTCAAACATTTGACTATCGCACAAAGCCTACTATATTCTAACATTCCCTTTGCACCTACAACGAAATAAGCAATAAGGTAATTTGTACAAATGTTTGTCTCAACTAACAAGAAAGAATATATAGGAATAAGAGTTTGCAAGAATGGTTAGTACAAGAGTAGAGAAAGTCATGTGAGTGCAACACATCAGATTTTTTTTGTTTAGTTTTTATCGTTAAAAATACAGATCACACAAATAAGTATAGGGGAATGGAAGAAACATTGTCACTAAGTTTAGTGTACTCCTTGTCTGCATAATGCCAGAATCACAAATTGACATGTTTTCAATTTTTATTTTCAGTAAACTGTCAACGGACATATCCAAACAATTTTCTGTTAATTTTATGGGAAGATTAAAGAAATTGTGGCGGTGCTGCAAAACGCATTTGTGGTCCATACTTACATTTTTCTCAGTTTGTTAAGTATTTGTAAAATTGTAACGGGAGATTTTGTAGGTAGGATTTGATTATTTCCAAAGGTCCATCAGCAATTGAAAGTAACTTCATTTGGTCACTATGATCCAACACAGTTGGAAAAGCTGCAGTATTACCTTTAATAACGCAATTATTACAAAGTGAAGCTTTCTTATAAAACACGTGTATATTCTCAGGAGCATATTTCTTTTGAAAATACAAGAGTTCAGTGCACATGCGTTTATTAAATTGACTAATTTTATAGCAATGTTTCGTGTTAATCAGGAGTTATTTTCAAATTTTCTCTGTGTATAAAGTAATGTTACCAAATTATTTTAAAGCTAATTTCGCGAATACGACTAAAATACCATTTTTTCCTGTCAATGAAGCAGCACCATCTGTGGACAAACTTGCACACCAGTGTCATGACAGATTTAACTTTAATCTTCTCCCGTTCTATTTTCTAATGGTTGTTTACATCCTGCTATTTCATAAGTAATACCATCCTTTTTAACGTCAAAATACAGAAGATATAGAATAAGTAGACCAACAACATCAGACGCACCCAGCGGTTCATCCATTTGAATCGCAAATCTTATGTTTATTTCCATATTTTCTACTATTAATCAGGAATAGCTTGTACCACAGTAATGAAAAAAAATCTTATGTGTTGTACTCACATGACTTTCTCTACTCTTGTACTAACCATTCTAACAAACTCTTATTCCTATATTTCCATGTTAGTTAAGGTAAACATTCGTACAAATTATCTTATTGCTGATGTCCTTGTAGGTGCAAGGGAGATATTATCAGAAGGCTTTGTGCGACAGTAAAATCTTTTTTACCTTTGAGATTCCGTTCTCTTTGCACGATTAACATATAAAAAAATGAACGTTGTTGCATTTCGCCAAAGTTCTAAGTTTTCCGAAACTCACACACATAACAAGGAATATCTCCGAAATGGTTCACCCTACAAGAAAATTTATTGAGACATAAATTG
Organism: Tenodera sinensis; assembly: GCA_030765045.1. Taxonomy (NCBI): domain Eukaryota; kingdom Metazoa; phylum Arthropoda; class Insecta; order Mantodea; family Mantidae; genus Tenodera; species Tenodera sinensis. The sequence goes on along the minus strand of CM060964.1, from coordinate 246,799,819 downwards.
TGTATTTTACCAAGATCTACATTTTTTGTATAGTATGATTTGGTCTATCTCTAACGGTTTACGAGTTATGCAAAAGTCGTCCAGAGTAAATACGACTACAGGGGCTATAGCCAGAAAATTCAAGGTATACATTTCATTTGTCATAAAAATATCTCAAACATATGGCATTTTAATCAAAGTCGTTAGAGCCATTTTCAAGAAAATTAAAATTTTCGAAAAATTTTCCATGTAAAGGGTAGTTTAGGGTGGGGCTATTTTCTTCAAAATCTTCTTATCACATCCTTGAACGACATTAAACTTAAATACCAACTTTGGGTTTTAACCTAATTTTCGTTTTTGAGTTATGCTGTCCACAGACTCACAGACTGACAGACACACAGACACACACACGGACCTTTTTCTAAAAATGCTTTTATTGGATTCAGGGGGCCTCAAAACATATTTCCGGTGATATCTCGATATCGAATTTTTGGGTGGAATACAATACTTCCCCTACTTACCAGTAGAGAAAGTAAAAATTGAGCGGCGATAATCTGAAAATCAGTTCACAAATATGAGATGTGGGTCTTTTGAGTAAGAAAACGAACCTGTATATAACAATAATAATTTCATAAAATATACTCGTACTGAGTACAGAAATGTTATTAATCAGTGGGTAACGTAATACATGCATTGTTGTGGCGTTTCAGACAAACAATACAAATGATTAGACAGCGTAGCTCAAGGTTATTTTTAGTAGACCGATATATTATACACACTCGACTCTTGAACAGGCGGTAATTCAAATTTCTCTGGCTCAAATATTTTAGTTATTATGACCGTCCAGGAAACATATTCTACTGACTATATGCATATTTTAAGGTTTACGTACCCCTAAGATATGTTCTAGTACAACAGGCGTCATGAGTAAGGTGCAGTAGTGGAGGGTGGGACGAGGTTAGTGTCCCAACTGTTGAATATGGTCATCGCATCTGTAGACGTAGTTGCGGGTAGAACAAGGAACGGGAGTCGATCTGTAGCTCGATCTGTAGCCACGTGTGAGAGTGAGGAAGAGAATGAACTGAAAGTGAAACTGGTGAGAGGAAAAGTAATGATGGAGCAGTTGGTGGAATGAAGATGTGTTGGGTGTTGCCACAAAAGGGTCATGTGAAATAAATTGTGTAATTTAAACAAATCCACATTTTATGAGTAGTAAGAGTTTGTCTATCCCTTAAGGTGTGACTGTTACACAAAATTCTACGAAGAATCTTCCGAAGGGAGTGGACCTCGGAGATTATTCCCAGAAAAGTTATATACATACACATTTACCTATATATATATATATATTATTTGCTGTTAAAATACCTTAAACATACAGATATTAATAAATATCGTTTTACAGAAAATAACATATCTAACGATAATTTTTGAATACATTTGAATAGTTCGGAGTGGTGCTGGATTTTCTTAAACATCTTCTTTTCTAATCCTTGCAAGATACTGAAGCTAAATGACAAATTTGGTATTTAACCGACAGAAACACAGACTTGTGTTTTGCATTCACATAGTCTTCTCTACTCACAAACTATTCTTAAAATCGCTTACTCTTGTATCTACTTCACGTTGACCTAAGGAATATGACAAGTTGTAGAGGGGGACTTAGCACCTCGACTGAAGGGCGATCTTTTGGGTGTCTCCTTACTGGGGATCCCCGGGGAGGGTGGATGAGTCAAATGGATCCTAAGCGCGGCCGGAACTTTACCACGACAGAGCATGTGGCAGGCTCGCTACATTTTCCCAGTTAGAAGCATCCCGGTGGAGGCTGGCTTAACTCCCCTCCTCCTTAGGGCTTATACCCCCCATGGGGGGCCGGAAACAGTGGCTCGCCTTTCAATCCGGGGGAAGTCATTTCCAGAGCGCAGTTGTTCCCCCCGATGTGCTGCTGCCGCAATGCTCGCCGACACCTCCAACCCTGAAAGAAGCCTACCGGGATGAAGGAAAAAATGAAATTATTAATGCACTGACAGGATATTCGGAGCATATGGATATCCTTCCAAGTATTCGACTGACGACCCGGGGAAACTTCCCGAAAAAACCCATGGATCAGGAAGGTCGACCAATAGGATCGAACCAGCGACCTCCCGAAGGCGGGCCATATACGTTATCGCCTGAGCCACCCCGCTCTGTTATTTCACGCCAGTCTAGATAGGCAAATGGCTTTATCGTCGTAGGTCATAAGAATCTCGAAATACAGTAGGCTTAAGTGGTAGCCAAACCTGAAAAGAGCTGGCCTCTATGTGTTGGCTTTGAAATTAGGTTCTGTTTACATGTCCTGGAGGAGAAAACGAAAAACGACCTCTCATTTCAGACAAGTATAAATATTTGAAAATTCAAAACAATACCAATAACAATGCATTTGACATAAACTTTGTGCTTTACAGAGATCTACCTTTTATCAAGTAAGACTTTGTGTATATCTTACAATTTAGCAGGTACGCAAAAGAGGCTATTCCCTATAGTTCAAGGACACATTTCATCTGCTATGAAAATATCTTACACATATGGTAATTTAATCAAAACCGTTAGAGCCATTTTTGAGAAAACACAACATTGTTGAAAAATTTTGTTACGCATTGTTGGAAGAAATCGATTTTAAGTACCAAGTTTATTATTTAATCCTTTCATTTTTGAGTTAATTTATTCTGAGAAAGACCAACAGACACGGACGCGCGCGCGTGCAGGCACACAAACATACAAACACGCACACACCCACACACATGCCCCCCCCCCCCCCCCACACACACACACAGAGAGAGCTTTTTTTCGAAAAATGCTTGTTTTGTTTTAGGGGTTGTGAAAAACTGTATTTCTGGAGAAATTAAGTTACCGAATATTCAGGTGGAATATAATACCTCCCCTACTTACTATACGTAGTAGACAAAGTAAACAGGATAAAGGAGCTAATGTTAATGTGACGCATCAGATTTATCATCAAAAGTTTTAAAAACATTAGTGTTAACCTATGATGGAAAACTGGTGTAAAACATGTGCGTGTTAATTTATAAGAAGTGAACTTTCTAAACTCTCACGGATACTACACTGAAATTGCGTTACTATATAACAGCGGCCGGCCTAGATTCGCGAATGATGAATGAATAAATTTAAAAACAATCTGATGTGTTGCACTCAAATGACTTTCTCTACTCCTGTACTAACCATTCTTACAAACTCTTATTCCTATATCTTCTTCGTGTTAGTTGAGATAAACATTTGTACAAATGTTGAGGCTATTTGTACAAATTATCTTATTCCTTATTTCCTTGTAGGTACAAGGGGAATATGGGAATACAGTAGGCCTTTTTTTTTAATTGTTCCATTTATATCCCGCCTTTAACTGCAGAGGTCATATCGGAAGCCCCGCCTATTGGCAAATGGTGTTACACGTTTAACGAAGGGTTTTTCGATCTTTGGGGTTTTTACACTATGAATTCACACACATTCACAATTTCGTTCATGCTTCCAGACTCAGGGAACGATGAGGAATAGTCTTGGCTGCCGGGAATCGAACCCGACCTCTAGCACAGCAGGCAGGTGCTCTACCAACTGCGCCACGGGGCCAGCCTCACAGTAGACCTTGTAGGTACAAGGGGAATATTAGAATACAGTAGGCTTTGTGCGATAGTCAAATCTTTTAAAGCTTTGAGATTCCGTTCTCTTTGCACATTTAACATCTAAAAAAATGAACAACGATGTTCCATTTCACGAAAGTTTTAAGTCTTCCGAAACTCACACACATAACAAGGAATATCTCCGAAATGGTTCACTCTACAAGCAAATTTATTGAGACATAAATTGTGTATTTTAGCAAGATCTACATTTATTTATTTATTAATTATTTATTTATTAATTATTTATTTATTTATTTATTTATTTATTTATTTATTTATTTATTTATTTATTTATTTATTTATTTATTTATTTATTTATTTATTTATTTATTTATTTATTTATTTATTTATTTATTTATTTATTTATTTATTTATTTATTTATTTATTTATTTATTTATTTATTTATTTATTTATTTATTTATTTATTTATTTATTTATTTATTTATTTATTTATTTATTTATTTATTTATTTATTTATTTATTTATTTATTTATTTATTTATTTATTTATTTATTTATTTATTTATTTATTTATTTATTTATTTATTTATTTATTTATTTATTTATTTATTTATTTATTTATTTATTTATTTATTTATTTATTTATTTATTTATTTATTTATTTATTTATTTATTTATTTATTTATTTATTTATTTATTTATTTATTTATTTATTTATTTATTTATTTATTTATTTATTTATTTATTTATTTATTTATTTATTTATTTATTTATTTATTTATTTATTTATTTATTTATTTATTTATTTATTTATTTATTTATTTATTTATTTATTTATTTATTTATTTATTTATTTATTTATTTATTTATTTATTTATTTATTTATTTATTTATTTATTTATTTATTTATTTATTTATTTATTTATTTATTTATTTATTTATTTATTTATTTATTTATTTATTTATTTATTTATTTATTTATTTATTTATTTATTTATTTATTTATTTATTTATTTATTTATTTATTTATTTATTTATTTATTTATTTATTTATTTATTTATTTATTTATTTATTTATTTATTTATTTATTTATTTATTTATTTATTTATTTATTTATTTATTTATTTATTTATTTATTTATTTATTTATTTATTTATTTATTTATTTATTTATTTATTTATTTATTTATTTATTTATTTATTTATTTATTTATTTATTTATTTATTTATTTATTTATTTATTTATTTATTTATTTATTTATTTATTTATTTATTTATTTATTTATTTATTTATTTATTTATTTATTTATTTATTTATTTATTTATTTATTTATTTATTTATTTATTTATTTATTTATTTATTTATTTATTTATTTATTTATTTATTTATTTATTTATTTATTTATTTATTTATTTATTTATTTATTTATTTATTTATTTATTTATTTATTTATTTATTTATTTATTTATTTATTTATTTATTTATTTATTTATTTATTTATTTATTTATTTATTTATTTATTTATTTATTTATTTATTTATTTATTTATTTATTTATTTATTTATTTATTTATTTATTTATTTATTTATTTATTTATTTATTTATTTTTTGTATAGTATGATTTGGTCTATATCTAACGGTTTACCAGTTATGCAAAAGTCGTTCAGAGTAAATACGACTACAGGGGCTATAGCCAGAAAATTCAAGATATACATTTCATTTGTCATAAAAATATCTCAAACATACGACATCTTAATCAAAATCGTTGGAGTCAATTCCAAGAAAATCGTTAGAGCCATTTTCAAGAAAATCAAAATTTTCGAAAAATGTTCCACGTAAAGAGCAGTTTAGGGTGGAGCCATTTCCTTCAAAATCTTCGTGTCGCATCCCTTAAAGACATTAAACGTAAATACCTACTTTGGTTTTTAAGCGACTTTTCGTTTTTGAGTTATGTTGTCCACAGACACACACACACGGAACTTTTTCTAAAAATGATTTTTTTTTTGATTCAGGGGTTCTCAAAACAAATATTTCCGGTGAAATCTCGACATCGAATTTTTGGGTGGAATACAATACTTCCCCTACTTACCAGTAGAGAAAGTAAAAATCAAATGTGTTGCACTCACATGACTTCCTCTACTCTTATACAAATTATTCCTACAAACGCTTATTCTTCTATCCGCTTAGTGTTAATCAAGATAAACATGTTCCATTTATATACCGCCTTCAACATCTAAAACAGGCGTGCGAAACTGGTACTCTCTAGGCGCAGCCCGCTCACTGTCTTCTGGATTCTGGATTTGAAGGTCAGCATGCAAACCACTAGATTACAAAGGCGGTTATATAAACATTGCAGAACTTTATGTTATTAGCAGACACCGTAACTTAGGCAGAATGCTTTTTTAAATGTGACAAATCTATCTTCAATTTGAAAGTGAATCTGTACGAAATATACCTTTGTGATTGAAATGCCACGGTTTTATGTTGTCTTTTTAAATATAAATGCGTATTTTACGAAATAAATGATTTTATTGCCTTTATTTCATAATTTATGTATTATTTTTTTATTATTAAACATTTCCTTCAGGTATAGGTTGCGCGTTCGTTCTTGACGAATGACCTTGAGCAGAAATCCAATGAGTGAGCCTACCCTTAATAAACACGTCAGCAAATGTTTATGCTACGATAACAGACACCTCTGTTTTCCTCTGTCGCGTTTGTGTATACAGTCGACTGCAGAAGTTTTGTGCGGTACGGATGTATTGCAACGAAAATAGCAATTCAGACGAGGGAGAGATGTCGGGAATAGAATAAATGCAAGAAAGTTAAGTGGAAACAGTTATAGAGGTATAGTGTATAATACGTGTGGCTGATATTACTGCAAGTGTCATAAATTGATTTGTAGTGTTGTACTACTTCAGCTCAGAAGCATGCGCGTCATCTCACTGCAGACTGTACCTCCTCTCTCTCGTTCCCGCAAAAGCTGAGTAGAGACTCGCATTCAACCTTTCATATAAAATTTTCATTCAAGAAGTAACGCGCGACCTGTACTTTTACTTCAACAACCGTTAGTTCGTGACAGTTAAAGTTACTTCGCCGATTATTGTCTTTAAGTTGCAGACAGCAAAGGCGTCCTTCTTTCAGTTCTTTATTTTCTTTACAACAATGAGTGTTGCCGCGGAAATAAACGTTTAGATAACAGAAACTGTTTGCATTACAAAGGCAATAATGAGTTTGGGTCTAACTTTGTTTTTCTTTCAATTTTCATTGCGACCTTGTTGTAGTTATAATATGTCTCAACCTATTTTAGTTCCATCCTGTTGTAAACATCTGGGCGGGAAGAGAGACAGAGACAGAGATATTGGGACAGAAAACGGTTAAGCTGTTGATTGGTTTGGCGAAGATAATGGGTGTTTTCTTTTATCTGCATACGTACGATAAACCCCTCCTTTAAGTACAGTATTGTACATAAGTAATTTTCCGATCACTACTCTGCGCGAGCTAATTTCGGACACAGAAAAGTATGCAAATGTTTCGATTCTTATAAACGTAAATAGGCCCACATTTTATCTTTCTGCTTAGATGTGTTCTCGGCTCGTGGCTTCTGAAGGGAATATATACATAACAGTATACTATATACAGATTAGACAGAAGACAGGTGAAATTATACACACTATTAACGTATTATTTTAAATTAAGCTGCATTTTACTTAACAATTACCAAAGGACACTGCTATCTCTCTCGCAACGAGGTCTTTATCGAGCTGAATGCTGATTAAGATGTTTTTGTTTATAGTGTGGGGTTGCTTCTGATATTTAACACTGTATTTCCTGTACATACATCTCCCGGACCTTACAAGGCCAAGGACACTTATGTATATGCAATTTAAAATCAGTAAGCTTTTCATCATGGAGCAGACTGGTGCTTCAGTCGAAATGAAACACAATCGAGGCAAACCTTTAAAAAGTGGTGAGAGGCGGATGATCGCGCATTGTTTCGCATTACTTAAAGAAAGAAATCCGGAATTGTCTATAAAAACATTGAGAAAGAAACTGGTGATCTCCTTGGTGTTTCCGCAAGTAGTGTACACAGTGTTGGAATGGAACAGCAAAGCATCCGGAACTCTAAGAACACTGGAAAAATCACGTAAATGCAAACAGCGCGTGGAGAAATACGACGATTTTACGAAAAGTGCTATACGCAGTAAAGTTCATGATTGTTTTTTTCAGAAATGAACCGCCAACACTAAACAACATTTTGCATGCGGTAAATTCTGACACGGACTTGCCGAATTTTTCACGATGTACTTTCCACCGTTTGCTGATAGATATTGGATTGAAGTTTGAAAAGCGAAGCGGAAATTAGTTATAGTGGACAGAGAGGAAGGAATCCGATTAAATGTAATCATTATGTTACTGCATGATTCTATTAATATTCCAACCCATAGATTTAATAAATTAATGTGTAACCCAACTTTATTTATTGTCTAGAAGTTAGCGCTGCTATATATACTGCTAGTGTTGCAAAACTTTTGTGCGTGCCTGTAGGTCTAACACGTGGCGAGTTGAGTCAGCTCAGCAGGACTGAACTAGGCTGAGACATGGTATAGTAGCAAGATGCCGAAATGCAGTGTTCCTTTACGCAGCAAATTACAAAGTTAGGTTAATACTTCTGGATCCGATGTATTTTGTACCGACGGTAAAGTACTCACATGCAAAATATACAAGCACCCAGTGAACTACGACACAATCAAACACAAAAATGTACTTTCCAAGGCTACTGGGAAGATTTCTTTGCTTCCAAGAGTAATTGCAACATCGAGTTGAAAATCTGTTTGTATTCGACTTATGTCAAGCTTTCCTCCGCTTTTAAAATTCAAACCAATAATGAGGAATATCTTGGAAACAGTTTACCCCAAAAAACTGCATTCGTTATAAACTTTATGTTTTATTGAGATCTACATTTTTACTTTCTCTACTGGTAAGTAGGGGAAGTATTGTACTCCACCCAAAAATTCGGTGTCGAGACTTCACCGGAAATACATGTTTTGAGACCCCCTGAATAAAAAAAAAGCATTTTTAGAAAAAGGTCCGTGTGTGTGTCTGTGTGTCAGTCTCTCAGTCTGTGGACAGCATAGCTCAAAAACGAAAAGTCGGTTAAAAACCAAAGTTGGTATTTAAGTTTGATGTCTTTCAAGGATGCGACACGAAGATTTTGAAGAAAATAGCCCCACCCTAAACTACCCTTTACATGGAACATTTTTCGAAAATTTTGATTTTCTTGAAAATGGCTCTAACGATTTTGATTAAAATGTCATATGTTTGAGATATTTTTATGACAAATAAAATGTATATCTTGAATTTTCTGGCTATAGCCCCTGTAGTCGTATTTACTCTGGACGACTTTTGCATAACTGGTAAACCGTTAGAGATAGACCAAATTATACTATACAAAAAATGTAGATCTTGCTAAAATACACAATTTATGTCTCAATAAATTTTCTTGTTGGATGAACCATTTCGGAGATATTCCTTGTTATGTGTGTGAGTTTCGGAAAACTTAGAACTTTCGTGAAATGGATCATCGTTGTTCATTTTTTTATATGTTAAGTGTGCAAAGACAACAGAATCTCAAACATTCGACTATCGCACAAAGCCTACTGTATTCTATTCCCCTTGCACCTACAAGGAAATAAGCAATAAGATAAGCTGTACAAATCTTTATCTTAACTAACACGAAGAAGATATAGGAATAAGAGTTTGTAAGAATGGTTAGTACAAGAGTAGAGAAAGTCATGTGAGTGCAACACATCAGATTTTTATGTAGTAAGATTTTGTCTAAGTTTGAAGGTTAGCCTCTAACTATCAGATTGCAGAGGCGGTTATATAAACATTTGCAGAACTTTATCTTATTACTAAAAAACCTTATTACTAGGTTCAGTCTTAGGTTTGTCCGCGTCAAAACAAACTCATGTGACCAGTGCACCGTGGTACGACAGGGTAGCAATGCGTGCAGGGAAGTAGTCCCATCCTAGTAATCTGAGTTTTAGAATGAATTTATCGTTAAATGATGTAATATTCTACACAAATACCTAAGAGGTTAGTTAACGCTGATATATACTGATAAACAGAGCTACAAGTTCCAACATGCAACTCGTGGAATTACCTTATATCTGAGTATTGCTTACAGCCAGCAGTTTCTATATAGCGTTTCACTCTTAGAAGACAGTACGGAGTTAAATGGGACATCTCTGTCTCTATCTAGCGCATACAAGTTGCCATTAGCCGCGTCCTTTTCTACCCTCGCTCTGTTGCCAGATTCCTAATAGCATGGTATAAATATTCATTTGTTATAAATTTCAGGTTTGAACACATTATCCTATGCAGAATTTTTTTCTCTATCAGGTTATATCCTTTTCAGAGTCATTATACATTTCTATAGGTCCAAATTTCTTCAGAAAACGTTTTTTTCAATAGAAGTCGGATATTTGCTGTTTCTACACTCATCACGCACTAACTAACAAACGAACTGCTAGAATGCATCTATATTTTTTTCTTAGGTAGAGTAAACTATAGTGCTACTACCTGCCTACTTTGAATTCTCTATGTTTACCCAGTTAAGTGTTATAATTTTTTAAATTAAATGTTTTCGGAAAATTTTATATATGTGCACTGCAAAAGTTACGCAGTGTGAAACTTTTTTGTTATTGAGTTTACATCAGGGAACCAGCGAGAACAAATGTTGAGGAAGGTTGGAGAAAGTTTTTAAAATAAACCAAAAGGCAGTAACCTCTTTCTTTTATCCAGTAGGGCAAACAAAAGGTATTCAGCTATTCAGCGTCAGGCCTGACACAGAAGATAGTATAAGGAGCAGCACTAACATTAGTTCGAAAGAAGCCGTGTGTGTAACTGTGAGCTGTTATTGCGTTATTTGTTTAATATTTTTGTAAATATTTGTAGTTATGGAGGGTGAAGCTAGGAAGGGACGATATGTTGGTAAATAAAGAAGTAAGGAAGGAACGCCAAATAATTATGAATGTGTTAGATTATTTTTGAAGTAAAATGCGTTTAAGGCAGTAAAAGAAACAGCTAAGGCTGTTGAGTGTTCAGAAGCAGTAGTGTATAGGATTAAAAAGGAAGTAATGAAAGGACTTCTAAGAACGCCATCGAAAAAGAAAGCAAAAAGGGCGGGACTACACAAAACGCTAGGTTAACGCAATATGATTGAATACTGCAAGGTGGAGTGCGGCGAATTGTTCATTCTTTACTGTTTGCAAATATTCCACCCATGCTGAATATAATTTTGTCACAGTTCAACAGTGATGAGACCCTACCAAATTTCTCAAGGGCCACTCTGATTTGGGGTTCGAATATGAAAGAAAGGGTAACAAGTGCATATTAATAGAAAGAGACAATATCGATATCATCAGATGGCGACATAAATATCTAAAAGACGTAAAAGGTTTAGGGACCAGGGGAAATCAATATGTTTATACAGACGAGTCATTTGTAAATTTAGGTCATACAGTAACAAAGGCGTGGAGGGATACCAAAGTTAAAAGTGTCCGTCAAGCAGCAATTGAAGGACTAAGTGCAGGACTCAGGCTACCTCGGGATCCGCGCGGAGAAGATTCGCAACTAGTACATGTTGCAACACTGCGCTCCATTTAACGTGTACTGTCTTTTAAGGGTGAGACGCGCTTTATTTAGAATCATGGCGGACGGTCGCGGTGAATTTGCTCTTGCGTCTTCGTCGACTTATGCAAAGCATAAGGCGAGAAAACCATTGACTAGTGGTGAAAAAACAATAGTGTTTAACGTGTATTATAAGTTGTGTGAGAAATATCCAACTATTCCCGTCAAAGAAGTAGCGAAATTAACTTCTGAGTTCACCGGTGTTTCGAGTACCAGTATAAACAGTGCTCGCAAAGAAAAGCAATAATTATGGCATGTGCATCGTTTATTTTGTTTTGACTCAATCTTATCGTCTCTAGTTACATGTTAGTCACTCTTTAAATTGACGGAATGAGGGATCGTATCCTTTCTGTTACGTATCGCACGCACTCACCACATGGTTGTGACAGTATTTCTGGCGCGAATGGCGGAAGAATACATTATATGGGTCGCGCGTTACTTCTTGACGAATGAAAATTTTATATGTAAGGTTGAATGCGAGTCACTACTCAGCTTTTGCGGGAACGTTAGCATTGAAAGAGCGGAGGTACAGTCTGCAGTGAGATGACGCACATGCTTCTGAGCTGAACCAGTACAACACTACAAATAAATTTATCACACTTCCAGTAATATCAGCCACACGTATTATGCACTATACCTCTATAACTGTTTCCACTTAACTTTATTGCATTTCTTCTATTCCCGACATTTCTCCCTCGTCTTCCTAGTCTGAATTGCTGTTATTTTCGTTGTATGCATACATCCGTACCGCACAAAACTTTTGCAGTCGACTGTATACATAAGCGTGACAGAGGAAAACAGAGGTGTCTGTTATCGTAGCATAAACATTTGCTGACCTGTTTATTAAGGGTAGGCTCACTCATTGGATTTCTGCTCAAGGTCATTCGTCAAGAACGAACGCGCAACCTATAACTGTGAACTGGCCACCTGGGTTCAGTTTCGCGCGGATCAACCTTAGAATGAATAGATAGTAATTTTCTTGTAGGTACAAGGGGAATATGGGAACACTTATGGCTTTAAGCGATAGTGATGATTGAATGCGATGACTAAAATTCCTCTTTGCATGTCCAGGTTGTAAGAAAGTGTTGGAAAACGCAAGCAAATAACCAGAGATGTCTGGGAAATGTTTCACTCCACAAAAAATATGCATCTCACATAAACTGGTGATTTACATTTTTTGTGCTAAGATTTTGTCTATCTCTTACGGCTTATCGTTATGCAAAAGTCATCCAGAATGAACAGGACCTCTAAGGAAATTCCAAGGAAATTCAAAATATACATTTCGTTTGTCATGATTAGGGCTCTGAGTTTTAAGTGCTAAAAATACTTATTTTTTGTTAAAAATATGTGATAGAACAAGTAATTTTTAAAGCTGTGAATGGCTAATCTAATAGAAATGTACGTGATAGTCAACAGACATCATTTCTGCAATGGACCACCAAATACTATAGTTATTGTATATACCTAAAACCTAAACCCCGGCGCGACAGCCCACACCACCCAGCCGCTGCGTCGCCCACCTCTGCCCACTACAGGCGTTATTGGTGAGGTGCAGTACTGGAGGGTGAGACGTGGTCAGCGCCCCGAGCCCTCCCGACCAGTTATGCGGTCTTCTAGACCTGGGGCCGCTACTTCTCCATCAAGTAGCTCCTCAATTAGTCCCCCCGGGACCTAACGAGGCTGAGTGCACCCTGTGCCAGATCTCCCAGAGGGGATAAAATCCCCATGCTGGTACCGGGGATCGAACCCGGGTCCTCCGCGCCAGAGGCAAGCGCGCTACCAACTGCGCTACGGAGGCGGTCATTAGCATATACCTACTTAGTCAAACTTTCCAACCCGAAAAATTGACGATGGTCACGAAGAATTGCTTTAATTTCGAAAATTATCGCTCCACGTCACAAGAAGTCAGTCTAGCGTATTTATAACATGGAAGGTCACTCACATTGCATCAGTAATTTCATGTTGCTCATTCAAAAACAACTGAAATTTTACACATTATGTTAAATCCACTATTATTTTTTAACACTTCCTTTCCTTGCATTTTCTTTCAGGTTTTGTGCTGCAGGACCAGAAAGAACATTCAGTTTTTTTCCACTTCCTGAACTACTCTAACTGCTTCTCTCAAAAACATTCCTACTGATTCGCGTTTGTTTATGGAATTTCAGAGGAAACAGGTTTGCAGAAACGTATGCTAAATCATTTCTTAACGCAGAATTACTTAAAAATTCTTGAAGAATATTAATTGAAGTGGTATATTTACAATTTAGTTTATTTATGACAGCAGCAAAACCAACCAGGTTTTCTGCGTAGTATTGAACTGCGGTCAACCATGACTAATGACTGACTAATTGACTATACAGTTTATCAAGTATCAGTGTACTACTTGGCATAGCCGCGAGGCGTATTCACCTTGGTTGTCGAGCGCTGTGATCGCTTCTTATCTTGTTTACTACAACAGCGAAATATCAGTAACTTGGCGTACAGACATTAATGCAATGCAAATGAATGATATCTCGCGCCTGCCGATGTATGAGATGTTCTTGTCATCTGAACAGAGTGTACACTCACTGTCTCGCCGTGTATGTGCGATAAGCTGACGTAAACAACTCTGCAGTTTCACATTCTTTCCGATACGCCTCATGGCTTTGCAAAGTAGTATATACCAGTGGCGTAGCGTGAAATAGCAAAATGGGAACGCTACAACTACAGTACTCTTTTTCGCATTAACGATAAAGGCGACAGACATAAGCGATATTACATTATATTTCCGAATTATGTGATGTTGTTCAATAAATTATCTAATATTATTCTTTTATCGAATTTTAGTGATGAGTTGAGATTGAAGCAAAATTGCCTATTTTGCGGGGGGAAAACCCCACGAAATTCCAGAGATTTAAAATATAAAAATTAGTTATCAATTCCTTTCAAGTTCACTCCGGTGAATTGTTAAATTACAAAAAAGAATAACGTAAAACTCTAAGTTACAAAAATATTGAAGTAATGGCTGATGATTAAGAACGGTTTAACATACTTGGAAGTTGACTATTCTGTCATTAGTAAAGTGATGGTCTGGACAGATTAGCATTCTTGGCAATTGACCCCTTTTTTACCTGACCATAGTGAGCGTCAAGAGATTACCCTGGGTTGGGAAGTAGAAAAGGGTAGGGAATTCTCGCTTTAGTACACAATATCTTTCATTCTGAACTGTAATACGTTAAAATGTATATTAAACACATTTAACAAGAATATACAACTATAAAAATAAGCGAGAGATATGTGTATGCATATATACACACATATACAAGGGAAAAAAAACAATATGATTTCTGAAAATATTTATCTCAAGAGGTGGAATCAGGACTAAAACATTCAATGCCATAGCCTGGATTTGAACCACGGATCTTCCGCTTATCGAGCGGCTGCTCTAACCATTAAGCTACCATAGCCAACTTGCCAGTAATTCCCCAACCGATTCTTACTTTCCCGGTTAGACCATCAGAGATGCCCACCTATATAGCGTGATGGCGTGTCTGTCTCACGTTCAAGAGGTCGCGAGTTCGAAACTCGCTTAGGGTGAGTTATCCCAATTAGGTTTTTTCCGAAGTTTTCCCTTATCCTGAGAAGACGATTGTCGGCTAACTTAAAGCTCTATGGACCAAATCAGAGATACCCCAAGGGCGACTTACAATAGTGAGTACTTATGTCCCGGGCTTAATTATCGTTTAGATGGTAATTATTATTTAACTGGCAAGTTGGACATGGTAGCTTAATGGCTAGAGCACCCGTTCGATAAGCGTAAGATCCCTGGTTCAAGTCTCGGCTATGGCATTGAATTTTTCAGTCCTGATTCAACCTCTTAAACATTGCCCACACATAGCTTGTGTGTTTAAAAACACCAGCATTAAGTTTGTTGGCACAAATAAATAAGATTTACCTCAACTAACACGAAGAAGATAAAGGAATAGGAGAACGGAATTTGAAAGCCTTAAAAGATTTGACTATCGCTCAAAGTCTATTGTATTCCCATATCTACGAGGAAATAAGCAATAAGATACTTTTTGCAAATGTTTATCTCGACTAACACAAAGAAGATACAGGAGTAAGTATTTGTAAGAATGGTTAGTACAAGAGTAGAGAAAGTAATGTGAGTGCAGCACATCAGATTTTTTAAATTAAGATTTTATCTATATTTTACCCTTACACTTAACGCCATGCAAGTCATCCTGAATGAAGAAGACCTCAGAATATTTACAAAAAATTCAAAATAAATTTTGTTTGTCGTGAAAATATATAACACATGGCATTTTATTCAAAATTGTTAAGACACATTTTCAAGAAAATCAAAATTTTCGAAAAATGTTCCATTTAAGGGTAGTTTAGGGTGGGGCTATTTTCTTCGAAATCTTCGTGTCGCATCCTTGAAAGACATTAAACTTAAATACCAACTTTGGTTTTTAGCTGAATTTTCGTTTTTTTTAGTTATGCTGTACACAGACTGACAGACACACACACACACACACACACACACACACACACACACACACACACACACACACACACACACGGAACTTTTTCCAAAAATGCTTTTTTTTTTTTTATTCAGGAGGCCTCAAAACATATAATTCCGGTGAAATCTCGACATCGAATTTTTGGGTGGAATACAATACTTCCTCTACTTAGCAGTAGAGAAAGTAAAAAATCTGATGTGTTGCACTCACATGAATTTCTCCATTTTTGTACTAACCATTCTTACAAACTCTTATTCCTAATATATCTTCTTCGTGTTAGTTGAGATAAACATTTGTACAACTTATTGCTTATTTCCTTGTAGGTGCAAGGGGAATTTTAGAATACAGTAGGCTTTGTGCGATAGTCAAATGTTTTAAAGCTTTGAGATTCTGTTGTCTTTGCACACTTAACATATAAAAAAATGAACAACGATGATCCATTTCACGAAAGTTCCGAGTATTCCGAAACTCACACACATAACAAGGAATATGTCCGAAATGGTTCACCCTACAAGAAAATTTATTGAGACATAAATTGTGTATTTTAGCAAGATCTACATTTTTTGTATAGTATAATTTGGTCCATCTCTAACGGTTTATTAGTTATGCAAAAGTCGTCCAGAGTAAATACGACTACAGCGGCTATAGCCAGAAAATTCAAGATATACATTTCATTTGTCATAAAAATATCTCAAACATATGACATTTTAATCAAAATCGTTAGAGCCATTTTCAAGAAATCCAAATTTTCGAAGAATTTTCCATGTAAAGGGTAGTTTAGGGTGGGGCTATTTTCTTCAAAATCTTCGTGTCGCATCCTTGAAAGACATTAAACTTAAATACCAACTTTGGTTTTTAACCGACTCTTCGTTTTTGAGCTATGCTGTCCACAGGCTGACAGACTGACAGACTTGACACACAGACACACACACGGACCTTTTTCTAAAAATGCTTTTTTTTGGATTCAGGGGGTTTCAAAACATATATTTCCGGTGACATCTCGACATCGAATTTTTGGGTGGAATACAATACTTCCCCTACTTAGCAGTAGAGAAAGTAAAAAATCTGATGTGTTGCACTCACATGACTTTCCCTACTTTTGTACTAACCATTCTTACAAACTCTTATTCCTAATATATCTTCTTCGTGTTAGTTGAGATGAACATTTGTACAACTTAATGCTTATTTCCTTGTAGGTGCAAGGGGAATGTTAGAATACAGTAGTCTTTGTGCGATTGTCAAATGTTTTAAAGCTTTGAGATTCTGTTGTCTTTGCACACTTAACATATAAAAAAATGAACAACGACGATCCATTTCACGAAAGTTTCAAGTTTTCCGAAACTCACACACATAACAAGGAATATCTCCGAAATGGTTCACCCTACAAGAAAATTTATTGAGACATAAATTGTGTATTTTAGCAAGATCTACATTTTTTGTATAATATAATTTGGTCTATCTCTAACGGTTTATTAGTTATCCAAAAGTCGTCCAGAGTAAATACGACTACAGCGGCTATAGCCAGAAAATTCAAGACATACATTTCATTTGTCATAAAAATATCTCAAACATATGACATTTTAATCAAAATCGTTAGAGCCATTTTCAAGAAAATCCAAATTTTCCAAAAATTTTTCATGTAAAGGGTAGTTTAGGGTGGAGCTATTTTCTTCAAAATCTTCGTGTCGCATCATTGAAGCACATTAAACTTAAATACCAACTTTGGTTTCTAACCGACTTTTCGTTTTTGAGCTATGCTGTGCACAGACTGACAGACTTGACACACAGACACACACACGAACCTTTTTCTAAAAATGCTTTTTTTGGATTCAGGGGGTCTCAAAACATATATTTCCGGTGAAATCTCGACATCGAAATTTTGGGTGGAATACAATACTTCCCCTACTTACCAGTAGAGAAAGTAAAAATCGTTTTTGAGAAAATAACTTATAACGAAAATGTTCCCATAAAATGTGTAACTCTGATGGTGAGTTTTCTTACAAATCTTCGTTTCACATCCTTAGAAGATACTGAAGTTAAATGAGAAGTTTAGTATTTAACTGACAGACACACAGAGCTTTAATACAACCTTTGGTATCCTACACTCACGTGACTTTCTCTACTCACTGTTGCACAAACTTCTTACAAACGCTTATTCCTCTATCTACATCATGTTATTAAACACAAACATTTGTGGTAACGGTTTTATTACACATTTCCTTGTAGGTATGAGAATCTGGGAGTACAATAGGCTTAAGTGATAGTCAAATGTGTTAAGAGCTTGTCGCTATGTGATGGATTTGAAATTATGTTTTCTTTACATGACCAGGAGGAAGAAATGAATAACGACTTCACATTTGGAAAAAGTACAGGGCTATTCAAAAACAAAGAACAGATTTCAAACATTTATTTCTTCCAAACTACAAAAGATACAAACATGATTCCAACGTTCGTGGACAGAGAAAGGTTTGCAATTGAAATAGCGGGGATAGAAGTTCCAATCACGGCCACACTGGCTCCATTTCTCTTGTGATTTGATCATTGTTATGATAACGATAACAATCAACGGTGTCGCCAACATTTCACTACAGACAAACAACAACAAACAACAATGTTTGAAAATGCTCCGTGTGATTTTTACCTTCTCTACTGGTAAGTAGAGAGTATTGTATTCCACCCAAAAATTCGATGTCGAGATTTCACCGGAAATACATGTTTTGAGGCCCCCTGAATCCAAAAAAAAGCATTTTTAGAAAAAGGTCCGCGTGTGTCTGTCAGTCTGTCAGACTGTGGACAGCATAACTCAAAAACGAAAAGTCGGTTAAAAACTAAAGTTTGTATTTAAGCTTAATGTCTTTCAAGGATGCGACACGAAGATTTTGAAGAAAATAGCCCCACCCTAAACCCTATACATGGAACATTTTTCGAAAATGTTGTTTTTTTGAAAATGGCTCTAACGGTTTTTACTAAAATGTCATATGTTTGAGATATTTTGATGACAAATGGAATGCATATCTTAAATTTTCTGGCTATAGCCGCTGTAGTCGTATTTACTCTGGACGACTTTTGCATAACTGGTAAACCGTTAGAGATAGACCAAATCATACTATACAAAAAATGTAGATCTTGCTAAAATACACAATTAATGTCTCGATAAATTTTCTTATAGGATGAACCATTTCGGAGATATTCCTTGTTATGTGTGTGAGTTTCGGAAAACTTAGAACTTTCATGAAATGGGTCATAGTTGTTCATTTTTTGTATGTTACGTGTGCAAAGAGAACGGAATCTCAAAACGTTAAAAGATTTGACTATCGCACAAAACCTACTGTATTCCAATATTCCCCTTGCACCTCCAAGGAAATAAGCAATAAGATAATTTGTACAAATGTTTATTTTAACTAACACGAAGAAGATATAGGAATACGAGTTTGTAAGAATGGTTAGTACAAAAGTAGAGAAAGTCATGTGAGTGCAACACATCAGATTTTTATCTATGGGGCTACGTAAAAGTCCGTGTTTATATCCCTCCTATGCCTGACACTCTTGAAGATCTACGACATCGAATTGTTGAGGCTGTGAATCTGATAACTGGAGACCAGCTGATTCGTGTGTGGCAAGAAATGAGCCACCGTTTTGACATTTGTCGAAACACGGTGCTCATATTGAATGCATAATATAAGATTGTAAACCTTTCTCTGTCCATGAACGTTGGAATCATGTTTCTATCTTTTGTAGTTTGGAAGAAATAAATGTTTGAAATCTGTTCTTTCTTTTGAATAGCCCTGTATAAGTATTTCAAAATTCAAACCAGTAACGAGGAATATCTCAGAAACGGTTTACTCCACAACAAATACATTTGATATAAAGTGGTGCTTTAAGGAGATGTACATTTGTATGATGTAAGATTTCGTCTACTTTTTACGGTTTGCCAGGTACGCACAAGTCATCCACAATGAAGAGCACTTCAGAGACTATTGCCTAATATTGTTCAAGGTACACATTACATTTGCTATGAAAACGTATTAAAGCTATGATAATTTAATCAAAATGCTTAGAGCCATTTTTGGGAAATCTCAACATCGCGATGAATGTTGCAAGTAAAGGGTAGTTCAATGCGGCAGGATTTTGTTGAAAAACTGTGGCGCAACCTTGGAAGACATCGATTTTAAATACCAAGTTTGTTGTTTGATCGACTTCTTTTTTGAGTTAATTTGTTCTCAGAAAGACCAATAAACAAGTACCCACGCACACGCACACACACACACACACACACACACACACACACACACACACACACACACACACACACACACACACACAAAAGAGCGCAAGTGCGTGCACGCATACACCCGTACACGTAGGTACATATAGTTTTTATTTTCTCTACTGATAAGTAGGGGAAGTATTGTATTCCACCCAAAAATTCGATGTCGAGATTTCACCGGAAATATATGTTTTGAGACCCTCTGAATCCAAAAAAAGCATTTTTAGAAAAAGGTCCGTGTGTGTGTCTGTGTGTCAGTCTGTCAGTCTGTGGACAGCATAGCTCAAAAACGAAAAGTCGGTTAAAAACCAAAGTTGGTATTTAAGTTTAATGTCTTTCAAGGATGGAACACGAAGATTTTGAAGAAAATAGCCCCACCCTACACTACCTTTACATGGAAAATTTTTCGAAAATTTTGATTTTTTTGAAAATGGCTCTAACGATTTTGATTAAAATGTCATATGTTTGAGATATTTTTATGACAAATGAAATGTATATCTTAAATTTTCTGGCTATAGCCCCTGTAGTCGTATTTACTCTGGACGACTTTATCATAACTGGTAAACCGTTAGAGATAGACCAAATCATACTATACACAAAATGTAGATCTTGCTAAAATACACCATTTATGTCTCAATAAATTTTCTTGTAGGGTGAACCATTTCGGAGATATTCCTTGTTATGTGTGTGAGTTTCGGAAAACTTAGAACTTTCGTGAAATGCGTCATCGTTATTCATTTTTTTTATATGTTATGTGTGCAAAGAGAACGGAATCTCAAACATTTGACTATCGCACAAAGCCTACTGTATTCTAACATTCCTCTTGCACCTACAAGGAAATAATAAGATAATTTGCGCAAATGTTTATCTCAACTAACAAGAAAGAACATATAGGAATAAGAGTTTTTAAGAATGGTTAGTTCAAGAGTAGAGAAAGTCATGTGAGTGCCACACGTCAGATTTTTTTTCTAAAAGTGCTTGTTTCGGTTTAGGGGATCTCAAAACAGCTATTTCTGGTGAAATATGCGTATCGAATATATGGATGGAATACCATACTTCCCCTACTTAGTACCTATACGTAATACAGAAAGTAATGATACTGGATTCAGTAAGTGTAACGCATCATATTTGTAATCAAAAGTTTTAAAAATACTTGTGTGATTGGAAAATGGAAAACTTGTGTAAAAATCTGATGTGTTGTACTCACATGAATTTCTCTACTCTTGTACTAACCATTCTAACAATCTCTTATTCCTATATCTTCATGTTAGTTAAGATAAACATTTGTACAAATTATCGTACTGCTTATGTCCTTGTAGGTGCAAGGGGAATATTAGAATACAGAAGGCTTTGTGCGACAGTCAGATCTTTTTTACCTTTGAGATTCCGTTCTCTTTGCACGATAAACATATAAAAAAATGAACAACGTTGTTGCATTTCGCGAAAGTTCTAAGTTTTCCGAAACTCACACACATACAAGGAATATCTCCGAAATGGTTCACCCTACAAGAAAATTTATTGAGACATAAATTGTGTATTTTAGCAAGATCTACATTTTTTGTATAGTATAATATGGTCTACCAGTATGGTATGGTTTACCAGTTATGGAAGTCGTCCAGAGTAAATACGACTACATGGGCTATAGCCAGAAAATTTAAGATATGCATTCCATTTGTCATCAAAATATCTCAAACATATGACATTTTAATAAAAATCGTTGGAGCCATTTTCAAGAAAATCAAAATTTTCGAAAAATCTTCCATGTAAAGGGTAGTGTAGGGTGGGGCTATTTTCTTCAAAATCTTCGTGTCACATCCTTGAAGGACATTAAACTTAAATACCAAGTTTGGCTTTTAACCGACTTTTCGTTTTTGAGTTATGCTGTCCACAGACTGACAGACTGACAGACTGACACACAGACACTCACACGGACCTTTTTCTAAAAATGCTTTTTTTGGATTCAAGGGGCCCCAAAACACATATTTCCGGTGAAATCTCGACATCGAATTTTTGGGTGGAATACAATACCTCCCCTACTTACCAGTAGAGAAAGTAAAAATATGTGCGTGTTAATTTATGAGACCTGAAGCCTCTAAACTCTCGCGGATACAACACTGACATTCCGTCTATACATAAGACCGATAGCGGTCGAACTGGACTTGGGAGGTCCCAGGCTACAGGGTAACGCAATGCAGGAAGCAGACCAAACTAGAACGAATAAAATCACTGGGCCACGGTGTATAAGGTGGCACTAACCCATGTAGCGACCATGACTTCCCTTTTGTACTATTTTACAACTATTTGCTAATGATGAAGAATATATTTTAAAAAATCTGATGTGTTGCATCCACATGACTTTCTCTACTCTTGTACTAACCATTCTTACAAACTCTTATTCCTATATCTTCCTTCTTGATAGTTGAGATACACATTTGTACAAATTATCTTATTGGTTATTTCCTTGTAGGTGCAAGGGGAATGTTAGAATACAGTATTGTGCGATAGTCAAATGTTTGAGATTCCGTTCTCTTTGCATACATAACATATAAAGAAAATGAATAACGATGACCCATTTCACGAAAGTTCTAAGTTTTCCGAAACTCACACACATAACAAGGAATATCTCCGAAATGGTTCACCCTACAAGAAAATTTATTGAGACATAAATGGTGTATTTTAGCAAGATCTACATTTTTTGTAGAGTATAATTTAATCTATCTCTAACGGTTTACCAGTTATGCAAAAGTCTTCCATAGTAAATACGACTACAGGGGCTATAGCCAGAAAATTCAAGATATACATTTCATTTGTCATAAAAATATCTCAAACATATGACATTTTAATCAAAATCGTTAGAGCCATTTTCAAGAAAATAAAAATTTTAGAAAAATTTTCCATGTAAAGGGTAGTTTAGGGTGGGGCTATTTTCTTCAAAATCTTCGTGTCGCATCCTTGAAAGACATTAAACTTAAATACCAAATTTGGTTTTTAACCGACTTTTCGTTTTTGAGTTATGCTGTCCACAGACTGACACACATACCGACACACACACACACACACACACACACACACACACACACACACACACACACACACACACACACACACACACACACACACACACACACACACACACACACACACACACACACACACACACACGGACCTTTTTCTAAAAATGCTTTTTTTTGGATTCAGGGGGCCTCAAAACATGTATTTCCGGTGAAATCTCGACATCGAATTTTTGGGTGGAATACAATACTTCCCCTACTTACCAGTAGAGAAAGTAAAAATAACAAAATTGTAACGAAACCCAGAAAATATGTACGTTTTATGTAACATCGTTAAAATATGTAGAAACGTGCAAACTATGTAAAAATATGTAAAATAAAAATTTGTATGGGAGTCCCAAATGACCTAATTCGCCAACATTTTTACTTCTCATTGAAATATTATGCGGGATTTAAAATATGTAATTACATAAAAATCCGGGCTCTAGTAATCAGGTATGCCTGCTCATAAATATATACATTATATATTTTAGTTTCAGTGTATAATCATGAGAAAGGGAGAGAGGGGGAAAAGAGACGGGGACAGAGAGAGAGAGGGAGAAAGAGGGTGAGAGAGAGATTTAACTGCAAAATAGACACTGAGAATCACACCTGTAAAAACGAAAAAACACAGTGAATTCAAATTACTTTATTCGTATCGAGAACCATCTCCCTTTGTTTTGATAGTAGGCTGCTGGAGATGACGTGTGCATGTTTTTGCTGCAGTGAGATAAACCCGAACGTTTGTTTATATGTCTGTTATCGCTTTCTGCTTATTGACAACACTGCAGCTCTCCACATGGAGAAGCTGGCATTTCACATGTATCTTCTTTTAAAAATCGGACTATTTAATTTGTTTTTTATAAGCACAGTTTGATGTACCCATTCACATTCGCTTCTGTTTGGCTGAGGCTGTTCCCGCTGTAAATGTGGTTCATATAGCACGTGGGGTGACATAACCTAAATGGAAACCTAAAGAAAACGCGCGTGACTCGTGCAAATTAAGTGTTGAAATCATGCAACAAATGTATAAACAATATTTAACTCACAATTACGGAGTATCCGGAAATGGAGCAATCCCTTCCGATTCCGTGACGTCAGTTTCGCTGTCCGATGAATTTTCGCAAGATTGACGACAATTCTCTCAATAATGTTGTCCATATGGGCATCCAGCTCACACACTTTGATTTCTTCTTTGTCCATGGGATTAATTTGCTCTTTAGCAATTGATGCGAATGTGCGACAATGCAGCGCTCTAACCTCTTAGCACTTGGAGATTTCCCGGCACTGCTAAATGCTAACACCCGTACATTAGTTCTCCACGAATGAAACACAAGCAGAAACAAAAACAAGATGATGTGTGCGTTACTCTCGTGTTTCTGCGCTCAAGAAGTACAGTAACCACACAGCAAATTATCACATTTAGAGTGATTTCAGTCACATGTATTACACTATCGATGTCTGTAACTCTTAACACTTAATTTGCTTGTATTTCTTTTATTCACGATATTTCTCCCTCATCATCTTCATTTGAATTGTCATTTTTATTATCTCTCGTTAAAATATGGCAACGGCATACACTCATACCATTAAAAAATGTGCAGTCAGCTCTACTCTGTGTATTCCTCGAAACATAACACACTGAAGCAGAGGTGCTTGTAATGGTAGGTAACCTAAACTATTTGCTGACCTGTTTACTAAGGCTAGGCTAGTTCACTGTACCTTCACTTAAGGACATTCGTCTATATCGAACGAGCAGCCTATCAGCTCTGATCTGAGCCACTCAGTTTGCCTTACTGAAAGACAAGGATTTCTTTCCGAAAGTTTATTAAAAATATGACTTGCTTCACACCACTACGCAAGGGTTTCCCTTGACCATGTTTGGGGTAAGAGGAATTCGCGCGTTCTGCCATTTTAACCGCTTTGCTTTCGCAATAAGAAACATTCACACACTTTTCACCATACATACGTGTGTAACCACAACCATCATCAAACTGACGCTTCAACCCGGCTCCCGGCTTGGTCAGGAAGAAACGATAGCGAATCGCGCCTGCTGTTATAAACAATTCAGTATAAACAAAAGAGGTAACCTCTCATATCTGTGAATAACAATCTACAGTTACGCCATTGCTTCTATACATGCATTTCGTGCATGGTGTTTAAAAGAAATGCAATTTGACTCAAATACCTTACATGCAGAGAATAATTATTATTTTAACCAGAGAACTAAATTGAGGCCCTTAGAATAGCAAGAGCGTATGCGCCAAAAGCTAGTTTTGAGAAAAATGCGATTAAAGTTTCACTATGCAGTACATATTAAAATCATGTATAGAGAGATGACAAATTGCTCAGATGTGAATCTAATGCATTAACTATTAATTAGGAATGTAAAATGTTATTTGGCAGATATTTAAGATTTCAGAAGGTTAATTTCATCAACAATATAATTTAGATAACGTATACTTTCATGCGCGTTATAACCAAAACGTTTACGTCTAAAGTTGGCATTTTGCAAGCAATACTTTAACTAATATTAGTAAATATTTGTTCTAATACTAACAAACAATGCTTCTAAAGTGAATATAAAGAAATAAGTTAACAAAAAGTATGGTTAGATCACCGATGATGTTTAACCGCTGTGCTGTGTCGTGAGGAACCAGAGTATGTTAGTAATGTGAAATATCGTCATCCGCCACTGTCTCTTCTTCTACCTCTAGTGTGTGCTTTACTACATGTTTGGTTTTTTAACTTACATGTTCTTCATTTGTATTTCTCTTCTTCTTGGCCATATGCATTTTCCGCTGGTTTTTCTGCATGTGGCGTTTTCTGGAACGACTTACGTGACGAGAAATATAATCATTGTGTGTCACTCACAGTGCTTGATAAAAGTAAATTACTACCCTAAATGCACTAAAGGTTTGTTCAATGGTATTGTTAGTAAACAACACAACTACTCTTGAAACATAATGCTAAACGGACGTTAAACCAAGTACTGCAAGCCACTAAACACAGGTTTCTTTAAAAGCAACAGACTGAACTAAAGAAATGCCCCGTACATCTAGGCAAAAATATTTACAAAACCGCAAAAATGTTTGAAAGGTTAAGGAATAACTATTTATGAAGGGTAAAGGCCTGAAAATAAACAGTACCCTTCTTAAGTGATTTATTGCTACATTGTCTTCAACAGCGACTGTGACAGCGTAGCGGCCGTCAGGTTGGCTCATACGCCTATGCTATTCTCCAGATTCGGCTGAAGCACGTGAGGTCTAACACCATGCTGCATTCAAATGGAGAATTCGTTCATATCCAGGGCGTATCAACCATTCGCACTTAACGGGCATTAAAGAGTAGGCTTCATACTATATGTTGCAAGAAAAACAAAAAATTCGTACTTTGGCGCTTACGCCCTTGCTATTCTAAGCACCTCAATTCTACAGCGGTACCCAGTCACAACTCCAGCAGCCAATAACAGAGGACTAGAAGCACGTATAATAGTATTGTTAACATGCCGGGTAAGATAAGGAAAAACAAAGTTTTCTTACTACTTTTAATATTTTCTCTATTACGTATAGTAAGTAGGCGAAGTATTGTATTCCACCCAAAAAATTGATGTCAATATTACGGCGGAAATATATGTTTCGAGGCCCTTTGAATCCAAACAAGGCAATTTTAGAAAAAGGTGTGTGTATTTCTGTTTAAGAACAGCATAACTCAAAAACGAAAAGTCGCTTAGAAACCAAGGTTGCTATTTAAGTTTTATGTATATCTTTCAAGGATGCGACACGAAGATTTTGAAGAAAATTCCTTCACCCTAAACTACCCTTTACATGGAAAATTTTTATTTTCTCACAAATGGCCCTTAAGATTTTGATTAAAATACTATACGTTTAAGATATTCATGACAAACAACATGTATATTTTGAAGTTTCTGGCTGTAGCCCATGTAGTCCTGTTTACTCTTGATGACTTTTGTAAAACTGGTAAACCGTAAGAGATACACCAAATCTTAGTATACAAAAAATGTAGCTCTCGTTAAAACACAGAATTTATGTCCGAATGCATTTTTTGTGGAATGACTCATTTCGGAGACATTCCTTGCTATTTATGCGAGTTCATTATTCACTTTTTTATTCTTGGCCGTGCAAAGAGAACGGAATTTCAAAGCCTTCATATAGCGACCAGCTTTAAAACATTTGTCTATCGCTCAAAGCCTACTGTATTACCATATTCCCCTTGTGCCTACAAGGAAATAAACAATAAGATAATTTCTGCAAATGCTTATCTCAACTAACAGGAAGAAGATGGACGAATAAGAGTTTGTAAGAATGGTTAGTACAAGAGTAGAGAAAGTCATGTGAGTGCAACACATCAGATTTTTTTTAACTTTCTCTCCTGCGTTATAGTAAGTAGGGGAAGTATTTCACTCCACCCAAAAATATAATGTCGAGATTTCAGAGGAAATATCTGTTTCGAAGCCCCCTGAATCCAAAAACAAAGCATTTTTTTAGAAAAATGTGTATATATTTCTGGCTATGAAAAGCATAAATCAAAAACGAAAAGTCGGTTAAAATCCAAAGTTGCTATTTAAGTTTATTATCTTTCAAGGAAGTGACACGAAGATTGTGATGAAAATTCCTTCCCCTTAAACTACCCTTTATATCGAAAATTTGTCGAAAATTTTGATTTTCTCACAAATGGCCCTAGCGATTTTGATTAAAATGCCATGTGTTTAAGACATTCATGACAAACAGCATGTATATTTTGAAGTTTCTGGCTGTAGCCCATGTAATCCTATTTACTCTTGACGACTTTTGCATAACTGGCAAACCGTAAGAGATAGACCAAATCTTAGTATACAAAAAATGTAGCTCTCGTTAAAACATAGAATTTATGTCCAAATGTATTTTTTCTGTGGAGTGACCCATTTCGGAACTATTGCTTTTATTTATGCGAGTTTTACAATACTTTCACTTTTCTCAAATGGAAGGCCATTGTTCACTTTTTTAACCTTGGTCGTGCAAAGAGAACCCAATTTCAAATCCTTCATATAGCGACCTGCTTTAAAAGATCTGACTATTGCTCAAAGCCTACTGTATTCCCACATTCTCCTTGCACCTGCAAGAAAATAAGCAATAAGATATTTTTTTGCAAATGATTATCTCAACTAACACGAAGAAGATATAGTAATAAGAGTTTGTAAGACTGGTTAGTACAAGAGTAGAGAAAGTCATGTGAGTGCAACACATCAAATTTTTCACTTTTTCTACTACGTATAGTAAGTAGAGAAATTATTGTATTCGACCCAAAGTTTCGATGTCGAGATTTCAATGGAAATATATATTTTGAAGCCCCCTTAAAAAAAGCATGCTTAGAAAAGGCGCGCGCGCGTGTGTGCGTGTGTGTGTGTGCGCGCGCGCATGTCTGTGAACAGCAAAACTCAAAAAGGAAAACTCGTTTAAAAACCAAAGTTGGTATGTAAGTAAATATCTTTGTTGGATGCGACACGAAGATTTTGAAGAAAATTCCTCCACTCTATACTACCCTTTACATGGAAGGTTTTTCGATAATTTTAGTTTTCTCAAAAATGGTTCGAATGATTTTAATTAAAATGCCATATGTTTGAGATATTTATGGCAAAGGAAATGTACATTTTGAATTTTCTGGCTATAGCCCATGCACTCCTGTTTACAGTTGATGACTTTTGCATAACTGGTAAACCGTAAGAGGTAGACTAAATCTTACTATATAATAAGTTAATAACTGTATGTAGATCTCGTTATAACACAGTTTATGTCAAATGATATTTTTTGTGAAGTGAACCATTTCAGAGATATTCCTTGTTCTTTGCTAAAATTTTGCAATATTTACAGACCGTTCTGAAACGGGAGGTCGTTATTCATTTCTTTATCTCTTGGTCATACAAAGAGAACGGGATTTCAAGGTCTTCATAAAGTGACCACTCTTAAAACATCTGACTATCACTTGAAGCTCACTTGCACCTACAAGAAAATTAGCAGTGCGATAATTTCTGCAAATGTTTATCTCAATTAACATGAAGTAGTAAGAGGAATAAGTATTTGTAAGAATAGTTTGTGCAAGAGTAGAGAAAGTCATGTGAGTGTAATACATCCGATTTTTAGTTTATATTATTGAAGTGACAGAGTGAACTTAACGAAACCCGACGAGTATTAACGAGATAATAAAGTGACAGTGAAAACTGAGCGAAGTGACATTTTGGAAATGGACTTAGTCAGAATATACAATATATTATCTGTGTTAATATATATTACACATTTTTTAAACCCCAGCGCAACAGCCCATGAAGGGTCAAGACTTGCCGCCGCGTCCCACACCTCCGCCCACTACAGGCGTCATGATCGGGGTGCAGTACTGGAAGGTGGGTCGTGGTCCGCGCCCCGAGCCCTCCCGGCGAGTTATATGGCCTTCACGACCGAGGGTCGCTACTTCTTTATCAAGTAGCTCCTCAATTGGCCTCTCCGAGACCTAACGAGGCTGAGTGCACCCCGTGCCAAACATTCCAAAGGGGGATAAATCCCCACGCTGGTACCGGAGGTCGAACCCGAGTCCTCCGCGCCAGAGACAGGCGCTACCACTGCGCTACAGAGGCGGTCTATCTTACATATACTTTAATTAAAATAATTACAACCATTTTTGACAAAATTAAAAATAACGATAAATGTGTCATGTAAACGTTTGCAGTGTGGGGGGGGGGGGGGGTTGGAGGGAATTTTGCTCAAAATCCTTTCCTGACGCATCACACTCTAACACTACATTTGATATTTACTCCAGTTTTAGTTTTACATTTTTCAATATTTTAAATTGTCTCAAAATAACTTAACGAATTTAATTAAAACGCCACTGTTTAAAACATTTACATGAGTAGTCTGTGAAGTCTTCTCGGGAATTTGAAGGAAACTGTAAACTATAAGAGATAAACAAAAACTTACTACACAAAAACCTAGGTCTTTTTAAAACACACAATTTGTTTAAAACGACCCATTTTTGTGACATCAGCATTTTCCATACATCCGTTACTATACGCTTGCGTTTTTCAATATGTTGTTAATTGTTTTTAAAGATGTGTCGCTTATCGGTTGTTTCTCGCGATGCCATGAAAAGAGCCAAAACCTGCACATAGCGACCCACTTTTAAGCATCCGACGATCGCTATTTACTTTGTGCCTTGATTTTTTCCTGAGCATATTTTGCCGGTGAGTTCTTTACTTGTCTAAAGCGTTAGTGGAAATAATTTCCCGGTAAAAACGTTTACGCAATACAATGCACCAAAATATAACAAATGCCATCTGTATCAAATGTATATTATGTAGAATTAATAGGAAATAAATACAGCGCCATTGCCGAGATTTGAACCACAGATCTTCGGTCTCCATACGGGCGCTCTGACCATTGAGCTACCATGGCTATGTGCCGACACGAAATTAAATTCTCCAACTTACTTGCACTATTGTTAGAGGTACTCAGCACACGTAAATGGATAGCAGCTCCTAGCATGTTCCCTGAAAATTGCAATGGACAACAAGTCTCCAAATTATCCATCACGAATGTGTCTAAATAGCGCTTTATACTTTCAACAAGAATTTTCCACATCACAGGATGTCAGGCGTGCATATTTAAACAAATGAATGTCACTAACACTCACACACTCTAAATCACCTACTTGTTTACCTTCCATGACTTGAGCCACTTTACACAGTTTTTGAAAACCGTTGTTTTTCTCAAACAAAATGTTAAGTTTGTCTTTTAGTACTTTTAGCCATGGTAATGAATTAAGTTTCATTTCAACAACCCACCCGTCCTTAAGGGGAGTTAGGGGTGAGATTTGGCCCATTTGGTAAAAAAAGTTGATTTTTGGATTTTTATGTTGAAAAATTGTTCAATGTTTTGTCTATTAAAAGTGCAATGATTTTGATGCCAGCGCCATTTTTAAAGATCTGGCGGCCATTTTTAAATAGTGGTGCATAGTGATTAAATGGCTGGTGGTTAGGCGTGCGCACCCACCGAGACTGCATATCGACGGATCAGAAACTCAATCATGTAAATTATCCTCAATCTGCGTCCACAAAATCACAAGAAAATGTCCTGCAAGTTGTTTCCAGAAGTGGTAACTAAAATTCTATTTCCGGATCAGCGACTTGGTTCTGACCAGCTGCTAGAACGCTATGCCAAGGGTACGACACAGAACTCGAATGTATCTTTTCACAATGTTGTGGGAGCTATTTGTCCAAAATAGGTGTGTGTCTAGGAATAAACTTGAACTTGCAGTACTGAAAGCTGTAATGGAGTTTAATATAGGGTGTGTGAAGTCAATTCAAGTGTTGAATAATCTTAGGAATGAAAATATTTCAGTTGGAACAATATGCATTTGTCAGAAGTGCAATGCTAGAAGATGTATTCAAAGTAGAAAATGCAGTGCCAGGAAACAAACACACACAAGATAGCCCATAAATTGCAGAAATTGTCAGTACAGGAGAGGGTAAGAGATCAGAAAGTGAAACCTATGCTGCAACACA
Organism: Tenodera sinensis; assembly: GCA_030765045.1. Taxonomy (NCBI): domain Eukaryota; kingdom Metazoa; phylum Arthropoda; class Insecta; order Mantodea; family Mantidae; genus Tenodera; species Tenodera sinensis. The sequence continues at coordinate 246,768,139 of CM060964.1, read as the reverse complement.
CCTCTGATGGTGTTAGAACGTTTTAAAAGTTTAATGTTGTTTTTCTCAGTTTCTTTTTTCTCTCAGCATTTTCACGCATCTGAAAAACTCCTTGCGACAGAGTTCCTAAGGGATTCCTTTGAAAATTTCAGGATGTGTTCTTATTCATATAAGGTTCAAAAATTGCTTTGGGTTTTGATATCAGTCAAGTAATATTGAACATATTCACATTCAAATGTCGATGGAAAGTTAAAAAAAAGTGAAATCTGTAAATAGACATATTAAAAAATTTTCAGATACTAAAGTACTCGTATAAAATAAAAATCCAGAGCAATTATGTCTTTAAAGTGCATGAAGCATCAGATCACCAAATTTCATGTCAAACATATAAAAATTGTTACGCAAGGAGCATTTTTAATCAGAGTATCTTTTTAATCAATTAAAAGCTTTTAATTAAAAAACTATTTGACTTACATACCTCAAATTTTGTACAGCTGCATATCTAAACATTATATTAACGTGGTTAAAATTTGGTAATGCTGGCATACAAATTGTAGAATTTCCTAAACTCACCTCTAACTCCCCTTAAAGGCTTCACTCAACAGAGTTGTTGAAGTCTCTAATTTTTGTATCGAGTCATACAGAAAACTTAGATTTGTAGATATGAACGCCAAATCATTTTTAATGAGCCATCTTTCAATGAAGCCTCAACTATTTCAATATAGGACACATCATTTTTGTACAACTCATTTACAGCAGATGCAAAACATTCAAAATGTGTGCCTAAGCACAAAACTGCGGTTACCCAAGTGCGTCAGCACGTGACCACTGGCACAGGGAACACAGGAAGATTGCCTCCCCCCCCCCCCCCCCCCCCCGAAGAGATCAATCCTCAATGGCGAGTTAAAACATATTTTTCCTCATTTGATATAAGCCTATTCACGTTGGGATATAGTCTGATACAGTCACATAAATAAATTATGTACTTATGCACGCTCCATAGTTTTAATGTCTTACTTTATAGATAAAATATCAAGGAATACGTGTGTATTTTTTCTTAGATTTTTAAAACTTGATTTAAATTCTACTTTTTGGTTTTACAAAATATAGCATAAAAAGTCCAAAATTTATACCTATATAATAATGATTGGTCGAAACTTATTAAAAGTATTGTATGACCTTAAGAGTAACAAGTGATTTTATATTACGTGCGCGCAGATGTTTCTTAACTTCTAATAGCCATAACTAGGCAAATAATTTAAAAAATACGGAAATAAAAAAATACGTGTCTCCTTATTTGATGCCTATTATTCATAAAAAAAGGTTTCAACGTCCTACGAAGAAGTCGTGTTTTACGGGTGTAATCCATTCTGATTTTTTCTGGGAATATTGCGTAAACTTAAGTGTATTTTTAGTTGTTTTTTGTTTTTTTCAGATTTTTAAATGGCCGAGTTTATATCTAGCCTTAAAAATTGAACCGTATAAAATGCAATATTAATAATAATTATTAAAATTTTCTAACAAATACGTCACAAAAGACTGCGATTTATCTTTAATTTGAGCCAAAGATCAAGTAATTTGTTTGATTACAATCGGAGGTATGGTTGATTGAAGAGTGAGGAGTGCCCAACTTTTGCTACATTTCAAAAATTAATATCTACCAAAATAATTTTTTTTTATAAAACTAAGAAACACGAGTCAAATGTATTTTGTTCCAAAACACGTAAAAAGTTGTCAAGAAAATCTGAGATATTGAGGTCAATTTTTACCATATTTTGTGCAATTTGACGACGTCGAATGACATATTCCGCGCTACTTGGAAACCATTCTAACGATTTCCATCAAATTTTGTATTCAGATAGGGTTTTGCTTTTTAAGTTTATCTTAATAGGTGTAATTCCTAAATCTAATATTTTTAAACCAGCAATTCTTGTGTATACAGACACACACACACACACACACACACACACACACACACACACACACACACACACACACACACACACACACACACACACGGACCTTTTTCTAAAAATGCTTTTTTGGATTCAGGGACCTCAAAACGTATTTCCGGTAAAATATCGACATCGAATTTTTGGGTGGAATACAATACTTCCTCTACTTTACTATACGTAGAAAGTAAAAAAAAAAAAAAAAAAAAAAAAAAAAAAAAAAAAAAAAAAAAAAAAAAAAAAAGATAGGAAAGGATATAAAATGTGTTGATTTTGATCAGTAGTACTATAGAATACACACTAAGAATAGAACATTGCGCCAAACTAAATTTTAATTACGAGGGGACTTTATAACACTTTGAAATGAACAATATGAAACTGATGAATTATTTACACTGTTTCCTGTTGTTTGTTTCTTGGAAGCACTTACTTTGGACAGTGTTTATGTATTGTGTATAGTTTGCATATTGCTTGGTTGTTGACACTATTTCGTGTAATAGTTTTGCTAAATTATGAATGGCATATGAGACAATCTCAAATTTCCAGATCTTTCTCTGAACACATTCTTTTGTAAAAATCTTTCAGAAAATAAAGTATATAGTGTAATTGCTTTTCAAAATCTTATTAAACATAAGCATTAATATGACTTATTTGTTTTCTTTTTGAAACAGGTAGTGCTTTTTTTAAACGTAGCTTTTGGTGTATTTTCATTTAGAATTTACATGTATTTTAGTTTTTCATTTCTTGGTCACTAAGGTTATCTTTCAGGGATTTTTTTAACATGTTATTAATTTACTGTGCACAAAAAATTGCATTATAGGTAACCTTGTGGTATCCTTTCCTGGTTTCCTCTGCCATTAACTCAACGTGTAGCTATAATTACTATAAGCTTTGAAACTCTTGAGGGAAAGGGAATAAAAATATATTGCATAACCTCAACAATGTGTGATCTGACACTCCATCTGTTTACTGAAGATGTTACGATTAATTGAATACATAACTATTCATATGTAGAAAACATTTCAAGTTTAGAAGTGCCTTCTTCTTGCCGATCTTATTTCCAGGAATTTGTTGCCAAACTTCTTTCGAAGTCACATCTCGCGCACTCATGAATAGTTTACAGCACATCCGCTATGAGAATAAGAATTGTGTACCGTGTACTTCCACGCAGCTCATGTAACGCATATTACGCTAATATGTGAACATTTGAAATGTGCTGTAAACTATTCGCGAGTTGTGATGTCGAAGGAAATTCGGCATTTGATTCTGGCGCGGAATGCACACGAAGGAGAGGTGGGGGAGCAGCTCAGTCGATATTACAGAAAAAGCTATCCTGAAAATGCAAGCGACTCTAACAAAGACTTCTACTAAAGTCTTTTGTAATTATTCGATACGTAGCTAGTAAGTTGCTATTTCTAACCATCAATCTTCTTCTGAAAATTCAAATCCACATTATGGCGATCAGTCATAGATTATACCAGATCCTCGAATCGATGTTGGGAGCAGATGTCACTGTGAGGTGGAGGAACGAGGAAGGGACAAGCTGATCGCAACAGCGATAAGTCTCCCTAGGAAAAAGATGCATAATCTAAATAATGCCCTATATGCACATAAACATCCAAGATTTAATGCCAGTATAAACAGTAGTGAGAAACGTAAAGCAAGGGCATATGCGCCAAAAGCTAGTTTTGAGAAAAATGGGATTAAAGTTTTACTATGCAGTACACATTAAAATCTTTTATAGAGAGATTAAAAATTGCTCAGATGTGAATTTAATGCATTAATACTATTCATTAGGAATGTAAAATGTAATTTGGCAGATATTTAAGGATACCCATCTGTGAAAAAAGGCTAAAAATTTCCAAAATTGCCAAAAAAGGATTTTTGTTTTATCAAATTGCATAAATCGTCTGCTTTATTTTGATATGCTTTTTACAGCCTTACGGCCTTTTTATCTATGTCATATGGCCGTCTAACTGATTGCCTGTAAGCGTTCGTGTCCATTTAAATCCATACAGTCCATTATTCTTGCTATGACTTCAAACTTAGTTTTTCCACGTTTTTATTTTTAGCACTGTTTGCTCTTTAAAATGCTCCACACGATGCAATTTTCAGTACTTATCCATGAAATTTGGTGTACCTGCTTAGAAATAACATTAAAAAGAAATGACGAGATAATTTTCTCATAAAGCGAATAACTGCTGAGTAATTAAATATTAAAGTTTACATTTCAAAATGTAAATGAAAAAATAATGAATTTCAACTTTAAAATTTATTTTTATCCAAACTAATAACAAGATTAAGAAATTATCTCATCCATTTGCTAACATTCTATTACAGGACATAACTGAAAATTATCAAGTTTTTCAAATCAAAATTGCAAAATGGGGAACCATTTATACAAATATAACTCCTAGTTATACTGACTCCGGCCGTGAAAGCCTTCGCTCTCTCATTTATACAAATATTAAAAAAATATAATAAAATATTAATATGTTTACAATTAATCTGCCTAAATGCATGAAATTTAGCACAGTTACTCCTCCCTATACAGTGATTGTTGTGTTAAAATTTCAAATCAATCCAATGAAAACTGTAGATTTTCATAATTTCACAGATGGGTATCCTTAAGATTTCAGAAGGTTAATTTCATTAACAATATAATTATATAACGCATGCTTTCATGGGCGTTATAACCAAAACTTCTACTTGTAAAGTTAGCATTTTGCAAGCAATACTTTTACTTTCTCTACTGGTAAGTAGGGGAAGTATTGTATTCCACCCAAAAATTCGATGTCGAGATTTCACTGCAAATATATGTTTTGAGGCCCCCTGAATAAAAAAAAAAAAAAAGCATTTTTAGAAAAAGGTCCCTGTGTGTGTGTCAGTGTGTGTCAGTCTGTCAGTCTGTGGACAGCATAACTCAAAAACGAAAAGCCGGTTAAAAACCAAAGTTGGTATTTAAGTTTAATGTCTTCCAAAGATGCGACACGAAGATTTTGAAGAAAATAGCCCAACCCTAAACTACCCTTTACATGGAAAATTTTTCCAAAATTTTGATTTTTTTTAAAATCGCTCTAACGATTTTGATTAAAATGCCATATGTTTGAGATATTTTTATGAAAAATGAAATGTATATCTTGAATTTTCTGACTATAGCCCCTGTAGTCGTATTTACTCTGGACGACTTTTGCATAACTGGTAAACCGTTAGAGATAGACCAAATCATACTGTACAAAATATGTAGATCTTGGTAAAATACACAATTTATGTCTCAATAAATTTTCTTGTAGGGTGAACCATTTCGGAGATATTCCTTGTTATGTGTGTGAGTTTCGGAAAACTTCCAACTTTAGCGAAATGCAACAACGTTGTTCATTTTTTATATGTTAATCGTGCAAAGAGAACGGAATCTCAAAGGTCAAAAAGATTTGACAGTCGCACAAAGCCTTCTGTACTCTAATATTCCCCTTGCACCTACAAGGTCATAGGCAATAAGAATTTGTACGAATGTTTATCTTAACTAAGATGGAGATATAGGAATAGGAGTTTGTTAGAATGGTTAGTACAAGAGTAGAGAAAGTCATGTGAGTGCAACACGTCAGATTTTTTAACTTAAGTGTTCTTCACCTGTATTTCTCTTCCTCTTGTCCATATGCATTTTCCATTGGTTTTTCTGCATGCAGCGTTTTCTGGGACGACTTACGTGATGAGAAATAGAATCACTGTCTGTGTCACTCATAGTGCCTAATAAAAGTAAATCACTATGCTAAATGCACTAAAGGTTTGTTAAATGGTATTGTTAGTAAACAACACAACTCTAGAAACATTATGCTAAACAGAAGTTAAACCGAGCGCTGCAAGCCACTAAAACATGTTGCAGCTTTCTTTAAAAGCAACAGACTGAACTACAGACGCACAGGCAGGGGTACATCCAGGCCATCCAGGCAAAAACGATTTACAATACCGCAAACATGTTTGAAAGGTTAAGGAATAACCATTTATGAGGGCTAAAGGCCTGAAAATAAACAGTATCCTTCTTAAGTGATTTATTGCTACATTCTCTTCAACAGCGACTGTGACAGCGTAGCGGCCATCAGGTTGGCTCATACGCCTATGCTATTCTCCAGATTCGGCTGAAGCACGTGAGGTCTAACACCATGCTATATTCAAATGGAGAATTCGTTCATATCCAGGGCGTATCAACCATTCACAATTAACAGGCATTAAAGAGTAGGCTTCATACTATATGTTGCAAGAAAAACAAAACATTCGTACTTTGGCGCTTACGCCCTTGCTATTCTAAGCTCTTCTTGATAAATAGCAAATTCCAACAGCCTAACTAAACTCTGGGAAGGGGAATATATCTCTTTCCGATGTCGATTGAATAAGATGTTATTGTTTCTTCGTTATCTCAAGTGTACGGTTTAAAAGAGCGTATACACGAGTATTTCTTCCACTTTCTTATCACCACAGCCCAGATTTCAAAAGCAAGCCCTGTAACGACGAGGCAATGCAGATGTGGTATACTGTTTGTGTAAACAGGTGATTATATTAATCTTTTGTCTTTATACACAAGGGAATGACTTGCCTGAAAATCTTTTTCAGAAGGATGAATTATACGATGTCAAGAGAAACATGTTTAAAAATGGAAAATATATAAAAAGCAGGAGATTTTGAAGTGCGTTCAGTATTTAGCAGTAGATCAGTAGATTTGCAAAAAAGCAGGAGATCTCCTGCAATATCAATAGATCTGGCAACCCTGATTGTAGGTAATTCAGATTATAGAAACCTGGAGCAGTTTCCGCGCTTCTGTAGGTTACCTACTTCTACTGCAGCGAGGAACTTCTGTCCTAGAGTGCTACAACCTAATGGCAGTGACGTAAAACTGTAGTGACTATATGGAAATAGAGTGTGGAAAAAGCTTCAAATGCTAGTGCACTTAAAATCAGTGTTGTCAACTATAATTCAATAAAACAAGCTAAACCGGCTTGCCAAAAAGGCTAGAAAAAGCTAGATTATATCTTAATCCATATATAAAATTAGAAAACCACATTATTAAAAAATCTGATGTGTTACACTCACATGACTTTCTCTACTCTTGTACTAACCATTCTTACAAACTCCTATTCCTATATCTTCTTCGTGTTAGTTAACATAAACATTTGTACAACTTATCTTATTGCTTATTTCCTTGTAAGTGCAAGGGGAATATGGGAATACAGTAGGCTTTGTGCGATTGCCAAATGTTTTGAAGCTTTGAGATTCTGTTGTCTTTGCACACTTAACATATAAAAAAATGAACAGCGATGACCCATTTCACGAAAGTTCTGTTTTCCGAAACTCACACACATAACAATGAATATCTCCGAAATGGTTCACCCTATAAGAAAATTTATTGAGACATAAACTGTGTATTTTAGCAAGATCTACATTTTGTGTATAGTATGATTTGGTCTATCTCTAACGGTTTACCAGTTATGCAAAATTCATCTAGAGTAAATACGACTACAGGGGCAATAGCCAGAAAATTCAAGATATACATTTCATTTTTCATAAAAATATCTCAAACATATGGCATTTTAATCAAAAGTGTTAGAGCCATTTTCAAGAAAATAAAAATTTTCGAAAAATCTTCCATGCAAAGGGTAGTTTAGGGTGGAGCTATTTTCTTTAAAATCTTCGTGTCATATCCTTGGAAGACATTAAACTTAAATATCAACTTTGGTTTTTAACCGACTTGTCGTTTTTGAGTTATGCTGTCCAAAGACTGACACACACAGACACACACACGAACCTTTTTCTAAAAATGCTTTTTTGGATTCAGGGGGTCTCAAAACATGTATTTCCGGTGAAATCTCGACATCGAATTTTTGGGTGGAATACAATACTTCCCCTACTTACCAGTAGAGAAGGTAATACTAATGGATCACCTAGCAAAAAGAAATGTGGTCTTCGTCATCCCGCTCTGCCTCATTTCTACTGCTGCAGCTGGGATTTCTATTAGGCTCTTGCATGTATGCAGCATTTGTACCAACAAGCTTCAATATTTCGTCTGGGACTTCGCATGAAAAATCTGATGTGTTGCACTCACTAACTTTCTCTACTCTTGTACTAACCATTCTTACAAACTCTTATTCCTATATCTTCTTCGTGTTAGTTGAGATAAACATTTGCAGAAATTACCTTATTACTTATTTCCTTGCAGGTGGAAGGAGAATGTGGGAATACAGTAGGTTTTGAGCAATTGTCAAATCTTTTAAAGCTTTCAAATTCCGTTCTCTTTGTACGGTTAACACAACAAATTGAATAACTATGTTCCATTTGACAAAAATACAAACAAAAAGGCATATCTCCGAAATGGTTCACTCTATAAAAAAATTATTCAAACATATATGGTGTACTTTAGAAAGATCTACATTTTTTTCACAGTAAGATTTGGTCTATCTCTAACGGTTTACCAGTTATGCAAAAGTCGTCCAGAGTAAATAGGAGTACAGAGGTTAAGGCCAGAAAATTCAAAATATAAATTTCATTTGTCATAAAGATTTTTCAAACCTATGGCATTTTAATCAAAATTGTTAGCCATTTTCAAGAAAATCAAAATTTTCTATGTAAAGGGTAGTTTAGGGTGGAACAATTTTGTTCAAATTCTTCCTGTCGCATCCTTGAATGATATTAAACTTAAATACCAACTGTTTTTTAACCAACTGTTCGTTTTTGAGTTATGTTGTCCACAGGTTCGAGATACACACACGCACCGTTTTTTAAAAAGTGCCAAAGAATCTAACAACTTGGTGGAATCCACACTCACAGATTCAAAAAATTCGGGAATTCACCAAAAGGATTATATCATTACATGCAATAGCTGCAGTAGCGAGATTAAATTATGTATTATTTTAAAGGTATCGGTAGATAAATAAAAAATGAAAAAAAAAAGGCTAGAAAAGGCTAATGAAGCTTAGAAAAAAGGCCAGGAAGGCTACTTGTAGCTTTTTGGAAAATTTATGGCTAGATAGGTTCTCAAAAAAGGCCAGATCTAGCCATAAAAAGGCTAAGTTGGCAACACTGCATGTGCCCAGCCCTATGCATTTGGCCCCATAAGTCTATTACGTCATACCAGTTGCGCATGCGCAGAAGCTGTTTAAAACGCGCACAAGCAAAAATGTGCCACTCACCCTGTTCCCACGTCTTGTTGATTTTTAGAGAGCGCGGTACATTTAAATGGAATAGATTTTGAATTACCACATAATTGTACGTTACGTTTGAAAGCCTGTATAGAATACATAACTAAATAGTCGGCAAGGTGACAAAAAGTTGGATGTTCACTACTAAATACCTTGCATACTTATCTTTAATTGCTTACTACAGTGGGTGCAGTTTCTAATATTTTGATATTCTTGCATATACAAATGTTCATTGCGTGGTTATAAAAGTGATTTATAAAAGCGATGCAACAGATATGACAAGAATTTGAGTATAAGAAATCCACCTTTATAATTTCATTTGATAAGCGGCAAGTTTCTGTTTACCTTTATTAAGTGCGAGTATGCTCAACATCAACTTTATCAGACATGTTTTAAAAAAATTTTTATTGCTTTGATAGATTATAAACTGTTAACTTAGATTTCTAGTGTAAAAAATGATGGCCAAAAGGAAGATAATTTCAATTCTCTTTCATTACTTGCTGTAGCCGGCATGCATTGCAATGCTACATAAAATGAAAAAGTGTTTGATTGTCAATGAGATTTTTACGTTCAAAATAATGTCTTATATGTAATCCGCAAATATAAAATATCTGTAAAGTTCACTTGGTATATAAATATCATGCTTTAGAGGTAGAATCGGAACTTGCCAGGTGAGTGCTCTAAACGGCTTGTGTGTTTAAAAACATGTATATTTTACACGCTGCTCTGTTGTTATTAGTACCCTCTATTTCAGAATAGTTCCACACTTTCTCATATTTTATTCAATATCACTGTTGTACATTAGTAAACCAAAACATTTATGGAAATTAGTCATACAGTATATGTACATGTAAGGTATGTTCACGATTAGAGTTTGACTTGCAAAACAAACTATCAGATGGAAGGAAAGAAAAAAATGTTCATGCACTGTATTATCTCATAAATTAAGTTCTGGTTTATTTCTCTTGGTTTCTCTTGGTCACTGGAGTAGGTAAATGTTATGATCGAGGGTGGCTCAACAAGCCAAGCTATTGCACAAACCTGACTTAATGCAATCAGTTAAATCCTTTCATTCAGAACCCAGTTAATGCTGCATGTTACACAAGTACCTCTACCACTTCCCTCACTGTTTTGCACGTTTTCTGGCTATACCATGCTGAAACCACTTGCTTCTCGTCAGATCATCAAAGTTAAGCAGCATTGGCTGCGCTCAGTACTTGTATGGGTGACCTCTTGCGAATACTACACGTTGCAATCAACTCCTCTTTGGGATACTGGGGTAACAGATCAGTGGTTTCACTTGCAGCTCTCTTGCTGAGGATCATTTCCATTGAAACTATCAACAGAACCAGCCTATCCAAGCCTCCACCTCTTACTAGCTCATACTACCGACACAACCGGCCTATCCAAGCCTTCACCTCCTACCAGCTCATACTATCAACAGAACCGGCCTATCCAAGTATTCACTTCTTACTAGCTCATACTATCAACAAAACCGGCCTATCCAAGCCTTCACCTCCTACCAGCTCATACTATCAACAGAACCGGCCTATCCAAGTATTCACCTCTTACTAGCTCATACTATCAACAGAACCGGCCTATCCAAGCCTTCACCTCCTACCAGCTCATACTATCAACAGAACCGGCCTATCCAAGTATTCACCTCTTACTAGCTCATACTATCCAAAAAAACCGGCCTATCCAAGTATTCACCTATTACTACCTCATACTACCGACAGAACCGGCCTATCCAAGCCTCCACCTCTTACTAGCTCATACTACCGACACAACCGGCCTGTCCAAGCCTCCACCTCTTACTAGCTCATACTACCGACACAACCGGCCTATCCAAGCCTCCACATCTTACTAGCTCATACTACCGACACAACCGGCCTATCCAAGTATTCACCTCTTACTAGCTCATACTATCAACAAAACCGGCCTATCCAAGTATTCACCTCTTACTAGCTCATACTATCAACAAAACCGGCCTATCCAAGTATTCACCTCTTACTACCTCATACTACCGACAGAACCGGCCTATCCAAGCCTTCACCTCTTACTAGGTCATACTACCGACAGAACCGGCCTATCCAAGCCTTCACCTCTTACTAGGTCATACTACCGACAGAACCGGCCTATCCAAGCCTTCACCTCTTACTAGCTCATACTACCAACAGAACCGGCCTATCCGAGCCTTCACTTCTTACTAGCTCATACTACCGACAGAAACGGCCTATTCAAGTATTCACCTCTTACTAGCTCATACTACCGACAGAACCGGCCTATTCAAGTATTCACCTCTTACTAGCTCATACTACCAACAGAACCGGCCTATTCAAGTATTCACCTCTTACTAGGTCATACTACCAACAGAACCGGCCTATTCAAGTATTCACCTCTTACTAGGTCATACTACCAACAGAACCGGCCTATTCAAGTATTCACCTCTTACTAGCTCATACTACCAACAGAACCGGCCTATTCAAGTATTCACCTCTTACTAGCTCATACTACCAACAGAACCGGCCTATTCAAGTATTCACCTCTTACTAGCTCATACTACCGACAGAACCGGCCTATTCAAGTATTCACCTCTTACTAGCTCATACTACCAACAGAACCGGCCTATTCAAGTATTCACCTCTTACTAGCTCATACTACCAACAGAACCGGCCTATTCAAGTATTCACCTCTTACTAGGTCATACTACCGACAGAACCGGCCTATTCAAGTATTCACCTCTTACTAGGTCATACTACCGACAGAACCGGCCTATCCAAGCCTTCACCTCTTACTAGGTCATACTACCGACAGAACCGGCCTATTCAAGTATTCACCTCTTACTAGGTCATACTACCAACAGAACCGGCCTATTCAAGTATTCACCTCTTACTAGCTCATACTACCAACAGAACCGGCCTATCCAAGTATTCACCACTTATTAGCTCATACTACCAACAGAACCGGCCAATCCAAG